>OU426958.1:17500000-18750000 GCA_911387765.1 Pyrgus malvae
GCAGGATGATGTGGCATTTTACATTATTCAGTGTACTTTTGGAGGAGGTTTGATTACCTTTATAAGGCTGTGCCATTACTTTGCATTAAAGTTTTTCAAATTACATACATGTGATTTTGTAGTCAATCACAATGGCTGCAACTCCTTTTGCGTCCCACTTCTGGGCACAGGTCTCTCCCAATTATTGTTTTTTCCCACTGCTGGGTACAGGTCTCTCCCAATGATAGGTTAGGCCTGGAGCTCACTCCACCAAGATGTTCCAATTTTGGTTGGTGGAGAAATCACAAAAGTGCCTCCTAATTTTAGTCAGTTTGTTTATATCTGTTTAAATTCTAGTAGCTTTCTTCTGCTACTACCAACAGACTACTGACGCTGATGTAGTATGTACTACTTCTACAGATGGGCATTTAATCATAACCCTTATTAGGTAAGATGATCTTGAAAGACCATTATAACTTCAATTAGTACTGCTGTAACAGCAAGCAACAACCTGCCAATCATCAAGCTGTTTGATTAGGCAGAATAATATTCAAATTAGGAACCCATTTTGACTACTCATATAAAACACTTCTAAGTGCTTAGTCATATATCTAGTGCTATTAGTACTCTAGCTACATTTTTGTGTTGCCAATTCTGGCTCTCAATAATCTGATTTTTTAAGAGGTTTTACTTATTTAGACTTATCTCTTCCCTGTATCTAGAGAGTTAGAAAAATGGTTTAAATCTGTTTTCGTTTAAAAGTTCAATATACTTTTCTCCAGATTTTACATGTAGTCATTAACACAAGCAACTTTATTGGCAGTAATTTGTAGGGTTCCACAGATGCAATGCTATTGAATTATGTTTTCTAGCCAGCATTACAGTCAAGTAAAACTGTATTTGTTGGTTTATCAACTTTATCACATTTTGATATTGGGGCACTTTTGTAAGTGTTGCTCGAGCTATTCCAAGGTACGCATTGTTTCCGCAACATGCGCAACTATAACTTGGAACTGTCCCAATGGACAAAGAGATAATCACCCACATAACCTGGCATGAAAATTCTCTTGCTCAAAGGATCTCTCTGATCCCAATTAGCTAAGTCTAGCTAGCTTGGCTTGCTCTTGTATCATTGGTGGTCTCTCTGACGCACTACCAAGGTACTTTGCTTCCGCAGCATAAGTAACTATCTTGGACAAGTCCCAACGGACAAAGTGATTAATGCTTATTTGTTTAGCTGTATCTATTCACAAGAGCTGCAACACTGATGGCCTGTTTAGGCCATTTGAGCATATTCAAGGTACTACTCATTGATTTCACAACATGAGTCCATTGTTTAGGCCATTTGAGCATATCCAAGGTACTCATTGTTACCGCAACATGAGTAACTGATCTTGGAAACGTCCTGATGGACAAAGTCATTTATCATCTACCTTTGTAGTATGATTTCATGGGATACATTAAATCCACTTACTATTGAGTAAATTTAGCAATTTCAAATTGGGCACATAGGTACTATGTGTATGATATGTACAACTGTCATAATGATCAGTAAATTCACTGATTGTATTACACAATATATAGAACACCAATTATCTGTGCTTAATGTTTTCCATTCATTGAAATTGCAGAAGGGTTGATGTTGGCATTTCCCAAAAAAATAAAATATATATCAACATGGATAGTAGTTATAGCTCTACTATATAAAATTATGCTGGGGCTCAGATAAAATTGCTGGGGTAACATTTCGTCTGTACAACACTGTAGGTCTGGATCAAATTTCTTTATGCTTTTACTAAGCTTTCGTTTAAATTTGTTATGTTAAGATTGGCACCCTTAACTCTCATATCATTTACAATTAACTTTTATAGTTCTTTTGAATTGGCAGTTCAAAGTAAATAGCAGTAAAGTTACCTGTAATAACCACAGTTGAACTTTTGTATACATATTGTGGTGTAGTAAAGTCTATATGCTACCAACACCTATTTATGGTCAGCTGACCATACCATCATGCTGAAGCAACACTGCACAGGTGTTGCTCTGCTGAGCTGTCATTTACAACATTACATTTTGTAAACAAAACAGTACTCTGTCACCATATGTAATATTATTATTATTTTTATTGCTTACAATTGAATGGTGATGACTATTGTTTGCCGAAGAATAATCAAATTAGTGGCATCTTTTTAACCTGGTGTTAAAGAAATAATGGAACAAAAATTGTGAATATTTGCAATAATGCATTGATTTTCTTCAATTTTGCTGTAAAATAGTAATCAATAGGTACACACAATTACTTTATTCTGTACATCTGTGCTGAAGAAGGCAAACATGATTATTAGACATGTTACCATAACTTGAAACTATAAAGTAAAGAGCAGCTATTATGCTTTAGACACTCCGACAGTAATTTCTGGTAGCAGACATCGACTGGCTGAGTTCCACTCAGAATTACCTTTTATTCTTTGTACAAAAACCAGTCAGAGAAAAAACCATATTAGCCATGATTTTTCATTAAGATTGAGCTATGGTTTAAAATAAGTAACTTACCAGAGCGGGTTTTTGCTCCGTCTGACTTACTTCAGGGCGATCGTTTATTGAAACGAATTTAACTTCCATTCCGCCCCTAAGTAGACACTCCGGCCCCCCCTGTTGTTCTTCATATTATTATGCAGAACTGCATAGGTATAATGCACTTAGATTGGAATTAAAGATTTCATCGCGGCCATGATCGCGGCATGTTTTTCCAACACTACTTACACGAATATGATCTTCAAATTTTTTGTTTGAGCACACATTTTTTTACAAAAAAATACTTATTTCGTGATGAATGTATGCTAATACGAAACAAACTTCATTTGTATTAACGCTTTTTCTTCTAATTCAAGAAATTTTCGAATTTGAAAAATTTTCACTGTTCGTTACATGAAAATTTGCAAACGCTATGAAGCTTGACAGTGACAGCACAGAACCTCCATGCTCTTGCTGGTGAGGCTACGATAAATCTTGAGGAGCCAGGGTCAATCTGGTAAGGTTTTTATGCTTTTCATTAAATTATAAGGAAATTTGCAGACAGCTTCTTCACCAAACGCTGTATGTTTTAGAGATGCACATAATAAAAGTACTATACTGTATTGTTCTTGGTAATTTTCGAAGAAACAATATTATTTAATAATTACATTGTTTTTCTTTTGTGACTGTTTTTTGTTTTATACACTGGTATTAAATTAGTATACGTGCACCTTAGATTTATTATAAATACTCGTATAGCGTATAGATTGGAAGAAGTGTAACTAGGCGAGACCAAAAACAGAATATCTCAGTATGCGTGTGAAGCGCATGTGTGCTTGACAAATAGTGTTGCGCGTGACTACCTCGAATTTAACTGTTGATATACATTAAAGCTTATCGATAGTTGTATCTGTCTTCATTAGACACAGGTCTAACAGTAAAAATACTAAAATAAAACTACACACACACAAAACAATTTTTATTTTTGTCGAAAAATATTTCAGATCTATATATTGTATCTAGAAGCTCATACATAATTCAGTCATCTTTATCCGCTCGAGCGATTTCTGGGACTACAGTCCCAAAAAGTTTCGGCTTCAAATTGATTCATGGGACTGTAGTCCCAATATGACCGCTCCTCACAAAATCTAACTATTTCTTTCTAACTAATGCATTATTCCATAAAGAACGCATACTGTCTCATTCGGAATGAACTATGCTCCATTTTATTCATACTAGCAACGTCGTGAAGATGTAATTTACGGCAAAAAAAAGTATAAAACCTTGTCTGTACTCTCGTGTTGTGACGTGTTGTAAGTGCTGTTGCTTTTTTAGTTTGTGCAGTGACTATTAGATAGTTTTATTAAAACTGTGCGTAATTAGTTAAGGTTAGATATAATAAACGTACAAATAAATATATTTTTATTTTTGTGTAACATTGCGTTAATTTACGTGAAATCCGAGTATTTCCAAGAACACTAATGTTTATTTTTATTGGTTTATGATAAAGATGACTGTTAATTAAGCCATTACAACAAATAATGATTAATAATAACTGGTCTTTTGCATACAAAAGATAAGAAACGATTTCTTATCTCTAGATCGTAATATTATTTACAACTCGCGCCGACATTGAAAAATAGACGGACGCCAACAAATGTTATGAAAGTTTGATAGCCTCTAATAATATATTTTTTTTACATTGAACGGGTCTTTTATTTTTTTCCTTTATGTAAAATATATACACCAACCATCCAAATTATAAAATTAGTAGGTTATCGATTTAGTTTTTAAATAAAAAATGTTTTACTGGAATGGACTTTATTTTCTATTTTTTTTTGCCATTTTCCCCGATCTTTAATATTTTGTGTAAATCTGAAATAATATCAAGTTTAAATTATTTTTAAGGATATTTATAAATTAAGAGGTTAATTTGTGAAAATAATGTATATTGGACTGTCGATTGTATCGACAAGCTTATCGATAATGTCAAATGTCAGTCAATCTCTACCAAAAAATTATGGTTGCATAATATGGTGAAAATTATTTTCCCATCCGCTCATAACTATAGAATATTTTTAAATCAGATCTAAAACATTGCATTCAGACTGCTTAACATTTCATTCGTACTTATGTAAATAATTGGGTTTTCTTTCTTAGATGAGTTACATCCGAGTACTGCACACGTAACCAAATTTATTTATGTCCAATAAACACCAGTTTAACCTTTAAACCCTGAGATTTTAGGATAGTAAGCGGAATTTGTTTCGTTCACGAATGGCGCTAGGGAATAGGGATACAGGGCGATAGCGTGTACTATAATGGTCTCGCCTATCTATCTCGCTCTAACTCACGCATAACTATGTTCTTTCCTCTTTTGCATTGCCAATCTATCTTGACGTAGTCATATAATAAATCTATGGGGTGCACGGAAAAATAAGAACTGGCATATCATCTTAACCGGGCGAAATAACTAAATTAGGTTTCTATAGGATTATTAAAGTTTGTATCCCTTGTAAAAAAGTCTGTAACAAGATATTATAATGCATGTTCGCGTTGTCAAGACTAAAAGTGGCGCGAAAAAAATAGCTGGATACCTTCTTTGTAAACTGGACACGTTCTGAAGCGTATCTTAGATGGCGTTGTTGTCCATTTTGTTTATTTAAAAGTTCATAAATTCTCAACTAGATGTCGTAACAAAATTCAGCTCTGAATCAAGCTGTTAAGATTTCTTGAAGACTACGTAAGTACCGACGAGATCCCATTCTTTGTCACTCTGGTTTCCCTTCAAAACGCATAAATCTTTCGCCTTTTACTAAAGATTTCCGTGGAGGGGAACACTCAAATGAGTCTATCAATATTTTTGCCTGACCTTGCGAAAGCAAGGTTTATAATTACTGGACATAGATTCAAATAAAATATAAAGCAATCAGCATTTTTTTGTATTGGCCCACTGCTGGGCCCGGGTCTCTTCCCATTATTCGGGAGGCTATTTTTTGCATATTATTTATTGTAGTAATACAAGCTTGCTCTTTACTAAAACAATACAAATTAAATAAAAAATAAAAAACCCCGACCCAAAAAATAAAGTGTAAAAACTAACAAATAATATTTTAAACATATTATAATGATCATCGTCACAATATTATGTAAGTTCAAGTATTTTTATTTTCCAAGCGGGTCGCGTCGGGGGATCGAGGTCCATGCGCGGTGCTCCAAACCGCCGCCCAAAAATCCAGAAGTTCACTTTTACTTCCTCTTACGATTAGGCAGCTGTTCTGTTCTTACTGTAGCTTATATTCATAACATCCACCTACGAGGACGAATCCCGAACTTAGTTTCTTGGAGAAACTATCTATGTGGTACAGAAATTTACCTACAACAAATGTATGAAGAGTATAAATTTTAAAGTTTTTAGGTTACTGTCCAATTAACTGTTCGTTTTAACGTTTTATTCCGAGAGCTAACAAAGAGACGAAAAGTACAAAAAAATTCAAAAAACAATGTTTTTAATATTCTGTCAAATTATAATTATACTTAACGTTTGGCACAGGAGGTACTTACGTAAATAGAAATATTCATTGCAAGTAAATTTCTAAAACCAGAAAAATAAGGGCCAATCAGCAATTAATGATAACTTCACGGTCTTCAGTCATGACATGAGTCATGAATCACGTATGATAAACGTTAAAAATAGTACTAACATTATATATTTTTTTACATAAGACCCCTCTCTTGCCAATAACAAATACAACAAAAAAAGAATCGGTCCAGCGGTCCACTCGTGCGTGATGTCGAGACCAAGGGATTAATATTTATATATAGATCTGAATGGAATGGATAATTAAGTAAATTAAGTAATTAATGAAGACAAGAGTTTAACGTCTTGTGCTTAACAAAAAATATTATTAAGTAGTCGCTGCAGCCCATTTGGACTAGGACATCTACACAGTTAAATAAACTATTCTCTAACTACTTAAAAAATCTACGCCGCTATTTCGTTAACGTGATTCAGGAACTCGTACAGCACCATCTAGTTTGTTTCATCTAACGCAATAAAATTACGAATGCAAGGAAGGGACACAAACACTCCTTTTCTATAGTTTTTTTTTACCCTACATAGACCGTATTATTTTGTATTATGTGTTAAGTTTATCACCATTTATTTTATTCACTCACACGTTTCCGGTTTATTTTGCTATTATACTTGAGCTCAGCTGTAATAGCAGTTTTTTGGCACAACTACTCAAGGCTATTAAATAAATATTTGCTTTCCAATTTTAATTTCCAATGTAATAATTATACTATAAAATTATTACTTTGGTTACTGCCAAACACACTAGATGGCGCAGAACTGTTTTCTGAATTACCAAAATTCAGATACATTGGATTAGGCGAAGAACTGATGTGTTATTTATTTTCATACTTATATGGAATGGAATTATAAAATTAATTAATTTATTCCTCTTTCTATGTACCTAATGTCTTCGTTATTATTATTACCCATGGTTGTGATTCATGCAAATATCACATACATCTTAAAAAGAAGCTACTAATTTGTTTCAATATCAGATGTAATTATTTGATTCAATGAGTGAGGTTAGGTTTCATTTCATTTCATCTCATTAACATTTTCATTTCATATCAATAAAAAAAATCTACTGAAGACTTGGCTGTATGGACATAGTTCCCTTTGCCTACCCAGAATGGGTGAAAAAACAAAAAAAATCTCTGCATATAGGTATTTTACGGTTGGCGCCATTTTTCAAAAATGTTCTTTGCGAGTTTTTATTATTTTATTAAATTGCTTAACTGTATTAAAAATAGTTGTTCAGTACACGTGCGGAACCGTCATTGGAAGGAGTTCCGGCTGTCAAGACTCACCTTCGGGGTGCGCCTCGGCTCGGGCAGACATTTGTCGGAACTCCTTGCAATGACAGCCTTTCCGCACTTGTAATGAAATATACTATTTTAATACAGTTGCTCAAAAAGTGGCGTATTGCAGGGACGTATAGCGTTCGGGAAGTGGGCTATTACACACACGTGCTTTTTCTTTACCTTTTCCGAACTCGTGCATTTTATTTCCCAACTGTCAAAATAATGTCTTCTAAAAAGAAAAAAAAAAAACCAACCACTAAGTTTTAGAAGTTTTTATTATTCAAATTAAATAAAATATTTCTAAAAAGAAGCTACTAATTTGTTTGAATATCAGATTTAATGATTTGATTCAATGAGTTAGGTTTCATTTCATTTCATCTCATTAACATTTTCATTTCATATCAATAAAAAAATTCTACTGAAGACTTGGCTGTATGGGCATAGTTCCCTTTGCCTACCCAGAATGGGTGAAGAAAACAAAAAATTCTCTGCTTATAATCTTTTACGGTTGGCGCCATTTAAAAAAAATATGCGAGTTTAGATGATTAGTTAGTTGAGTGTATTGTGATTTTATTATTTTACTAGTGGACCCCGCAGACGTTGTCCTGCCTCAAAAGTTTTGTAAGAGGATTAGTTTCTTTATCATCTCAAAGAGTTTTTATGTGACTGTCAAATAAAAAATTAAAAACGAATAGTGACCGATGAACTGTTATTCATACTATGTCAAACTATTGGACGATGACGCGATGAATCAATGTTTGACAATTACTGTTACTAATAGTTTATATAGGAAAATAAAATAAGTTATTTTAGTATTAATTTCGCAATGCTCCCAAAAATTTCTCACCGTCTAAACCTCTCCTGGACTTCTGCTAATATTTTAAGACCAAAAATAGCCACATCGGTCGAGCCATTCTTGATTTTTAGCCAGACTAACGAACAACAATAATAACATTTATTATTTAAAAATAACAATTTATAATAATTATAATACAAAAAACATGAATAAGCCAAAGACAATACTATACTTTATTAATCTATGAAATGAAAATATAAGGAACATAAAAAATTTCTTTGCATTTAATATTGAATGGCTAAAAGTATTTTTATACAATGCCGTAAAATGAATTAAAAAAAAAATAAGAAACATAAAAGACAGACGTGATAATTTTGATAGCTGCGTCAAAATGTTAATTAACAAACACAGAAAGTAAATAATTTTGTAAAGAAATAATAAGGAAAAGCAAAGTATAAGAATAAAACCAAAGAATATAAGTTATAAAATATGATAATGGACGTGAATGAAGTAAGTAATAATATGTAGTGTATTTATAACACTACACGGCGCATTTTATTCATTTCATTTGCTTCCCGTGGATATGAGATATTTTCCAAAGGCAAAAAGTAGATGTTCTTTCTCAACGTCCTTTCTATGTATATGCCAAATTTCATCAAACTTGGTTCAGTGGTTTAAGCGTAAAAGAGTAGCAGACAGACAGACAGAGTTACTTTCGAATTTATAATAGTAATGGATGGATTAAATTGCTTCATTTTTTCGCAACTGTATTAAATATAGTCGTTCAGTACACGTGCGGAACCGTCATTGGAAGGAGTTCAGATTGTCAACCCTCACCTTCGGCTGCGCCTCGGCTCGGGTAGACATTTGTCGGAACTCCTTGCAATGACAGCCTTTCCGCACTTGTAATGAAATATACTATTTTATTACTTACTAAAAAGTCAAAACTAAATACAATCATAATGTTAGTATTGTAAAAGCCCCATTCTATCCTTTTATTGTTGTCATTATATTGTTTAATGGAAAATCAAGCTAGATGGCGTTGTAACAGTTTCTGACTCACGCTAACGAGTGTACTGCTTAGATTGTATAAGTATGGTAAACCGCTGATGTTGTGCAACGGCTATACTCACGTTGGGTATGCCTGACTAGTTTCATTTTTTTTGGACAGCACAAGATAATTATCTTGTGTTTGCAAATTTAGTTTCATGCTTCGTTGCATAATTATACTTTTATCTTAATTATTTTGAAGGGTTTTATGGTTTAACATTCATCAAATAATTACTGTGAGTAAATTAAAATAATGTTGGGGAAGGTAAGAAATTAGTTAAATTTATAGTTCACAACCTTGCCACTAGATGTCGCTGCATTTTCTCACGCAATTAAGTATTCTTGTAAATAATGTAATATCTGCGAAGTCTACTGCCGTTACTCTAGTTTTTCTTCAAAACGATCAAATTTTCGCCTTTTACACGATTTTTGGAGAGGAACACTCATTTGAGTGTTCCTCTCCAATTTTATTGTACCTTGTACCAATTTTATGTAACCTTCATTTTTATTGTACCTTAGGCTAACAAATAAAATTAAATGAAAATATTCCATTTGCACTAAAAAAAAGTTTTTACAAAATATTTAGAACTCCATATTTATCCCTTAGTTTACAATTACAATTTTACAATTAATTTTTGTTATTTAAATTGCATATTATTTATTGCAGTAATTGCAATAACAGCTTGCTCTATACTAAAACAATAAAACCCGAAGCTATATAAAATTTCAAGTTTCTATTTAAGAGTGTTTTTGATTTATTATAAATAAACAAGTAAATAATTGTAATATGGTCTGAGTAGGTATGTTCGTACAGGACTTACTTAAATTATATTAATGACATTACTATTTCAAGGTGTAGACTTGTAGTGTGTAGCTAGAATCTATATTAAATGTAACCTTTAGTAACTTAGTCTTATCTTAATAAAGACATTAATCGGTATATACGCCTTTCAATAAGAACCTGAAACAGTTGCGATACTTCGTGGCGACCCTGCCAGGACTTTTGTGTAGTTTATGTTCGTTTATTAGGCTAACGCTTTTTCAAACACTGAACGAAACCATTAATTTTCATTTTGATTTGATAAATACAGTTGGTGAAGGTAAAAATTAAATTAAAATTTTAGTTCACACCTGTAATGGAGGTATGGATGGATATTAATTGGATATTAGTAAACTAATTAATGAACACAAGAGTTTGACGTCTTGTGCTTAGCAAAAATATTATTAAGTAGTCGCTGCAGCCCATTTGGACTAGGACATCTACACAATTGAACACACTATTCTCTAACTACTTATACTATCTACGTCGTTATTTCGTTAACGTGATTCAGGAACTCGTATAGCGCCATCTAGTTTGATTCACATAAAACATAAAAGTGCAAGAAAGGGATGCAAATAATCTCCTTTTCTATAGTTCGTTTTTTACCCTACATTACAGTATTATTTTAATAACTTATTAGTTAAGTTAATTACCATTTTTTTATTCACTCACTCCTTTCTTGTTTATTTACTATACTTACTTGAGCTTTGCTTTACAATACAAGCGGTTTTTTCTTGGCGCAACTACTAAAAGCTATTAAAGAAATATTTGCTCTCGAATTTTCTTTCGTAATTTAATAAATACTAAAATTGTTACTACTGCCAAAGTATCATACACTAGATGGCGCTGTACTGTTTTCGGAATCACCGTAACTATTTTAATGCTTGCCTAATGGCAACGGATTTCAATTGCTACATTAGAAACGGATTTCAATTGTTACATTAGGTTAGGCGAAAAACTGACGTGCTATTTTCATACCTATGTGGAATGGAATTATAAAATACATTAATTTATTTCTCTTTCTGTGTACCTACCTAATGTCTTTGTTATTACCCATTGTAATAATGACACGCAATTTACAATGTAATGCATTATTATATTAAAACGTGAAGCAAAAACTTTTCAATTATAACTTACCCAAAAGTTAGTAGATTAAATGCGAGCTGCAGTTAGTAAGGCCTGAGAGTGAGTGAATAAAAAAAACTTGGTGTAAAAAAAGTCCATAAAAAGTCAAAACTAAACACAATCATAACGTTAGTACTTATGGTAAAAGCCCCATTCTATCCTTTTCTTACCGTCGTCATTATATTGTTTACAGAGAAATCAAACTA
Source organism: Pyrgus malvae (assembly GCA_911387765.1). Taxonomy (NCBI): domain Eukaryota; kingdom Metazoa; phylum Arthropoda; class Insecta; order Lepidoptera; family Hesperiidae; genus Pyrgus; species Pyrgus malvae. The sequence continues at coordinate 17,511,366 of OU426958.1, forward strand.
GATGACGCTGTAACAGTTTCTGACTCACGCTAACGAGTGTACTGCTTAGATTGTATAAGTGTGTTAAACTGCTGATTTTGTGTAACGGCTTTACTCACGTTGAGGATTAGCCCGACTAGTTTCATTATTTTTGGACAACACAAGATAATTATCTTGTGTTTGCAAGTCAATGATGCAAGTTTTGCTTATGCTGACTAGGTATACCTGATCAGATGGGCGTTCTCGTTGAATTTTGTCATCGACGGCGATGCGCATCGCTTCGTTTTTAAGTATACCCACATCAGATGCTGGCATCGATGCAGTGTCATCATACAGTCAGTAGTGTAGTAGTCACATTATTAATTTGATGAACGTTGAAAACATTAAACCCTAAAATTATTAATAAATTAAGGTAAATGTACAACAAACAAACAAACTTTGCTTGTGCAAAGTATAGCAAAAATACATTTAGACTCATTTGAGTGTTACCCTCCACGGAAATCTTTAGTAAAAGGCGAAAGATTTATGCGTTTTGAAGGAAAACCATAGTGACGGGAATAGATACCAAGCAGGCCCTTATGTAGGCTAGAAGAAATCTTAACAGCGTGATTCAGACATTAATTTTGTAGCGACATCTAGTGGCAATGTTGTGAAATATAATTTAATATGATTTGATCCTATAACATATATTTTATACTATAAGGACATATAAAGAAATAATAATTTAAATTATAATGCTATTAAAAGGTACTGGGCATCGTTGCTCAAAACCATTTTTATTACAAAAACGATCATCTCTACGCAATAAATCTTTAGTCTTTTACTAAAGATTTCTATGGAGGGGAACATTCAAATGGGTCTGGGTTATTTATTTGTTTAATGATATTAATGAACTTTCATTATCGACTAGCTTTCCGCCGCGGGGACTACACGATTCTTGTAATTTTCGCTCGCAGAGACTCTGGCAAGGATTCCTCATTTTTTGGAAGTAAAATATACTTTATTTTACTCGCTAATAATGTAGTTTTCTCTCGGTGAAATAATATTGAAAATCGGTTCAATTGTTGAGCGATTAATACGAAGAAACAAATAAACAAATCTTTCATCTGTATTACATTAGTATAGACGCGACATTCTGATTTTTAATAAGTATTTACTGACTCACAACTCACAATAAAATTTGGCAGAAATTGGGGCAGTTTAGGTATGGTACCTACTTCCTTGGTAAAACCATGCAAGATCTACATCTACATCCTATAAAATACCTCCTAACATTAAAATAACCTCTTTGTTGCAGAACTATGCCTTCGTTCAGTAGTTGGCTGTTCAGACTGGGGTCTACTGGCTATCTTGACAAGGCTCAAGCGTTTGGATTTGTACCGGACTCATATAACCACTACTGCGGCTGTCTCCATAATTATGTCTAATCCTGGATTAGAGCATCTAAATGTTGGTATGTATTGTTGGGATTAAATGTATTTATTCTTATGTCATTGTGATGCTGCTGTTTTTAGGGATAACGAAACCCTATTACTAAGACTCCGCTTACTGTCATCATGCCGTATCTTATGAACCGTCATAGCTACACAGTGGAATTTTTCACATGTGTTTCATGTGTTTCTGTTGCCGCTATAACAAAAATACTAACAACAGAATAAAATAAATATTTATGTAAGGCTCTTATACAACGACCGTAATTTTTTTGCCGTTTTTATTGATAATTCATGCGCGAGTACTACCCGCACTTGGTCGGTTTTAAATCCAATACTAGCTGTTGTTTTGTAATTGTAATAGACTTTGTGAGTTATATTCCATGTTTCAAAAAAACCTAATTTTTATCTTATACCTTTAAACGAGCAATTCTTGTATATATCTAAATTTTTGAATCTCGGAAACGGCTCCAAAGATTTTGATGAAATTTAGTACACTGGTTGCGGGGATGATAAATCGATCCACAAATTTTTATTGATAGAAATTGTCGTTTTATTTAATGTTTATGCAGTTAAATATAAAATTACTGTTACTGACATCTATTGGAAAATATTAATTAGGAGTTTTGGCGGGAAGTCGAAAAAGACATATTGTGCTCTTGTTTTATTTTCATTTTCTTGGTGTATTTTTGAGTTATATCGGATAAAGTTGATGGCATTTTGTTTGATATAGGTTAATTACAGTGCACGAGTGTTTGTGAAATAGAATAACAGTGCTAAAATATGTTTTTTCTGCTTGCCTCCAAAATTCCATCGGACACGTTCTAGTAAAGTAGCCGTCGCTTTACTTGAATGATGGACTGACTAGATTGACTGATTACTGACGACTTACTTACCTTGTTATTACTTCGTCCAGTTTCATTGAAACTGGCAAAAAATTGATGCAAAAATTATACTTGACGCTGGCAGTATGCACAGAATTTGCGATGCCATAATTGAAAAGAAAAAAAAATTTTCGTCAATGGAATTAAAGCTTTCTTGGTCGAATGGTTACGAAAGCTGACTACGGAGCTAGAGACCCGGGTTCAAACCTCAAGTAGGCAAGTCGGGTTTTTTATTTTTTGTGACAATTTTAAAAAAAAATTGTGAGCTAGGTATTTCAAAAGGATTTGTAACTTAACACTAATTCAATGAATGTTTTGCCTAAAAATAAACCAAGTAAATAAATTGTTTTTATCCGAGCAACGCTCGGGCGTCCAGGTACTTGTTTATTCTTCTTGCTTCATTTAAGAAGGGGCACTATGTTCGTCACTATGATTTTTTTTATGTTAACATACGTACATTAAAAAAAATCAACAGATTTGGACCGGTAATTATTGTGGACCCATTTTAAATATTTTTTTGTAACTGTTACGGAATTATTTTTTTCTAGTTTAATATTTTTTCTCTTAGTGCACCTTATACTATTTATTGTAACATCAGGCAATTTTTATGGTTTTTGTCATCATATAATTCTTATGACATTTCTAAAGGGGGAAATGAAAAAACGTATTTATGTTGTTTCAGGTTCATGTAAGATGATTTCTTCGATGGACGACGTAGCCTTAGCATTGGGCGCCAATTGTCCTGGCCTAATATCTGTCGACTTTTGGAAGTCGTACTCACTCACTGCCATGGGAATACGGGCGCTTGGCAACTGTAAGAATTTGCAAGAGTTGGATGTGGGTTGGTGGTAAGTGCTTATTAAGAGGGAGCTCCCAAAAAACTATTATAAACTAGCTTCGTCCACCCAATAGCACAATTTGCATGGCATTAACAATTTGGATTTTGATTGATCATATTAATTACTATCTGTAATTTGGTCCAACAGAGATAGGATGTGTGGCATAGATTTCAGTGGCGTAATTTGAAAATAATTAAGAAAACCTTGACCGCTGTCAGATACCTACTTTGAAATCGATTTGGGATTTGGTTGGCCACTGACAGAGTAAACTCCAGACTACAATTGCCGGGGCATTTAAATATAATTGAATTATCATAGTGATTAAAAATTGCCCTTAATTTAATTTATTACATCTCCTGTCTTGTACTACCAAATCAATTGAGATACTTTTAATGAGCTGTCAAAACGTGGCGTCCTCATACATTTAGTAAGAGAAAATCATTTGAGTTTTGGCGGGAAGTCTGAAGGGACAAGTTGTGCTCTTGTTTTATTTTCATTTTCTTAGTGTATTTTTGAGTTATATCGGATACAGTTGATGGCATTTTGCTCGATATAGGTTAATGCCAGTGCACGTGTATTGTGAAATAAAATAACAGTGCGAAAACATGTTTATTCGGCTTGCCTCCAAAACTCCATCGGACATGTTCTGGTAAAGTAGCCATCACTTTACTTGAACATTTGACTGACTAGACTGACTGATACCTGACGACTAACCCTTTTTTTTCTACGACTACAAAGTGATGCAAAAAGTTTACTTGACGCTGGCAATATGCACAGAGTTTGCGACGCCATTATTAAAAAATTGAAAATCATTTGTGACATTACTTATTATTCATAGTCAATTGCCTAATTTTTTATTGATTTAAAAGTTAATAAAAATCGTGTTTAAAAATAAATTTACAGTTATCCTGCTTTCAAAGCGTGGTTTAGTGCAAGCTTTTTAAGGAATTAATTTTGAATTTTTTTGTGCATAGAAGACCCTATTCCTCCTGTTTTGTATTTCTTATATTTATATATAACGTAAATATCACATTATCTTTATTCATTTTAGCTTACAAGCCGGCGGTTCCGGTGAATGGCTGGCGTCTTTAGCCGGAGGAGAGCTACGCAAGCTATTCCTGGGTGCGTTACGAGGAGTTTCCGATCGGGATCTAAGGACGTTGGTGCCTCGGGCGCCCAAACTTGCACAGTTGGACCTCCTGGGAGTTAGAGCGGTGACACCTGATATCTGTGCGGAGTAAGTTGAATTTATGTTTCCTTTGTATTTCTTGGCAACCATTTAATTTATTGTAGCTTTTGTTATATATAACACGGATAAAAAGGTAGATGGGCTGTGTAAGAGATAATTGCCCATTGCCTGCCTACATTTTCCTATTCCTAATTATTGTCTTAAATAGGAGTAGGAATAGAAAAATCTAGGCAATGAGGCAACGATATTGAAGCGCGCATGGCCCAGTAACAGCGTAGAACGAAAACTATCTATGCAACTAATCCGAAGGGCCGAAGGCGCGATCGCGTGTGAGATGGGTGACCGTTAGGGGCAATAAAATTTCATGCGCGTTTATGTTTCGGAGGGCACGGTAAGCCGTCGGTCCCGGTTGTTATCGATAGGTAACAGTCGTTAAACCTTGTCGGAGGCCTTATGGGCTGTTTGAAAACATCCGATAGCGGGTTGGCCACTAACCCGCATTTTCACCAACCCGCATTGGAGCAGCGTGGTGGAGTAAGCTCCAGGCCTCCCCAATAATGGGGAGAGACCCGTGCCCAGCAGTGGGACGTAAAAAGGGTTGCAGCCAAAATTCATAAAAAGTCTCTGCGCGTTCTACCAACTACTACGGTGAGTATCCAGCCTAAACATGTTTGCACGTGACAGGTTTCAGTAATGTACCCATGCCGGCAGCCTTTTCTGCGTCTCGGTGCTGGGTACTGGGGTCTCTCCCCGCTATCGGAGGCCTGGAATTTACACGTTGTTGCCCCAATGATGAGTTTGTTAGTGGCCAACCTGCTGTCGGATATTTTCAAACCGCCCTATAGGCCTCCGCCAAGGCTTAACGACTGCTATATATCGATAACAAGCGATCCAACAGCCGAACGTGCTCTACAATTACTAAACGCACATGAAATTTTAAACCTGCTATCCCTTGCGACCCATCTCACACCTGACTGCGTGCGCCATGCTATACTGTGTAGATCGCTTGCGCTCAACGCCAGCCCCTGGCTCATGCGCACTTCGTAATCAGCCTATCTTTATATATATAATTCTTCTGTACGTGTGTTGACAGTGAACTCCTCCTAAACTGGATCGATTTTAATGAGTTTTTTTTGTGTATGTTCAAGTGGATTCGAGGATGGATTAGATTCACAGTTCTGTCCACTAGAAAATCTTTTTTTAATTATCTTTTTATTTATTTAGTTTTCCATATAAGTTGTTCCTACCTGTCAAACGTTTGTATTTCGTGCCGTGTCGTTCCAAACTTTGACACAGTCAGAATAACAGGACCGTTTGTATGTCATTATTTTTTTATATTTTTGTTTGACAGCAACATGAAATCTCTTTAAGATAATAAGAAAACAAATCCTCTTTCAATACTTTTAAGGCAGGACAACGTCTGCAGGACCCACTGGTATGTGATATATATTTTGTGATAAATCTTGCTAACTGAGCGTTTTCTTTGCAGGATTTTAGCAGAGTGCCGTGAACTGCGGCTTCTAGATCTCAGTTTCTGCGACCAAATAATGGAATCACAGGTAATCCATTTTATCATTCAATGCTTGAATTTTAATTAACCAGTTCTCAAATTTAAATCAGGTCGCCTCATCCGTGCTCCTCTCGCATAATTTCGGCTCCATATTTTGAATGTTTTGTACTGGCATCTGGTGTAACGGTAACATTATAGTCCGGGAGTCGGCTCCCGGTAAATCTGCCCATCCGGCATAATGAGAACCAATTAAAATGGTACCATACTAATCATCATAAATCATTTATTTTGTATTAATTCTGGGTAACAATGGGTGTAATATATAAGAAAATAAATGATGCCCTGTACGGCGTACCAAGAATGTTATAAATTTAAAACATTTCGTCATGCAACTATTGATACAATTTACATTATACATAATATTATTTCTATTTCTGTTATTTCAAGATGTCATCGATAAAATATACTAGCCTTCTGCCAGCGACTTCGCCCGCGTGGACCCGTTTTATAGGTTTCCGTAGGATAAAAACTATCCTATGTCCTTTCCCAAGATAGAGTGGCTATCTGTGTTCCAAATTTCATTAAAATTGGTTCAGTAGTTTAAGCGGGAAAGCGTAGCAGACAGACAGACAGGGTTACTTTCGAATTTATAATATGAACAGGGATTATATTATGATCAATGATACTAATACATTAACCAACTCCTCCAGAGGAGTTACTTGAGCATTGTTGGCTTTTAAGAAGAGTTTTTACAGCTTTTTTTGATAAAATCCATGTGAGAATGTCACTGGAAATGCCTCAGCTGTAAGGTTTAGGGCAACCATCCGATCACAAGTCCGCGGCAAAAGGAGTGTAGAGGAGACCCGTTTAGCGCAGTGGTCACAGCACCCGTTTGCCATGCGTGGTCCTGAGTTCGATTTCTGGGGATATATTTAAATAATGAATCTAGAGGCTACTTGTTGGTCTGTGTTATTCTGTTCTTCTCTTTGTGTATATCTATGAAACCCACGACGTGGAGTACTGTGGGTCTATGAATGCAAATAATAATAATAACGCTTCACACTCATAGCCCCACAGTAGGGTAGATATACTCTGTGTCGTGGGTACCATGGACACACACAAAGACAGAAACACAACCACCCGATCGAGAACAGAAATTTAAACTCATCATTCAAATTTCTATTTCGCCGGGAATCGAACCCGGGACCCTCCAATTGGCAGTCCGGCATGGTAACCATTGCGCCACGCAGGTCCTCCTGTTAAATTAAAATACAGCTATTTATTTTATTTGTATGGAGTAGCAGACGAGCATACAGGCCAAGTGGTGTTAAGTGGTTGCTGCAGTCTATTGACATCTGCACAAAACCTCAAGCAAGCATAGGTAAGTCTTGTCTGAGGTCGTATGCAGTTGTGCTGCTACTCCGGAGGCTGGTGGTCGCCTCATGTAAGTGTGGCCGGCAACTGCACCTTTCCACCGAAACACAACAGAATTGCTTCACGGTGGGTGGGTGCGACGGTAGTACTTCCCCGGGCGAACCATAATAGTTCTACCACCTACAAAAGCTGTCAAAGTTTGAACATCATTTACCTTTCCAGGTGACAGAATGGCGACGGCTTTACCCATACGTCAGTATAAAGCGGTCGTTCCAATCTCCGAATCTTAATACCGCTCCAAATCCACTGTTCCTGGCGCCCAGCTTGGAATAACGCTCTGGGTACAGCTTGGTGCTATATTACGATACCTTCCTGCAGTGTAGACGGTCACAAAGTACGTTTTTTGTAGTTTAGATTGAAGATAACAGCAATATGGTTAACAGTTGATAAACTGTTCTTACTAGACATTTTATTATTTTACATTTGTAGACTTTGTTGTCAAGGCGTAATAATATGTCAAATTTATAAATATATGCACAGAGCTAGGTTGTCATAACATAACGGATATTATGACTCTAGAGTTAGGAAAAATGTCTGCGCTAGCACTGTGTTCTCGCCTGTTGTGTGAAGAAATGTTTTGATTGGAGAACTTTTTTGGGTTCTTCGCAGCAACTTGCAGCCAACTTAAGAGAGGTAAAGATCAGTTGTGACAACTGTATATGCTTTAAAGTAATTCTAAAAGTCTGAAGGAACGTTCGATTTATTTTGAAAATTTTAAAAGAACCTCTTACTTATTTATTAATATAAATGAAAAAGTAAACCATTCCTTTATTGATAAAATTGGATAGACGTCAACAAAATTATTTCTAAAAGTTTGAAAAGTCACTATAGTTACGTACCTATATAAAAACTGCAGTAAAATTTAAAAGGAACTTTGTAAGGATATTGATAACCATATTTTTGCGTTGATTAAGACAGACGCCAATACTAAGTCATTTCTAAAAGTATCAAAAGTCACTTGATGTATAATCTGGCGTCAGTATAAAGCGATCGTTTCAATTTGGTACGTTCGCATATTGCATATTTTTTCATTTATTAAAAGTTTGATTTTTGTGTTTTAGTCCACTGACAAAAATGCTTCGCTTGAATTATTAAAAAAAAAACAACATCCCTATTACGTTCCAAATTTGTTTTCTGAACAGACTTTAACATTGTCAAATCATAATGCCAAAGAAACACGTTTTGAAATGCGATATAGTATAGTAACGCCTATACTGTATCGCCCACTCTCTGTCTAAAGTAAATTATAAAAATTTGACACCTGAACCAGTGCTTTATTACTTCTAATTTTAATATGTTATACGGCAGCCGATTTACAACCAAAACAGTGTGTGTAGCTTTTATTAATAATATAATATAGCATTACTTAGATGAAGAACGTGAAATTATTTTTATTTTATGTAGCTTACTAAAATGTGCTAGGTATACTATTTTTTTGTTATGATGTCAGTTATAGATTACAGATGATGCTGGGGTTATAAAGGTATTATGTAGGAATTTATGAGAAGCCATTGGAATTGTTGGTATATGAAGAGGTGTGTATTGTGTACCTACTAAAAATTTTCCGGACCAATACCTTATAATATAATACTTAACTAACGAAGAGAAAAAAAGATCTTACGATTGGGCTTTAACATAATATATAATTAAAATTAGTGTATTAATGAACTAGATCTCTAAATATTATTTGAAACATATATTCACAAAGGAAATTTGTAGGTTTAAATGGAAAAGTGCAGTAACAATACATGCTTGTATATAACATAACATATAACAGTAAAAAATATACTATACGTTCTGGTCTTAAATTTATGTCATTTATATAATTCTGTTAATTTATTTTAAAATAATATACGTACTTAATACTTCCAAATATGTATAAAAAAATTACATGGTTGTATTAAAACAGTTATAATTTTACATGTTGCATAATAGAATATAACTTTTTGGATATTAGACAATAAACATAAAAAAATGTAGAGACTGACTAGATATTATGGCCTAATGTTCTTAAAAATTAAAGTTTTCAAAATTTACTTTCTACGGCTATGATCATTTCACATATTAATATGAAATTTATGAAGATAATAACAAAAGATTGTAAAGTCTCCCATACAAGGCGTTTTTTGCAGTAGTCGACGTTATAGATAAGATTTTGTAGTCGTGATATAGATTTTTATTTGTTACTGTACCCACGTTGTATATTATAGACATTTTATTTTTCTGTTATTTTACCTATATGAAACTAAATGTAGAAACACGATATACGTATTTTCTTTAAATGAAGTAATTTTTGCATTTTCCCCCAAAATAAATGAAGTATCGGTTGTGGAACTTTTATGGTTCGGCCGAGAAGTATACAACTGCACTCATTTCTGCAGTGAAGCTATTATATTGTGTTTCGGTGGAAAGGTGCAGTTTCCGGTCAAAATTATATGATCGCCATCAGCGCAACTGCATACGACCTCAGACACGATTAACAGCCGTATTCAAGAAGCATACTTGCTTAAGTAAGCAGGCAACGCTATGCAAAGAGCGCTATTTGACGTGCGTTCGTTATGTCAAGCCATCGATTCATGTCAATTTTGACAAACGCATAAGTAGCAGGCTTCACTCATGTATCGTCTATGAATTCGTTTAGATGACCCTATGCATTGGCGAGTTCTATGAGATCTTATAATGTTGTTTATGAATACGGGTGTTAAGGTTGTGTGTTGATCTCTATGGGGTGCAGTGACCACTTAACACCACGTGTCCTGCATGCTTGTCGGATACTCCAGTCAAATAAAAATAAAAAAATTCTTACCCAGTTCGAATAAGCAAACTTTTTTTTATTTAGGGCGCTTAAATTTAAATATTTTTTATCTATGGAATATATTCGAAATTGTAAGTCGCAAAATAAACTTTTTGTTAGATATGTTATACTTATATCATATAAAATATTGTGGTTTATTATAGTTACGGATTGTGCTTTTATTTTTGTATGTGTCGTCCATTATATCACTTATATTATAAATTAAATTGTACTTAAAAGTACTGAATTACACATGTTCTTTAATGATTGTAGTGTTATAATGCGTTTGAGTTGCTTTTTAGTAAGACATTTATGGAGCTTATAATATAAATAATAAGAAGTCTGTAAGTAAAAGCTGTCAATTCTATTAATATTTTTTGCTTTGGTCGGGTAAAAGAAACTATCATATATTGCAATATAGGAAGATCGATTTGGAGTTGTCAAATAGTGAGCTCACAATATTTTTGCCATACTTACATACATTCAAGTTTTTGAATGTGTAAAGGAGCAGTAGAATGTAACGGCCAACAGCCGTATTCAAGAAGCATACTTATGTAAGCATGTAACGCTATGTAAAGAGCGCTATTTGACGTACGTTCGTTATGTCAAGCCATCGATTCATGTCAATTTTGACAAACGCATAGTAGCAGGCTTCACTCATGTATTTTATTTATTTTATTTATTTAAAACTTATAGTATAACCTTAATCTAAGGATACAAGGGTGTGCTTAATGCCTAATGGCATTCTCTACCAGCCAACCCTGGGTGATAAGAGAAAACTTGTGGCAGGCGCATACTACGTTTAAAATTATATATAAATATATTGTATTATAATACATAAAATACATATACAAATACATATTATCATAAATAACTAAATACTAACATATATAAATAAACATACCAATACATACATATAAATAAATATTACCTATATGTCAAATAAAATAAAATGGAGTGAGATAGCCGTTTAAACCGAAACAAAACAGATCCGTAAATGATTCAGTCGTTATTATTCAAGAGATGCTCTCGAACGAGTCTCTTGAACACGCCTCTACTTGGAGCTTTTCGAACAGTCTCAGGCAGGGTGTTCCATAGCAGTATAGCCTGAATAGTAAAAGAGTATCGGAAGAAGTCACTTTTATGTGAAGGAATGTCGAGCTTAAGATTATTGGAAGAACGTAAACCTCTGTCATGCGACGAACAGAGGTAGTGAAAGTTTTCCTTTAAATATTGAGGAGAAGTTGGATCATGTAAAATAGAATACAGAACCAAGAGAATTCTAGAATTACGCCTCTGTCGAATAGTAAGCCATTTAAGCTGCTTTCGGTAACTGGAGATATGATCGTATTTACGAAGATTGAAAACAAATCGGATACAGTTGTTAAGGAGGCGATCTAGTTTGTCTAGAAGTATTTCATTAAGGTCCGGATATGACACATCACCATAATCAATAATGGGTAAAATAAGGCTATATACAAGCATTAGTTTAGTTTTGAGCGGTAAAAAGTTTTTGAGCCGGTATAAGGACTGCAGGGAGCCGTTGACTTTCCGGCTAATTTCGTCTATTTGTGCCCGCCAGCTCAAACTACTGTCAAGCTTAAGGCCAAGGTTTTTGACAGTGTTGCTAATGGGTATTGTAACGTTGTCGTATAATACTGCAGGGAGATCTAAGATGTTGACTTTTGCAAGTAATCTGGAGCTGCCCATCAATATCGCCTGGCATTTCTTGGGATTGACGTTTATACCATGTGCAATCGACCAAAGTTTGATAGCGTTAAGATTATGGTTAATAATGGAGATTGCATCATGGAGTTCTTCAATTTTGGAGCGAACATACAATTGTAAGTCATCAGCATAGAGATGGTACGAACAGTCAATGATGGAGGTGATGGAGTTGATAAACAACGAAAACAACAATGGAGAAAGAATACCGCCTTGGGGAACGCCAGCATAGAGATCAGCCCACTCGGAACATTTCTGTCCCAGGTGCACCGACTGCTGACGATCGCGAAGATAAGATGCAAACCACATTAAGGCACTTGGAGCGAACTTATTGTGGTGGGAAAGTATGGAGAGGAGTATATCGTGGTCGACTGTGTTAAAAGCGTTAGAAAAGTCGATAAGCACCACCACTGTGACCTGTCTGTCATCCATGCCCCGTCTGACATCATCGAGGACTTTGACAAGAGCAGTAGTGGTACTATGACCGGATCTAAAACCTGACTGATAATCGCTCAGTAGGTTATATTTACAGACAAATGAGGAGAGTTGCTTATGTACACAGGCTTCCAGAACTTTTGAAAGGAAAGGAAGAATTGAGATAGGGCGATAGTGACTAGGAAGCATAGGTTGAGAGACTTTTGGAAGAGGGCACACATGCGCCTTTTTCCAGCTCGATGGATACTGACCCGATAGAAGAGAAAAGTTGATTACGTGAGTAATTGTAGGTAAGAGAGACTCAACTATCGGCAATATCATCGATCTACTTATATTATCACAGCCAACAGCCTTGGAACTTATTTTTAAAATGTTTGTCCTAACTTCCTTCTCTGTAACAGAAGAAAGTTGGAAAGAGATAAAAGATGGTGGCTGAGAGCTCGTGATGGACTCTATAGTCTGACGTTTAATGGCTGGATCTAAAGGAGCAGTTGAGGCAAAAAAAATATTAATGGAATCGAGTGTGATTCCAGAGTCTCGTTCTTGTTGGGGTGGTTTACATACTCCGAGGGAACGTATAAATTTCCACGCGTTAGCGGGAGAACTGTTTGAAAGATTTTCATGGATATATCGGCGTTTAGCTATTCGCACCATCTGATTACAACGATTTCGGGCTGCTTTAAATGTTACCCAATTCTCCTCAGAACGATCTTTTTTAAAAGCACGGAAAGCTCGGTCGCGCCTCCTCATCGCCATTCGTACGCCTTCAGACATCCACGGGGCTGGAACACGTTTTAATTTAACACTGTGCACGGGAGCGTGGACATCATACAAGTCAATAATAGCTTTACTAAGCAAAAGAACTTTGGAGTCTATTGTAGATGCCTCCACTACCGGGCCCAGGTTAATACGAGATGCATCATCCCTCAGCTTATCGGTTGATATTTTATTAAAGTTCCTCATTTTTAGCACACAAGGACTATGCTTTGGCGGTCTGAGTTTATACGCTGCATAAATTAGGTTGTATCGTCTATGAATTCGTTTAGATGTACCTACGCGTTGGCGAGCACTATGAGACCTCATTCTATTGTTTATGAATACGGGTGTATGACAGAGTTGGGCAAAAATTATAGATCTATTTACGAAAAACCGGGAAGATAACTAAATTATCTTTTATTTGAAGTAACTAAATAATCCGTCATTTGTTATTTTGAATTTATCTAGATCAGTTTCATTTGGGATTTTAAATAAAAGATAAATGTCAGTAGTACAGTCATGTAGAACTAGAAGTGGTCGGGCATGATGTAATTGTAAATGTAATGAACGTTTTGTACATAGGTACTTAAATATATGAAATATAAATATATGTCTCCTGTAGTAGCTACTATATTATTTCCAGTGTGTTGAATAGCTATTCATAGAATACATTTATTATTATAAGATTACTTCAATAACAAACGAGGTCGGTTATCTTCATCTAGATGATTTATCTAAATGAAAAAGTTGTCACCGCACTATTTATTTATCTTCTATTATCGCACGATTGAATTTATCTTCGAATAAATTGATTTGAAATGATTTTATTTGAAATAATTATCTTAGATAAGAAATTATCTAAATAACGCCCAACTCTGGTGTATGAATTCGTTTAGATGACTCTATGCGTTGGCGAGCACTATGAGACCTCATCGTATTATTTATGAATACGGGTGTATCGCGTATCGACATTGTTAAAAGTAGCTAGTGTCGCTTGGCCGATTGATATTGAAGTCTTTGAATGTGTGAGGGAGAAGTAGACAGTAAGAGAACACAGCAAATTGCATTGGTGTGAATATTGTGAACATGTCAACTTTGGAAAGCTGACGTATCTAGGTACTATTCGGCTTGGTGTTATTAAGGCGGGGGTTTCCGTGAGACGCAATACGCCACTGTTCTCAATGAAATCCGGATAAAATTAGCGATATAAGGGTGACTTTTCGGAGATACATTATTATCATGACACAATGATATCCTATATTTGTATGCGACACTTTTTCTGACATTTTTTCAACTTCCGACGCCGATTTGAATCGAAATAAAAAACAAAGGTTTTTTCAGTTTCAGACCAATGTCTGCAATTTTTTTCCTCAGAGCATCAAAGTTACTGACTCACCCTTCAGTAGAGACGGCATAGCGCCTCGCTTCGATACATAATTTTTGTGCCAAATCTGGTGCGGGGAAGAACGCACACATTTTAATTTTGTCACACATTCACAAATATTCTTTCATCGCTACAGACTATTTACTACATTTCTAAATATGTTAATTTCAATTAACAACGTCATTTTCTAAACACTGACACCGACGCACACAGACACACTAGTTGTATAACTAGAAGGCACATTGTGCATGGACGTTGGGACGAGGGGGTCGCCCGTAAAGGCCACTCCTCTCTGACGGGTGTCATACCTTGATGCTCTAAGTTTTTTCACTGAAGTGAAATAAAGATTTTCATGTTCGATGTTCGGTCCACAAATCCCTAGATCGAAGACTGAAATATAACATCTATTTTTTTCCACAATTTTATATGTTATATTTACGGATAAAACACAATAAAATGCCATTTTTCGGAAACCTTTGCCTTAAACACCTACTTATGTGTTGTAAGTATTTTTCTAAAAAATATTTACATTGAAACAACAACATGTAATGCTAATATTTATAATAATAAATGCTGATAAGACGTAGTAGAAGTATGTGCAATTATCTGTTTTGTTATTTTTAATGTTTTAAAAGTCTGATAATAATATTTGCGACATTACAAGTCAATTATATATTCGTTGTCAACTATTAGTCATATATTGTAAGATATATAATTATAAGTATATACGGTATTTGTTTCTATAGATAAGATATGTAACTCTATTCAATAAATTGTATTTGGATAAATCAGTGTTTTATTTTATTTTATTTTTTAACTAGCTGTGCCCCGCGGTTTCACCCGCGTTAGAAAGAATCATTAGCATGAAGTGAATATACTCCGCAAATTTGCTCATTATTTTATTTAATATTATCTACAGCATTGCGAATGAAGTCCTCGATCTATTACCAATAATATGCTGTAGGTACGTAACCGCTGTGCTGTACCGCCGCAGTGTCGTTCTAACATAATGAGTACAATACCAGCCCCAGTTTCGCTTCATTCTTAGCTCTCATAAAATAAGACACTAAAACCCTCTGTTAATTAATAAAAGGAAAGCAGGTAAAACGTAACAAAATATAATTTATAAATTAAGATAAGAAGAACGGATCGCTATCGAACATAAAAGTATCATATATAGCCGCCTTTACGCACCCTGAAAACAATACAAATTACAGTACTTATAATCAGAATCAGAATAAATAAAGTTTCAAATTGCAGTATAATCTATACTAATATTATAAAGAGGAAAACTTTGTTTGTTTGTTTGTAAATTTGTAATGAATAGGCTCAAAACTGCTGGACCGACTGCCAGTGAAAGTCCCGTCAAAATCGGTCCAGCCCTTTCAGAGATTAGCAGACACAGAGTCTGTTTGTACCGGCTAAAATTGTAAAAAAAATATTTTGGCATATGTACCGTATAAATATTCATATGCATGTAGTAAAAAGCGGTTATTTTAATATTACAAACAGACACTCCAATTTTATTTATTTGTTTCCTTATTACATCAGCTACCTGCCAGTGAAAGTCCCGTCAAATTCGGTCCAGCTGTTTCAGAGATTAGCCGTAACAAACAGACAAACAGACAGAAAGACAAAATAAAAGTAGCCTAAGTTACTCCTTATTACATCAGCTATCTGTCAGTGAAAGTCCCGTCAAAATCAGTCCAGTCGTTTCAGAGATTAGCCGGAACAAACAGACAGACAGACAAAAATTGTAAAAAATGTTATTTTGGCATATGTACCGTATATATATTCATATGCATGTAGTAAAAAGCGGTTATTTTAATATTACAAACAGACACTCCAATTTTATTTATTTGTATAGATAAATAAAATTTATTGATCACATAGGCCTAAGCCTAATACCCTACTCTACCTAATCTAATAATGATTAAGTCACGTTAATTCTTATTAGAATTGGGATTAGAGTTGGGATAGCGGACTTAGGTAGGTCCCAGAAGACTTTTTAGTTATCTTTTAGGTCACCCTAGCTATCTAGGACCCTGGGTGCCTACGATGGTTTCATCCACAGTCGTTCTTTCTTAGGTTACTGACCTTTTTTGTATCGGGGATGAACCCTCCATAAGGTACTTACTATACAGTGGGGAAGCTACCGAAGGAAAATTGCCTAGGTTTTTAAATATCACTTTATTGGGAGCTGAGCTAAAACTACGTCAATCAGCCAAAATACAGAGGAGAGCGACATCTAATTCGTATTTCAAAAATAATATCTTAATAAACTTTTATTAGTAACCAGTAATCATCATTGAGGGTGATGTGAAACATCAAACTTTTCATACTGGGAATTTTGGGATACAAGTTGTGCGTTTTGTATTTATTTATTTATTTATTTGTATCATAAAACACGCTCGAATATCACCGAAATGTAGCGTTAATAGACTATTTTGTGGTACTAATACGAGGGCAGGTATCGAACCCATCAGTACCTACTAGAACTGATATCGTTACATGTCCCGGACAAGTACGTTGGAGCTCGACGTCGGAAGCTGTTTGCAGTGCCACAGAGCAGACTTCTTATTGTGAAGAGTCTCCTGTGATGCGAGCACTGACCTTGCTGAATGGATTAATCTCATTGGATATATTCTGCACACCATTTGCTGAAGTTCGCAGCTCGGCAGGAGCATACATTGCAAAGCTTTAAAACGAATTGCATGTATTCTGTTACGTTTTATGGCTTAATTTATTTTAAAATAAATTAATAAACTCTATAATACCTTGGGAAAGGACACCAAGTTATGTGGGATTTGTACAGCACTAAAACCCCCTCGGTGGCTTACCTCTGCATTTGAGGAGGACTCCGGGATCTCCAGTGGAACGCACAGGTGTCCTCCACACGCGGCGCCCCATACGGGCCCATATTCGAGAGAGCAAATGTGCTCTCCTGCTTCTTCCGATGCTTACGGCGGCATGCGGCCACGCACACACCGCCGTCCTTCCCGGGGCCACCGGCCGTTGGCTGGACGGATTGAGCTCCCACTCTCACCGCTCGCAACCCCGGAAGTCCCCTTTTAGTCGCCTCTTACGATCAGGCAGGGGATACCGTAGCTAGGTATAAGTATTCTTAATCCCGAAACTCGTTCCTGATGGTATGATTTCTATAAGTATAAACTGGAAGTAGCGTTAATATTGATACGTGCACATAGGTACCTTATTTAATAACATCTATACTGCTGATGAGTTTGTTTGTTTGTTTGAACACGCTTATTTCAGGAACTACTGATTCGAATTGTAAAATTATTTTTGTGTGTTGAATAGTCCATTTATTGGGGAAGGCTATAAGATAACATTACGCTATGACTAATACCAAAGTCCACGCGGACAAAGTCGCGGGCGGCCGGTAGTACCTACATAATAAATGAGAATTACGATAAACTATGACACGATCGCACGAGTTAGGTATTATAGTTACTGTCAGTCGTGTTATATTTAGACTCTAACCACATTATAAGTATAAGTATTATTATTGTATCGCTCAAATATTTGAAATAGATCTTGAAATCTTACACATATGTAGACATTTATTGATTTGAAGTGGGTGCAAGAAATCAGTAATAAGTTTTAAATACTTTTGTAGCGCTGAAATGATTTCAGTCTCTTAAGGAAAACTAACCTCCACGCTTTGATTATATCTTCCAAAGTGCGTTAGTACGTTCGATAGTGCGTTATTAATTGGTGAGTTAACATTGTTTTTAAACTTAGAAAATGTATACATACTTAATACAGTTTTCAGCTGTAATTCATTCAGTAATTTTCTCTGCTAATTATCTAATTGGCACGTTACAAATTTGCATACGAGCTCACTGCGCAAATGCCAAAACATGAGATTTATATCAGTCATCTGCCAGATTAAATAATGAAATTCGTAGTTTTCACCGTATTAGCGAATGTAACAATTAATGGTGTAATGACATAATAATATCCTGTATGCTGTGGGTACCAATGTATACGTGTGGTGCAATTAAATCTAGCTATTTATTTTATACAACTCTATTTTTTCGTGGGAAGCAGTTTTGGTTAACAACATTGAAACTACTTACATACTATTTTTATTGAAATGAAGTACCTATAAAATAAAAATAAACAATTGCAAATCGGGAATGATTGTTTTGAATCTGTGTCCTCACCTTACTTTTTATTTCCTTACTATCTTATTTTTGAATAAAAAATCTACCAAAACCCCCTTAACTTTGGCAAAACTATCTACCATAAAATGATGGAATATCCCATAAAACATTTTTATGTAAAATGTTGCTGGGAACATTATGCCTCTCGCAGTAAAAAAGTTCTCACTGCTCCTTGTAGAGTTAGGAGCAGTTAACTCTACAAGCCATAAAACTGCGCAAATCGGTTTGTGCAGATAAATCGCTACGATATATCATTACGTGCCTAGCAGACATAATAGGTGTAGAGTTTGTTAGTAGCTTAACTGTTTTGCTACAAGAAAGATGATCAATTTGTTCTCATTTTTGCCAACAATTACAGAATACGCATCTTTGCTTATCAAACAAAAAAATTCTAAATCAAAACGAAGTAAGATTAAAATATTTTCAGAAACGAAGTTGCTAAAGTAGGTAGCTATTATGTAATTATATTTTTTTCAGTTTCCAGAAATGTACTTACAAGACTTATTGACGTTCTTGGTTATACTGACGAATATCGTCCACGCCGACCATCATGACCGAACTAACCAATTGCCTGACAGGTCCACGATTGTCCATTTGTTTGAATGGAAGTGGAAAGACATTGCAGACGAGTGCGAGAGATTCCTTGCCCCTAATGGGTTTGGGGGTGTTCAGGTGAGCCCATCATAAATATTTCTACCGAGGAAAGTTCTAGAGAGAGAACTCGTGGTTTTACCTGCGTGGAATATTTTAAGTGAGGACTTGTGGCCATGCGGACAATATGGTGTGAGCACTACAGTCCACGTGGACACGTGGAAGTGGACTTCGACACCTCTACTCAATAATATACTAGGTACATACATATATCCACTACTCTAGTACTTACCAGACGAGATGAGCAAACAGATCAGTTGGTGTTGAGTGGTCATGACACCAACTATCTACATTCTACACCGAATCTGTTTTGCACGGCAAGCATTTTCAGGAGGCTGATGGTCGCCTCATGTACTTAAGTAAGTATGGTCGGTAACCACGATATAATTAGTTCACGTTCAACAATATTTTTATGTGCTGTAAAAATTGTGCTGCAACAAGGCTGCAACTATTTTTGGCGCCCCACATCTAGCCATAGGTCTATCCCCATTATGTAGGAGGCCTAGAGCATCATGCTGCTTCAATCCGGGTTACTGGAGATGTGGGTGGTGGCCAAACCGCTGTTGGATGTCTTCAAACCACTCATAAGGCCTTCCACAAGTTTTACGAGATATCCATCCATAACAACCTGGACCGACGGCCGGGCAAGGAAGCACGAAGCACCGAAACGCACATTAATTTTGCCACTAGCGGTCACCCATCTCTCACTAGAGGTCCTATAAAATTACAAACTTTTAGTCCTGAGTCCCTCATCATTAGCGTGTTTTGATAGCGTATGCGGAATAGGATAGCGTCTTATACAGAATATTATTTGCATCTCAATCCACATAATATAGGTACAATAGTTATGTTCTAGGTGTTAAAACCGCACTCTGACCCGTATAACCACATTTGTTAATCTAGGTTTACTACATGTCCTATATAAAATGTGTTGGACTATCGGTCAATACGCAAACCGCACTTTCGGATGAGGGTTTTAGCGGTTAAGGTGATATTATTTTATCTTTAAAAGTTCTTAGCGTCCTTAAAGATTACCTTCTTATTCACCTATGATCTCAGATATAATAAAAATGTATATTTTATCTGATCCTATGATATAAATAAGTAGATATACATAATTATTTTAGCCTTTTCTTGCCGATGTGGTTGACGATTCACTAAACATTACTGTACAAACACTCGAGTCTTTTGAAGGGATTATAATTTGTATCGCAGATTTCGCCGCCATCAGAGAATCTTATTATCCACCTGGCTGACGGCAAGCGTACATGGTACGAGCGATACCAAGTGATGTCTTACAAACTTGAAACTCGATCTGGTAACGTTGACGACTTTCTGAACATGACTACCAGGTGCAACAAAGTTGGAGTAAGGTGAGACTGAGTCACAGTAAATGGTATTTATGCTGTTCTGCAACCTTATTTATGTAACAAATGTCCATGCTGTTATTTATAGCAAGTAGCCTCCATGCTCATTTCTTAATGGTAGTATTGGTAGTTAATAAAATGGCAGGATCGGTGACTGCTTACGGTAAATCTATAAATAGAAAGAAAGATAAATAATAAATAAATAGAAAGAAAGATAAATAATAAATAAATAAATAAATATCTATGGACAATTCACACAACGCCATCTGATCCCAAACTAAGCAGAACTTGTGCTATGGTAATCAGAAAGCTTATAAACATACTTATATTATTCAAAATACATACATAAATTAAAAAATTAACACCCAGACACAACAAATAGTCATGCTCATCACACAAATATTTGTCCTGGGTGGGAATCGAACCCACGACCTCACGCTTCGCTGTCGGCTCCTCCACTACGCCACGGAGGCTGTCGAAGAATAATAATAGTTTACGATTGATGAGCTGAGTGAACAATCTTCTACCGCTGGTGGACAAAGGCCTAAGTTACTGTTGTGCCTCTGAGCACGATGCTTGGCTCTTGGCATCCAGTTATTACCAGATCGTCGTGCCACCTCGTGGTGGGAACAAGGTGGTCGTCCTGCATAGGTACTTCGTTTGCCTAAATGCTATCTCCGTTCTAAATGCCGTCTTACCCAAATATTGTAGGCTCTTCGGTAGTTGAACTATTGCCACTTTCCATAAGTATTATTATTTAAATTCAGTACTAAACATCCATATGTGAGGCGTCACTTTTACTGGAAACTAAAAGGTTACTGAACCGACCTATACTTACTACCTACTTACGACCTATAAACGCACATCCTCGTAATATGTAGGTACCTAAGTCAAAAATCCTTAACTTTTGGGAGTGTTTTATATCTGCGTAAAATATTTTTTACGCAGACACCTAGACTTATACACATGATAACAGTGTGATCATGTATCATGTGTGATGCCATATGTAACATTTATAAATAAGTACATACTTAGATGGTGGACTTTTCGACGTAAGTTTGCTAACATTGTACCCATGTACCAATCGAATGGTGGTCATCTGCTTTTGTAGTAGCAATCCAACTACATTTCGCTTCTCCAGTTTATAAAAACGCATAAGAAACCGTTGCCTCGTTAAAATAAATTAACAATTTCATGTTATATTGATATATAACTCTGTTGGAACTTTCTGAGGACCAACTTGAGGATGATTGTCCCCAAACTAATTTTCTTAGCTCATTTTTGTTTTATTCTGAAAGAGTTATGTGGGGTCATATTTATAGCTAAAGTAATAATTATTACAGCTTCTATCCTACACGTTCAAGCCATTTCTGTCAAGCCAAACTTGTCACGCGGAATCCTCACGAGCGGAGGCTGGCATAGCGTTCGAGTGAGTGGACCGATCTTCCGTCTCTCTCACTCTAGCGGCATACAAACGAATGGAGATTTTCTCGTGCGGACGTTATCACGTAAACATCTCGATCGTAAACCTACTTTACAAACAATTTTTTTATATGTTCCGAGCACATTATGTAGGTACTTAAATATTATTGCTTTAATTTTTATTTATTACCAAAGAAAGTAATCTTATCAATGTAGATTATAACGGCTCAACAGTAATTTATTTTACAAATGCAATTAAAGGTTCGCCTCATATCGCATCGAGAATCGCATCGCATCCTGTTTCTTTACATTGATAACTCCTTGTTGATTCCTCTGTAAGCGGCAGAGCAGTGCCTGTGGCAGTGCTATGCAATGAGACGTAATGCAACACCACGCAATGCGATCTAACTTTTTCGATTTCTTTCTTTCTTTTCTTTAGCGATTTAGCCGCTAAACGCAACAATGACGACCCGCGCGACGCAGTGGTTACCATGCCGGACTGCTGATCGGAGGGTCCCGGGTTCGATTCCCGGCGAAGCAGAAATGTGACGATGAGTTCGAAATTTCTGTTCTCGGTCTAGGCGTTTGTGTTTTTGTCTTTGTGTGTGTCTATGGCACCCACAACATAGGGTATAAAATATGTACCATACTGAGGGGTTAGTGAATCCCGCTAAGAGTAGATAATGTGGCCTGGCTGTAAGTTTCAGTGCAGCATTTTTTTTCGGCATACGCGCTTACATGCTCGCTACTTTTTGCGCTTTTAAAACCATACGTGCATACACAGCACATGCTAATTGCGGTGATTGTGAGGCCAGCTGCAGCCACGCAGCAGGCCACGAGTATTGATGAGAAGTTCATAATTTTTTTTGCTGAAAATTCACAGTAAGCCAGTACAGAAACATTAGTTTATCACCTTCATGCGCTTGAGGTTCTTAGTTTCATGTGATGAAAAGTATAAATAAAATAAGTAAAAGAAAATTGTATGTATTGTTGAGTTATTGATAGCCAGTAAGATTTAACTTAAAACCAGAGCGAAATGTGCGTTACTCTATCGACCGCTTTTTCCTTTTGTAGTTTTTTCTTTGATAATGAATTACTTATCAGTTAATATTTATTTACTCATAATATATTTTCAGAATCTACGCAGATGTGGTAGTCAACCACATGACTGGTGACCACAAGTCCAATATAGGCACCGGAGGAAGTACTGCAGATTTTTTGAACTATTCTTACCCAGCTGTGCCCTACTCTAAGGAGCATTTCCACTACCCGTATTGTATTATCAATAACTATAATGATGCCGCTCAGGTAAGATAAGACTCTATCCATCCATCTATCAACTTTTACGACCAAGCCACACTAGCCACTTTTAGCATCGGCGATAGGCGAGATAGTTGCTTTTTTAAGCCTAACGATAACGTCATAATGACCCCCCCAAAATCCATCACTCATGCGTAAATGGAAGGCGAAACAAGCCAATTTGGGACATCTTTTTGTCCTTTTTCCCCAAATTTCTTAGTGACAAAATTTCTTGGCGACCCCTCCCCAAACTTGAAGGCTGCGACCGCGCCTGTACTGCGTTCGAATGATTGTCACGAAATCGCGATGCAGCATCCTTATGCCCGCCCCACACTTTACAAGAATTCGTTTAGACTGTACAGATAAATCGAACGCCCTTAGTGTCCCCACACGTCACCGATATTTGCGTCGATCGTCAGTTTTCCGCAGAAGTTCACACAATCAATCCACGATGGAAAATGATGATGACGCACTTGCGTTGTTGAGCCTAATTATTGATTTACCTACGTGCGATAAATCTGCGCAAACAGATCTGTACATTGAAGCATTAAAGTCGCTAAAATCTGCGATTCTGATACCGCGACCAAGTTGCCAAAACGCGATGCAGCGTCGATCCACACACAAAACGCCGGTCTTGGCGATCGTGGTGCTAAAAGTGACTAATGTGGCTTGGTCCCTAGAGAAAACAATCCTAGATGCTTGAAAAAATATACCTAGAAATTTTACAGTAGTGTAATGTATCTACCTCCAAGGATTGAATGTGACAGGTAAAAGATAAAAATATTAACTAATAAGATATGAAAGATTTCATAATAAATTTATATCAAGTAACATCAACAGAGATTAGTAGTTAATAAAAGAGATAAGATAAATTTATATCGTTTAAAAACATGCACTTTGTCCTTTTCTGATTATTAGATGTTCTGATTTATTCAAGGAATATTATATTAACAACGAATTATAAGTTATTAATTAAAGATATACTTTTATATCTTTTACTGTGCGAAATTTAAAAACATATCAGAATAGCTATTTAGCTCCTTACTTACTTCTTAAAAGTTCATTTAGGATCTTTTGATAAACTAACTTCTTTTCTTCCATTTCATAACTACTCGCTTGCAGCTCTTAAGACTGTTCTTTTATCTTCAGTAGTATATTTCTCGGAATGAACATAGACCGTTTATCATGTCTTAGTGAAGATACGAGTAAAATGTGCGACGCTAGATAATAAATTGTTCACTTATGATTCATTAGGGGTGAAATAGCGTTACATCACTAGATTTTATTACTAGTCTTCTATAGTGTGATAAATTGACTTTTCTGTTGCTTCATATATTGTTATGGGAAAAGCTGCAAACAGCAAAAATATTAGTTTTACGCTACGAGCATTGTTGGTTTTATTTAATGCCAAGGTAATTTATTACTATTTTTATATACTTACGTAGAAGGAATAAAATCTTTGTACTTTAGTTAGTAATTTCGATTCTAATATTAATATTGTTCTCTTTATTGCACACCACAAAAACAAAGGAGATTTACAGAAGAAGGTGTTGATAAACAAGCAATCTTTTCCAGACCATCGTAATAAGTACCGACGTAACATTAAATAAGACGCAATAATAACAGAAAAATACAAATATAGGCAGGGTGTGCATAAAAATTTAATGATGAAATAATATATATTATTATTACATGAAACTTCTGCCTTTTGTTTAGGTGCGTAATTGCCAATTACTGGGTCTCAAAGATTTGAATCAAACCGTTCCCTTTGTGCGTCGCAAAATTGTTCGCTATTTCAATCAACTTATCCAGCTCGGAGTCGCTGGCTTAAGGTATTAAGTTGGTATTTAGTAGATAATGTATTTTGTGTCTTTTGTCAATTATACTATTTGTCTTGTACTAATGCTCTAATGCTTTTGTGTGAGTTCTTGTTATTCTGTTTATGGTAAATATCCGTTGTGTCGTTAGCGTCGTTAGGGTACATGGAAAAAAATCACTTTAGAACTTAGATTAAAACACAAATAAAGGAAGATAGGGGCTGGGGATAGGGCCTAACACATGGGCCATTTAAATTAGGTCTCCTTCGCCCAATTTGACTCATTTGTAATCGGCGAGTGACATAAGCGCACGTATTACGCAAAAATACTTTTATTATTATTAGTCGGATAAAGGTAACCAAAATGCCTTCGTATGCTTTTAATCACATTTGATCAAAAAGTGTAACTTTTTCTATGAAATTATGAGTACTAGGAAACTGATGACAGTACTGATGTTTCCGTTAATATGCTCACCTTTGTGTCCTAAGCATTACTTTTAACTGCTACTGCATTAGTCGCTATCTTACATTCAATGCTCTTAGCTTATAAAGTTTTATTATTTTATTTTATTTCGGTGTTACTTATACTAACTTACTGGTTCTTATTTAACGAATATAAATTTAATGTATTTACTTCCACAAGTTACACATGTATGTATGTGAAATATGCTCGCGTAATTTACTTTATCTCTACAACCTTATTTATCTTGTGCATTGGTACCCGATTTTATAAAGAAACTAGCTGACTCCGCGAACACCGTACCGCGTTAAAATGTTAAGGGTGGGCCACCCTTATCACTTAGGGGGATGAAAAATAGATGTTGACCGATTCTCAGACCTACCCGATATGCACACAAAATTTCATGAGATTCGGTCGAGCCGTTTCGGAGGAGTATGGGAACGAACATTGTGACACGAGAATGTTATATATAAGATTTCTCCTTTCCTCTGGAAGGAAGGCAGTTTGGAAGAGATCGCTATCAGCGATAAGACCGCCTGTTGTTACACTATTTTCAATAAGCTTGTTTTGTATGTTACTTTTTAATTTGGTGTACAATAAAGCATACTTATTTGTATTTGTACACATCTACAACACCCCAAAAGGGTTTTTTCAAATTCATTGTTTTAATTTAATGGTTACTATGCCGGACTGCCAATCGGAGGGTCCCTGGTTCAATTCCCGGCGAAGCAGAAATTTGAATGATGAGTTTAAAATTTCTGTTCTCGGTCTGGGTGCTTGTGTTTCTGTTTTTGTGTGTCCATGGCACCCACGACACATGGTATATCTACATTACTGTTTGGCTATGAGTGCGAAACGTTTATTTATTTATTTATTTATTTTAGTATAGGCATTACGCCGAATACTTATTCAAACAAATTTTATGTCCATATTTCACAAAAATTTGTTGCAGGTAAGATCCTGCCAACTTTTAGGCCTAAAAGACTTGAATCTTAATCATCCATACGTAATCAACAAAGTAACGGAATATCTAAACCATCTTATTTCTTTGGGAGTCGCCGGTTTTAGGTCTGTTGTAGCTAATTATTTATTAATTAAGAAATTCGTTAGCTAGTAATTAGTATTCATGTTCTAATTAACGCTTGTAATGCCTTGTAAGCTTACTTTGAATAAACTTCGCTTGTGTGTTAATATAATAGCATGTTATGTGATGAACTTAAACTAATTTTAAGACTATTATTCTAAGAAATAAGCTCTTTGTATTGTGCTATTAATTTATGTAACAATGTTAAAGAACTTTACTAAGTTTGATGAATTCATAAACTCAGAAAAAAAAATTTTTTCTTCAGCCTAGATTTACCATGAACAGTCACAAAAATTGCCAACTACAGTATCCCATCAATCCATCAGCCCTCAAAAGTTAACTGCTAGATAAAGGTCTCCCCTGACTTCATCACTCCGTCCTGTCCTGCGCCTTCTGAATCCAGCGATTTCCCACTATTTTCTTCAGGTTATTAGTTCACCTGGTTGGAGGATGTCCTGTGCTCTTCTTGTAACTAGAGTATACTATTATATGATTAGCTTTCAGCCCGCGTCTCCGTCCGCGTGTCTTCACGTTTTTACCTTGTTAGACAGCCTCCGTGGCGTAGTGGGTGATGAGCTGACTGCGAAACGTGAGGTCGTGGGTTCGATTCCCACCCAGGAAAAATATTTGTGTGATGAACATGACTATTTGTTCTGTGTCTGGGTGTTAATTATCTATTTAAATATGTATTTAGAATTATATAAGTATGTTTATCAGCTTTCTGATTACCATAGTACAAACTCTGCTTAGTTTGGAATCAGATGGTGTTGTGTGAATTGTCCAAAAATATTTATTTATTTATTTACCCCTAGGAATGAGATATCTTATGAGCCTGTTCAGTCACTCTCCAGCCCCCCAACTGTCTCCATACAAGTCAATCCGTAGCTCCGTTGCGACGTGAAAAAACTACAATCAAACAAACTGACACACTTTCACATAATAATACTCGTAATATTAATTATGGATTGACACTATAAAAGCACACTGTTGTGAGTTGTTGAAAGAAAAAATCTAAATAAAAATCTATCTTACCTTGTTTTTCTTTGCTCTGTGATCTTACCTGTGTTATAGGAAAACCTAGCAAACCTTGTTTTTAATATACAGAGTAGACGCAGCGAAGCACATGTGGCCGCAAGACCTCCGCCAGATATACAGACGTCTTCACGACTTAAATACGGTTTTCGGATTCGCTCCGAATACTAGACCGTACATTTATCAAGAGGTCATATATTACGGAAACGAGGCTATTAAACCTAACGAGTATACCAATCTCGGAGATGTCACTGAATTTAGAGTGAGTGGAGAATTATCCTTTTGATATTTTACAACAAAAGTACCTACATTGATGGAGTGTTTTGATTTTTATATAAATACACCTACCTGTACCTACTGTTAATTATTGTAGTGTACCTAATAATTAACGATAAATCACCTAGTAAATATTTGAATGCAAATTCACAAAAAAGGTGATAATAGAAAATACTATTACCGTGAATTCCCGAGAAAACCTCATAATTTCTTGAAGATCCACCAATCCGCACTTGGTCAGCGTGGCATGAACAGTAATAGTAATACTATGTTAATAATGGTACGAGAATAAACGGTTAAAGAAAACACGTGCATGCCTGAGAGAAACTCAATTCCTTGAAGATGTCCGTGCACCAACCCGCACTTCGCCAGATTAGTGAAATATGGCTATAATTAACTAGCGGCCGCCCGCAAATTCATCCGCGTGAACTTTGGTATTAGTTATAGCATGATGTTAGTAGCCTTCGTCAATAAACGGACTGTTCAACACAAAAATAATTTATCAATTCGAACCCGTAGTTCCTGAGATTAGCTCAAACAAACAAAAAAACAAACTATTCAGCTTTACATAATAATATTGGTACCTATATAGATTAAATATCACAATATTTTTCCTCACCGTAGAACTGTGGTAAACACGCTAAACATTACAGCACCTCATCAATTAAATGAATTTTCGACAGGTGGGATCAGAACTAAAAAACGTTTTCCATGGAGGCAACCCTATGAAGTGGCTCGTGTCATGGGGTGAGCAATGGGGACTGCTACCGAGCGAGTCCGCCCTTGCCTTTATAGACAACCATGATACCCAGAGAAGCAGTGATGTTTTGACTTATAAGGAGCCGAGACCTTATAAGGTAAGTTTTTCACACCTTACGGACAAGCCTTGACGACCTCCGTGGTGCAATGTTTGCCATGCCGGAGGGTCCCTGGTTCAATTCCCGGCGAAACAGAAATTTTAATGATGAGTTTAAATTTCTGTTCTCTGGGTGTTTGTGTTTCTGTCTTTGTTTGTGTCTATAGTACCCACGACACAGGGTAAATCTATCTACTGTGGGGCTATGAGTGAGAAGCGTTATTTATTATTTATTTATTTAAAAGCCACACTAGCTCCTTTCAGCATCGCCGATCGGTGATTTTGCGTTTGCTTTGTACGTTTCGTAACTTAGACGCGGTATCGAAATAACGCGTTTTAGCAACTTTTGTTGGCAACCCAACAAATATTTTTATTAAATGGCAACATTTTTAGTCTGTGCCATTACGTGTGCAATTTTTGAATTGTCAATGTGTCCATTCCTCCACCAAGTGTGTAATATAATTTTTTATATCGCCAAAAGTTGTTTCCCTGCTCACCCATCACCAACCCATCAAGAATACAGTCCACTGCACCACCCGAGGCTTTTTACATTGGTCCCACGACCGTGAAGAGACCTTTAGCCCTAATACGGGGAATCTTCGCGAAGGCGCGATACACCTTGGTGGAAGGCAAGTTAGCTGCAAGTTTCAACCTCCTGCTCAAGAATTTAGCGGTGGGTTCAGCCAAAAAAGAAGATAGAAGCATTTCATCGAAGTTGGCTGCAAATTTTCAACCTCCCGTGCGAGAGAATTTCGCGGTGGGTTCAGCCAAAACGAAGAAAGAAGCATTTCACCGAAGAAAAATCGTAACGTACCATACGCATTATTTACTTAATACATATTTTTCAATCCAAGAAACAATAATTTCGTTCAAGTCCAATCGCGCGGGAAAGGCAACCTTGCAAAATTAAGGTGCCTACGGAGGTGGCGTCGTGTTGTATCGATTCAAAATTATCCAATCAGCGGCGCCCACGCATGACGAAGCGGCGAACGAGCGAAACCGACAGATCTACAAAGCTACGCGAGTGAGGGAGAGCGGCAATAGCAGTACAACGCGACGCAAGAAGGAAGTCCTCTAACCTTTTAATTTTGCTACGTGTGATTACGTGTCTGAATCGGCCATTTTGTACTTAGTTTCAATAGTGAATTGTGGCTTTCCGCGTACAAAATTGCGATTTACAATTAAGTTGTACTATAGTAGTAATATTAGTTATTGTAATCTTAGATATGTCTGAAAGCGAAAGTTTAAAGAAATTAATTGCGGCGCGGGGATATGTTAAAGCGAGTATCACGCGTAATTACAATTTTATAATTGAAGACGCCAATGAAATCCCGTTGGAGTCTCGAAATGCTCGAAAGGAACGCATTATTCTTTCCTTTAAGGAATACGAGGACTACAACAAGGAAATATTGTATCTCGACCCCGCCGACAAAGAAAATGTTCAAGAAATTGAAAACAAGTATTTTGCAATATTAGAAAAATTGAGTAATGGTTCAAAATTTCAACCTCAGACATGTCATAAGAATGGCGGCGCTAAATTACCTGTAATAGATATAAGCACATTTAGCGGTAAGTACACCGAGTATATTCCATTTATAGGCCTGTTTAAATCTATAATTCATAATGATTTATCGTTAGGTGAGTTACAAAAGTTGCATTATTTGCGTTCGTTCCTAAAAGGCGAACCATTTGATTTAATAAAAAACTTGCCACTTACTGATGGGAGCTACCATGATGCAATGCAAATGCTCAATGATAGGTATTATAACAAATATCTGATAGTTAATGAACATATTTGTGAGCTATTGGATATAGCTACTATATCAAAGCCTGTTCCCTCCCAAATTAGAAATTTTATTTCTACCATAAAACAAACATTGGCTGCATTAAAAAATTTAGACGCAAAGGTAAATGAGTGGGATGCTATTTTAATTTGTATTTTTACCCGGAAACTAGATGCGCAAACAGCACGTACGTACCAGCTTGAACGAGATACAAAAGTAGAACCTTCGGTAGTCTCCTTCCTGGAGTTCTTGGAGAAGCGAGCACTTGCTATGGAAAATGCAAGCACTACGAGGCAAGCTGTTGTCCATGCGGTAACTGCAGAAGCCAAGCAGGGATGTCACTACTGTAAGTGTTCTGAACATAAATTATTTTTGTGTAAAAAATTTAAATTAATACCTGCATCACAGCGAATGGAATTTGTGAATGCGAAGGGCTTGTGTAAAACATGTCTAAATAAACATCCAGGACAATGTAAGTTCCACTTTAGATGTGGTCAATGCAAATAAAAACATAATTCATTGATTCATCTCGATGAAAATAAAGTGGAACCAGTAATTATGTTGTCTGGCAATAATAATAATATTTTGCTTCCTACAGCACGAATTAAACTTTATTCAAAGGATAACAGGGAGGTGCATCTAAAAGCCATACTGGACTCCGCCTCTCAAGCATCATTAATTACAAGCAAGGCAGTTAAGGTATTAGGTTTGACGCCTATGCAAGACAAAACTAACATCATAGGTGTCACTAATTCTTTTAATAGCTCAAAATTTTCTTTGCCACTCGAGATCCATTCTATGAAATCTCCATTTAAAACATTTATCAACTGCCATGTAGTTGACAAAATTACTTGTGAATTACCGCAAACAATGATTGACCCAAGTACACTATCATTAGCTCCTAATATCGTGCTAGCAGATGATGAGTTCTACAAACCATCAGAAATCAATATGCTAATTGGGGCGGATGTGTTTTTCCAGGTGTTGCAGCCAAGCCACCAGCCATGTCAGGTGTCGTTTCCTACCACACCATGCTGTGTTGAATGAAAATAGTAAAACAACACGCACAAGAGTGGTGATGGATGGCTCAATGCTAACAAATAAAAAGATATCTCTCAATGATTTATTAATGAATGGACCAACAGTTCAAAGAGATCTTTTTGATATAGTGTTATTATATAGAATCGGGGATTACACATTTAGTTCAGATATAAAAAAAATGTTTAGGCAAGTCTTGGTTAACCCGCTTCATACGTCACTGCAAAATATTCTGTGGCGTGAAAGATTGGATGAGCCAATTAAATGCATACGCTTAGATACTGTAACATTTGGCTTGAAATCTTCAAACTATCTTGCTACTCGTTGTCTGATTGAGCTTGCAAATAAGCATGAAGCTAAATTTCCATTAGCCGCATTCATATTAAAAAATTGCACGTATGTTGATGATATTTTATATGCACATACTGAGCTTAGCACACTGCTTGAGGCTAAAATACAATTAAAAGGCTTACTTCATTTAGGTGGATTTGAATTACATAAATGGTCAGCTAATCATCACGAAATCTTAGCTGACATTCCCACTGAACAGCAGCAATTCAATGAGTTTGAGCTTCAAAAGCAGGGTTGTAATATAAAAGCGCTTGGGCTAATCATAGACTCAAAAAATGATAGTTTTGTTATTAAAGGTCCTGAGCATGTTATGGATTCTTTAGTTACAAAGAGGAGCATTTTGAGTAAAATAGCGGAGTTATATGATCCAATGGGCTTTGTAAGTCCAATTATAATGCAAGCTAAGGTCATCATGCAAAGGATTTGGCTTGAAAAAATTGACTGGGACACCCCTCCGTCGCAGCAATTAATTGATCAATGGTTAAAATTTGCTAACGGCTTGTCATCGTTTAAACCTATTTATTTAAACAGAAACATACTAAGTCAAGCTGATGACAGGCTGGCAGAGGCCATCCAACTGATTGGTTTTGCTGATGCGGCAACTACGATGGGGTATGGCGCCTGCGTGTACCTTCGAGTGGTACAACACAATGGTAAAGTAAAACTATCATTACTCTGTTCAAAATCGCGGATAAATCCACATTCTAAACCATTGACTATTCCCAGACTTGAATTAAATGCCAATTTATTATTAGCTCATCTAATAACCAAAGTGCATAACACATTGATAATGAAAATCAATATTGATAGTATTCATTTATTTAGTGATTCTAAAGTTGCTTTGGCGTGGATTAATACTGATATTACAAAATTGAAACCTTATGTATCGAACAGAGTAAGGGTAATTCAGAAACTAACCAATAGATGGCGCTGGTTGTATGTGAATACACAAGAAAATCCAGCAGACTATATCAGCAGGGGTGTGGATCCACAAGAATTCTGCTTTCTTAAGTTCTGGGGAAATTCAAGAGGCCCTATTGTTAATAATAAATTATGAGCAGAAAAAATATTTTATTCAAGAAATTTGTGCGTTGAAACAAGGGGAGCATATAAAGGGATCTCTTAAACCTCTGCATCCATTTCTAGACGACAAGGGTTTGTTAAGAGTAGGAGGCAGGCTCCATAATGCGAATATCTCGTACTCACAAAAACACCCGATTATCCTACCAAAAGGTTCTAGAATTACAGAGCTTATAATCCATCATGAGCATTTGCGTTTGCTTCATGCTGGTCCTAAATTGTTGTTATCGCAATTAAACCAAAGGTTTTGGCTAGTTAATGGAATAAGACAAGTTAAAAAAGTAACTCACAAATGTTTAACCTGTTTCAGATTCAAAGCAAATATGGCCAAGCAGCTAATGGGTTCGCTGCCGCGACAACGCGTTACGGCTGCTAGGGCGTTTCAAGTAATAGGTATTGATAATGCTGGGCCAGTACCTTTAAAAAATGCTAGAATAAGACGAGCCATAATATCCAAAGGGTATGTATGTGTATTTGTTTGCTTTATAACAAAGGCTATACA
Organism: Pyrgus malvae; assembly: GCA_911387765.1. Taxonomy (NCBI): domain Eukaryota; kingdom Metazoa; phylum Arthropoda; class Insecta; order Lepidoptera; family Hesperiidae; genus Pyrgus; species Pyrgus malvae. The sequence continues at coordinate 17,544,930 of OU426958.1, forward strand.
CTTAGAGCTGGCCTCAGACATATCCACAGACACATTCTTGGCCTGTTTTAAAAGATTTATAGCGCGAAGAGGACTGCCCACAGAAGTATTTTGTGATAATGGAAGCGCTTTTCGCGGCGCAGCGAACCAATTAGTTGAGTTATATAAAATGAATACTTCCCTGAATCATCAAACACAGATCCAAGGCTTTACATCTCAACAAGGAATAAAATTTCACTTCACACCTAGCTACTCACCTGTGTTTGCTGGTTTAGCGGAGGCATCTGTTAAAAGTATGAAATATTATTTGAAGAGGACTATACAAAGATGTGTGCTTACATATGAGCAATTGAACACAGTTTTATGTCAAATTGAGGCGATCCTCAATTCTAGACCACTTATGCCTGTAAATTCTTCAGACACATCAGATTTTAGTTACTTAACTCCTGGCCATTTTATTGTAAATGAACCACTTACATCATACCCTGAGCCTGACATTTCAACGATCCTCAATTCTAGACCACTTATGCCTGTAAATTCTTCAGACACATCAGATTTTAGTTACTTAACTCCTGGCCATTTTATTGTAAATGAACCACTTACATCATACCCTGAGCCTGACATTTCAGAAGTACCTACAAATAGATTAAAATTTTGGCAACTTGTAGAAAAAATGAAACAACAGTTTTGGAATGCTTGGCACAAACAGTATTTGAATACTTTACAATGTCGACCCAAGTGGCAACATCACTCACCTAATGTGACAGTAGGTATGTTAGTGTTACTGCGGGAGCCTAATACTAAACCATTATATTGGCCTATGGCTAGAGTAGTAACAGTTTACCCAGGGGGTGATGGCAAGGTACGAGCCTTTGATGTTGTTTTGCCAAATGGCAAGAAATATAAAAGATCATTGTCATCTATTTGCATTTTACCCATTAATGATAAATAAATAAAACAGCTTCAGAACTTTCAGGTAAATGTAAAACTTTATGGCTAATAAGCATTTTATTTACTTTGGTATATATTGTCTAATTAACCTCATTTTCGTTTTGTTAGGTAATCACTTAAGTCATTACTGTACTTTAAGAAATTCAATTATATTTGGTTTGCAAATATACTATGAATATATAAATCATTGTTTACTTAGTACTAAGTTAGAATTAAGTATATTTCTTAGTTATGACATGTTTTTGTAACTAGGTAAATATCAACATGTTCTGTATATTTCACTTTGTTATTGATACAATGGTAAAAAAAATATAGGTATTATAATAACATCATTCGTAGTTGAAATAAAATACAAGATGTATATTTTTGCAAAATTTATTATGTCTTTATAAAATTACATATAGTGCAAATCACTTACTGATTCAGTATAATACTACATATTAAGCCTATGTTAAATTTAGGTTAGCATATTTTGTTTCTATCTTTGGTAAAAATATTTAAAATCTGTTTTTTGTGTGAGGCCGCAGCATGTTGGCAACCCAACAAATATTTTTATTAAATGGCAACATTTTTAGTCTGTGCCATTACGTGTGCAATTTTTGAATTGTCAATGTGTCCATTCCTCCACAAAGTGTGTAATATAATTTTTTATATCGCCAAAAGTTGTTTCCCTGCTCACCCATCACCAACCCATCAAGAATACAGTCCACTGCACCACCCGAGGCTTTTTACAACTTTAAGGATACATCATCGTGATATCGTCACTATCTAAATTTAATGCGGTAGCAGAATCGCACATTTCAGCGTTTTCAATTGTGCACGGTGCAGCGTTTGGGCGCTGGGTTCTTCTGAAATGCTACCTAATCGCCGAAAGATGCTAGAGCGGGTTCAAGCCAGCGCATTTTCGACGAGTTCGCGCGTCTTTTGTTTGTTTTTTGTAGAGCGTGTAACCACGTAACGCGTGTAACAACGCGATTAGAGATGATAGAATCAGCGAGATTTGACAATACGCTAGTTTGAAACATCCCTGAAAGTAGCTATATACGAAGTCACAAACGCGAGAGCAGGTCGTATAAGTTCACCATAATTTTCTATTATATTGCTTGCAAGGCACCCTGGACAGACTACGAAACCAAACATTCATACTAAACATTCAATAGTAGACGAAAAGCTTTTTTGTCAGTTATGAGATATTAAACAAACTTTTTAATTTTGCAATATTTTTGGTCCTTGCTCTGATGTGGTTTGGAGATAGTGATAGTAGCCTACCTGGTGAATGTTTACAACAGCAACAGAATAAATTTGTCACTAGCGGTAACCTACTTCCGAGTCTTCCGACCACGCCTGCTCCTTAGATCAATCGCGTTATACATATACCGTCGAGCTATGTACGCTTTTATCATACCTCGATAAGATCATAGTTAGATATTTTTCGTTAATGTACATCAGGTACATGATCAAAAAGATAACGTCGTGTTATTGTCAAGTTATAATCAACGAAACGGATAAGCACCTATTACATAATATTTGGATTGGTTACTAAGTACATTTTTCAACTACTTAAGGGCAGTGTACATAACCCAACAGTACTGGAGCTGGTTGCTCTGATGTACTTTTCAGGGTACATAAGAGCGCGGAGATACGATTTATTGGCAGTGCCCATGTGTAGACTCCACTTCGTAAGGGAGTCTACACAACTCAACGTCGTAGTAGCTTCGGATTCAGAGGTAGACATTTTTTTCATCGCCTGCTGTATTTCGCAGAGCGGCAGGTGAATTTGTATGTGTGTGAATATGTAATTTATTTTGTTAATACTTGTTCGATTCCCGACAATGTAGAAGTATGAATGACCAACTATCCGCCCGCGACTCCGCCCGGGTGGGCTACACGTTTTCCCCATAATAAATATTTTCCCTAGATGAATGATGTAGCACCGTTGCTATATGAAAGAAGGACAAGCAAAAACATTCTCACATTAATAATATTAGTATGGAAGTATGGATGATGGTGATTTCAATTTCTGTTCTCGGTCTGGAGTAGGTAATAGCAATGTGTGGTCTGGATCTTAGTGCATGTCCTGTGTGTGTCCATGGTTCCCAAAATACAGGGTTGAGGATTGAACCATGAATGTGTATTGTTATCTTTTTATTTATTTTAATTTTTTAGGCAGCAGTTGCCTTCATGCTGGCCCATCCGTACGGCGAGCCTCGAATCATGAGCAGTTACTTCTTCGACAATAGCGATGAAGGACCACCAATGGACAGGAATGGAAAAATTATCTCGCCTAGCATCAATTCGGTAAGGCTTCAATAGTGTTTCAGGCAGCGAGAGTGGGAGTTCCAACCGATCAGTTAGGGCCCCGGGGAGGATGTTGTGCTGGCTGCATGTCGTCGCAAGCACTGAAAGTTGCTGGAGAACACCATCGGTTTTCAGACGACAGTCCGTTTCGGAGCGCGTGTAAGACACTGGTGCGTCTCGCTGGAGATCCCGGAGTTCTGGTCAAGTGCAAAGGCAGGCCACCAAGGGGGTATAAATTCTTTACAAAAAAAGAAGTATTAACCGTTAGATCTGACTCAAATTTGAACAGGACTAAAATGGTAAAACATCGGCTTTCAAATAAAAAAAAAGTATCATCATAATTAAAGGTTCTTCTTTGGCATAAATCGGAGATAACAAATCGGTAAGGAAATACAAAATCAAATCAGATGAATTGAGAACGTCATCTTTTTGTTGAAGTCTGTTATAATTTAAGTGACTGCCTTTTTATTTCAAGACTTTTAATAAGCGTCTCAAGTTAAGATATCGCATTATACTGAGTAGTTTCCGCACTAATTTCCGTCGCCAGCAAAGTTATTACCTTAGCTGCCAACTGATACCCTCTTAATTTATATTCATACTTCTTCATATAACTACTATATTTTGCAAAAAATTAAATAGGACATCGTAGAACCTGCTCAGGAACTCAAAGCTGACGAGGCTGCCTGTTGTATATTTTGGCCACATCGCCTGCAAATGCGGTGGGAACCATCAAGAAACTTGTCAATACAGACAAGATCAAAGACAAAGGATCAAGAAGAAAAAGCCCAATGCGGTGGATAGATCCGATCCGCACTGACATCAATGATATCCGCACTGATAGATATTTGAGTCCATCCATATATTATACTGCCGATAACCGCAACCAATCAGGGTCACGACCTTGAGAGAAGAGAGGAGTTAGGACTTGCATAGTTCGAACGGACAAGTTCGATTTCGATTGTTGGATGCGGATGTCGACCATTCTTACATAAAGCGTCCATCAGCCTCCGGAGTCAAATAAATAAATAAACGTTTGACACTCATAGCCCCACAGTAAGGTAGATATACCCTGTGTCGTTGGTGCCATGGACACACACAAAGACAGAAACAGAAACCCAGGCCGAGAACAGAAATTTTAAACTCGTCATTAAAATAACTACTTCGCCGGGAATCGATCCCCGGGACCCTCCGAACGGCAGTCCGGCATGGTAACTATTACGCCTCAAGGGTCGTCTGCAGACAGGGAGCGTCAGTTGCAGCGCAACCATTTACGAACTCAGACAAGACTCGAGCTTTTTCGAGGTTGGGTAAAGCTACTCCATTAAAATAAAATAATACTCTATTAAAATAAATGGTCCATAAGTATATTTGGTGGTAGAACTATTATCGTTCGCGCGGGGAAGTACCACCGCTGCACCCACTTCTGCCGTGAACCAATTCTATTGTGTACATGAGGCGAACACCAGCCTCCGGAGTAGCAGCGCAACTGAATGCAACCTCAGACAAGACTTTCCTTTGTTGCTTGAGGTTGTATGTAGATGTCCATGGCACACCATGGGCTGCAGCGACCACTTAACATCATGTGGCCAGCATGCTCGTCTGCTACTTTATTCAAATAAAAAAATCAATACTTATGGATCAAGAATTTAAAAGGTTATAAAGAACACAAAAGGTCAACAATATTTTTTTAAGGTTATCAGTTATCAGTTACCAGTGTCACCCAAATGTTGTTACCTATTGCTTTCACTCCAATCCATTCAGCTCTTCATTTTGTAATAGAGCTGCTATAAAATAATCTTTTAACATTAATCGAAATTTAGAAAGAACACGCTGAACACGCATTGTGAAAATTAAAAGGAAAAAAAAAATGGATAAAAAATCATCTAGCACATAATTAATGAACAATAAAAGTTAGGAGGGTTTCTGAGAAATTGGAAATTTAAAAAAGCATTTCGGTAAAAACCATTTACGATAAATGCTAATGTTCGTAAAGCTTTTTTGATAGTACACTTTTTTATAGAACAGTTAAATACTCGTTCATTACTTCCGAAAAAGCAAGAAATGGAGTAAATTTTAAACTGTTTTTAAATTAATGGATACTGAGAGTTAATGAAAATTCATTATTCATAACTGCAGTTGTTCTTTATTCATAATTGGGCCAGTAATTAACATTTCCTCGAAATTTTAATGTTATTTACATTACGGTTTCCAATCGAACTCGTATATTGTTATAACTTCAAAGGTTTCTAACGATATTTAAAGATCTGTTTCTTGTAAATCTATTTTTAATTGGCTGCAACCCTTATTGCGTCCCACTGCTGGGCACGGGTTGCCCGGGCTGTCCCCATTATTAGGGAGGGCTGGAGCTTACTCCACTACACTGCTCAAATACGGGTTGGTGGATTTGCGGGATAGTGGCCAACCCGCTTTCGGATGTTTTCAAACCTCCGACGACGTATTATATGAATTAGTTTGAGTTATGTACCTACTTCTGACACTGTTTAAAAAATACATAAAGTACTGTTCCAGGAATTTTTTCGGTCTTTTTAATATCTAACTGCTGACGCTTTGATAGCGAAAGACCTATGTCGCCCCTGAGAATTTAGAAAGATTTAGGATATATCCCACCACTCTGGCCAAGAACGGTTTGGTAGACATGGCATGCTTTTGAGAAATTTTATTGTACTAGTTTTTCGCTTACGGCTATATTCTAAGTATTTCCCTATGGGAAGAGATTTTTTTTTGAAGTAGGTAATCTAAGTCATTCTCCAGGTTCCACCTATCCCCGGACACAAAATCATTCCATAAGATACCAGCAGCGTGATCACATGCAGAAGGACAAACAAAAAATTACAATATTAAAGTAATAGTATGGATTAAGATATTATTCTAGTAGGTAGTTCAAATTAGGTCGGCATTAAAAGCCGATGATCCGTTAAGATTATTCTTAACGGATCTTGAAACTAAATGTTTTTAGTTAATTTTAATGAATAATATTGTATTAATATGGTAGACTGTTTGGCTGCAACCCTTTTTGCGTCCCACTACTGGGCACGAGTGTCTCCCTATTATTAAAACTCCAATAATAACTTAAAACATCCTATTCTATGTGTGTATGTAAACAGTCAACAATAAAGTATTTTTATTTTCATTTTCATATTAGTTTACGACATACTGACATATTTCCAAAACTTCATAGAATTTTGTGTTAACCAGGATGGTACTTGCGGGAACGGCTGGGTCTGCGAGCACCGTTGGCGTCAGATCTACCAGATGGTTGGGTTCCGAAATGCCGTACGAGGCTCAAACGTGTCCCACTGGTGGGATAACGGCAACAAACAGATTGCCTTCAGCAGAGGCCATCTGGGATTCATAGCGTTTAACGGAGATGGAATGGATTTGGAACAACGATTACAGGTAATTTAGAATTGTATTTCTCAAGCTGCTTGGTTGTAAATTGCTTATTCTAAAGTTTTAAATTAGATCTGATATTCGACGTAGGAAGTGGGTACCAGTACCAATAAGTTTTTTTTTATAAATAAAATGAACTAGTAGGCAGACGGGCCGCGTGGTGTTAAGCGATCACCGTCGTCTATGGTCACGCCTCTCGCATATGGTTATTATTATATCGACAGGGTTGACAAATTCCAAATTGTTGGTTCATATAGTACAAAGACATTAGTTGCGCTGTCTATGTGAATAGGGATTTAGATCGTTTACTCGTAATTCGGTCTTAGTAGTAACGTTGATTGGTCGTATTATTAAGATTCTGTGAAAACCATAAGCCATATTTTCAAAGAAAGTGAAGCGGCAGCTTGCTAGCTACAATGAACCATCCAGATTGTCGGTGGAAATGACAGAACCCCTTATTCTGACTGTCATTGAACATAATGATTTCTTGTTGTATGATAAACTAGATAAGTGCTTTCAACTTGCATCAGCTCTATATAGCTCATTGTACCACGTATTACAAATAAAAAAGAAATGAAATTCTCAAGAACAAGGTTCTAAGCACTCAGATTACGGGTGTCAAAGAGTAGCCTTTTTTAATCCGGGCAGACTCAAGAGACCAAAACCACTTTGATGTGATTTCGCATTGCCCTTGGGCAATATAAATTTTTTACATTATAGCCAAGCAATATATGTATGTAGGTTGATTAATGATAACTGGCTTGCTGTCATTTCTCACATAAATTTTCAAAATGTGATTTCACTCTAAATGCAGTATGATGTGTGATATGCGTATCAAATCTTTTCTTTTCTTTGTGATATATTTTAATAATATACTTATATGTACTTATATATAACTATATTTGATATCTGCAATAACATGTCATAGTTTTTAAGAAATAGGAATGTTGTACACGTCTTTTATTGGCATACATACCAGTGCTTATATACTTTGATATTGTACAATCTAGAAATGTAATGTGTGTAATGCTGTTGATGTGTCAAAAATAAATAAATAAATGCATATTCGTCAATGTGTTGCACGTTCGAGTTTCAGAAATCGACGAATGGCTGCAACCCTTATTTGCGTCCCACTGCTGGGCACGGGTCTTTCCCCATTATTGGGGAGGATTGGAGCTTACTCCACCACGCTGCTCCGATGCGGGTTGGTGGAGATACGAGTTAGTGGCCAACCCGCTGTAGGATGTTTTCAACCGCCCATAAGGCCTCCCACAAGTTTTAAGGACTGTTATCTATCGACAACAGCCGACCGACGGATAAACGTGCCCTCCGAAGCCCGGAAGAGGGTATGATTTTTTTTGCCACTAATTTTTGGTGGTAACCCGTTTGGCTTAGTTGCTTAGATCGCTTGCGTTCTACGCTAGCCGACGGGCCATGTTTGCTTCTATGAACAATTTGTCCATTTGCTCTTCGTTTATTTTTCAGACTGGTTTGCCACCAGGAGAGTACTGTGACGTTATATCAGGATGGAAGCAAGGAGATAAATGTACCGGAACCAAAATAGTTGTGAAGAATACTGGATATGCCCATATCCATATACCTAAAGACCTTGAGGATATGCATGTCGCTATACATGTTGGGCCACAGGTACTAGTGATTTTTTTTACTCTTAGGACCTTGTTCACCATTTCCAAGTAAAGTGTTGATTAGTTACGTCCCAAGTAAGTTAATTGGCAAATAAAAGCTATGAGTACGGGTCAGTTTATCATATGATTAGTGCTACTCGAACATCGTAAAATTGAAATTGAAGTTACGGGTGACTTTAACCGACAATTAGCGTACTTGTCACTTTACTTGAAGGTGGTGAAAGAGGCTCTTAATATCCCATGTAGGTACGTAGACTATAGATCGCCACGCTGGCCAAATGTCGATTGGTGGACTGGTATATAATATTGTATATTGTCATAATTGGATTGTTGACCGATCATGAGTATGTGCTCAGATGAAATAAAAAGAAAAGATTTAATTCTGTGAGCAACAAAGTGAGGCCGGTAAGCATGTTTGCGTGGGCGGAAGTTGCGATATAATTGAAAATTCTTCATTATTATTATTATTCATTACTATTATTCACGACAGTACAAGGCACAACAGTTAGCCTTTTCCATAAGCTCAGGGTCGCCCAGCAAGCGATGGAGAGGGTTTGGTATTTCTCTACGCGACAGAATTCGTAATGATGAAATCCGTAGAATAACTAAGGTTACCGACATAGCTCTCAAAATCTGAAAGCTGAAGTGGCAATGGGCAGGCCAAATAGTTAGGAGGACCGACAACCGATGGGGAAGAAAGGTCCTTGAATGGAGACCACGTCTCGGCAAAAGGAGTACAGGCCGCCCTCCAACCAGGTTGACTGACGACCTGAAGAAGACAGCGGGTAGTCGCTGGATTCAGAAGGCCCAGGACCGGGAGGAGTGGCGAACGTTAGGGGAGGCCTTTGTCCAGCAGTGGACAGTAAAAGGCTGATAGATGGATGGATGTATTCACAACACAGATGAGGTTTTTTTCTTGTAAATTTTACTATTTTTGACAATGTTCGCTCGATGCATCGCGATATTCAACCGGCAAAGTAAGGTGCATTTTCGTTCTTCGTGTGTGTTACCTATTTATGTGTATGTACACGGCAAGGTGCAGTTTTAACCGGCCTCAATGCGTTGTTTGCAGAATTCTATCTTTATTTTCTGTTCGATCTGAGTGTATGTGGCGATAAAATCAACACGGTATTTATTTTATCTTATTTTATTTTAATCACAATGAACATTGCTTAAATAACAACAACAGAGTACAATATATAACTACCTGCTTATCTTATCTATAACTACTTATAACACGATAATATAATAATTATTGCCGATCCCTTTGTAATAATCTGAAGCTGTACTACTACGAGTATATTGCCATCTCTACCTAATGTTAAATTTCAACGTAGGTATAATTGATGAAAATATTTATTTTTTTCAATAGAGAAATATTTTGATAAGATGATGAAAGAAGCGCTGAAGCTAAATGGCTATCATTGTGGAGGCCTAGAGCTTACTCCACCACGCTGCTCCAATGCGGGGTGGTGGAGATGCGGATTAGTGGCCAACCCGCTGTCGGATGTTTTTAACCGCCCATAAGGCCTCTGACAAGGCTTAACGACTGTTGTCTATCGACAACAACCGGGACCGACGGCTTAACGTGCCCTCCGAAGCACGGAAACGCGCATGAAATTTTTTGGCACTAGCGGTCAGGTCACCCATCTCACGCTAAATAATAAATAACATTGTTTAGCGAATTGCCGTTAAAGTTCAAATCAACCTATTTTGTGATGTGTCATTTTTTACCCGTCAAACCTGAGAAGGGTTGATCTTCATCCCATCGTAATAATATAGTAAATACCAATTTAGAAACTTCTTATGTGAACAAGTAGAAAACTCTAACCACACAGATGCGATATAAAAATGCAAGTTTACATATTTTCTTTGTTAGATATTTGTACTCGTAGTTCAATCTTTTTCGATACGATTTGAATTTCGATTTGTTCGAGTTTTTTATTTGAATGGAGTAGCACACTTGTATGCGGGTCACGTGGTGTTTGGTCGCTGCAGCTCATTTACCTCAAGCCTTGCCTATGTATATGTATGTATGTGGTCACGCTGCTACTCAGAAGGCTGATTGTCTTCTCATGTATGTCTGTACCATTCCACCGAAACACAATAGAACTACTTCACGGCAGAAGTGAGTGCATTATACCACCACAAAAAGTTTTTGTACCAAAGTAGCTCTATTATGCTTCCGTGGAAAGGTTCGGTGCCAGCTGAAAATTGAGGGGACCATCAAAAAATACAGAATCTGAAAACTGAATGACCTCCAATAAGAGGTTGGTTTGATATAGATAATATGAACTGCAGCAATTACCTAATACCACTAAGACTGCTTTAATAAAAGTTACACACTCATAGCCCCACGTAAGGTAATTAATACCCTGTGTCGTGGGTACCATGGACACATACAAAGACAGAAACACAAAACACCCATACCGCGAACAGAAATTTAAACTCATCATTCAATTTTCTTATTCGCCGGGAATCGAACCCAGGACCCCATGATTGGCAGTCTGGCATGGTAACCATTGCGCCACGCGGGTCGTCAAGTTGTATTTTGTGTAGTTGTAACCGCTTTATAGTCTATCTAATCTAATAGGTACCATTTGACGTTTCATTTTGTATCGAAACTACTTTAGGTTTATTTTACTGTAGAACTGACAGTGTCAAACGGTACTTCTAAGATGAGATGGAGAATACTTTTTTCTTTGATGCATGCCATTTTATTGGGATTATCAACAAAATGACTCATCCGATATTATCGATTATTATAACGCAACTGTGTGGGAAAGGCTTAAGAACCCACAATAATCCCTAATCCTTTCTATTTCAGTCGAAGCTAACGTAACCTGTCATAAAATTGGATTGAAGAAGGACTCAATTTACGAATGCAAATTAAACTCGAAAGTTTTAAGAGCCAAATTAAATTTTAATCTTAATGTCTTTTTATATCTATGATTAAATTTAATATGAATTTCACTTTTGTTTTTAACTTTGAATCATGTTTTTGCCTGACATAGCTTGTAGATTATAGTAATTTATAGATAAGTATATCGACAACCGATAGGGAAGAAAGGTTCTCGTTTGGCGACCACGTGTCGGCAAAAGGAGTACAGGCCGCCCTCCAACCAGGTGGACTGATTACCTAAAGAAGACAGCGGGAACTGGATTCAGAAGGCGCAGCACCGGGAGGTGTGGCGAACGTTAGGGGAGGCCTACGTCCAGCAGTGGACTACAAAAGGCTGAAAAGAAGAAAGAAAGAAAAAAACATGTTAGCTATATTATTAATAATGTAGAAATATAATAGAAGAATACAACAGAAAAATATTTATTTCTTCTTAAAACTACAAAATCCATACAAATAAAAATATTAAAAACAAACATAAAAAGTGTCATTGTTGTAGCCCATTTAAAGAAAAAAGACTGCACTCAGCCTCCTTGCAGCCCATGACTGCAACACTGATTTTCAGTGCAGCCTGCCGGTAGTCGCGTAGTGTAAACAGCCAGCGGGTGAACATTGTGACTATAAAGAAATTAAGTAGGTATACAAAATCCACAGAACATTATTAAAAAAGGTAGAACGGCAATAATACGCTGTTTGTATGAAGACTGGTGTCGCCGATTAAGCCCCGCCTTTCACCTCCATTACATCTGTACTTAAATAAATACGAAGCTTACGCACATATTTGCAATTTCAAATCTAGCCAATCTTAGCGCCGCACAATCACGCGATTTCAAATGAACGAATCACACCCAAGCACGCACACAAGCACGCATATTGTAGCACGATCGCGTGTTTCTGTAGAGATTTTGGAAGTTTGAGCGTTTGCTCAAAATTCCTTGGCGACGTCTGCCCCGCCCACATTTCCATTCTAACTTCTGTTAATAATGTTCTGTGACAAAATCAATTGCTGTTTACTATGTGCTTAAACTTTATCTATACTAATATTTTAAAGAGGAAAGATTTGTATTTTTTATGTTTGTAATGAATAAACTCATAAACTACTGTTCCGAATTCAAAAATTCCATTTTCCACCATTTTCACCATTACAAAGCTACATTCACCAAGAGTAACATAGGCTACTTTTTACCGCGGGAAAATGCTCCATTCCTACGTGAAAACGAGTAATAGGGTCAACGCGGTTGAAGCAACTGGCTAAACGCCTATGATTATTAGAGCACATAGAATATTTTTTATCCTACGGGGACCCATTAAAAAGATCCACGTGGCCGAAGCCGCTGGCGGAAGGCTATATTTAATAAAACGATACCTGTACTTTGAAAAAATAAACTTTTTATTTATATGTAAAGTCATTCAGTTTATTATTTTTTTCTCACTCCGAAAGCAATATTCTTTGTATTATTATACAATATAGGAAATTTATATAAAATATATATTAAATATTTATATAAAGGAAATTTGTTTATTAACAAATTTCCTAAAACGAGTACAGCCCGTATTAATACGTTTGCGATGAAATATTATACGATATTAACTACGATTCCCTGTGTGAAGTGACCATGGTGTGTGTCCTACTTATCTTTCAAATTACTGCCTTGCCTGTATCGAATCCGGGGCCCCCGTAATTACCCGGTATGATAATACAATCTTTTCCCCATACGAGTCGTCAAATACGATTCCGCACACTGTAATAACGCGCCACGTGAAACAAAGCCTTCATACAAGAATGGTTACAAATACCTACACTGAACCTAATTGCCTAATGAATTTAATTGTCCCATTAGAACCTTGGGTTGCGTAATCGAGGCAGCGCATATACGATACAAAGGACTGAATATTGTTAGAACTAGTTAGAATAGTATAGAATATAATAAAATATGCATATGCTAGGCACGGGTCGCCAAGACCCTGTAGCTTTGGGATTGAAAGAAAGAAAAGAAAGAAAAAATATTTATTTCATATTAGGAATACAAAATATTCGCTTAATGAATGTCATTTTTCCCCGGTCATCGCCTTTAAGTGCCCGTTTGGGCTAGACGTTGAGCTGAGAGAAAAAAGGCGGCGGAAAAAAACTCCCAGCACTCTTAAATAACAGAATGGCTAGGGGTTGATGGTCACACGTGACAGCTGATCGTGTGATACACCATTAAGAATAGAGCTACAGTATCCCCTACCTCATCGTAAGAAGCGACTGAAAGGGGGCTTCCGGGGTTGCGGGCGGTGAGAGTGGGAGCTCGATCCATCCAGCCAGCAGCTCCGGGAAGGACGGCGGTGTGTGCGCCGCATACCGCCGTAAGCATCGGAAGGTGCAGAGCACATCTGCTTACCCAAAGATTGGCCCGTTCCAGGGCGCCTCGCGTGGACGACACCGGTGCGTTCCACTGGAGATCCCGGAGTCCTCCGCAAACGCAGAGGCAGGCGACCGAGGGGTTTTAGTGCTGTCAAATCCCACATAACCCGGTATCCTCTCCCAAGGTGCTGAGTACCTTTTGAAGGTACAAAAACCCTGATACAAAAAATAATAATAAAGGCACGGGTCGCTAGCTAACACAATGTCGGATGTTTTGAAAGTGCCCATAGTTATTGGAGGCCCAATAACTTTGAACGACTGCTATCTATCAAGAACAATCAGGACCGATGGCTTTACTAATTTTAATAATTATTTTATTTAATATAATAAAATTTGTACACCCTAAGGGTTAAATATGGAGCTCTAAATATTTTGTAAAACCTTTTTCACCCATATTTGTGCAAATAAAATATTTTCATTTCATTTCATTTACGTACCCTTCGAATCACGGAAGGACGCACGAATTTTGCCACTAGCGGTCACCTTTCTCACACCCGATCGCGCCCATTTTGCTTAGTTGCGAAGAAAGGTTGCGTTCTACGTCAACGCCGCCAACCATACTAGAGAACATAAAAAAAAGAGAAACAAGCTAAATTTTGCTAAGATTGCACAATCAAATTAATCGAAATACAGAGATATGGGGGCTTAGTACTGCTTTGAAATAACAGTAGAATACAATGTTTTCTACAACGTTTAAATGCAAAAACGACATGTATGGTTACAGGAATGCCGATCGAAAGTTCCCGGGTTCGATTCCCGGTGAGGCAAAATTTGATGAATGATGCGTTTGAATTTCTGTTCTTGGTCGGTGTTTGCGTTTCTATCTTTGTGTGTGTCCGTAAGTGTGCAGCATATGTGAAGCGTTACATTTTGACGTGATAACGTCTTTAAAATCGTTTTAGTCGGGTGACATGTTCAGAAACTTGTGTCACACCAAAACCTCACGAGCGCGATCGCAGGTATAACGAGAGAGAGACGGACCGATCTCCCGTCTCATCTCGAGCGCTGCCAGTAATTCCGTGAAACTTGTCACGCGGAATCCTCACGAGCGGAGGCTGGCATAGCGTTCGAGTGAGTGGACCGATCTTCCGTCTCTCTCACTCTAGCGGCATACAAACGAATGGAGATTTTCTCGTGCGGACGTTATCACGTAAACATCTCGATCGTAAACCTACTTTACAAACAATTTGCCGTTTTTTTTAGTTCTTAATATAATCTTCGCTTAGTCAATCTCTGCTCGTTAATAAATACAACCATTATTGAACTAACTTCGATTACCAAATAACAACGAAGTAAGTTACAAGATCGTTAAAACTTGTGAATACATGTTTAACTAGTACAAACTTTCAAGTACGTATAAAATTTCGCAACATTTCGCAGTCTAAATCTCTTACACGCTGAAGTTGTTTATAAAAGATCTTGTTTTGCAATATCCCATGACAGGCATTTCTTTAACAAGTTAACTTTAAATTTTGCTTCAGAACGGTGCATGTAAAAGTTCTTAAGAATGGCTGCAACCCTTTTTGCGTCCCACTGCTGGGCACGGGTCTCTCCCCATTATTGGGGAGGCCTGGAGCTTACTCCACCACGCTGCTCCAATGCGGGTTGGTGGAGATGCGGATTAGTGGCCAACCCGCTGTCGGATGTTTTCAAACCGCCCATAAGGCCTCCGACAAGGTTTAACGACTGTTATCATCGACAACAACCGGGACCGACGGCTTTTACGTGCCCTCCGAAGCACGGAAACGCGCATGAAATTTTTAGCCACTAGCGGTCACCCATCTCACACCCGACCGCACCCGTTTGGCTTAGTTGCATAGATCATTTGCGTTCTATGCTAACCGCCGGGCCATGCACGCTTCAGAATACAGTCATTTATCTAAAAGATGCATCAAGAGTTTTGTAGGGAGCCGAACTGCAGCTAAGGGATTGGTGTCTCATGTGTAGTTTTAGTAAATCTCTAAATAGATATCAGGTACAAAGATACATAGATACAGGGCGGAAATTTTATCAATGTTTGAGTTTAATTGAATCTCGTGAAGTGCAGTCACCAGTCAGTCGATTTAAATCATGATGCATAGCAGTCGGCAGTCTACAATAGCCAAATGGAAGGAGATAATATCTCATTCCAGGCTTGGAACGACTATTGAGGTTATTCGTCTAGTTCTTGAGGATTGAAGGAATAAGCGGCATGTGTCGTTAACCTCCCGATTATTGTAAGCCGCTTTAAAGCATGAATGAAACGAGGAATAGGCATGATGACACTATTAAAGAATCAGAGAATAAATGGTTTTATAGAAAAATATATGCTAAAAAAGTTCTAAAATATGATCCCGTTTTAATATAAAACTTAAGATTAATAAGATTTTCAATAAAATAAAAGTATTAAATACAGCAATCGGCCATGTTATCTGAAACGCCAATCAAAAGGAATGACGTCACGTCTCAGTAAAAGTCATCGTGTTGCTTGAAATTTGACGAGCATGCCGACGCCATGACACCTGCGAGCGTTTTCGCGCTTAATTCAAATTACATAGCAGAAAATACATTAATTTACGTTAAAACATAAGGTTATTGCTGAAATAAACTTTTTTTCGAAACTAGGAGACGTGTACCTACAATAAGGAAAGGTATTTAAAAATCTGTCATCATGCCTATTGCGGGGTTGGCAGTGACAGAATATGTCCGTGCTCCTCTTAAAGCAGTAGAGACTAATAATTTTTAATTCCATCCCAACATGTGCTAGGATCCTTTATTGGCCTAACGCTCTCGAGGCTTCGAAGGAATATTAAAGTCTTATCCGTACCATCGAAAAGTGGCGAAGCGACACAATGAGGTTTTAGCAGGTAGATGTCCGACATAACCCCTCTTTTATACCTGACCGTAACTGACTGCCCGTGCAAAACAAAAGACCAACTCCAAAATAGTTTTAAGAGTCATTACCATTTGCAAGAAGTATCATAATATTCCAAGTAATGAACAATTTTAATTTTTACCATTTGAAGTCGGATGTTTTTTTTTTTTTTGTTAAAAACTTGTTTAATTTCACTCTTTTTAGTACCTTTAATATAATAATTCTGTATTGTTTAAGCATAATTGACGAATTTCTACCTAATTTCTAAACGTTAATTAGATTTAACTTTTATAATTAAGTTAACCTAATAACTCTAAATAATACCACCATCGGTCCATATAAACGTATAAATTTATTGAAAGAATTTGCTCTCAACTCCTAACCGTCGTAATACCTTCCATTTCAGCTGACATAATTATAACTTGGCACAAATATCTGTCTTACTATATACAGTAAGTTTATGAAATCAATATGTCTGCCTATAAAGTTTGATAGTTCCCCTCGATTTCTCTGGGATTCCATCATCAGATTTTGCCTTTAAGACAGTTGGACCACCTCAAGAATATAAGTTTTCGACCAAAAAAACATTTATTGAAAGAACTTCTCGTTGAGCTCTCAACTACTTACTAACCGTCGTAGTACCTTTTCACCTACCATCATCAGCTCAGCAACATGAGATGATGATTACTATGCACAAATCTCTCTTTTTACTTCATAAAGTATAAGTGGGTTCAGCTGATCTAAGATCTATGGGTGTGCCTATATATTTTGAAATTTTCGCCTCAATTTACATGGAATCCCATCATCATGACCTTGATTTAGGACCACTTCGGAAGTATAAGCTTTCGAAAAAAATAATTATTTTGAAAATCAGTCCACAAACGGCAGGGTAAGCGGCGAACATATATAAAAAATACATACAGCCGAATACAGTACCTCCTCCTTTTGGAAGTCGGAAAAATACAAAATAATTGAAAAAAAAAACAAACAACGGGCGGCCTTATCGCTTAGAAGCGATTTCTTCCAGGCAACCCTATCGCCTAACCCTAATCTTATGTTATTATTGTGATAACCGGTGGTACCTAGATATTTTGATAAATAGTAATTGCAATATACAATAATTGTGCAACTATCTATGGTAGGTACTTCATCTGATACGTATACATGATCGATTCGTGTGTTTTTGGCTTATTTTTGTGTCCTCTACATGTCCTTTCCCTAAAAGGATACATTTGTGCCTAACAACATACAAAGCTGAATGTAATTAACGCATAATGCATTAAAAATATATGACGTAATAATAATCACGGATATATGACCGATAAATTACATTGGTCCAATTTTGATATTCAAAAATATTTTTGAATCGGTTTATCACGGATTAGGTGAATTATTTGATAATATGCTAATTATCATGAAAAAGACCAGATTTTATCGCTTAGTATATAAGCATTGTCAATGAGGGGGCTTTCATAAATACTCATACCTTACTATAGGAATAAGTACTTAGGTAAGTAAGTTACTTAGTTTTTTAACGTAATTTATAAATTTAATTATTTTTAATTAAATCAGACAGTCCATAAAATACAATTACAATCATTAAAATCAATAAATACATTTATATTACAATGTCAAAATAAAAAAATAATTTAATTCATATATCATTTTCTAAATTACAATTAAATAATATGTCATGTTCTTCCACTACGTTGTGTGACTTCTAGGGTGGTCTACTGCTTTAATATTGGTCTGTCGATTCGGTCTGCCACCGTACGCAGCACACAGTTGGAAGTTGGAACTCTCGCGCAACCACCGCCACTCGTTATCGCATAATTGCGTGAAAGCTATCTATGCGAAATTCTGTAAACATCCCCGATGCACTGCTGTGGCGCAGAAGCCCCATAAGTGTCCTGAATGCATTATTGTAATGTTATAACTGTGCCTCCCAATAGTTCATTTAATTTAGGTTTGCCTTAAGCATGCCCTTAAATATTAAAAGTTCAGGTTATAAACGAGTGAATCCAAGAATATTATGAGACTATTATTTTATTAACTTTTCATTTTTCGAGTAACAAATATATATACAATTTTCTTTGTAACTGTACATATAAATGCGTCAGGAAAACGGTTGTGATTCGTTGAAAATAGTTTGTTTCGTTGTTACTTATTTGTTGTTCTGTGTATTTCTATTTCCGCTCTTCTGTTGTTTTTAACGTTATTAATACGTTCATTGTGACTACGAGTAACCGAAGTTAAGAATTACGTAGCTATGCATGTATAATTATGATTATATTACATTATGCACGCACAGAGCACATAATACTCGTAATAGTTCTGTTGTTAGAGTTAAGAGACAGCATGTAGTAAACAAAACGTGCTGTTATATTCTAGTGAAAGCATTTTCTTTTCACTATTCTCTCCATGATCAGTGTCAGGAATACAGTTAGGATTAAATCAACATTTTTTCTATACAAAGTACTTTTCAAATAATATTTGGTACGTAGTTCAGTACCTAAACTAAAGGAGAAAAGTAATAATAAGGTTCCAAAGAAAAAGTATTATCGCCTCTCCCAAATTGTAGCAGCAATTCTCGTGTTTCGTAGAAACAGTGAGATTGCCAGTCGCATCTGCATTATTTTCAACCTTTTTATATCCCACTGCTGGGCACAGCACACTTCTAATAAGTGAGAGGGATTAAGGACATAGTCCACCACGCTGGCCTAGTGCGGATAGGTGGACTTCATACCTTCGAGAAATTATGATTTTTGCTCAGTCGATGGAAAACATCGTAATCAATTAAATATCACAATATTTTTCATCACTGTGAGCCGCGATGAGAATGACCATGACCGTAAATTAGATCTTACTTGAGTCCGGGCACAGACGTCCATATGATAAAATGACTTTACACCACGTACTACCTATAACTTTAAGCAAGCTGATCTTGTCTGAGATAATAAGCAGTTATGGTGCTAATCTCGAGGCTAAGTCGCTTTATATCAGAACGGTTGGCAACCAAACTCTTTCACCAATAAGGCAAGTGAAACTAATCTGACTTCACGACAGAAGAAGGACTTGGTGCAGCTGTGATCCGTCATCGGTGGAAACAAGAAAGTCCTGCCACCTAAAATAATGTACCTACCTAAAACAAATGTAATAAATGTGACGTAGCCCTACTCTAACATTACTTATCTGTAGGAAGCTGTACCTGAAATCATTATTCGTTATTATTATACTACTTATTTCCAGAGATCCCAGGATGATGCGCTTCATCCTCTTGCTGTCAGCCGCCACCATGGCGTTGGCATACAAGAACCCCCACTACGCGGCGGGGCGTACCACCATGGTGCACCTATTCGAGTGGCGCTGGGATGACATCGCGGCTGAGTGCGAGAGGTTCCTGGGACCCAGGGGCTTTGGTGGCGTTCAGGTGAGATGATATTATGTGCTTCATCCTCTTGCTGTCAGCTGCCATAGCGTTGGCATAAAGAACCATAAAGAACCCCAATACGCAGCAGGGCGCACCACCATGGTGCACCTGTTCGTGCGGCGCTCGAATCGCAGTTGAGTGCGGTTGTCCCAAATAGATCCAGGATATTTAGTGGTTTTCAGGTGAGACTGTGATTATGATATACTTAGTTGTTCTTAATTTAATAGTTTTCCAGTAAGTGCCTTCGCCTTCTGCTACACTCTGTGTAGATTGTGTAATATTTTGTGTACAACCAAAACAATAACAACAATATTCTGATTTCATTCTAAAAATTCATAATCTGTATTGCAGTCTTACCCATTAGAATGTTTCCATTGCAGTTAATCAGCAGATTTTAAACGGAATTATTTGAAGTCATAAAGTTTGATCACTTTCTTGCCGGAATGAAAATGAAAATGAATGAAAATGAAAATAGCCTTTATTTCTACCACAATTTTCAAATGCATACTATTTAAATAATTTTTATTTATCCATTATAATTTTATTTATTTAATACATATTTAGTTAAATTATTTTATATATTACTTTTATTAGAATTAATATGAATTATATTTTATTAGAATAATCTATTATTATGATAATTATTCTATTGCCGGAATAGTAGGAATGAAATGGCACCGTATTTCGGAATTAGCTACTATATGTAATACTTAGCGTTGTTCAAAGACAACGTAGGTTGTTAGGTAGGTACATACATTTTAAGTTGTACATACGTTAGTAAAAGTGTAAGTGAGTTTTATCAACAAACAGACAGACATACATAATAAAAGCCTAAGTATTCCTTATTACATCAGCTATCTGCCAGTGAAAGTCCCGTCAAAATCGGTCCAGCCGTTTCAGAGATTAGCTTGAACAAACAGACAGACAGATAAAGATTGTAAAAAATAGATTTTGGTATATACATATACCGTATATACATTCATATGCATGTAGTAAAAAGCGGTTATAGTAATATTACAAACAGGCACTCCAATTTTATTTATTTGTATGTATTGTATGTATATGTTAGATTTATCTGTGACCGCATCGTTGCATTTCATAGTAAAATGTGAAAGACCTTACTATTCTACTGTAATATGATAATACCACGAGTGGATGCGGAAATAACATTATCATTCGTGCTGGTCGGGCTTTAAATAATATATATCTCAGTTATGTTACAGTTTTATTGCATACCTATCTGTCAGTCACACGAAATAGTATATTTCATTACAAGTGCGGAAAGGCTGTCATTGCAAGGAGTTCCGACAATTGTCTACCCGAGCCGAGGCGTAGCCGAAGGTGAGGGTTGACAGTCGGAACTCCTTCCAATGACGGTTCCGCTCGTGTACTGAACAGCAATTTTTAATACAGTTGCGAAAAAATGAAGCAATTTAATAAAATAATGAACTCGCATAGAACATTTTTGAAAAATGGCGCCAACCGTAAAATAATACCTATATGCAGAGATTTTTTTGTTTTTTCACCCATTCTGGGTAGGCAAAGGGAACTATGTCCATACAGCCAAGTCTTCAGTAGTTTTTTTTTTGATATGAAATGAAAATGTTAATGAGATGAAATGAAATGAAACCTAACCTAACTCATTGAATCAAATCATTAAATCTGATATTGAAACAAATTAGTAGCTTTTTTTAGAAATATTTGCATGAATCATAAAAACTTCTAAAACTTAGTGGTTGGTTTTTTTTCTTTTTAATAGACATTATTTTGACAGTTGGGAAAGAGAACGCACGAGTGCGGAAAAGGTAAAGAAAAAGCACGAGTGTGTAATAGCCCACTTCCCGCATGCTATTAGTCCCTGCATTACGTCACTTTTTGAGCAACTGTATTAAAAAATACTTTTTTTTGTTTCTTCAATTATGGCATCGCAAACTCTGCATATTGCTAGCGTCAAGTATAATTTTTGCATCACGTTTTTGCCAGTTTCGGTGAAACTGAACGAGTTATAATAGGTCAAATCAGTAAGTCGTCAGTAATCAGTCAGTCAAGTCAGTCAGACATTCAAGTAAAGCGATGGCTTCTTTACCAGATCGTGACCAATGGAATTTTGGAGGCAAGCCAAAAAAACACATTTTCGGACTGTTATTTTAATTCACAACACTCGTGCACTTTAATTAACCTTTATCGAACAAAATGGCATCAAATTTATCCGATATAACTCAAAAATACACCAAGGAAGTAAAAATAAAACAAGAGCCCAATATGTATTTTTCGACTTCCCGCCAAAACTCCCGAAAAATACTTATTTATGTTCCTTTATTTTTTTGCGTGAGACGGTAAATAAGGAATGTTTAGTGACAGTACCTGGACTCAGATAAAAATAATTTATTTTCTTGGTTTAATTT
The DNA here is from genome assembly GCA_911387765.1 of Pyrgus malvae. Taxonomy (NCBI): domain Eukaryota; kingdom Metazoa; phylum Arthropoda; class Insecta; order Lepidoptera; family Hesperiidae; genus Pyrgus; species Pyrgus malvae. The sequence continues at coordinate 17,567,210 of OU426958.1, forward strand.
CAAACGAAACACTCATTTCCTTAGTGTTGATTAATAACACCATCTGAAATAGCTCCCAATAAAAAAACACAAAAATAAAAAATAAACTCAATATGGGTAAATTGAGGTTTGAACCCGGGCCTCTAGTTCCGCAGTCAGCCCACGTAACCAGTCGGCCAATGAAGCTTTAATTCAATGAACGAAATTTTTATAAGTTCTTTCGAGTGTTTCATTGAATGTCGGATTGACGTATGGCGTTTGACGGCGTTTTACGCCACAATATTATTAGTACTCGCCAATAGATGTCAGGAAGAGTGGTATTTTTCAGTTTATATTTAAGTTGATCATCGCTGAAAATATTTTGTATAATTTAAAATTTCCAAAAATATAAAATCTAGTTGGATCGATTTATCAGCCCCGAAACCAGATTATTAAATTTCATAGAAATCTTAGGAGCCGTTTCCGAGATTCAAAAATATATTTAGGTATATACAAGAATTGCTCGTTTATAGGTTTTAGATAGATAAACATTACTAAATATTTATTTTGAAAAAGTTAAGTTAATGACTATTTAATTGACTCATAAGAATTAGAAGTATTTTTTATTTTTATTTTAAAAATAGTATTGCATCTAAATTTTATACTCTCGCGGCTTTGTGCATACACATACTGGGCACAACATGATTTTTTTTGTGATATAAAACATCTAATAGGTATTTTATATAAATTACGATCTAGTCTATCTAAATGACTAATAAGTAATTTTATTCTAACTTAAATTTCTATTTTTTTTTCCATTATGGCATCGCAAACTCTGTGCATCCTGCCAGCGTCAAGTATAATTTTTGCATCAATTTTTTGCCAGTTTCAATGAAACTGGACGAAGTAATAACTAAGTCAGTAAGTCGTCAGTAATCAGTCAGTCTAGTCAGTCCAACATTCAAGTAAAGCGATGGCTACTTTACTAGAACATGTTCGATGGAGTTTTAGAGGCAAGCCGAAAAAACATGTTTTCGCACTGTTATTTTATTTCACAACACTCGTGCACTGTCATTAACCTATATCGAGCAAAACGCCATCAACTGTATCCGATATAACTCAAAAATACACTAAGAAAATGAAAATAAACTTTTTGCATCACTTTGTAGTCGTAGAAAAAATCAGTTAGTCGTCAGGTATAAGTCAGTCTAGTCAGTCAAATGTTCAAGTAAAGTGATGGCTACTTTACCAGAACATGTCCGATGGAGTTTTGGAGGCAAGCCGAAAAAACATGTTTTCGCACTGTTATTTTATTTCACAACACTTGTGCACATTATCATTAACCTATATCGAGAAAAATGCCATCAACTTTATCCGATATAACTCAAAAATACAATAAGATAAATTAAGTTTTTAACAAAAAAATAGAACCGACTTCAAACGGTAAAAAATAAAATTGTTCAGTACCTACTTCTTCTTGCTTATGGTAATGACTCTTAAAACTATTTTTGGAGTCGGGCCCTTACTAAAATGTCGTACCATTCGTACTAAATGGGCACCGACAGTACAGACAGTGGGACAGTACCTACTTCTTCTTGCTTATGATAATGACTGTTAAAACTATATTGGAGTCGGTACCCATTCAGAACAAAAGGTACACTATATATACTAAGACAGGATATTTTACTAAGGGCCCGACTTCAAAAATAGTTTTAAGAGTCATTACCATAAGCAAGAAGAAGTAGGTACTGAACAATTTTATTTTTTACCGTTTGAAGTCGGTTCTATTTTTTTGTTAAAAACTTAATTTATTTCACTCTTTTTAGTAATTTTAATAATTCTGCATACATAAGCATAATTGGAATTTTTTCACTTAACTTCTAAACGTTAAAGAGATACCTTTTATAATCATGTTTATCTAATAGCCATCTTATAGCCTGAAAGAATACTACTATCAGTCCACCTAAACGTATAATGAAAGAATTTGCTCTCAGCTCCTAACCGTTGAGGAGTTGTACCTTGGAGGTTGGAGGCGATAACTACCGGACATACCTAAATATTTATATTATGATAAAAAATATGACTAAAATAATGTGTGTGCCTATTAAGTTTCAGTGTTTCCCTCGATTTCTCTAGTATCACATCATCAGATTTTGACATGGTGACAGTTGGATCACCTCAGGAATGTAAGATTTCGAACAAAAAACTATTTATTGAAAGAATTTGCTCTCAACTCCTAACCGTCTTAGTACCTTCCATCATCAGCTCAGGAACATCACATGATGGTAATTAAACACAAATGTCTTTTTGCTTTAGTAAGAATATAAAAATCAATTGATGTGCTATAAAATGTAAATGTTTCCCTCGATTTCTCTGGGATTCCATCATCAGGCTTTGACTTGGTGACAGTTGGACCACCTCGGTAGCATAAGTTTTTGAACAAAAAAACATTTATTGAAAGAATTTTCTTTAAACTCCTAACCATTGTAGTACCTTCCATCATCAGCTCAGCAATATGATATGATGATATTTATACACAAATTCCTGTTTTGCTGTAGTAAAAATATGAAAATCAATTGTTGTGCTATAAATTTGTATGTTCCCTTCGATTTCTCTGGGATCCCATCATCAGACTTTGACTTGGTGACAGCTGGACCACCTCAGGAATGTAAAATTTCGAACAAAAACCCATTTATTGAAAGAATTTGCTCTCAACTCCTAACCGTCGCAGTACCTTCCATCATCAGCTCAGCAACATGAAATGATGATTACTATGCACACTTATCTCTTATGCTTCAGAAAGTATAAGAAAATCAATGTGTGTGCCTATAAAATTTGAGAGTTCCCCTCGATTTCCCTGGGATCCCATCATCAGATCCTGATTTGCTGACAATGGGACCACCTCGGGAGTATAAGCATACGAACAAAAAAAGAATTTTGAAAATCGGTCCACAAACGGCGGAGTAATCGGTGAACATATATAAAAAAAAAAAAAATACATACAGCCGAATACAGTACCTCCTTCTTTTGGAAGTCGGTAAGAATGAAAATAAAACAAGAGCACAACTTGTCCCTTCAGACTTCCCGCCAAAACTCCTCGTTTTTATTGTTAAGGTACGCGTCCACTGACACTCCACTTTTTTGTTCTCACACATAAAGATTCAGAAAAATTGTTCTTGTGTTTTTCAAGTTACGATTTTTACTTTCTATAAAATGAATGATTTCTATTAAAAGAATTATGAAATTAAAAAAATATTATATGTAGTAGTAGACCAGGTATGTGCAGAGTAACAGTTGCTCATAAAGTGTGATAGTTGGGGTTTGATAAAAATGTTTATACTTAACTAGGTACTTATCCTTACCTATCATAGTCGTTTAAATTTTATACAATGATTCTCATGGCAACAGCACGTACTAGGGTACACAATTTATTTTTGCTATTTATTTATTATTTTTCTATAGTGACCAAAATTACTCTTGTCGAATCAGGCACTACGAGAACAATTAGGGAAGCATCGTAAACATAATAATTTAGCTTTAAACAAAGTCACAGGAAAAGCCAGTCTTGTCCTGGCAAGCACGTTGTGACTCATTTTAAAATTCAGCTTTAAAATATTTCGCATAATGTGGTTGGTGTTGAATTTTCGTAGCAAATTTGGATATTAAGGTCAGTGCGATTTTTACCCGAAGGAAATTTATACTGTGTTTATTCAGTATTGTTCATTTGTTTACAGGACGTTGTTTTTAGAAGTTTACTGCTAAAGTATATTTTTTTTCATTTAAATTTGATGACATTTTTATTATTGTTTTATTTTCTTGTTCGGCCAAACACGCTCAGGCATTTTCATCTTTAACTTTGAGGTTAACTTGCGTCTATAACTTATTAAATTACAATTTGTTATTGTTGGCTGCTACCCTTTTTTGCGTCCCACTGCTGGGCACGGGTCTCTCCCCATTATTGTGGAGGCCTGGAGCTTACTCCACCACGATGCTCCAATGCGGGTTGGTGGAGATGCGGGCTAGTGGCAAACCCGCTGTCGGATGTTTTCAAATCGCCCATAAGGCCTCCGACAAGATTTAACGACTGTTATCTATCGACAAAAACCGGGACCGACGGCTTAACGTGCCCTCCGTTTTCTTCCTCCTTCCTATCCGTCCTCTATAACTGATGTAATAGACTTAAATGAATTAAACTGTCTATGTAAGCAGGTGGCTGTGGGACGACATTGACACATGCGGTAGCTGTCACGTATGTTCCTTATCGGCCCATAGCTACTCTGTAAGAAAGTTAGCTATTGTATACCCCATATTTTAAAACAGGGCTGAAGTTATTTCTCCGTCTGATCGTTTCTTCAGGTCAGCATTGCCTAAGCGCACCCAGAGCAGACAGAACAAAAAAAAAACGTTCACTAAGAGTTTGTAAAGGAACCGTACAGTGAATAAAGAATATTTCATTTCATTTCATTTCATTTCATTTCATTTCATTTCATTTCATTTCATTTCATTTCATTTCATTTCCGAAACACGGAAACGGTTGTTATTGTTGATGGCACATAATTCAATGCTCTTGGTGAAGAACAAAATGAAAAATAAAGTCTGATCTATTAGAGACAATAGAAAGTGCATTAGCTTGATTGATTTTGTTTAGATTTAGGTTTTAATTCGATTATACTAACCTGTAATCGAATGTACAATTAATGAGTGTGTAAAAATACCATAGGTACAAACTTTTTAGTCATATGTTTTGACCGTTTGTTTTCCTATTGATAGTCTTAATTGATCGACATCATTTAGGATATTTTGTAGATAATGCTATCGCATTTTATGTTTACATAGACCTATTCTTACGCATTTCGAGTTACATGGAATGTATACCCTCTGAGAATATGTATTATTCTACATGATATCATGAACTCTTTCATAAGCCAACAAGAAACTTAGTTACCAATATGTTTCAGATTTCCCCACCAAATGAGAACCTGATAATCCGTGAGCGAAACCGACCATGGTGGGAGCGCTACCAGCCCATGTCTTACCGCCTCATCACCCGCTCTGGCAATGAGGCGCAGTTCGCTAATATGGTCCGTCGATGCAACAATGCTGGAGTCAGGTAAAACATATGTCATCTTCATCATCATCAGCCATGGGCCACTCCCGAGGCGTGCTACTGAGCACGATATTGGACTCTACTCGTTACTTCCCAACACCCGGGGCAAGTCATTTCGACAACTCGCAGAGGGGTGTTTATTGCCACTTCAGGTTGTTGGCTCTTAGAGCTATGTTAGTCCTTCTTATGATTTCCTGATTTAGGATCTTATTTCGGAGGGACACATCGAGCATACCCAGCCTTTGCCTGTTGAACTAGTACCACCATCAGTGTCCACAGATCTCAAATTCCCATTTAATCATAAAGCCTATGAAGTTAACAAGTTACATTACCTAGTACGAGTATGTTCAAAGGCAAGTTTGCCAAGCAATCTTCCCAGATTCTTACATACCTACATCGTCTTAAAAGTGCACTTTAAATGACAGCTCTTAAATATGTCGTAAAAAACATGACTTGAAGCAAAGCTAACTTGAGCTGTATCAGCTTTAAAAGCCGCAGGAAATTACAGCAAAATATTTATCCATCTCACGAAATTGGTTTCGGATCTTTATCAAAGAAGGATTTCTTTTCTTAGGCCCCAATTAAAACGGAGAAGTGTACCTAAGTAAACGATATCTAGAAAGTTTGTAGAATTTCAATTAGTTTCGAGTAAGGGAATTAGGTGTTTCGTTAGGCTCTATGTTTTGGTGAAAGGCTAGAATTAGTAACAGAAACAACTAAATACTAACAATTTGTACCTAGTACGTGGGTGTTAGTTGGTTTTTATTGGATACTACCAAACAAATTCAGGGTAGCAAAAAGACAAACTTTCCCTTAATTTTGTCGTCCTTTAATTCTTTTGTTCGACCGAGGAAGTAATAAATTTATTGTCATTTTGTTAGGTTAAGTATTTAGTCATTTTGTTAAGTACGAGTTTTGTGAAATAAAATAACAGTGCGAAAATATGTTTTTTCAGCTTGCCTCCGAAATTCCATTGGTCATGTTCTGGTAAAAAAGCCATCGCTGCTCTTGAATGTCTGACTGACTTGACAGACTGATTAGTGACGACTCACTGAAGCGCGCATGGCCCGGCGGTTAGCGCAGAACGCAAACGATTTATGCAACTAAGCCAAACGGGCGCGGTCGGGTGTGAGATGGGTGACCGCTAGTGGCAAAAAAATTCATGCGCGTTTCCGTGCTTCGGAGGGCACGTTAAGCCGTCGGTCCCGGTTGTTGTCGATAGATAACAGTTGTTAAACCTTGTCGGAGGCCTTATGGGCGGTTTGAAAACATCCGACAGCGGGTAAGACACTAACCCGCATCTCCACCAACCCGCATTGGAGCAGCGTTGTGGAGTAAGCTCCATGCGTCCCCAATAGTGGGGAGAGACCCGTTCCCAGCAGTGGGACGCAAAAAGGGTCGCAACCAATGCCTGAGTGTTGTCGAATAAAATAACAGTGCGATTATGTTTTTTTTTGTGATGACCTCCAAAACTCCACAATCACCAACTCTATCAATCAATCACAATCACAAATTCACTAGACGACACGGTCTGGTATAATATCCATCACTTCACTTGGATATCTGACTGACTTGACTGACTAGTTACTGACGACTGATTTGAGTTTCATTATTATACCCCTCAATTTCAACTATTATTGAAAGAAAAGAAACTCCAGAGGAAACTAATTTGTTCTCCAGGATCTACGTTGACGCGATCATCAACCATATGACTGGCACCTGGAGGGAGAACGTTGGCACCGCCGGCAGTACCGCCAACTTCGGCCAGTGGCACTATCCCGCAGTGCCTTACGGCTGGAACGACTTCAACTGGCCTCACTGCGTCATCCAGGCAAGCGACTACCGCAACAATGCTCACAGGGTAATTTCTTTAATTTTTTTAATTATTTAATCTGAGCCACCAACCAGCTGAAGCATTCCCGGTAGACTATAACATGGGGTTCTTCAAGAAAGCTGTAAAAAAGCTCTCCTTCAAAGCCGGCAATGCTCGGGTGGCTCCCCTGGGGTTGCCCGTGTCCATAGGCGAAGGTGATCGCTTAATATCACGCGGCCCGTCTGCCTTTTTGTTTGGTTTATTATCTATTATCGCTGCTCGCAATGGGGGAAAACTTTATAATGTTTCATTGCGATGTTTTATATCCCCGTGCATGCCTGAGAATTAAAGAAAATTTCTTAAAGACACAATGTCCATCACTCACAACTAGTTAGTACGGCTGGAATATGTATGGCCTAAATTCGTTTCAATTTTGAGAGAAAATTTGGGCACAGCAGTGCACCATTAAAACGGGTTTTATAAAGATCAAAGAGTTAATAATCAAGCGTTAATCTCGCTAAAACTCAGTAACGGCTGAACCAAAGTGGCTAATTTTGGTCTTCAAATATTAGTAGAAGTCCAGGGAACGTTTAAACGGTGAGAAAATATGGAAAAATTGCTAAATTCGTAAAACAACTTATTTTATTTTCCTATTTAAACTGTTAGTAACTGTCAAATATTGGTTCTTCGTGCCATCGCCCAGAAGTTTGAAACAGTCTGTAATAAATTTAATAAATTCATATGTCACTATTTGTTTTATATTTTTATTTGACAGTAAGAAAACTCTTTGGGATGATAAAGAAACTAATACTCTTACAGAACTTTTAAGACAGGAAAACGCCTGCGAGGTCCACTATATAGTAAGAAAATAATTAAATGTTAATCTAAAGTAAACATGTACGTAAAAATAAAAACTAGAGATTATTCATGAAATAAAATATTTTTGAGTAATGTTAAAGACTTCTAAAAAAGTTTGAAGTCACAGTTTCCAAACTCCCAATTTATAACGATAGGGACACCAATATAATACCTAAGGGAACGATTTCAAAGTTCCTTATAGTACCTACTTATCTCCTTTCTAACACAAAAAGAGCCATTAGAATAGGTTAGTAGTATGTTAAGTTGTTATGTTAAGCTGTAAAAAAAGCTCTCCTCAAAGCCGGTAATGCTCGGGTGGCCTGGGGTTGCCGGTGTCCATAGGCGACGGTGATCGCTTAACACCACGCGGCCCGTCTGTCTTTTTGTTCGGTTAATTTATAAAAAAAAATGTTATTGATTTATGACATTTCGTATAGACGCAATCTATAAGTGTACTCTATGTCCCATACCTAGGTACTTTTTGTATATTGAATCTATTGTTCTGTGTCTATTCGTTGTAATAAAAAACTTATTATTATTAAATTGAAAATGAAACATGCCAGGAACAAAAGTGATAAAAGACGTTTGGCAATCACTTTTAGGCTGTAAAGCCGTTAAAGTGCCACCATGTCTGATATGGGCGCAGTCACTTGTCTGTCTGCATATCTATCCTTTAAGATCTATTATATCGAGAAAACATGGACATTTTAAGTTAAAGTGTTCAGTATAACTATTCACAATATTGTAAATTTTAAATAATTATTTTGCACACCCGAACGGGTAGGACATAAGGAAAGATTGTTATATTAAGACCTATGTATGTACACTATGTTCTTGCAAATAAATTGAATTGAATTGAATTGAATTGAGTAATTTGATACGGATATAAAAACATAAAATTTGTAAATAAAGGTAATCGGATCGTATTGTATATACTATATTCTTCCATGGTTAGGTTTAGCATAAAATGTCTTATCTTGAAAAAATCCCAAAACGATGCACTTATGCATGTACCTCAAGAAAAAATCATTATCTGCATATTCCATTTCGTTTTTTTTATGTTTTATTGAAAACTCTATGTAATTTTGGTTGTTAAAGTCGGCTTTTTATACTGATATTATATATTTTAGGTACGCAACTGCGAGCTTTCCGGATTAAAGGACTTAAATCAGGGCAGCGAACACGTTCGTCGGATGATCGTCGACTATATGAACAGACTTATCGATCTCGGTGTTGCTGGATTCAGGTAAAAGGTTTATCATTAGTTATCCATCCACCCAGTAGCCTTTAAAAGTCCGCTGCTGGTCATAGGCCTCTACTAAAATTCGCCAATCTTTCCGGTTTTACGCCCTGTTAATCAAATGGCTTCCCGCTGTCTTCATTAGGTCATCAGTGCACCGGTTTAATGGTGGCCTGGTACTCCTTTTGGCGCCATTCGAGGACCTTTGTTCCCCATCGGTTTTTAGTCCTCCTAACTATATGTCTCGCCCATTGCCATTACTTTATAATAATTAATAAATGCTGATAATTTAGATGACAGCAGGGTTAAAAATAAAATCTGTCCTAAAATTACAATTAAATAAAAAACTATATTACCTATATAAAATACTGTGTATTAAAATCTTTATAACTAAATTTATTTCAAATAAAGAATAAAGAAAAAAAGGAAAGTACACTAAATATAAAAAGCAGCTTCCAAATTGCTGTCCCCGGTCTGTGTACCCAAAACGCTGGTTATATTACCCCGTTGTATGGCTAGACTTATTCTTTGCCCGAGCTAAGATCCAGAACGTTGGTAATGAGTACACTTATTTAACCGCCTGGATAGATGCTTATAAAAGATCTTATAAAAGCTGATAATAATAATAATTATGCTGATAATGATAACTCATGTGATTAGATTGCCGACAAACTGGCTTACAGTTTGACAAACACAGAAATAGCAGATAATGTACACTCTTTTGTTGGAAAAAAAAGTTATCATCAGTTACTTGCATCCATTCTAATGTTCAATTGCAGAGCACTATTGTTCTTTTTGAATTTAAAAGACCACCAAGTTGACCAAGAACGGCTAAATATGCTCTAAACGTTCTTTCAGCATCTCTTAAGAGTTCTGTGCAAACGCCTTAGCTTTCATTAAGATAATGCCTTAGAACTAAAACTTATTCCCAAATGGGTGGGAAACTTCTTAGAAATAAAGAATTAGAAATTAATATTTCTGAAAAAAAACTATTTTTCTAAGTAATTTTGAAATAAATCTATTAAAAAAATCTTAATGAACAATTATCACATGTGTCTCATCACGTATACCTGGCACCTTTATTTGACACAATTTACCGGTGGCTACATAGCAATAACAATTTAATTTATTGATATTCTATTTCACGAAGTCAGATCGGCACTGTTTGTAGTACTGAACTGTCCAGTATAGTACTGACAAGCGCGTTTGTGTGCTTGCTCTTGAAACGTTAGCAAAGAAATCTGAAAAGTTATGAAACTTTTAAAAATAATAACTTACTGGCTCTCTTTACTTATCATGCTGACGTTACTCGTCTCGCTCTCAAGGTCACGTACAGTAACTCAGCAGGCCTCACAACATTTATAGTAGAACGGACTTCGTGACATAGAAGATCTATACTGACTACTTTAATTGGAGAGTAGGATTATGTAGGTCAAACGTTATTAGAAGGCTTATGACGGTTAATCCAATTAAAGCCAATTGTCAACGATTTTTGTGAATTTGTAAGCTTCCAAAAAGTTGTGAGAGCCTCCGAAACTTCTGGGAAACTGAAAATACAACCAGTTCCCGGTCTGGCAATTTCGGTGGTCAACATTTTATAGCAAACAATTTTTCGACCAACTCATCACGAAAAATCATGAAATGAAAAAAATGTTTTCTACGCGTTTAAATACTTTAGTAATTGAGAACTCCTTGTGGTTTTTACTATACGTAGATTACATATCAATGGATATGAGCTAACCCACCAAATCAATCGTAATCATACGAAGACTTATTTATGAAAACTTATATTTCGTTTCATAGAATTGACGCTGCGAAGCACATGTGGCCACATGATCTCCGTGTCATCTACGACAGGCTCAGGAACCTCAACACCGCCCATGGCTTCCCTAACGGTGCTCGTCCTTACATCTTCCAGGAGGTTATTGACCTTGGAGGAGAAGCCATCTCCCGGAACGAGTACACCCCTCTTGCCGCAGTCACAGAGTTCAGATTCGGAATGGAACTCAGCAGAGCTTTCACTGGTGGCAACCAGCTCAGATGGCTGCAAAACTGGGGACCTCAATGGGGTCTTTTGGCCAGTGGTGATGCGCTAACATTCATTGACAACCACGACAACCAGAGAGGTCACGGTGCCGGTGGCAATATCCTCACGTACAAGAGATCTAAACAATACAAGGGAGCTATTGCTTTCATGTTGGCTCACCCATACGGCAAGCCTCAACTGATGAGCAGTTTCGGCTTCCAAGATACTGAAGCCGGACCGCCACAAGATGGCAATGGCAACATTATCCCACCTTCTATTAACTCTGTAAGTACATCACTGATTGAGTAGATACGTTAGGTTTACACTACAATCACATTATTGGCTTTAAGCTATAATTTTTTGTTTGTAATTTTATCTGTAATTATTACATTACGTTTATCTGCTCTCATGATTAAAAAGTCATTGGCAATGAAAAACTTTACTACAATCGACCGATTTTGATACGTAATATCATTTAATACAATCTAAGTGATAAATTTTTAATTTGTTAAATACTTGTTATAAAAAACTTACTTACTTTGGTTTGTTCCTATTATTATGGCTCCAGAGTCACTTCTATTTTCAAATACTTTTTACTATTTCAATAAATAAAATTTAATAAATAAGTAATTGCCATATAATATTATATTATCGTGATATAATGAAGTTATTTTTTTTCTTAACTTCAAATTAAACTAATAATTTACCGGTATTTATAAATCCCCCAATCATGGATTTAATTACTAGCTACAATTCTTCCATTCTTCTTTGACAGTGTCAATTATATTGTCTTAATTTTATTATTTTTCGTTTCTTTTGTCAATTTGTTTTTTTTTATGATTTTATTAATATAAGACCCGAAACGATGCAATTTTGCCTTTCAAAATCAAACTCTGTTTGCCTTTATTTTGATTCTACAATCTTACTATGGTCTTGATCTTAATCTTTTCTTTTTAAGGATATCATACATTACTTCGCAAAAATCTACTATTTTATTAAGTTGGTTCATAACTACTCTGCAATAAATTGTGGATTATTGCAAAGTAATTTTAAGTTTTGAGCAGCGATGGTCGAGTGGTAAAAAACCGCGGTCTTCGACGCGACCGATCCCAGGTTCGAATCCTCGGCTCGCACCTCTGACAAAGAAATTTGTAATGTGCGAATTTATCGCTGCTCCACGGTGATGAAAAATATCGTGATATTTCATTGATCGATGTTCTCCATCGCCGTGCATGCCTGAGAGAAAGTCATAATTTCTCGAAAGCATGACGTCCACCAATCCGCACTTGGCCAGCGTGGTGGACTATGGCCTAAATCCCTCTCAATTGTGTGAGAAGGAGACCTGTGAGCAGTGGGACATAAAAAAGGTTGAAAAAAAAAATTAAGTTTTAGCCTTTTCTTTTTTGTTAGCAATCTATGTCTATCATTAGGATGGTTCCTGCGGCAATGGATGGATCTGCGAGCACCGTTGGCGCCAGATCTTCAACATGGTCTTCTTCAGAAACCACGTCGGTACCGCTGCCTTAGCCAACTGGTGGGACAACGGTAGCAACCAGATCGCCTTCAGCCGCGGCAACCGAGGCTTCGTTGCTTTCAATAATAATAACTGGGACATGAACGTGCTTCTGCAGGTACTTATACTGTGATTCACACTTGTGTTTCATGTTTCAAAAACATTTTAAATCTTCTGGACTTAAAATTTAGCGCATTACGTGTACTTATGTTTATGTTTGTTATTAATTGCTATTTTTGTTTTAAATTTAAATCGTTTATCAAACACAACCAACTTTACGTTAGCCATGTTAGCCGCTGAGCCGTATGCGCTTCAAAGGTACAATGGACAAACACATTTACTCAAACCGAATTCAGAATTTAAAACTCATTAAAATTATGCCTCACTGAGAGTAGAACCTGGGTCTTCCGATCGACAGTTACCATTACCTTGAACCATAGTTAAAAATGTATTGAAAACTAATTGTTTCAGACCGGTCTCCCAGCAGGCAACTACTGTGATGTGATCTCTGGTGCTCGAAGCGGTACCCGCTGCACCGGCAAGACCGTCAACGTTGCCAACGATGGCCGTGCACGCATTATTATTGGCGCTAATGAATACGATATGATCCTTGCTATCCACACTGGAAATACGGTAAGAGAGGCTTCTATGTTTAGAACTAGAATTCTTGTTTAACAATTTTTATGTCACACTGCTGGGCATGGGTCTTCTCTAGGAAGTGAGAGGGGTTTAGGCCATAAATATACTCTACCATGCTGGACAAGTGTGGATTGGTACACATCATGCTGTTGAGAAATTCTGAGTAAATTTCAGGCACGATAACGGAAAACGCCGTAGTTAAATAAGTTAGTGTCACAATACCAGATTTGCGCTTGCATTTCGGCCTTCTTGGACTTCACGATTTTTTTATCTATAATATGAGATTTTCACTCTCCAGCCATAAAATCTCCATTCAAAAAATCATGTCAATCCGTAGCACTGTTGCGACGTGACATTTACAATTTTGCAATCCTTTTAATGCAAATAAATAAGCAAACATTGTTAGTCGGAGCTAATAATTTACGATCATCAATGTCAACGTCAGTGTATGTACGCGCGTATCGTGAAGATATATGTATGTATGACATTTACAAATGTAAAAGCAGCACACGCACAGCAACGTTTGCCGAAACGTACGGTCATTTCGGTCATTAAAAAATACGTCAGTTTGAAACAGCTAAGTGTTGTAATCTGTAAATACGGTTGTTATATATATTTTTTACTTTTTCAGTCGAGACTGTAAAAAGGAAGACTGGAACTTCTAAACAAGAAGAAAAGAAGAACTTGTTAATTTTAAGATACGTTGTTATTATTGTATTTTTTTTCGATTGTTAACAAATAAAAGTTGAAATAAAATCGCATTTTATTTAAAAATCACTGAAAATTTAAACCTGTTATTGTGTTTAATTGACTATGCATCTAGTCTGTATTGTATTGTATTGATTTATTTTCGGAATAACCCTTTGTATTTTAATAAAAAGAGCTTCTGTAACTCTCTCTGTCTCTTACTTCATTACAATTAGGAACAAAATAATAGGGAAGTGAAACAAAATATCAGGTTTTATTATTCGTATTTCTAACACTTAAAATAATCCCAAAAACTGAATTTTCTTAGAATTTAATTTTGAGGTGTGCCCTTTGTTACGCATACCTAAACATTTAAGAAGAAGTACAAAAAAGGTTTTTGTGGCATCTCTCCCTTTCAATCGGAATGTTAAAGAAGCTGGCTTTACATCAATGATTATTTTAAATGAAAAATACGTAGACCTCAGAGGAATAATTACGTAGACATAAAAGTATAGAATTTCAGTTAGAAAGTACGAACTGAAATTCATACCCATACTAATCATAGCAAAATATCTACGTATTCAAAATATTAAATCTTCAAAACCATTGTATATTAATTATTAGATCTCATTTTTCTATTCCAACTACACAGGAACCGAACAGATAGCCCAGATTTTTAAGTAAAGTTCAGTTCAATGTCCCCGAAAAGCTTTAAAATTTTACATTTATGTCTTAATTAGGATAGTATAACAAAGTACCCCATGCTTATTGTGCTCTTAATATAAAAAATTAAGTAAAAAATTCCGTCCATCTATTTATTCATCCATCCATCAGCCTTTAAAAGTCCACTGCTGGACATAGGCCTCTCTGTTCGCCACTCCGTCCGGTCCTACGCCCTCTGAAACCAGTGAGAAGACGCTGGATTCTTCGGGTCCCTAGTCCACCAGTCACCCGCCTCTCCTCTTGGGGTGGACTACGAGATCTCCGGTGTCCAACACGCATGGCGCCTCAGAACGCGCCCATCTTCGGGAGAGCAGATGCGCTCTTCTGCACCCTCAGGCGCTCACAGCGGCATCCGCCCACGCATACACCGCCGTCCTACCTGGGGCTGCTGGCTGGATGGATCGAGCTCCTACTCTCAACTTCATAACCCTGAACGTCAACTTCGTAACCCCGAAAGCCCCCTTTTAGTCGCCTCTTACGATCAGGTAGAGGATACCGTAGCTCTATTCTTAATCCCGAAGCTACAGGTGCTCGCCATTCAAGGACCTTTCTTCCCCATCGGATGTCAGTGTTCCTTACTATATAGCCTGCCGAATACCACTTTAGCTTGCAGATTTTGATGTAAAAATATGAAATTAGTGTTGCAAAAAAAACCAAATATGTTTAATTTACCATTTCTGGGAGAAATAGGAAGTAATAAAAAAAGTAAAAAGATAATAAATAAAAATTAATAAAAGATTTAACAAACACCTTTAACTTTTACTGTAGTTTACGTAGGAACCGTCGATTTATTTACTCGTATGTCGATCAGGTTTACAAGCTCCTACAATCTTGTCCATTCCAACGTCTAATAAAACAGTCTAGTCTATCCTCAGAACTATTAATCTTAGAGGAGCGTCGAAAGATATACACTAAGCGGTATGCGGAAGAGCGCATGGCCCGGCGGTTAGCGTAAAACGCAAACGGTCTATGCAACTAAGCCAAACGGGCTGTGAGACGGGTGACCACTAGTGGCAAAAAATTTCATGCGCGTTTCCGTGCTTCGGAGGGCACGTTAAGCCGTCGTTCCCGGTTGTTGTCCATAGATGACAGTCATTAAACCTTGTCGGAGGCCTTATGGGCGGTTTGAAAACATCCAACAGTGGGTTGGCCACTAACCCGCATCTCCACCAACCCGCATTGGAGCAGCGTGGTGGAGTAAGCTTCAGGTCTCCCGAACAATGGGGAGAGACCCGTGCCCAGCAGTGGGACGCAAAAAGGGTTGCAGCCAAGCGGTATATATCTGTTAATATAATACAACTTGCACAAATAACGGTACGAGCTGCAAATTGAATGTTGAACACAAAATGGCAAGAATCTGTGAGCATTTTTATAAACAAGCTATACTATATCTATAGCTTTCTCCGTGGTTTCGAAATTTTTCCCAAAAAAATTGGTTTTCTATAAAGTCGGTTAACGGACTAAACTTTAACGTGACAACGTCATAAGTCATAACAAAACAATGATTTTCACATTAACTTTTCACTTTATACATAGTCGATAAAACGCGGCGTGGTAGATTCAGCGCAAGAAGAACGCTCAAGCTTCAACGTAACGTTACAATTCGTGCGTGCAGTGGCCGTTCATCTATTTATGAGACGTTGTTACGTCAACAGTATCATACGTCACTCACCAGCCCCCAAACTATCTGTACCAAAAATTAGGTAAATCCGTAGCACCATTGCGACGTAAAAAAGGACAAAAAATGAAACGAACACACTTACATATTAATAATATTTGTATGAATTTTATTGTGCGAGCCACATAGCACTAAATCACATTTAGAAATGTGCTACAATTTACGTTTTGAAAGAGACGTAGATTTAAAATTGGGGCTGATAGAGTTAGGGCGTAGATTCAGGAGCTTCGCTCTACAAAAGATCTGATATCTTTTTACATAGTAAGCCATATGCACATATATTAAGATTATGCAGGTACGGATTTTTATGAGGTGCGGTAACGACTTTATTTTCCTTTACGTGGCTCGCACGATCGTCTGCTTCTCCATTTGAATACAAAAATAATAAACAGTTCCAGTTGTAAATTGGACGTCGAAAATAAAACTCGCTGTAGAATTTGTTAGTTTACAAACGAAACGTTATTGAGTGCTCAGAGAAAACGTAGTTACGCTGAATATGCGGCGTACTTTGACTTTAAAAATCAGGATAACTATAAATACTTATATCAAGCGCAGATATAAAAAATGTATGAAAATGTTATGTATGTAATGCCTATTATTTAAAATTTGAACATGATAAAAGAATATACGTACATATCGTGTTTACCTAGCTTGATTCATTTTATCAGTAAGCCACAATCACGCAAAAATTTTTAGGATTTATAGTCTAATACTTTTCAACGAGCAATTCTTGTTATACGAATACCTATATATAATCTGAATCTTGGAAACAGCTCTAACGATTTTCATGAAACCTAGTATGCAGAGGGTTTCAGGGACGATAAAGCGATCTAGCTAAGTTTCATTTCAGCAATAATCAACTTCTGAAAAATATGTCTCTTGCTGACATCTATTAGCGAGTAAGTAGTATGTAATATTATTTTTTTCACTTGGGAGCTACTTCAGTAGATGGCGTTGTTAAGTAACACTGAGTCAAAGTCTTAAAAGAACAACGCTCGGTTATCCGGATACTATTAAAAGTAAGTGTCATTGTAAGTACGTGTCTATATTTATTTTTAGATGTAAAAGTGCGATATATTTTGATATGTTATTTAGAATAGCGTTTTTCCACTTCGACGGTTTTTTGTCCCATCCAATTAAGACTACAAGTAACCGAAAGAAGCAACGCTGGACTCAATATCAAAACTTTGGAGTACGACCGACCCTTGTGATGTTGCCTTTTTATCTCGAGACTTAATGACATCATTAGTCGAGTTGTGGAGTACCACGGAAACACGGAAATGTATACTGTTACGGTGCCCTAAATACTGAAGTGTGGTACGTCCATGAGAATACGACGACGAATGTTGTGATAGGTATATGTATAGTCAGGCCAACGAGACGAGATAAAGAATGTAAACAAACGGACCGTTACCAAGTTACTATTGCGAGAGCGAGCAATTATTATCTCTGTCCCTATCATTCATACGCAGTAATGGCGTCATTTAGTCGATGACAGCTGTCGTTGCGTGTTTCGTGGTACAGGAAAGCAGTCAGTACCGCAGTTGTCAACATTTGGTTGAGTTTTGACGGGAAGTCGAAAAAGACAACATGTTGTGCTCTTGTTTTATTTTCATGTTCTTGGTATATCGTAATTGTAATTGGGATTTAGAAGACGTAGTGGTATAAAGCCACGTACTCATAAACATACAACTAATCAATTCATTCGAGCAGCGATTGTCGAACGGTTAAGACCGCGGATTCCGACACGGAAATACCGAGTTCAAACCCTCGGCGAGCATCTTTGGCAAAATAGTTTGTTATGTGCGTATTTTTCGCTGCTCCAAAAATATGATTTTTAGAATTGCGGTGTCACTTTCTCAAGTAGGTATTTGGAAGAAGTGTTGTAATAAATCACTACATATTTTAAAACAAATTCGCTTCCCACCGCTTTCCCGCGTCCCTATGTATGCTTAGATCTTTAAAACTACCCAACGGATTTTGTAGCGGTTTTTTAATTCCTGAGGAAGGTTTAGGTGCATAATTGATTATGACTTTACGTAACTAGACTAAAACATAACGATTGTTGTCACAAATCTTGCCTACTGGGAGAGTTATATTCACTTGCGCCGCGTTAAAAAAATCATCACAACCCCCGGCGCGCATTCTCATCGCGCGTCTATTTTTTGCCTTTAGTACTTAAATGGGTTTTTGTCAAGTAGATTTTAATGTATATCACTTAATCGCTCGAGCGAAGCTGGGCCGGGTCGCTAGTATATGCTATGTATATAATTTATTTAAATAAAAATGTTCTGAACTCCTGAAACTTTATTTACATTTTTTATCTCGTCTCCTTGGCTTTACTATACATGTTAAGTTTTTTGCATACGCAGCGACGGCCGAGCAGTAAAGACCGCCGTCTCCGACACGGACGGCGCGGCGTGCACCTCTGACAAAGAAATTTGTTAAATTTAGTTTTACAATTTTTCTAAGATAAAAGTAGTCTTATTTACTCCCTATTACATCAGCTACCTGACAGTGAAAGTCCCGTCAAAATCGGTCCCGCTGTTTTAGAGATTGGCCGGAACAAACAGACAGACAGACGGACAGGCAAAAATTGTAAATAAATATTATTTTGGATACCAAAAAAATACATATACATGTACCGTATATAAATTCATATGCATGTAGTAAGAAGCGGTTATTTCAATATTACAAATAGACACACCAATATTATTTATTTGTATAATATAGATAACTGCGCGTTCACTCCTTTTATATGTACTACTACTATCGCATCTAAAAATAAGTATTGTTTTGCTCATGTGTTTAAATTAGTACGTAAATACAATTCGAAGTACATCTGTCTGTCTGCTTTGCGTCTAATTTTAACGGCCGCTAGTGGCTTTGATTATACAATTGAGTTTTACGATAGAGCTAGTAGTACATGTTACTTGATGTTGGCGATGGAAGTATCACCTGGAACTTGGCCTTAAGGATTAATTTAAGTAATTTGATTGTATTTTTATAGTATGTTTATTTTAAATATTAGTTTATAGATATTGTATTTTCTAAAACTTGTTGGTTTTTCAACCTTTTTCGTCAATAAAAACAGGACAAGCTGGTTGAGCGATGTCAATTTAGAATGTTAAGAAAAACCTTTGTTTTTTGGTTCAAATGCGATGACGTTCTAAAACATTGAAGATCAGTAAAAAAAATCGGTACACCGCACGCACAACAGTTGACTTCGCCTAACCTATTTTTGGCTCCATTGAATATCCTTATTGTTTTATTCTTTTCGCCCGAACCATCATCAACACTTGAGTTAGCTAAGTTGATCTTCTGTGGTTTATTTATAAACTGGTTACAATACTCTAATGAAAAGTTTTTGATTGATTGGAAGCTCACTTTAACTTTTAATTGAATTGAAGAAGCCCTACAGCGTACAGTCTACCAATTTATGAACTGGGACTTTTAATAATGGCTGCCTCTCTCCAAAAATACTTACTTCTTTTACTGTTTAAGATGAAACAAGCAAAGCATATTAAGTAATATATACTTGTTATTGGATTGATGTTTTTATACCGAAAAGGAAATTAATTTTGGAAATTTGTTGGTTTCTGATTTGAAACTATTGAGTTCCTGGTTAGCTCAGTAAAATTTTTATCTATAGTCTTAATGTTTTACAAAAAGTGCCACAAATATATATTTTTTCAACCTTTTTTATATCTCACTGCTGGGCACAGGTCTCCTCTCACAAGTGAGAGGGATTTAGGCCATAGTCCACCACGCTGACCAAGTGCTGGACGGTGGACGGTGGACGTCATGCTTTCGAGAAATTATGAATTTCTCTCAGGCATGCACGGCGATGGAGAACATCGTAATCAATTAAATATCACGATATTTTCCATCCCATTGGAGCAGCGATAAATGCGCACATTACAAATTTCTTTGTCAGAGGTGAGGGGCGAGGATTTGAACCCGGTACCGGTCGCGTCGAAGACCGGGGTTTTTGACTATTCGGCCATCGCTGCTCTCATAAAGATATAATATAAGGATCTCCTTTGTTGTGGGTACTATGGACACACACAAAGACAGTACGTAGTAGTAGCATAAGAATAAATAATACTACATAGAACGGAATCTCCTTTGACCACCATCGATACGCCGCAATTTATATACCTACTTCCCTCTTCACCCCGTTACGCCCCTCTGTCGCCCAGGCGTGTTGTGTTTGTGTGGTTGTGAACTGTTAGTAATGCTTATGTCTAAAGATAATGTCGCAAAAATATAAGTTTTTCTTTACTTAAAAATCATTATTTTAGTTTAGTATTACAAAATATGAGAATGATAAATACTTACCTACTCTATAAATAGGTACTTATAAATAATATTACTTAATAAGTTATAAGTACCATACCAAATGAAGCCATTTAAGTAAGTATTACTTACCTACATAGGTGTAAGTACTTACGTAGTATAGGTTGAAAATAAACGAATTACATATTATTAATTAAGTATAACGTGCGTGCGCCAGTGCCGTGGCGGCGCGCGCGCGGCGCCGCAATTGCGAGGCAAAACAATCGAGAAAGGTTCAATGACCGATGGCGGGGGCTATTAAAAAATATTTTGGCGACAAGTTAAAATGCTGTAGTTATCTAACATTTTTTTTATAATTGAGTGAAAGTGAAACAATTGGCTACACAAAAAGAACTGGTCATATCCTTTTGATAAATTAGGTACGGAAAAGGAATAATATTTAAAAAATATTACTTATGTCGCATCATCTTTGGGCAAACTAAAAAAACTTAAGTTTGGCATTGTTTTAGAATTGTTTGTACAACCAAACACACCACATTAACTTGGCGCCGTTATTGTAATTGACGCGCCCGTCCGAGACAGCCCGACTTCAGTATTCTGTTTAGCCGAAATTAACGTGTAGGCTAATATCGTGACCTTGAGCCCGTCCGGAGCGGGAGTTTCCGTTCTACGTAGTATTATTTATTCTTATGGTAGTAGTAGGTATAACAATAGGTGACACAGCCACCGATAACAGAAATAAATAATTTAGTTAAAAAAAAACTAAAAAAACACGCATTTTAGTGAAAAAATGAATTAAAAAGTAAAATATTAGAAGAAAATGTATGTACCTACCTATTGCAAAAAAAGCGTGGGGAAAAAAGCATTTATTTATTTATTTATTCTTCATGTACCAAAATATAAATATTATGTACATAGGCGGATTTAATGCTAAAATCATTCTCTACCAGTCTACCTTGGGTGGTAAGAGAAGCAAAGAAAGGTGGTATTGAAGAACAATAGCGTTTAAATAAAAACATGTTCTTATAATATTACTACTATTGACACCATGCATCCCACGCTTTTTTATTACAATAAAATAGGTACATTTTCTTCTTATTTTTTACTTTTCAGTTAATTTTTTTTACCAAACCGGGTTTTGTAGTTTTTTAATCAACATTTTTTTTTGTTGAATTTTGTTTCATACTATTATATTGTCATCGGCTCTTGACCCCTGTGCAGATTTTCAAGTTAATCAGACTGCTAGAAGTAGGTGACAGTGAATGAACCCGTGACTCTTGATTGACAATCCTGCATGATATCCACTGCGCCGGTCGGCAATGTATTAGCAATTTACATCAGTAAGAATTTACTTAAGTCATAAAAAAATAGTACTTAGATTTAAGAGAAACTGAAAGAATGTCTTCTGATTAATAATTTTTACAGTCTTAACGATGGTGGTGGTGCGTATGTTCGTGTATATTTTTATTGTTGCATGTGCATTTGTCCTATGTGGGAGGGAGGGAGGTGCTATTGCATGAAAAAGTAAACACCATCATACGTTCTCATTGCGGATTGCTGCAAAGTAGTTTTTACCTAACTTTATAACAATGGAGTTCCGCAAAGTAACGCCTGATTCTATAAAAAGTTAACGGTTATTTTGACGCCAAAACAGGATTATAAACGACTATGTTCTGAATTTTATAATCAAATTTAATTGACATTGACTGGATAATGTAGTTCAATTTGACATTTTAAGAAAATAATGACTTATCCCTACTAATATTATAAATTCGAAAGTAACTCTGTCTGTCTGCTACGCTTTCCCGCTTAAACTACTGAACCTATTTTAATGAAAATTAGAACACATATAGAGTAGACCTTGGGAAAGGACATAGGATGGTTTTTATCTTACGGGAACCTATAAAACGGGTCCACGTGGGTGAAGCCGCTGGCGGAAGGCTAGTAATATAATAAGTTTAACAATGTATTGTAATGCAATAATTTAAATTTTAATAAATTCAATAAATACTTTTATGTTAACAATTGTATAAGTTAAATTTTGCACACCCTGTGTGGTAGAACATATTGGATTTGCAATATACTTATTTAAGATCTTTACAAAAATACTGTGATCTCGCAAATAAAGGATTTGTATTTGTATTTGTAAAAAAAAGTCAAGGAAAACATCACCAACATGTACTTATGTTCAATGTTACGCAGTTAGGCCATAATATCAATAAGTACCTTCCTTCACGAAAATAACCAATATTTTTGCAACTACGCTAAAATTAGTTCTTGAAAACAATTCTACATCCGTCTGTCTGCTTTGCATCTAATTTTAACAGCCGCAAGTGGAATTGATTACACAATTTGGTTTTACGAGAAAATTAGTACCTAGTACCCATTACAACAGTGGATCTTCTGAGAATCATTACTAGATTAATGGTTAGTGCGTATAGTAAGCACTGTAACGTAATGTTCTTGATTAAGCTGTAAACATTCTTAAACTCTCAATTATCAAATAAATTCGCAATTTATAGGTTGTATAGGTGGTAAAACTTTCATTACAATTATAAGTTGCGGGCAAAATGCCATCAACTTTATTCGATATAACTCAAAAATACACCAAGAAAATGAAAATAAAACAAGAGTACAACAAGTGTTTTCCGACTTCCCGCCAAAACTCCCCCGCACGTAGTCTACACGTTTTCCCATAGGAATGAAATATTTTACCCGGGAAAATGTAGCCTATGTCACTCTCCAACTTTCAAACTATCTCCATAAAATAAAAATAGTCAATAGGTAGCACCGTTGTGACGTGAAAGAAGGACAAGAAACAAAGACACACACACGGACATTCTAAACTTTTAGAAGGAAGTTTAATCTTTAAATTTACACCAGCATTAAGAACTTACAGCATTAAGTCTATGTTAAGAAGTGTGTCAACATCACGTCTTCCGTCATCTGAGTTCATGTGACGTTAAAGGTGTGACGTGCTGTTTCAGAATTAATCATCATATCAACGTCATAAACTACATTTCAGATCAAAGCTCATTTCGGAGATGATAAATTGGCATCTACGCAATACTGTACATCTCTCCATTCTGTTGAGAATACTTATCATTTCAACAAGGGTAGGTAATATATACATACATAGGTAAGCCTGTGTTTTTCTGAATAAAAATATAAGTATTTTACACGCTTTTTATTAGCTTCACCTGTATGTTTGTATGTTTGTTTGTAACCGACTTCTTTGGGCGCGATTTTGACCCACTTTAAACGGCCAGATTTCGTTCAAACTTTGTAGATTTATTGAGGACCGATGACAATACACTAATTTGATAAAATTATTCCATTTTTCAATTTGCAAAATATGATTTTTGTTAATTTATATAATTTTCTGGTTAACTTGAAAATTTGCATAGGGGTCAAGGGCCGATGACAATGCAATAATATGAGAATAAAAATCCAACTAAAAAATTAAAAATAAATAATGTAGTTTAAAAAACTAAAAAAACACGCTTTTGAGAAAATACGAACTAAAAACTAAAAAAATAAGAAGAAAATGTATATTACTGTAAATAAAGCGTGGGGTGGTTTTTAAGATATTATTGACACCATGCACCCCACGCTTTATTTACAGTAATATACATTTTCTTCTTATTTTTTTAGTTTTTAGTTCGTATTTTCTCAAAAGCGTGTTTTTTTAGTTTTTTAAACTACATTATTTTTAATTTATTTAATTTACAATATTGGCATTTCCGAAATGCCGGCCAGCTAAACAAAAGCTCTTCTTTTATTGGGATGTCCATTAGGACATTTCTAAATTAAATGTAATACATAGTTTTAGTAATTACTCGCATCTGTGAGCATGTGGAAGTGGGTTTATAGTGTCTCATACGATTAGCTGTCACGTGTATCCATTATGGAGCTATAGCTATACTGTTATCTCAATTATATATGTACTTTTTTTTTAAAAAAAGAGTGCTACTGGGAGTTTTTTTCCGCCGCCTTTTTTCCCTCAGCTCAACATCTAGCCCAAACGGGCACCTAAAGGCGATGACCGGGAAAAATGACATTCATTAATTATATATAATAATAATTAATAATTGAACAGAGAAAATTGTCGGGCTCTTTAATTGTGTCTCAATCTATGTAAAATTGGGTGTTGACACTACTTGTATGTACAGAAAAATAAAAAAAAATGCATGGCTCAAAATGTTGCACCAAATCACGCTTGGAAACCAGGATTATTATAAGTTCAGTTTTATAAATGCTTTTTTTTCCATTTGAAATCAACAATAATTAAGTGATTATACTGCCTTGCGACATCACAAAGATTTTTCACATACAAAATATGTAACGAGGTCGTTTTTTGACAGCTCATTAAAACTATCTAACTTGATTTGGCAGTCAACTACCGTATTATAGTTGAATGATGCAAATTGTACTTCACATAAATTATTCTGATCAGATTAAGCCATTATATGCACTCGCAGTAACGAGTCTTAAAAACAAATTAACCACGAGTGCTTGCGTTCACGAGTCCGTGGAAATTTAATCGATTAGTCAATAGTTATTTTCACTTCGTAGAATTAGATGCCATCTGTAAATCGATTACTTTAAAAAATTGTTTGCTAAAGGTAACCAAGAATAGGGTACATGTATGCGTATTATTCATACAACGCATTTTTTTATAAACGGTTTTTCTTTATATTTACGTACAAATTATCATTTGTTTATTATTGCTTCGTTTTAATTTAAAAAAATAATGACTGAAAAGTGCTCAGTTATTGAGGAGAATTCAAATTAAATTAAAGGCGGTGGGAAAAATTGTGACGTCAAAATCTATAATAATAGTACGAGAACCTGTTTTACTTATTACTTCGTTAATATAGATTAAATACTTTACGAATAACGTGTATAATAAGGGAAATAGTAACTACCTTAAGTAATTTTGAGGATAGATTTATCCACATAAGTGCGATATTGAATAATTTCTGGGGCCCTACTTTAAGCGCGATCGTCCGATGTGTATTTTCGTGCGATTGTTTTGTAAAAATTTGAATAATTATAAAGAGTATTAAAGTCTTAATAGCAACATATTATTATTCTCGATAATATTACTATAGTGTCACTAGCTGACCCCGCGAACTCCGTACCGCGTTAAAATGTTTAGGGTAGGCCACCCTTTTCACTTAGGGGGATGAAAAATAGATGTTGACCGATTCTCAGACCTACCCGATATGCACACAAAATTTCATGAGATTCAGTCGAGCCGTTTCGGAGAAGTACGGGAACGAACATTGTGACACGAGAATTTTATATATAAGATGTATCCACGTAACAAAAGATGCTGAAAAATATCTATGGACCGTTGCGCTTAGAGTAGCCCTCCTGGCTATTCAACGATATCTTAATCTATATGAGACATGTAACGTTGTAGTTGAACGATGCTAATTGCACTGCAGATAGATTTAAACAATAAGATGCACTCGCAGTAACTACTCTTGAAAACAAATTAACCATGAGCGCTTGCGTTCACGTCCATCGAAATTTAATCTATAAGTCAGTAGTTATCATTCACTTCGTAAAATTAGAAGCCACCCTGTAAAGAGATTAGTTATTTTTTTCGATAGGTAAAGGTAACCAAGAATTATACAACAAGTCGATAATAGGTATAAGCAGCGTCGATATATTTAAAAAAACATTTTTTTATTCCTTCGTGTTTTTCTTTTTATTCTTTATGCTTTTTAAATCGTGGAACGGAACATTGCAAAGAAATTATCAAAGTAGTAGAGCAATCCGAGATATTTTAAATTTTATGAGATTTTTTATTAAAACACATAGGTACTGTGAGCGGAACTCTGAAAGATTAAGAAATATTGAAATTAGTACTAATGAACTCTGATATCGAATATAGAGTTAAGAAAACAATATTCATAGATTTTTTTTAAATATTACACTATAGCAAAACCAAATCTAACAATATTTTTAAAAAATTCGGTCTATATTACACGCCTTTATTGGAGCACAAACTCTGGGTTGTACTTGTTTTCTAAAACAAGCCACGCAGTGTTAATTGTCAAGAGCAGCCTTAGGACATCTACACACAATCTCAAGCAACTCCGAGCTGTTGAGTCGCTTTACTACTCCGGTGACTGATGGTCGCATCATGTACTAGTAATTTTGGTTGGCAACAGCATAAATGTTTTATAATTTTACCTTGACGTTTTAGAAGAATCCTTTCAATCGCTTAACGAAAATTAAAGCTAACATCACCTTGACCCGGAATAGTTAAGGCTTTTTCTCCGTAGCCAGAAATAATTAAAGCTATTGATTCGTCCTATGATTCAGCCAAGGCTGTTATTACGTATCGACAGCCTACGCATCGTGTCACTCTCATGATGTATGGCTACGACGGCTTTGGTTCGTCAATTTAAATATACTTACCGGACATACGAAAAAGACAATTCAGTAGTTATGTATTTTGTGTATTTACCTTTCCCTTCAAAAACTCACGTAGTAAATTCAGTTTTACTAACTAAGGTAAACGTTCGTAATGTCGTCAGCGTACCAGTACTCGTCATTTCATAAAAAAATACCAAAAGGTATACTTTCTCTCAAACAAATTTTTTTTTTAGATTTGAGTCATGGACGCATAAAAAAGACGTCCAAGATTTGAATAAATTGAATGCTATATTTAATTAATTGAAAATGTGGTGGGTTGTTGTCCTAATTCTCTAATTCATGAAGATATGTATTTGTGCCTATTTGAATGAAATAAGAAAACTGAAAAGGAAGAATAATATATAATATAACATACTTTGGTAGCTCTACTTTTAAGTTTTTAATGCAAAAAAAAACATAGGACATAGTAAATTGACTAGTTGAAGTATATTGTCAAAAGTCACCTTTGTCTGATCTTATTTTTTTCCAAAGGTTTTTTTTTTCTCTTCAATTATGGCATCGCAAACTCTGCGTATTGCCAGCGTCAAGTATAATGTTTACATCATGTTTTTGCCAGTTTCGGTGAAACTGAACGAGTAATAATAGGTAATGTCAGTAAGTCGTCAGTAATCAGTCAGTCAAGTCAGTCAGACATTCAAGTAAAGCGATGGCTTTTCCAGAACGTGACCAATGAAATTTTGGAGGCAAGCCGAAAAAACCCATTTTCGCACTGTTATTTTAATTCACAACAGTCGTGCACTATAATTAACCTATATCGAGCAAAATGCCATCAAATTTATCCGATATAACTCAAAAATACACCAAGAAAGTAAAAATAAAACAAGAGCACAATATGTCCTTTTCGACTTCCCGCCAAAACTCCCCAAGGTTTTTAAAAGTCATGCACTGAACTTTTATATTTGTCTATTGGAATATTTTTAGTGTCAATAACATTTCGATAATGTATGAAAAAGGACTTTCAATGTTTGAGAATGACAGCTAAATAAAGGTTCGATTCAATAGAATGTTGATTTATTTTCCCTTGTTATGTAATTTTCGCTGTTATTTAAAGGCATTATCCTTCTTTATTGTAATTGTAGAAAAGGAGAGAATGATGCAACATTTAAATATTAAAATTTAAATGTTTTGTATTTTTAATTGTACACAGGCTTGAAGTTAAACTAAATTAATTTCAATTATAATTAACTCTCTTATATACCTAGATAGAGAAATAAATATTTTGGATTTTTATTCATGAGGTCTAAAGTTTGCCACTTTATAATGCTAGTCAAAATTGTTTGTGTACTTACCAAAAAAAGTAACAAAGTTTTAGTTCAAGTTTTAGCGTACGTACAATTCGGGTAACTTTGATTAAAGGATATTATTATAATTATTATTATTTGAACGTTTTTTACGTTATTTTTATTATTAAAAATGATTTCAATTTATGACACCTTTATTTTATTGAATGAATAGTGTCCTTTTAAGTTGGTTTTCTTTTCTAACAAAATAAATTTACGGAAGAAACATCAGAACTACCCATTATTTCCCCTAAAACTCGAATTTTAATTTATCATGAATTTTGGGTAACTTTGAATAATTTTTTTTAGAAAGTAAAAACCTTAATTTTTTAAGGTTTAGGTAAAATAAAAAGAAGGTACCTATTATTAAATTTAAAAACCTAATCTATAAAAATGACATCTACACTGACGTACATAAGTAACAAATAGCTTGGTTTTGCCATATGAAACAAAGTGGACTAGTTTACGATTCCAAATCAGAGCTCAAAAACTTCCAGCAACTTCACCACGGAAAAGGCGGGAATTTTCAGAATTTATGGCATTAACAGTTTATTTTTTTTAATTTTTATTTGGTACAATAACATTTTAGCAATCCATTATATCCATCCATCCATCCATCCATCAGCCTTTTAAAGTCCACTGCTGGACATAGGCCTCCCCTAATGTTCGCCACTCCGTCCGGTCCTGCGCCCTCTGAATCCAGCGGTTTCCCGCTATCTTCTTCAGGTCGTCAGTCCACCTGGTTGGAGGGCGGCCTGTGCTCCTTTTGCCGAGACGTGGTCGCCATTCGAGGACCTTTCTTCCCCATCGGTTGTCAGTCCTCCTAACTATGTGGCCTGCCCATTGCCACTTCAGCTTGCAAATTTTGAGAGCTATGTCGGTAATCTTCGTTCGTCTACGGATTTCATCGTTACGGATTCTGTCGCGTAGAGAAATACCAAGCATAGCCCTCTCCATCGCTCGCTGAGCGACCTTGAGCCTGTGGAAAAGGCTAACTGTAAAAGACCACGTCTCAGCGCCGTAGGTCATCACTGGCAACACACACTGCTCGAAAACTTTCGACTTCAGGCACTGCGGTATTCTGGACGAGAAGACACTTTGTAATTTCCCGAACGCTGCCCAACCGAGTTGGATTCTACGAGTTACCTCTCTCTCGAAGTTGGACTTACCCATACGGATCGCTTGACCCAGGTAAATATACTCGTCGACAACTTCGAGAGTAGCGCCATCAACAACGACCGGTATGGGTGTGACATGGACATTAGACATGATCTTCGTCTTGTCCATGTTCATCTTAAGACCCACCCGTTGGGAGGCGCTATGGAGGTCACCTAGCATTGTGCTGAGTTCTTCCAGGGACTCCGCCAAGATGACTATATCATCGGCAAATCGAAGGTGTGTGAGGTGTTCGCCATTGATGTTAATACCAAGCCCTTTCCACTCCATCAGCTTAAACACGTCTTCCAGTGCAGCGGTAAACAGTTTCGGGGATATAACATCCCCTTGTCGCACTCCGCGCTGCAGTGGAATAGGTTCAGTGCTTCCGTCGTGGACTCGGACTGTAATGGTTGCGGCTTTGTATAAACACTTCAACACCTCGATGTACCGATAGTCTATCTGGCACCGTTGGAGAGACTCTAGCACCGCCCAGGTCTCGATAGAATCGAAGGCTTTCTCATAGTCCACATACGCAACACATAGCGGCAGATTATACTCCTCGGTCTTTTGTATAACCTGTAGCAGCGTATGTATGTGGTCTATGGTACTGTAGCCTTTTCGGAATCCGGCTTGTTCGGGAGGCTGGAAGTCGTCGAGCCTGCGCGCAATACGATTAGTAAGGACCCTTGAGAACAGCTTATAGACGTGGCTCAGAAGCGCGATGGGTCTATAGTTCTTCAAAAGGGCTCTATCACCCTTCTTGAAGAACAGAACCACCACGCTTCTGCTCCACGCCTCCGGGGTAGTTCCGTTTCTGATGACGGTATCGAACAGTCTTTGGAGCGCCACTAGGAGGGGTTTGCCTCCAGCTTTTAGTAGCTCTGATGTGATACCGTCATCTCCCGGTGCTTTGTTGTTTTTTAGCTGACTTAGGGCCCCTCTAATTTCGTACAGGCTGACGTCCGGGATATCTTCGGTATAGTGTCGGGTTAATTTGGCTCTCTTGTCGTTCGCCATATTGGGAACGGGAGCCTGTGAGGAGGTGTACAACCGTCCGTAGAAACTCTCAATTTCTCTCTGAACTTCAGGCTTAGACGTAACCATAGCGCCAGACTCCGTCTTCAATCTCGTCAACTGGCTTCGCCCAATAATCAAATCCCTTGCGAACACTTTGGAGCCTTGGTTCCGCTCAATAGTGTTTTTGACGCGCTGTGTGTTGTGAGCACGCAGATCACGTCGTCTGCAGCAAGAGATCTGTTTATTTAGCTGCCTGTATTTCGACATTGAAGCCGGGGACCGGACACATAGTTCACGCCTTTCCTTCATGAGACCGAGGGTATGTTCAGAGAGCACTTGAGGTTTACTACTGGAGGGGGTCTTAAAGAACTTTGACCCTACCTCGTGGACGGTTTGTACCATCCTGGTGTTAATTTCGTCCACAGATTCGCATTCTTCTAGGCCCGCGAAACGATTTCGCAACTCCAGCTGAAAGTTTTCGGAGCCCTGGATTTGGACAGGTGTTGGTCGGAGCGTAGACTTCATTAGGCGTGACCTTTCCAGCTTAATGTTGATATTTAATGTGCCTCGTACCATTCGGTGATCACTTCCGGTTTTCACCCTGTTGATCACGGAGACATCATTAAATATGTGCCGTTTGTCGGCCAAAATGAAGTCTATCTCGCTTTTTGTGGAACCATTTGGACTTATCCAAGTCCACTTGCGCTGTGGCTTCTTCTTGAAGAAGGAGTTCATCATGAAGAAGTTCTCCTTCTCCAAGAAGTTAGCGAGCAAGCGGCCTCGGTGATTCCGTTGTCCAAACCCAAAGGGCCCTACTTTCTGCTCGTCGCCGTCTCGCGTGCCCAGTCTAGCGTTGAAGTCCCCCATCACCACCGTGAAATGAGTCTTTGAGGCATGTATGGCTCTACTGACGTCCTCATACATAGCCTCAACCTCTTCGTCTGGGTGTGTTGCGGTCGGTGCGTATACCTGTATGACCTTCATCGAATACCGTTTAGATATTCTGAGTATAAGGTACGCTACCCTTGCTGACACACTTTCGACTTGCGTCACGTTGTTGACGAGGGACCTGTGTACGAGAAACCCGACACCACCTTGGGACAGATGATCGCCCTTCCGGTGATAGAACAAGTTGCCGGATTTGAGGATTACCGTGTCCTCGCCCTGTCTTCAGACTTCGGATAATCCTATGATGCTCCAGTTTAACTTGTCTATCTCTTCTTCCAGCTCCTGTATCTTCTCGTCTGTTCGCAGTGTCCTGGTGTTATATGTTGCCAGGTGCAGAGGTCGTCGTTTGCGACAGCCGTATCTCTGCCGGAGATTCCTAGCACCCCCTGCCCCGCCGTGACCGTGGCCGCTGTCATAGCCAGGAATAGCGGGGCCGCCGGGGACTGGGGGCCGGGGTATATGTGTACTCATCATGGGGGTTATTGCCATAGTCACCGCGCTTGGCATTGCGTGTTGGTGACCGCAGTAGATGGTATGTTACTCAGGAAGACGCTGCTGCCCATCTCCTGGTATTTGTCCCTCGGTCGCCTCCTACGACCTCCCGTGGGAAGAGTGGGAGTGGTGCTATTCTAACGCCGGACACCACACGGCATCCATTATATACAGTTATTATATTGAAACATCAAAAAGTTTCGATGTAATAAATTGTTAAATCTTTTTTCCAATTTTGTTCAAAGTTAAACGTCAATTTAAAGTTACCCGGAATGACTGTACCTTGCTGTGGAATTGAACCAATTTAGCTAAAAATAAATACGCAAAATTCTAACTGTGAAATACTATTAAATATAATATTATTACCTACTATATTTCTTGCTTATGGTAAGACTGTCAAAACTGTTATGGAGTCGGGCCCTTACCTGAACGAGAGGTACGAATTATTAATTTCATACAACATCATTCGTCCTGAATAGACAGCGACTTGACAGTCATTACCATAAGCAAGAAGAAGTAGGTACTGAACAATTTTATTATTTACTATTTGAAGTTGGTTCTATTTTTTGTTATAACTTAATATGGAATTCGGTAAAAAACATATTTTTTTTCTCAAACTAAACACACTAAAAGTAGGCGAATTATAAACAATTACACTGAATGGCTTATAAAAATACAGTAGCCAATACCCACATATAACCCTACACATTTTATTATTAATTTTAAAGTAAGTTTGAACTCTAAATGCTTTTATATTTTGTTTACTCCTAAGATCTACTTTTACACAAAAAGCGCTATGCTGTAAAAATGTTACAGATAATGTATGTAAGTATGTATTTGGTGGCTGCAACTCTTTTTGCGTTCCACTGGTGAGCACAGGTTTCTACAGGTCACCCATCTCACGCCCGACCGCGCTCGCTTAGCTGCGTAGATCGCTTGCGTTCTAACGCCAGACGTCTTATCATGCGATACTTACGAGTATTTATCAAAGACGAAATAGAAAATGAGTATTTTCGTAATGCCATACAATTTATGCTTATTTTAGGGAGGATATAGAAGAACCAATGTTTTTATTATTTTTCCTATAAGCGATAATGGTTGATTTTTTTTTCAATTATGGCATCGCAAACTCTATGCATACTGCCAGCATCAAGTATAATTTTTGCATCAATTTTTTGCCAGTTTCAATGAAACTGGACGAAGTAATAACAAATTCAGTAAGTAAGTCGTCAGTAATCAGTCAGTCTAGTCAGTCCAACATTCAAGTAAAGCGATGGCTACTTTACTAGAACGTGTCCAATGGAATTTTGGAGGCAAGCAGAAAAAACATATTTTAGCACTGTTATTCTATTTCACAAACACTCGTGCACTGTAATTAACCTATATCAAACAATATGCCATCAACTTTATCCGATATAACTCAAAAATACACAAAGAAAATGAAAATAAAACAAGAGCACAATATGTCTTTTTCGACTTCCCGCCAAAACTCCTAATGGTTGATTCATTGTATCTTTAATTGACTTATGCATCGGTTCTGACGTTCCACATGTCATATCTTTTCAACCCTCTAGTCCCAGTGTTCGTGGCTCATGATATTATCATAAAACAAAAATAGGCAAACATATTAACAAATGTAAAACCTCTTACATACCTTTTCAACCCTCTAGTCCCAACGTTCGCGGCTCCACAAACTACGAGTATAATCCTCAGGCTTGTCAGTGACGTACTGTAAACCGTCCATTCTTCAGTTTCAGACTTCAGTTGAAGTGTAACGGTGCCCGGAGACGCACGTCCGCAGTCACGTGCAACTACGTAAATTTTTAATCTCACCCGATGTTGATTTCTACGCCACTTTTTCGATAAACACCCAAATTATATATTGAAATTGATTCTGTTTTTGTACCGAATTTTTTTCTGTAGTTACAAAGTGTGTACTCATGAGGGCTAGTTTTGAACTGTTTGTATGTGAGTGTCGGGCACGAAAAGTGATTTAAAGTGCACGTGTGGGGCTTCTCGGGCGTCCTGAAATTCATTCATCGTATAGGTAAGTTTTAACTTTACGAATATTATGCTGAAAAGTATAAAACTTGAAGCATACGGACGCAAGAGGTCATTAACTCTTGCTATTAATACTGCAATTTGCAATTCGCTTCACAGCCATGAAGTAAAATCTACTTTCATGAGCACTTATGCTAACAGTTTTAATATGCATACACAAACGTATAGGATTAGTTTAATTCAATTACGCGGTTCGTGTCGTCGTTAAAGTTATTGATGAGTTTTGTTTTTCAGTGCGCGTTTTCAGTATGATGGCTTTCGTATTGATATTCACCTGAAGTAAACTAATTACTGACGACCTGTGTGGCGCAGTGGTTACCATGCTGGATTGCTAATTAAAGGTAGCGGGTTCGATTCAAGGCGAGGCAGAAATTTTAATGATGAATTTTAATTTCTGTTCTAGGTCTGGATGTTTGTGTTCGTGTGTGTGTGTGTGTGTGTGTGTGTGTGTGTGTGTGTGTGTGTGTGTGTGTGCGCGTGTGCATGGTGTGGACAAATGTGTTACGTACAGACAAAGTGACCCGGTGTTCATAGATAAGTTAAAGTGTTAAAGTGATGACGTTGGCGACATCTAATGCCGTGCAGGTGTCGCGCATCGTTCCCACGAACGTGCATTCCCGTACCTTACTTTGGACGGGTCTCACCCACCTTAGATGTAGGCTAGATTTAATAATTATATAGGAAAGTATGTTAAGTTAGGCTAATTATGTAAACTCCTAACATTGGGTTCATTAAAATATTATATGTGATGTCTCGACTTACTGATTTCACCCTGGCTGTGGCCGATCCTTAACTAGTGTATATTATTATTTTATTTATTTATAATTACAGTTTGGTTTCACAAAAACTTTTTAAAATTAAGCTTGGTAATTAAGTACTGTATATCAAATGAGAAGGGAAGCCTCAAAATACCACATCGTTAAATTGTTTGTTACTCTAATTACTTGTCTAAGATCCATTTTCTCCAGAACGCTTTGAGGTGCCTGGTTGAAATTCATGTCGATTATTATGTGGTCGCTGCAGTCCACGTACAAATAAAAAAAAAACTTTAAAAACACGCTTTAATGGATAATCGAACTAAAAAGTAGAGAATAATTTTTAATTACCAAGAGTTTATTAGAGTAGTGGTCGAACAATCAATTATTTACTTCAAAATATTAATTCAGAGTAAAAAGTGTGAGGTGCTTGATATATTAAATGTTACAATCTTTCTATTGGCAACTATCTATGAGAGGAGAGTTATGAAAATGTAATAAAATGCACCCACCCCCAACTATTGATTGTATTTAATTTTTTTATTCATATTATTGAATTGTCATCGGACCTTGATAAGTATGCAAAGTTTCAATTTAATCCGACCTCTAGAAGCATGTCAAAATCATGTTCAAAATTTCCGTTACATACGACCGAAGCTAATAAAAGCGTGTTTAAAACTTAAGCAAGCATATTATCTTAACAACTTTATCATTAAAAAAAAATTTCAGAGGTCGTATGTCTTTGCGATGTCCGTATGTCACAGCCACTTTTTTGCAAAACTATAAGAACTATACTGTTGAAACTCGGTACGTAGATGTATTCTGTGAACCACATTAAGATTTTCACACAAAAATAGAAAAAATATATAAATTTTGAGGATACCCCATACTTCTAAATCTCAAATATTTTTTTTCATCAAACCCATACGTGTGGGGTATCTATCGATAGGTCTTTTAAAATGATATTGAGGTTTCTAGTATCATTTTTTTCTAAACTGAATAGTTTGCGCGAGAGACAATTCCAAATTGGTAAAATTAAGTTTTTAACAAAAAAATAGAACCGACTTCAAACGGTAAAAAATAAAATTGTTCAGTACCTACTTCTTCTTGCTTATGGTAATGACTCTTAAAACTATTTCTGGAGTCGGGCCCTTAGTAAATGTCGTACCATTCGTTCTAAATTGGCACCGACAGTACAGACAGTGGGACAGTACCTACTTCTTCTTGCTTATGGTAATGACTGTTAAAACTATATTGGAGTCGGTGCCCATTCAGAACGAAAGGTACACTATATTTAATAAGACAGGACATTTCACTAAGAGCTCGACTTCAAAAATAGTTTTACCATAAGCAAGTAGAAGTAGGTACTGAACAATTTTATTTTTTACCGTTTGAAGTCGGTTCTATTTTTTTGTTAAAAACTTAATTTATTTCACTCTTTTTAGTAATTTTAATAATTCTGTATGTATTAGCATAATTGGAAAATTTTTCACTTAACTTCTAAACAGATTTACCTTTTATAATCATGTTTATCTAATAGCCATCTAAAAGTCTGAAAGAAAACTACTATCAGTCCACCTGAACGTATAAATTAAAGAAAGAATTTGCTCTCAGCTCCTAACCGTTGAGGAGTTGTACCTTCAATCATCAGTTAAGCAACAGCAGGTGATAATTACCAGACATAAATATTTGTATTATGTTAAAAATATGACAAAGAATGTGTGTGCCTATTACGTTTCAGTGTTTCCCTCGATTTCCCTAATATCACATCATCAGATTTTGACATGGTGACAGTTGGACCACCTCAGAAATGTAAGATTTCGAACAAAAAACCATTTATTGAAAGAATTTGCTCTCAACTCCTAACCGTCGTAGTACCTTCCATCATCAGTTCAGCAACATGATATGACGATAATTATACACAAATGTCTGTTTTGCTTTGTAAAAATATGAAAATCATTTGTTGTGGTATAAAATTTGAATGTTCCCTTCGATTTCTCTGGGATCCCCTCATCAGACTTTGACTTGGTGACAGTTGGACCACCACCTGAGGAATGTAAGATTTCGAATAAAAAACTATTTATTGAAAGAATTTGCTCTCAAATCCTCACTGTCGCAGTACCTTCCATCATCAGCTCAGCAACATGAGATGATGATTTCTATGCGTAAATATCTCTTATGCTTCAGAAACTATAAGAAAATCAATGTGTGTGCCTATAAAATTTGAGAGTTCCCCTCGATTTCCCTGGGATCCCATCATCAGATCCTGATTTGGTGACAATGGGACCACCTCGGGAGTATAAGCATACGAACAAAAAAAGAATTTTGAAAATCGGTCCACAAACGGCGGAGTAATCGGTGAACATATATATAAAAAAAAATACATACAGCCGAATACAGTACCTCCTTCTTTTGGAAGTCGGTAAAAATGTGTCCCCCCCTGTAACTTCTAAAATAAGAGAATGATAAAACTAAAAAAAATATATGATGTACATTACGATGCAAAATTCCACCTAAAATTGGTTTGAACGAGATCTAGTAAGAATTTTTTTTAATACGTCATAAATGGTAAACCACAATTTACCTTTCATTCAATCTTAATGCAATGATTTCTATGGATAATCAAAGGCAATGATGTATTTCTGTTGCCGCTATTGTTATACAAATACTAAAAATAGAATAAAATAAATATTTAAGGTGGCTCCCATACAATAAACTGATTTTTAATAGATAAGGTACGGAACCCTTCGTGCGTGAGTCCGACTCGCACTTGTTTACATAAGTAAATCGCGCGACAAGCTTTTATGATCATATAAATTGTGTATAATGAGGTTATAAGTTCATAGTTAGAATGTTAAAGGAAAATTTTATTTTCTTCTTTTTCGAGCATTTAAATATTTTATGCAATAGCATCTCCCTACCTCCCACGTAGGCAACATACACATGCAACAATAAAAACGGCAAATTGTTTGTAAAGTAGGTTTACGATCGAGATGTTTACGTGATAACGTCCGCACGAGAAAATCTCCATTCGTTTGTATGCCGCTAGAGTGAGAGAGACGGAAGATCGGTCCACTCACTCGAACGCTATGCCAGCCTCCGCTCGTGAGGATTCCGCGTGACAAGTTTCACGGAATGACTGGCAGCGCTCGAGATGAGACGGGAGATCGGTCCGTCTCTCTCTCGTTATACCTGCGATCGCGCTCGTGAGGTTTTGGTGTGACACAAGTTTCTGAACATGTCACCCGACTAAAACGATTTTAAAGACGTTATCACGTCAAAAAAACTTCACCATTGTCGCATGTACATATATGTTAAAAGATTTTTTCTTAAGGACGTATTTTACAGTGAGGGAAAATATTGTGATACTTAATCAGGTAATTACGATTCTGTGTTGACTTATAAAATCTGTGCTGCAACAGTGCATTGCGAATAGGATCTGGACTCAGCGTATCCCATGGTAAAATACATTACCATGACGCTGATTTTCAGTCCGACCCTTTATTGAAAAGGCAACTTTAATACAAGAAGATCTTGAACCAACCATTTCCCATCTTTGTAATATCCTTGGCACCTTAGCACGGCACAGGGGAAATAAAAGCAGTTCTTACTTAAAAAATCACAATATAAATACTTAACAAAGATTGTCCGTCCGTGTTATTTACCATGTCTTGCGGTGTCCGAGTGAGTTGACTGACAAGGCTGTTTCGTTAAGCCTTAGTGTTCAACAAAGTGGATTAAACATAGTAAATTATTTATTCTACTGTTTATTTATTTGTAGTATTTAGATATACTTAACTGTATAGAAGTCAGTGATTACTTTTTGAATCATCAGTATGGATCTAAATGTTATCCTTAAGTATCGGTACTCTATTTCGACCCTGCTTAGTACTAAATAGGTAGGTTTTCCTGAAAAAAATAATCATAGGTGTATGTTTTTAAGAAAAAAAGCAGCGATGGCCGAGTGGTAAAAGACCGCGGTTTCCGACCGCGAGCGCCGAGGATTTGAACCCGATAGGTTCAAATCCTCGGCGCGCACATCTGACAAAGAAATTCGTAATATGCGCATTTATTGCTGCACCACGGTGATGGAAAATGTCGAGATATTTAAGATTACGATGTTCTCCAACGCCGTGCATGCCTGAGAGAAATTCATAATTTCTCGAATCCATACTTGGACAGCGTGGTGGACTATGGTCTAAATCTCTCTTACATGTAAGAGGAGACCAGTGCCCAGCTGTGGGACATAAAAAAAGGTTGAAAAAATAGTGTTATTCTTTATTAAAGGATTTTTTTAAAAACATGTGGAAATCGTTCGTAATTTTAAAATTTAGTAGGAACGGAAGTGTTTATTTTCATAATTTTTTGATGCAATTTCTAACTATTTTTATGGGATATAATGTGGTATATGTGACTCTACAAGTCAGATTTGCTTAACATTTTATTACTATTAATTATAATTAAAGAGTACGTAATCCAATTTTTAAACGTATCTTAAAACAAAAGAAAAACAAACGCAGAAATAAACCTGTAGAAACATTACCTTAATAGTGTAGGATTCATATGAAATATTAATTAGTGACTACTTTAAATATTAAATCATTACGTGAGAACGGTTACAGGTGAGCACGGATTTTTAGATGTTGTTTAGAACGCAAGTAAGCAAAAATAATATTGTAAATAAATAGAAAGTAATATAAAGTTACCATTAAAAACCATTTAATTTTAAATGGGGGTATTTATAGCAGTACTATTTCTCTCAGTAACAATAAAAAGAAAAAGAAAAATAGTATATTTCATTACAAGTGCGAAAAGGCTGTCATTGCAAGGAGTTCCGACAAATGTCTACCCGAGCCGAGGCGCAGCCGAAGGTGAGGGCTGACAGTCTGAACTCCTTCCAATGACGGTTCCGCATGTGTACTGAACAACTATTTTAATACTGTTGTGAAAAAATGAAGCAATTTAATAAAATAATAAAATCTCGCAAAGAATATTTTTTTTAAATGGCGCCAATCGTAAAAGAATACCTATAAGCAGAGTTTTTTTTTTGTTTTCTTCACCCATTCTGGGTAGGCAAAGGGAACTATGCCCATACAGCCAAGTCTTGAGTAGAATTTTTTTATTGATATGATATGAAAATGTTAATGAGATGAAATGAAATGAAATCTATCAGATTTATCATTAAATCTGATATTGAAACAAATTAGTAGCTTCTTTTTAGAAATATTTGCATGAATCATAAAAACTTCTATAGACATTTGTCGGCTCCAACTCCTTGCAATGACAGCCTTTCCGCACTTGTAATGAAATATACTATATTTCATATAAGGAATACAAAATTTTCGCTTCATGAATGTAATTTTTTCCCGGTCATCGCCTTTAGGTGCCCGTTTGGGCTAGATGTTGAGCTGAGAGAAAAAAGGCGGCGGAAAAAAACTCCCAGCAGCACTCTTTAAAAATGAGTACACTTATATATTTGAGGCAACAGAATGGCTATGGGTCGATAATGGGCACACGTGACAGCAGATCGTGCGAGACACTATCAACCCAATTCCACCTGCTTACAGATGCGAGTAATTACTAAAACTAATATATTATTATATGAAAAAATAGCCTTGTGTGAGCGAGATTCATTCCCACGATTCTTTATCATTAAGATATTATAGTAAGCCTGATATGATAAAAATACTTATCATAAACAACTTACAAAAATACACACACACTACGACACATTTTGAATGACATGTAGAGTTGGTGAAGTTGGGACACGAGCTTGTTACATTTCTGCGAGGAAGTCATCTCGCAGAAGGAGGCGGCGGAGCGGGAGAGAGAGGACGATCCGTCCCAACCCCCGCTCCGCAAACGAAGAAGGGGAAGGAGAAGACGGCAATACGACCGTTCTCTCCCTCCCCCTGGTGGTGGCCTGCAGGCTGGGGGTACGGGGGTGCCTCCACCTGCATTGCACAGGCCATCACCGATGGACAGGAATGACCCGGCGCTCCTGGTCATTCCTGTAGCCTCCTCATAAGGGGAGCGTGTAGGGCCTGCCACGCAAGACAGGCAGTCGCCGACGATGTTGTGGAAGCTAAGGCTCTGCCGATTTCCCACAACATCGTCACCATGGCGATGGAGGAGCGCAGTAGGGTTTAGTGGGTATACCCCTGCCTCCTAACGGCAGGGGGGAGGCCCACACACCTCCCTCTGTCCCCCTAACAGAGGTCGAAACGGTGCGTAATGCATTCCTTACTTAAAAAAAGGAGCTTGTTACATGAGATCAGGTATCTTTTTAAGCTATGCAGCTTACTCTGTGAATTTACATTTTCATGTGCTATGCTATGTTTACTTATATTTGTTGGGATTAAAATTACTGTAACGATAATCACTAGTGGGCGGTAAGTCTAAATCTTAGAGCATTACAGGTACTGACAGGTATGACACTCGTCAGAGGAGTAGCCTTTACGGGCGAACCCCTCGTCCCAACGTGCATGCACAATGTGCCTTCTAGTTATATACAACTAGTGTGTGTGTCGGTTTCAGTGTTGTCGGTGCATAGAAAATGACGTTGTTAATTGAAATTGACATATTTAGAAATATATGCGTCTGTAGCGATGAAAGAATATTTGTGAATGTTTAACAAAATGAAAATGTATGCGTTCTTCCCCCCGCACCAGATTTGGCACAAAAATTATGTATTGAAGCGAGCTGCAATGCCCTCTCCACTGACGGCTGAGTCAGTACCTTTGATGCTTTAAGGTCTAAATAGTGCACTGAGCTGTCAAAATACTAAACCGTTTAGTAAATTTCAAGCGGTTGAATAATCAGCATATTACTCTAGCGTTTGTTTTGGTAAGTCCGATTTAGATTTTCTGTTTATTATCATTCGCGGTGAATGGCAAGGTCGTTAATAATGCACATAATTTGCCGTCTCAATGCCGATGAAAATATCGAACAGTTTGAAAAGTTTGAAATGTGATTGTAGAACTGAGTTACGAAAGCCAGTATCGGAATTTTGCTGAAAGATTCACCTATTAGTTACTTTAGCAATTGTCACCTACAGTGGCGGCTCATCCTAAAGAGCGCTGGTGCAGTGCACTCCCACTTTAAAACTTAAATATTACATAGGAAAATTACATAGGTAATCTATATACCTTCATAATACATAACATACTATCCTTACATTACATCTATCATCTATCCTTACTTATATAATGTACGCGTACATTTATCGTCATATTGTACGAGTGGAGCGCCAGCGATTGCGCTCTCCTATGAAACGAAGTTTAGTACGATTCCTAGCGCTGTATTCAATGAGTGCGAAAGAGAAACATCGCAGCACATAGCCGACGCGTGAAACAAAAGATTTAGTATGAGAAATTAACTTAATCTGGAGCGCCGCTCACGCGCGACGTTGCCAAACCGTGGGTTCGGCCCTTAGAGCATCAAAGTTATTGACTCACCCTTCAGAAGAGACGGCATAGCGCCTCGCTTCGATACATAATTTTTGTGCCAAATCTGGTGCGGGGAAAGAACGCACACATTTTAATTTTGTCACACATTCACAAAATATCCTTTCATTGCTACAGACGCATACATTTCTAAATATGTCAATTTCAATTAACAACGTCATTTTCTATGCACCGTCAACACTGACACCGACACACACAGACATAATAGTTGTATAACTAGAAGACACATTGTGCATAGACGTTGGGACGAGGGGTTCGCCCGTAAAGGCCACTCCTCTGACGGTCATACTCGTCATACCTTGATGCTTTAAGGTTCGGCCGGCCGTACCGCGCACCGCGAGTACAACCTGCTTATGCGATGTTGCCGTTCTTATGTATACAAACAAACGTGTCGTCGGCTTTGACAGTTATATCGCAGTTTTTCTTTAAATTAAAATTAAAAAATAGTTTATGCGCGACATTTTGTGTTAAAAATGGAACAATACGGTGTATCTTTTATCATTTGTATCTTTTAGTAAGCAGTGTGAAAAAAACTTTCGAAATACGCCTTGAACTGAAAGCAATAATGTTGTACGAAAACTAAATCTTTTAAATTACGCGTGTTTTTAAATCTGAACAATATTTAAAA
Organism: Pyrgus malvae; assembly: GCA_911387765.1. Lineage (NCBI taxonomy): Eukaryota > Metazoa > Arthropoda > Insecta > Lepidoptera > Hesperiidae > Pyrgus > Pyrgus malvae. The sequence goes on from OU426958.1 coordinate 17,610,009, forward strand.
CCCTTGGTTGTGTGGATGTGAAGATAGCAATAAATTAATTTGTTTTCGGTGTCTTGTGGTTATCAACTGGAACTGACACCGACATTGGTGGTGAATCTGCTTGGATGGTAACGGGTGGTAAAATATTTTTTATGTTTTTTTTTTGTGAACCCCCATCGAAAAATGTCACTAGCCGCCACTGGTCACCTATTATAGGTTGTCATCACTAGTTGACCCCGCGAACTCCGTACCGCGTTTAAATGTTCGGGGTGGGCCACCTTCATCAGTTGGGGGGGGGGGGGGGATGAAAAATAGATGTTGGCCGATTCTCAGACCTACTCAATATGCTCACAAAATTTCATGAGAATCGGTCAAGCCGTTTCGGAGGAGTATGGCAACGAAAACTGTGACACGAGAATTTTATATATTCCCCAAGGCCCCTATAGCACAGGGTGACAAAACTATTATTTTTGTATCAGGTATAAAACCGTAGCCCCGGGAAGGACGGTGGTGTGTGCTTAGCCGCCGTAAGCATCGGAAGGTGCAGGAGAGCACACCAGCTCTCCCGAGGATGAGCCCGTTCAAGGCACCGCGCGTGGAGGACAACGGTGCGTTCCACTGGAGATCCCGGAGTCCTCACCAAGCGCAAAGGCACGCCACGAGGAGGTTTTAGCGCAGTACAAATCCCACATATCCCGGTATGGTATTATCCCAAGGTTCCGGATACTTTTTGAAGGTTACAATACACCCCCGAACCCCGATACAAAAAAAATTACGGGTTGCACTCCGGGAGTGCCGGCAGAAGTGAAAACTAGATTATTAACGTTTATTATCAGTATTATTTTTCATCTAATATTTTCAGTAGGTTTTCATCTAGTATTTTCATATTTTTTCATTAATGGATGCACTTTGTTCAATATTTTAAATACTTGATATAAACGAATTTTAAGATAAAATTATACTTGACGCTGGCAATATGCAGAGTTCGCGATGCCATAATTGAAGAAAAAAAGTATAGACAGCCGTCAAACGAGCCGTCATCAGCTGTCACCCCTCCGTCTTGGTCTAAGAGCCGGTGAAGACATTCACTCGTTTGGTTATTACAAGAGTGAAGGTGATACGAAAGAAAATTGATTAAAATTAATTAAATTAAAAATAGCTATGAACACTTTTCTATAGTCAAGTTATCATAGGTATATATGTTTATAAATTATATTTGGTAAAAAATATGTCTCATCGAATTATCAGATCGGTGAAGGTCGATCTTCCACGTCTCCTCTACTGGCTGCAACCCTTTTTGCGTCCCACTGCTGGGCACGGGTCTCTCCCACTTATTGGGGAGGCCTGGAGCTTACTCCACCACGCTGCTCCAATGCGGGTTGGTGGGGACACTGGTTAGTGGCCAACCCGCTGTCGGATGTTTTCAAACCGCTCATAAGGCCTCCGACAAGGTTTGACGACTGTTATCTATCGACAACAACCGGGACCGACGGCTTAACGTGCCCTCCGAAGCACGGAAACGCGCATGAAATTTTTTGCCACTAGCGGTCACCCATCTCACACCCGACCGCGCCCGTTTGGCTCAGCTGCATAGATCGCTTCCCAGGCCATGCGCGCTTCTCCTCTACTATCTTACGAAATTTTCGATCAGCATACGTGACCTCGCGCGAGTTTCACAATTATAAAGATAGTTATTAGAATAATGCTTCACTCTCATAACCTCACATTATGATTTCTTTTTCCTCCGCTCAATCTTAGTTCTGAAAAAACGCAAATTTCTGCCTCACCGGGAATCGAACCCGGGACCTTCGATCAGCAATCTGGCATGGTTAAGATTTCAATATACGGGTCGTCGTATATAGTAATCAATAAAGCATTAATCATTACAATATGTAATATCTCTGCTAACATACTACATACCAGTCCACAAATACAATATCATAACAAGCAAATACCAATACTCGTGATTGTGAATGCCTCAGATCAGAACATATCAACGTACTCGCATTCATGTCAAGGCTTAGTTACAACTACGGCTAAAATATTAGAGTACTGGCTGCAACCCCTCTTGAGTCCCACTGCTGGGTACGGGTCTTTTCCCATTATTAGGAAGGTCTAGAGCTTACTTCATCAAGTAGCTCCAATGAGGGTTAGTTGAGATGCGGGTTTGTGGCCAACCCGCTTTGGGATGTTTTCAAACCGCCCATAATGTCTACGACAAGTTTTGCCGAATGTTGTTGCCGACGCTGAAGCACGGAAACGCGCATAAAATTTGGCAATAGCGATCATCCATCTCCCACCGACCGCGGCCGTTTCGGTGAGCTGCTTAGATCGCTCGCGTAGTAGCCTTTTTTTTTTTGGTATCGGGGGGGAAACCTTCAAAAGGTACCCGACACCTTGGGAGAGGATACCGGGTTATGTGGGATTTGACCGCACTAAAACCCCCTCGGTGGCCTGCCTCTGCGTTTGTGAGGACTCCGGGATCTCCATAGGAACGCACCGGTGTCCTCCACGCGCGGCGCCCCAAAACGGGCCCATCTTCGGGAGAGCAGATGTGCTCTCCTGCACCTTCAGGTGTTCACGGCGGCATGCGGCCACGCATACATCGCCGTCCCTCCCGGGGCTGCTAGCTGGACGGGTCAAGCTCCCACTCTTACCGTCCGCATCCCCGGAAGCCTCCTTTTAGTCGCCTCTTACGATCAGGCAGGGGATACCGTAGCTCTATTCTTAATCCCGAAGCTACAGGGACTTCGCGTAGTAGCCTAACAATCCAAGACTAATTCTTGTAGGTTGGTTACCATGTTATATGATGCGTTATTTATCTATTTCTTTATCCAAAACCCTTATGAGCCATTGCTGGGAACAAGACTCGGGATAAAGTTTTCAGCCATGGTTACACACTCTGTTCAGACTTCTTTGAGAAAATTTGCGTAATCCTCAAGTATGAAGGTTCTACCACGATTTACTGAAGGACATGTAATATATTTATAAATCAAAAATATTAATAAAAAAAAAATTGCATATATAAGTATATTCTTTTTTTCGGTACTGAGGTAGAATTGATCCTGGAAGCATGACAATTATTAATAAAATTATTAAGATAAATTCGACGTCAGAATAACGAACAACATGATACAAGACTGCTAGCGTAAAATGTACGTTCTCATAACAACTTTTCCTAAGGCCTGAGATGTAACGTATGCATGCATGTATTCATACTGAATACTAACGTGCGTATGAATATGAAGTGAACTACTGTGTAGCTAACTCGACGTTTTTCGGATATTGCGGACCCAAAATTGTTTTAAATTAAAATAATATAGTTTAAATTTTTATTCTTCGCGTTTCGATGGTGGTAGAATTTAGGTACATGATTCGGCCGGGGAAGTATGTATGCTGCAAATGCTAAATATGCTTTAGGCATCCCAAATTACGGGGAGAGACCGGTATCCCAGGGCTATAAGGGTTTCCCAACTAATTATAAAAATAGTTATTAGAATAACGCTTCACTCTCATAACCTCACATTATGATTTCTTTTTCCTCCGCTCAATCTTAGTTCTGAAAAAAACGCAAATTTCTGCCTCGCCGGGAATCGAACCCGGGAACTTCGATCAGCAATCTGGCATGGTTAAGATTTAAATATACGGGTTGTCGTATATAGTAATCAATAAAACATTAATCATTAAAATATGTCATATCTTTGCTAACATACTACATACCAGTCCACAAATACAATATCATAACAAGCAAATACCAATACTCGTGATTGTGAATGCCTCAGATCAGAACATGTCAACGTACTCGTATATACAGGCATTCATGTCAAGGCTTAGTTACAACTACGGCTAAAATATTAGAGTACTGGCTGCAACCCCTCTTGAGTCCCACTGCTGGGTACGGGTCTCTTCCCATTATTAGGAAGGTCTAGAGCTTACTTCATCAAGTAGCTCCAATGAGGGTTAGTTGAGATGCGGGTTTGTGGCCAACCCGCTTTGGGATGTTTTCAAACCGCCCGTAATGCCTACAACAAGTTTTGCCGAATGTTGTTGCCGACGCTGAAGCACGGAAACGCGCATAAAATTTGGCAATAGAGATCATGTCAAGGTTTAGTTACAACTACGGCTAAAATATTAGATTACTGGCTGCAACCCCTCTTCAGTCCCACTGCTGGGTACGGGTCTCTTCCCATTATAAGGAAGGTCTGGAGCTTACTTCATCAAGTTGCTCCAATGAGGGTTAGTTGAGATGCGGGGTTGTGGCTGTAGTTTTGCCGAATGTTGTTGCCGACGCTGAAGCACGGAAACGCGCATAAAATTTGGCAATAGCGATCATCCATCTCCCACCGACCGCGCCCATTTCGGTGAGCTGCTTAGATCGCTCGCATAGTAGCCTAACAATCCAAGACTAATTCTTGTAGGTTGGTTACCATGTTATATGATGCGTTATTTATCTATTTCTTTATCCAAAACCCTTATGAGCCATTGCTGGGAACAAGACTCGGGATAAAGTTTTCAGCCTTGGTTACACACTCTGTTCAGACTTCTTTGAGAAAATTTGGGTAAACCTCAAGTATGAAGGTTCTACCACGATTTACTGAAGGAAATGTAATAGATTTATAAATCAAAAATATTAATAAAAAAATTGCATATATAAGTATTTTCTTTTGACGTGATAACGTCTTTAAAATCGTTTTTGTCGGGTGACATGTTCAGAAACTTGTGTCACACCAAAACCTCACGAGCGCGATCGCAGGTATAACGAGAGAGAGACGGACCGATCTCCCGTCTCATCTCGAGCGCTGCCAGTCATTCCGTGAAACTTGTCACGCGGAATCCTCACGAGCGGAGGCTGGCATAGCGTTCGAGTGAGTGGACCGATCTTCCGTCTCTCTCACTCTAGCGGCATACAAACGAATGGAGATTTTCTCGTGCGGACGTTATCATGTAAACATCTCGATCGTAAACCTACTTTACAAACAATTTGCCGTTTTTTTTGTACTGAGGTAGAATTGATCCTGGAAGCATGACAATGCAGTCAAAAGTGATCGCCATGATTTGAGTCTGGACCCCAGGCAAGGATTTTGAGGCTTTAGCTACTTTGCCATCACTGATGTAAGATCATTTCAATCTAATTCTTCCTAATTTGCACTTTTATTGCACGTACGATTTGTACATAATAATTATCTATGACTTATCAATACGACTACGGCGATGCTGTAATATAATATTTCATTTCTGATGATGGATTACAAAGTAAAAGTGGGATGAAACGGAATATAAGTTTGAAGCGTGAAAGCGAAATTACGCGGTATTTAGGTCGTTGAATACTTTCATGTTTGAAGATATCAAATTTTTTACATTCAGCTACGACTAAGATGAGTTTCACAGAAAGGAGATGTTTCAAAATATATGGACCTTTGGCCAGGTATTTGTACACGTATTAATAAATTGCAAATATAGTATAGAGCTGTTTTATATTAAGCGTTTTGTTATAAACGACTGGGATTTTTGGTACAAAACAAGAATTTCAAGTAAGAATTGCAACACAATATACTAGAAAAACATAATGGCAATAAGATGTCATTTTGACAATTGAAATTATTAAATTCACTGTTAACTGTTTGTCACAAACAGTTAACAGTGAAATTAGTTGTTCCGCCATATTGAAAAATGTTGAAAATAGTTGATTTAAATTGGTTTTGTACCGAAAAAGTACATGTTTTAACAAATTTTAAGTATTTTTTTCGGAGTCTTGAGTTTTTTCTTAAATTTTTGAGATGGTGTACAATACCTAGCCAAGATTGAAACATCTCCTTTGATTAGAAATTAAAATTGAGCACCAGTATATTTAATTTTTGGAAACGCATTTTCCTTGAGGCAGTTGTTACCCTACTGATCTGCCATCTGAGGGATATACGAGTAACTTCGACATTTTTTTCAATTAGGAATGAGAACCTTACTTTGGTATATACAGGACACCCAATCGTTTCAAGTCAAACCTATTAATTAAAAGCTTCCTTGTAAATATAAAATTATCGCACCAGTGAAGAAGGAATAATATTTTAATACTAATCACACCATATGTTTCTTTCAACCGTGTTTTGCTTAAATAATTTATACAAAAGGAGGTCATTGTGATAAACTATGATGGTTAGACGTTTTATGGGTAATAAGGTTTAACGACCCGTACTTGACCAGCGTGGTGGACTATAACTGAAATATGAGTATGGAATAATGATAATTTTATCCGGTAGTACATACTTTCTATGTATGTATGTTTCAGTATTTTCACAGCGCACGTCAAATAATAAATTTTATAGATAACTAGAATTTAACTGCGGTGAGCATAGCAAGTGACCTACGAGTAGGTGATGAGGCGAAATGGGCGCGGTTGGGTGAAAGATTGCTGACCGCTAATAGCATATTATATCCGCGTCAGGGTACGAGTACGTCTTGCCCGATTGAACGATCGAATCAATCCCGGTTTTTTCAACAGACTAGCTGACCCGACAGATGTTGTCCTGTATTAACTATGAATATTGAATTCCAATTGGTATAATTAATAAAAACTAAGTGTTTATTATTATTTTTACATGCTCTTTGTAAGAAATACTAAATTAATTATATTATTTGCATTTTATATCAATAAAATAACTCCGACTGAAACATCTGTATTAAACGTAGAGCGTCAAAATTGACAGGTATGACACCAGTCAGAGGAGTGGCCTTTACGGGCGAACCCCTCGTCCCAACGTCCATGCACAATGTACCTTCTATTTATACAACTAGTGTGTCAGTATGAGTCTGTGTCAGTGTTGACGGTGCATAGAAAATGACGTTGTTAATTGAAATTGACATATTTAGAAATGTATGCGTCTGTAGCGATGAAAGAATATTTGTGAATGTGTGACAAAATTAAAATGTGTGCGTTCTTTCCCCGCACCAGATTTGGCAGAAAAAATATGTATCGAAGCGAGGCGCTATGCCGTCTCTCCTGAAGGGTGAGTCAGCAGCTTCGTTGCTCTAAGGTTTTTAAAGATTACCATTTTTTTTACATCTTCTTTGACGATATTTGCAGCACGCATTCTGCGAATGTTATGTCAAACGCCATAAGGTTACACTAAAAAGTTTTAAGGTTACATTAGTCAATTAAATATTATGGTGGTTAAGTATTCTTAAATTTTCTGAAATTTTTCTTTCATAAGAACCTTCTGCTTTCAATAACAAACTCAACAAAAAAAAAAATAGCAATGTCGGTCTAGCCGTTCATGGGTGATGCCGTGACCAAGGGAAATAGGGAAATTCATTATCAACAGATAGTAGTCATTCTACAATTCAGCCTACGTTTCTTTTAATAAATTATAACCTACGTTACTTCCTATTTAAAATTTATCTTGCTATTACTGTGAAATTTTTAAAATTATTTCAGTACCTTCGGAGCCTATTTGAAAATTATATTATTACTTAGTATCTACGTAACAAATTTTCGATTATAAAAATTTTGAAGAATAGATTCACTTAGGTACATAAAAAATATACCCTGTCAAGTGGCTATCTATACCTGCCAATTACTTTTTTATACTTTTTTTATTACAATGAAATTAAAATTATACTACATTAATATTAACACATAACAAAAGAAAACCTTAAAAAATATAATAATTAAAATATAGTAATAAAAGAATTCCCTTTAGGCAAGGTTCCGAAGATACTGGCAGCGTTCGCCTTATATACTGTTTTGTTCTCTCAACCGACATAGCTCTCAAAATCTGTAAGCTGAAGGGGCATGACTATCATGTCATTTAGTAGGAGGACTGACAACTGACGGGGAAGAAGGTCGAATGGCTACCATGTCTGGGCAAAAGGAGCACAGACCACACTCCAACCCCCACCAGGTTCCCCCACCATTGACGACCTGTAGAATTTAGAAGAAAAACGCTGGATTCAGAGGGCGCAGGACCGAACGCAGTAGCGAACATTACAGTAGGCCTATCTCCAGCAATAGACTTTTAACGGCTGAATAATTATTTGAATGCAATGGATGGAATTTTACTCTTTATTATTCCAGTATAAATGACGAAGTTGAGAATATTGAAGAAGTTAATTTTCGTTACATTTCAATATCTCCATCGCATAGAGACGACCTTCTTTCATTACTAGGGCACCGAAAGATTACTTATTGTTCGTACAAAATAAGCCACGGTTCAAGAGACACGTGTTTGTTCAGTAATTTTACCTCACAACCAAACAAGATTAAACTAAAAGGATTGTTAAAATAGGCTACTGAAATGTATAGTAATATGTTTTCAGGTGACAGAGATAAGTATGAAGTGACCTTATAAAAAAGTTACAGACTATTTATTATATAAATACGATCTATATGTCACCTAACCATCACTCTGTAAAATATAAATGCTGAAGAAATGTCTTACGTTTTCATGATTTAGCATGGAAGACAGTTTCAGATGAAACGTTTGTACCTTATTTTAATTCTTTAACACAAGGTTAACCAACAATGTTTTTACCCATTATATTTACCAAAAAGCGGGGGGAGTGGGGGGGGGGGCATCATAAGGCAACCCCGGAAGCACCCTTTTAGTTGTCGCTTAAGATCAGGCAGGTGATACCGTAGCTCTATTCTTAATCCCGAAGCTACAAGGACTGTTGTTACAGGTCCTATCATATACTTAGTCCCAGTAGCTTCGGGATTAAGAATAGGCCTACGGTATTCCCTGTCTGATCTTAAGAGGTGGAAGGTCCTATCATCTATTAAATAATGTAAAACACCACGTCTCGGCAAAAGGAGTACAGGCCACCTTCCAACTAGGTGGACTGATGACGTAAAGAATACAGCGGGAATCCGCTGGATTCAGAAGGCGTAGGACCGGGAGGAGTGGCGAACGTTAGGGGAAGCCTTCGTCCAGCAGTGGACTACGAAAGGCTGAAAAGAAGAATTTTTAGGAGCAATTCAATTGTTTTAAAATAGATACTTACAAAAAAAAAAGATGTACAATATTATTGTTATATACATACATGCTTTGTAAATTATTGTACACACTGAGCGTTCAACTGAAAATGACTAACAAAGTTAAGATTCTTTTTAAAGTTTTCCACAAACACAAATGCCACATTTTTCCCTATTTCGCAAAATCGTTTACAAAATTTGTAAACAGCGGCGGATATTTGACGAGTCTGATGTTTCTGAGCCCCAAAGGATTTAAAACGCGGATTTGTAGTGTGACATTGGTTTGAGAAACAAAATGGGAAAGTTCGTTTATGTTCATGTACACTGGACAAGCAAAATTATATTTTAACATATAATTTTTTGCATGTTATTTATTTAAATAAATCTTTTTTTGTGTTATTTCTTTTAATAATATCAATTTAATTTAATTTTTAATAAATATACTTTAGGGGTTTCAAATAAATTAAAGTTTATTTGTATGTATTAGAAAAGAAGAACAATAAATCCGTAATTTGAGCAATTTAGGTATTATCGAAAATCGTATACAATTGGCTTTAAAATCTCATTACCTATACCTTCAGTATAAAGAATTTCTTATACCATTTTTTATCTTGGAATATTAGACCACACACCATATTTAAGTAATCATATTCTCTTATTCTTTCTTTTAGCAATCGATTCGAATGATCAATGTTAGTGTCAAGTAAAAACATTTGAATACAATTTTTGTCCAATAATACCATTTTTGTTTAATCTGGGGGACATAATAACTAGCGTATCGTTAGTAATCAGTTAGTCAAGTAAAGATGGCTTCTTTACCAGAATTTTTACAGAAAATTCGCAAAGCCTCGTTATCACGATGTTATTGTTTTATTTAAATAACTCTCGGGTACTGAAATTAACCTTTATATTATATACCTATCGAACAAAATGATAAAAGAAAGTAACCAATTTAGCGGCCGCCCGCGACTTCGTCCGTGTGTAATTTAGTTTTAGATTTTTTCTAAAATAAACGTAGCCTAAGTAACTCCTTATTATATCAATTACCTACCAGTGAAAGTCCCGTCAAAATCGGTCCAGCCCTTTCAGAGATTAGCCGGAACAAACAGACAGACAGATACACACAAAAATATTGTAAAAATATAATTTTGCTATATCCATACTAATATTATAAATTCCAAAGTAACTCTGTCTGTCTGTCTATCTGCTACGCTTTCCCGCTTAAACTACTGAACCAATTTTAATGAAATTTAGAACACAGATAGAGTGGACCTTAGGAAAGGACATAGGATAGTTTTTATCCTACGGGAACCTATAAGAAGGGTCCACACGGGCGAAGCCACTGGCGGAAGGCTAGTGTACATATAGATTCATATGCATGTAGTAAAAAGCGGTTATTTAAATGTTACAAACAGACACTCCAATTTTATTTATTTGTATAGACGTATAGATAACTCTAAATAGATAAAAGTACACTAAAAAATTAAAACGAAACAACACTACGACATATCTGTTTAAAGATGCCGCCAAAACCTTCTATGTATTCTCTTTTTTAAAACGTGTATATGGCCACACGAATACAGTGTATTATGACAATCATGAATAAAAAGCTAAGTAGATTTTCGAGGAATAAATTTCACAAAGGTTCGTTGTTGGTTTAGAAAGTCTGAATATTTTTCACAGTCCCTTTTGCGAAATTATTTTGGGGCTTATAAATAATGCTAGACTGCTTTGGGTAGGGTAATAAAAAAGTCAACACGTGTTGACATTTCGAGGTTCCTCTGTATTCCTTTCATGGGATAACAAAATGAAAGAAATTGAATTTGAAGCATATATTTTGTTTTATATATTAATATACTAATAATAATATAAATATAATAGACACACAAAAATATTGTAAAAAATATTATTTTGCTATATCCCTACTAATATTATAAATTAGAAAGTAACTCTATCTGTCTGTCTGCTACGCTTTCCCGCTTAAACTACTGAACCAAATTTAATGAAATTTTGAACACAGATAGAGTGGACCTTGGCAAAGGACATAGGATGGTTTTTATACTACGGAAACCTAAAAAACGGGTTCACGCAGGCGAAGCCGCTGGCGGAAGACTAGTATTAATATATGTCCGATAAAGCTGTGCTCCCTTATACGTGACTAATTCACATAATATAATAAATCAGTTTAAAATTGTGTATTGTTATTTGGGTGCCTTTTTATAATAAATACTACTAGTGTGTCTGTATGTGTCGGTGTCAGTGTTGTCGGTGCATAGAAAAATAACGTCGTTAGTTGAAATTGACATATTTAGAAATGTATGCGTCTGTAGCGATGAAAGAATATTTGTGAATGTGTGACAAAATTAAAATGTGTGTGTTCTTCCCCCGGAACAGATTTGGCACAAAATTTTTGTATCGAAGCGAGGCGCTATGCTGTCTCTACTGAAGGGTAAGTCAGTAACTTTGATGCTCTAAGACTTTGTTAAACTTTTCTGTAGCGTACAAAAGGCCAAGTACTTGTAAATCGTTCAAAATTAAAACGTTTTAAACGAAACAATCACTAAAGTGAAGAGGTGCTTAAGTAAAAACAAAAGGATAAATTTTAATCAGTCGACCCTACTTGTTTATAGAGACTTGCCTAATGAAAAGTACCTTGGTCGGTGCGCCAGACAATGAGAAGAAAAATAAAAGACCGGCCAGTACTTGAGCATATTTTTTATTTTTTCTCTGTGCGACGTGTCTCTGCAAAGAATTCTTTCTGTAGTGCTTGCAAATTTTTGAAATTTAAATATGGAAATTTTTGTTTCGCTTGTGTTAGTGAAACTGCTTAAAATGAGGTTTTACATTTCTTTGGGCAACATGAAATATTTTAATTTCTAAGCAAATTGCAGTACTATAATTTTTTTATGACGACATCTCTTTAATTTTTAAAACTTTCAAATGCGTAGGTATTATCTACAGCTTATATCTTCCACTTTAATTTTCTATGATTAATGTTATCTACAAACTTAAATTAGTAATTAGCATAAACTTCTATAGAATTAATTTTATTGAATATAATAAATGGTTTAGTACTCTTAATGTTTTTAAAGACAAAGACAAAGACTTTTATTTGCACAAATATGGGTGTTTACAAAAGGTGTTTTTATACATTTGGTTCGCCATAATATTTGCATACCTCATGAACGTATCATGAGGTATGCAAATATTACAATAAAATTAAAAACTTAACTAATTACAAATTACAAACATAAAAATGTACATTGAAATAATGTCATTTATTTTATTATATTATTATGTATACTAAATTTATCTTTGTTTGTACCCATATTGCGCCTTTTAGTTTATTTATTTTATTTACTTTTATTTTAGGATCGGATCCGATCGTCGGCTTTGGGTACCCATATTGCAGGGTTTTTGTAAAAAAACCTCCCAGGTTACGACTTTTAAAGTTCAAACTTTTAAAGAAGTTTTTGTTTCTTTTTGAAATTGAAATTGGTATTTCTTTTACATCTTCCGGAAACATTTGGCCTAGAATTTTCTTAAGAATTGTAAGGCTTAGCAAAAAAATTGTACAGTTAAGGTATTCATGCGTATTGTATTAACCTAATTTTCTGCTAAATAGTCTACGTTCGCAAAATTACACCTAATAATAACGATATAATACGTAAGAGTGTATTTAATATTATGGCGTCTGCAATATTGTTACAAAAGGTTTGTTGATACGATCTTTTCCTCGCTACGACATGAAAGTCCAAATATAGCCGTCACGACAATACGACGGAACTGCCTAATTATTAGGCGGTCCGGTTTATTGCGAATCAGAGTATTAACGAGTATTGTTGTCGAGAGACTTGTTGGCATTTTTTGAGCAGCAAAAAAAGGTGGGCCTAAAAAAGTTAATTTTAAGTTTAATAAAATAAGGCATTAATTTAGATGATGAAGTAGAATATTTTTATTTAAATGAATCATATATATGTCAAAATGTAGTAATTATAAATATTTAATCCTTGGCACAACCCTTTTTGCATCCCACTGCTGGGTACGGGTCTCTCCCCATTATTTGGAGGCCTAGAGCTTACTCTACCACGCTGCTCCAATGCGGATTGGTGGAGATGCGGGTTAGTGGCCGACCCACTGTCGGATGTTTTCAAACCGCCCATAAGGCCTCCGACTAGGTTTAACGACTGTTATCTATCGACAACAACCGGAACCGACGGCTTAACGTGCCCTCCGAAGCACGGAAATGCGCAAGAAATTTTTGCCACTAGAGGTCACCCATCTCACACCCGACCGCGCCCGTTTGGCTTAGCTGCTGCGTTCTATGCTCACCGCCGGAACATACTAGTATCGCGTAGTGTACTAAGTAATCCTTACTTAGCACAAGCTAATCTGGGTTAGCAAAATTATAGTTACCTATATTAGTATACAATACGTAATTGCGTATTTAATACTTTCACGCCCACAATATTGTAATAAAGCGTTTGTTGATACGATCTCTCACCGACTGCGACAGGAAAGTCCAAATTTAGCCGTCACTACAGTACGACGGAAATGCCAAGTTATTAGGCCGATTGGTCAGCTTTATTGAGATTCCAGAGTTCGTTGAACCTGTTGATATTTTCAGTGCAACGAAATAAATATAGTTAAAAAAATAAAAAGCACATCGAACTAAAAAAGTGAAAAATAATCCGAAAATAATAGTGAACAAAAATTCTGGTCTTATTGTGAAAAAAGTGTAGGTTGTTCGATATACGAAAAATATGGCACAGAACATCCCACAAAATAATCCTTATGTTATTTTTACTTATTTTAGTTTGATGTGTTTTTTTAATTATATTTATTTTTCAATTTTTAGTTAGACTTATTGTTAAATTATTTTTTTCAAGTTCAGGAATTAGATAAACTAGAAATATAATAATTTCATGTATTATATTTCCACCGATTTTTGACAAGTGTCCAAAGTTTGAATTGGACCTGTCTGTTGTCTGTCCGTTGAAAGTGGGTGAGTCCAAAAAGGAGGAGTCCAAAGGAGAGTTATTAACAATCTCACAAACTCACAGTTACAAACAAGCTCACAAACATACAGATGAAGCTAATATAAGCGTGTTAATAAAGGAGTGCAACAAAACTAAAAGTGGAAAATTAAGACATAGATTTAGATAATGTAGTTAATAGTTTTTAGGGTTCCGTAGCCAAATGGCAAAAAACGGAACCATTATGGATTTGTGATGTCTGTCTGTCTGTCCGTCCGTATGTCACAGCCACTTTTTTATACAGCCACAATGATATATTTCTGGTACCGCTATTGTTATACAAATACTAAAAATAGAATAAAATAAATATTTAAGGGGGCTCCCATACAATAAACGTGATTTAATAATATTTATTTTTGTTAATTTTATACACAAACTGTTTTGTTTGTTAACTGTTTTTATTTCTAGGGCTATATGTCCAGCTTATCATTTAAATATTCATTATAACTGTAACAGCATTTCATTATTAATAACTGTTATATTTTCTTTAAAAACAAAGTCTCTTTAGATATCTCTTTAATTTATAGACCTCTTTCAAATCGACATTGTCATTTGTTTCAACGGCAGACTGGCGGATGACGTTTAACGGCGTTCTACGTCACAATATTATTAATATTCTCCAATAGATGTCAGTAAGAGTCATATTTCTCAGTTTATGTTTAAGTTGGCTATCGCTGAAAATTCGAATAAAACTACAAGAATTGTTCGTTTCAAGAAAAACTAGTGTAAAATAAACGTTGCAACCTATGACATCTATGTACAGTAAATTAAAAGCAAATTTGAATCTAGTCAGTTGTTGCATACAGTAGCGCTGCAACTTTCGAACCTGATGGTTTCTTTAAGTGTTTTAAAGTTAAGGTATTGCAATAATAGCTTTATTATCTACAACTTAATCTACCTTAGCAAAATTACACGTAGTAATAACAATACAATACGTAATCGCGCATTTAATGCGTTCGCATCCGCAATATTATTATTATAATACGTTTGTTGATACGATCTCTTCCCGCTGCGACACGAAATAGTCCAAATATAACCGTCACGACATTACGACGGAAATACTAAGTTATAAGGCGAATAAGTCAGCTTTATCATATACTAATCATGGTAGAATTGACTTGTCGATGTCTTAATGCAACAAATCTATACAATCTATACTCTATACAAATAAAAAAATTGGAGTGTCTGCGAATATTAAAATAACTGCTTTTTACTATATGCATATGAATTTATAAACGGCACAAATACCAATTTTTTTTTTAAATTTTGTCTATTTATCTGTCTGTCTGTTTGTTCCGGATAATCTCTGAAACGTCTGGACCGCTTTTGACTGCACTTTCACCGACAGTAATAAGGAGTAACTTAAGGCATCTTTTATTTTTGAGAAATTCTAATTCTAAGCATAGAAATGTGCATAATATTTGCATAGTATCCAATTCGCTCGGATATACTCGTATCTGTATAATATGAAGACAAAGACAAAGAACTTTATTTGCACAAATATGGGTGATTACAAAAGTTGTTAATACATTATTTAGTACGCCATATTTACCTTGATGAGGTATGCAAATATTACAAAGATAAAAAAAAACTTAATAATAACACTATTTATAAAAATGTACACTATTATCAATTTTATTTTTATTTTTATTTGTTCCCATATTGCGCATTTTAAAAATTTAATTTTTAAATTTTATTTCTTCAAGTATGTATTTATTTAGTTGTTTGTTTACGAACATAACAATAGTATTTAATAAACCAACTTTTAGCGAGCTTATTACGTAAATTTGTTGTACCTAAAGCTAAGCGCATAGAGTAAATTATTCACGTTTAATTAACAACTTGCCCGTTGAGCCGAAGTTTAATGGCTGGTTATTGAAACTGCTATTGTTTCGCTTCAGGCGAATGCCTGAACTCGATGCTTCGTCTATGTTAATATTATAAGAAGAAAGTTTTGTTTTTTGTTTGTAATGTATTTACTAGAAGCGCGCATGACTGATGTATAACGCAAACGATCTACGTAGCTAAGTGACACAGAAGAGGTTGGTTGTGAGGTGGGTGACTGCTAGGGACAAATTTCAGGTGGTAAGTTTCCGTGTTTTGGCACATTAAGCTAATGGTTCACGTCGTTATCTAAAGATAAACCTTGAAAACTCGTAGTTTGAAAACATCCGTAAGCGGGGTGGCCAACTCACATATGGCTGCGACCCTATTTTACGTCCCACTGCTGGGCACTGGTCTTTCCCCATTATTGGGGAGGCCTGGAGTTTACTCCACAACGCTGCTCCATTGCGGGTTGGTGGAGATGCGGGTTAGTGGCCAACCCGCTGTCGGATGTTTTCAAACCGCCCACAAGGCCTCCGACAAGGTTTAACGACTGTTATCTATCAACAACAACTGGGACTGACGGCTTAACGTGCCCTCCGAAGCACAGAAACGCGAATGAAATTTTTGCCTCTAGCGGTCACCCATCTCACACCCAACTGCGACCGTTTGGCTTAGTTGCATAGATCGTTTGCATTCTACGCTAACTGCCGGGCCATGCGCGCACATTCCACCACACATATGGACCAACTCATAATTAGGAAACTCCACCACCTTCTGGTAGAGTTCCCGTATAATGGAGAGTGACCCGTGCACTGCGTTGAGACGCAGAGGGTTAAATCAAACTTTAAGGATAATAAATATGTATTCTCTAAAATAAATATTTTTTTAAATATCTTTGGATAATTCACACAACACCATCTGTTTCCAAACTAAGCAGAGCAGAAAGCTGATAAACATACTTATATAATTCTAAATAAATACTTAAATAGATAAATTAACACCCAGACACAGAACAAATAGTCATGTTCATCACACAAATATTTGTCCTAGGTGGGAATCGAACCCACGACCTCACGCTTCGCAGTCGGCTCATCACCCACTACGCCACGGAAGCTGTCGATTCTCTGAATTGGTTTTTTGTTATTTAATAGTAACGAGTATCCTTATACGCCTTAACATCTTATCAGAATTTTCTATCTACAAAGGGAGCTTAACTGTTAATAATAACATAGTTTAATTAGCTTATGGTATACCTCTATTTACGTTACTCCCCGAAGGCAGCGTTGAGGTTTTAGTAACAATTAATATTATTGTAGATTGTAGAGGTCAGCTAAGATTAAGCTGTGGATTACAATGACATATATCTTCTTATATATAAAATTCTCGTGTCACAATGTTCGTTCCCATACTCCTCCGATACGGCTCGACCGAATCTCATGAAATTTTGTGTGCAAATCGGGTAGGTCTGAGAATCGTTCAACATCTATTTTTCATCCCCATAAGTAATAAGGGTGGCCCACCCTAAACATTTTAACGCGGTACGGAGTTCGCGGGGTCAGCTAGTACATCTATATACTAATTTATTTATTTATTTATTTAGTAATATAAACATTACAGATTTTCTAAAAACCCAATGCGTTTATATACTTACAAGTTCTGTACGTACTTGCCCGCTGCTCTACGAAATGCAGCTGGCGGAGTATGAAATATGTCTAAGCTAGTGTCCGTAGCCAGGACACCATTGAGTAACGTCAATGCACGTACGAGCGGTGATTCTCTAAACAATACCAGCCTACAGTACGGAACTGCAAACAAGTTTTGTCGCCGAACATGAACGTTCCTAGGGACGCTCAGCGATATAAGTTCCAGCACAGAGTTATATAGCGAAGCAGTTATATAGCATTTTGATCACAGCAACACTTTCAAAGTCTTTTGACTGCCTCAAAACAAATCCTAATGACTTGTAGGCCTTTGTTGCCAGACCACGAATATGACTGGTGAAATTGAGATCAGGCCTCATTATTACTCCTAGGTCCTTTACCGAAGTTGGTCTACCTAACTCAATTCCAGCCAGCCGATATCTGTACTCTGTTGGATTATGCGCGAGGGTAAACGATATTACCGATCACTTGGTTTCGTTAAACATTAGGTAGTTTTTCCTACTCCACTCATACACACTCTCAATGTCCCTCTGTAAAAGCTCACAGTCCAATGTACTTCCAATCCTTAAAAACAATTTCAGATCATCTGCAAATAACAGACAACGAGCCGTGCTAACCATATTTGGCAAATCGTTCACAAATATTAAAAATTCTAGGGGTCCAAGGTTTGAACCCTGGCTTATTCCGGAAAGCGTGTAATACGGCCTCGAGAGGTATCCATTAAACTGCACATACTGCCTCCGGTTACGGAGGTAGCAAGAGAAGAACTGTAATAAATCAGGAGTAAATCCGGCAGTTGCAAACTTAAGGAGAAGAAGGTCATTATCGACCGTATCAAACGCCTTCCGAAAATTAAAATATGCGGCATCAACTTGAAAACCTTCATCCAAAGCTTGAGCAGTGTACATTTGGAATGCTAGCATATTGCTGGTGGTTGACCGACCAGCACGATAGCCATGTTGCGCATCCGACAATTGGCTCTCTACCTGAATACCTAATAATATAAAGCTGAACAGTTTGTTTGTTTGTTTGAACGCGCTAATTTCAGGAAATACTGGTTAGAATTCCATAATATTTTTGTGTTTAATAGTACATTTATTGAGGAAGACTATAGAGGCAAAAAATTCAGTCCACTCGGACGAAGTCCCAGGCGGCTGTTAGTAAATAATACGTAGATACGTTGGCTCAAACCTTTTATTGTCCCATCGCCTCATTATTTGACAGGCCTGGAGGTTATTCCACCACGCTTTGGTTGGATGTTATTCGCTGTTGGATGTTATTCAAACAGTCAATAAGTGTTTCGACAAGGTTTCACGACTGTTAACCACATCTGTGCTTAGGAGGTCACTTTACGCATATGAAAATTTGCCACTATCTTCTGCCATCGCGCACACGACCTCTCCCGTTTGACTTAACTCCATGCGCGCTACGTTGACACGTTATAAATATGAAATTTTAGTTTATAAATAATAAAAGTTAATAATATTAAACGGTAATAATAATAAACGTTACACACTGATAGTCCTACACCCTGCTACCCTGTGTCGTAGGTACCATGGACACATAAAATAACAGAAACACAAACACCTAGACCGAGAACAGAAATTTAAACTCATCATCAAATTTCTGTTTCGCCGGGAATCGAACCCGGGACCCCTGGATTGGCGACTGGTTACCTAACAACCTACCTGGTTAACATTGCGCCACGCGAGTCGTCTTTTGACTATATTATTATTCCTCGAATCAGTGTTGTACATTACAACACTAGTCAAGAAAAATGAAAGAGATATAATATAAGGGACAATTTAAAAATCTCGTATGCTAAACTTCCAAATAGTTTTAAAACGGTTTTAAGATAATTTAAAAAATGAACAACAAAGACATGCTGTTTAAAACAGTCACATACCTGTTTAAATACTATTATGACTAAAAGTTGCTCGAGTATCCTGACGAAAATTTTCAATTTCACGACAGAGTAAATCGGAAAAGCGGCAGAGACACGGTCGAGAGCGAATTGTTTAAAAATAAATGCTATAAAAATAATCTTCGTATTATTTCTGAAGAAAACTTCTATACTAATAATATAAAGCTGATGAGTTTGTTTTGTTTTAAAGCGCTAATATTGGAAACTGGCTGCAACCCTTTTTTGCGTCCCACTGCTGGGCACGGCTCCCCCTTATTGGGGAGGCCTGGAGCTTAATCTACCACGCTGATTGATGAGTTTAAAATTTCTGTTCTCGGTCTGGGTGTTTGTGTTTGGCTTTATGTGTGTCTATGGTGCTCACGACACAGGGTATATCTACCTTACTGTAAGACTATGAATGTGAAAGGTATTTTTTTATTTTAATTTTAAGTTCACAAGTTTTACCGCCTAACACATTAGTATTAATTTAAGCCTTGGTTATAATTGATTGAAATGGTAGTATGTTTATTATGAAAAATTATTTCATAATAAGAAATCTCTTGCGATAAAATATATCCTTATATTTTCTAAAAGCATTCAGTATTCAATTATTTATTCTCACTCAGAAGCAGGAAATAGAAACCTGCGGTTATTTCCCTCCGCGTAGGAAGTTACCCAGGAAACTCAATTCGCAGAAGGCGTGCCAAATGTTTTAAATGCCTCACGCTATGTTCTGATAAAAATTGCTGGTTAATTGGATTAGTGTGAGTACTGAGGCCGTTTATAGAAGAGCTGATTCAAACGTGTAATTTTTGGTGAGTTTGGGTGAGTGTTTTTCCGTATGGTGTTTGCGTTTACTTAAGTTTATGTTTAGTTTTGTTGTTTTCCTCAGAAATTCTAAGTGATTGATTTTTTAACCCTTTTGTTATGTTATGTCTTACTGCCTAGTTACAGATCTCCTGTAAAAATTTAAAGGGATTAGCAGGTGGGAAGTAATTTATACCAAATTTTCTTTCTTACAAGTAAAGAGAGAAAGAAAAATATAGTGGCTTCTGTGACAGGTAAAAATTATACTTTGTTCTTAAAGGTATCGTGAGTGTCTTTATTCATTGTAATATAAACACGGTTCTACTCACTCGGTTTTTCGGGATCGCCCGACTAGTTTCGGACCATTCCGTGGTCCTTTCGGACCATTCCGTGGTCCTTAAGGACCACGGAAAAAATAATACTTGGGAATAAACAATAAATTTATTCCCAAAAGTTAAGTAAAATTTACATTTTATTTAACTACATATAAAAATAAGTACCTAATTGTAAACGAATGCAAACGCATAATAATGAGTTGATAAAATTATACATTTGTATGCAATTATTAATATCCATTACTTACATTTTTTGGATGTCCAAATCGAGTTTCGAAAAAGTTACATTTTGAAAAATGTAAACCCGTCATAAATGTATTTATCTTTTACTACATAAAAAATAAGAAAAATCACCCGAAAACCGAAAGCACTTGTACGTTGAACATTGTACTAGAGATTCTCAAGTTACACCCAAGTCTAAAACTTCACGAGCCGGGAAACTGACCGTCCATGAAAATTGCTTCCCTACATTCCTACACCAATTTAGTCCGAGGACAATTTTCTAAATGTCCAATCAACAAAAAGGGTAGGAGAATTATGAGCACGCATCGCAGGCCCTGTTTTATAAACTTGTTACAAGTGACACATTGTAGAACCTTTTGTAATTTTCTTGTTGCAAATGTAATGTATCAAGAAAATAATATACTTCCATATCCTGACTTCCAAGGCCCATTGTTCACTAGGCCGATCGAATGTCACGGGTTCGATTTCCGGCGAGGCAGGAATTTGTATGCTCTTTTTTCATTTTCAGTTTCGTTCCGTATCTCTCCGTATAAGTCACTCTGAAGGTAAATAGTAAACCAGTTGTAAGTATAACAAAAAACCAAGTTTCATACCAGTAGGGAAATCTGTGGATGATAAATAAATTAACTATAAACCTATTAATATTTCACGTTAGAGCTTATAACGTTGAATGTAGTGTTTAATTAATAGAAATACTAGCTTTGGCTCTTCAACAAGGTAATGTTGCCAGCATTCTGGGCATACACCCTCAGGGCAGTAATTTGGATGCCACTTTTTACATTAATTAATTTATACTTTTATTTTTACTGTAAGTTTATATAAATTTTTTAAATGTTAATCTTTTTATTTACATTGTTTAAGTTGTACCAATAAAGTTTTTAAATATTTCTTTTTGGTACCGGGGGGGGGGGACCTTCAAAAGGTACCCAGTACCTTGGAAGAGGATACCCACTCGGTGGTCTGCCTCTGCATTTGGGAAGGACTCCGGGATATCCATTGGAACGCACGTGCGGTGCCCCAGAATGGGCCCAAACGGAGAGCAGATGCGCTCTCCTGCACTCTCAGGTGCTCACAGCGGCATGCGGCCACGCACACACCGCCGTCCTTCCCGGGGCTGCTGGCTGGATGAGTCGAGCTCCCACTCCACATCAACCGCAACCCCGGAAGCCCCCTTTTAGTCGCCTCTTACGATTAAGCAAGGGACACCATAGCTTTATTCTTAATCCCTAGGCAACTGGGACTCTGCTTATACGCCTAGCAAACAACACAAGTGTAAATTGACATTTCAAATACCCGTAAGTCACAGAAACAAAGAACTGTAAGAAACTAACACAACATATCTCGAAATGGTTTATTCAGTATCAGTGAACCGTTTTTCTTCAATGTGTCTCCCGAGAACTCGCTGAGATGTTTACTGTACCCTACAGTGAACTAGATCCGTTAGCATTAAGATTTACTGTTCTGAGACCAAATAACAATTGTTTTCTTTCAGTGATTAAGCCCTTTTTAAGTTAATAAAATCTCGTTATATATTGAAACTAGCCTTCCCCCAGTGGCTTCGCCCGCGTGGACCCGTTTTATAGGTTCCCGTAGGATAAAAATCATCCAATGTCCTTTCCCAAGGTCCACTCTATCTGTGTTCCAAATTTCATTAAAATTGCTTCAGTAGTTTAAGCGGGAAAGCGTAGCAGACAGACAGAGTTACTTTCGAATTTATAATATTAGTAGGGATAAGGAGAAAGCTAAATGCTAAATAAGATTAGAGTTTTCTGATTAGCGTTACCACTAGACAAATATGAAACGATGATATCTGAGATCTGATCTCTAAGATTAAATGTAACTTTTTAACATTCGCTGATTTCCCAAACGGCATGAAAATTTATTTTTCGTCATACCACTGTTTTGTCTAGTAGAGTGGCCATAATTTTTAATACTTGAAAACTGAAAATAGAGCCAAAAGTATATGAATATTAAATGAATTAATATCAGTCGTAAACAAGAATAGGTACTCGCCTGCGAAAAATTTCTACCACTATCTATATGGTGTCATGAATACCACGTACTACAATTCACTTTATTTTTTATTTTTATTTGAATGGAGCAGCCGACGAGTATGCAGGCCACGTGGTGTTAAGTGGTCGATGCAGCCCATGGACATCTACATACAACCTCAAGCAAGCATAGGTAAGTCTTATCTGAGGTCGTATGCAGTTGCGCTGCTACTCCGGAGGCTGGTGGTCGCCTCATGTATGTGTGGCGGGCAACTGCACCTTTCCACCGAAACGCAATAGAATTGGTACACGGCAGAAGTAGGTGCAGTGGTGGTACTTTGCCGGGCGAACGATAATAGTTCTACCACCTACAAAAGAATACCAATATAGAAGAATAAGTTCTGAAGTACAAGGCTATCGTTGCTCATATACTTACATTTTAATATCACTTAATTTGAAAAGCTCAGAAACATATTTTTTATAAAACAATAAAGGAGTAATACCACGTTGTAACACGTTAACAAGACATGAATTTCCTTGTTATCGAAAGGTGAAGTATGCGAATATTGAGTCAGTCTTGTTAGGGTGAAATATGCGATCGTTAACCTTTTGAAGGTTTGGAAGCGTAAGCATTTGTTATGGAAGTTCAGTGACGTATCTACATCGAGTACAGTACGCTTAAACGTTTTAAATGGTTGCGATGAGGGCTTTTATTTTTGTTTATCCATAAAAAGTTGTGTGTACATTTTTGTCATTTGTGCGTTCAATATTTTCAACTAATACATAATATTAGTAGAAATTTAATTTTATTGCATTATTAAAAATATATATAACGAATCCATATGTAATTATAAAACAGGCTACAACTAAGAGATGCAAGTTAGTGCCCAACCCGTTGACAAACATTTTCAAACCGTGCATAAGGCCTCCTGCTAGGGTTGACGATATATAAAATATCAATAACAACCGGGGCCAACAGCTTTATGCGTCGCCCGAAGCACGGCAACATGATTTATTTATGAATTTTATTTATATATGAAATTTTTGCTAGTAGCGTTCACACATCCCACACCCGTCTGCGCACGTTTGACTTAGCTGCATCTAATAGATCGCTTGCATTCTATGCCAGTCGCCGGAACATTTGCGCTACAATAATAATAAAACAGGACCATTATAGATTCATTTTCATGTGTGTCTATCATAGCTAATTACCCGACTGCGCGACGCAAAGAAGGTATTTGTTCTTATACATTACATAGTAATATATACATACATAGGAATTTGTAGCTCCTGTCAATTTTTCGGCCCAATAATATCGACATATTGCGTAAATTACGTAGAGTATTTTTGTAAAATACTTAAGTATTAAAATAGTTTGTTGTGGATTTTCCAATTTAACATCTCAACATGTTACAAGACACGAATTTTCTTGTTATCGAATGGAGAAGTATGCGAACATCGAGCTTGTCTTGTTAGGGTGAAATATCGTTATGATAACCTTGATGCTTAGAAAATATATGTAAATTTTGTTATGGAAGTTCAATGACGTCGACCACTTCATCGAGTACTTAAATTTAAAGCGCTTAAAATACGTCAGTTCTTGATTATTTGTTCGACGATAATTATATATTGTTGGTTTTTGTGTTAAAAATGGCAAGCTATAACGATTAACGTTTGAGAATGATTTAGATGAGTACTTAAAACGTTCTTATTTACAAAAGCGTACTATTCGGTCTCTGAATTTTTTAACGATTAACTTTAACTTCGTGAGGGATTTCGGGTTTACGGGACTAAAAACCTGCGAGGTTTTTTTTCCGCCGGCTTTTGTTTTGTTTTGATCTACGCAGCTAAGCCAAACGGGCGCGGTCGGGTGTGAGATGGGTGACCGCTAGAGGCTAAAATTTCATGCGCGTTTCCGTGCTTCGGAGGGCACGTTAAGCCGTCGGTCCCTGTTGTTGTCGATCGATAACAGTCGTTAAACCTAGTCGGAGGCCTTATAGGCGGTTTGAAAACATCCGACAGCGGGTTGGCCACTAACCCGCATTTCCACCAACCCGCATTGGAGCAGCGAGGTGGAGTAAGTTCCAAGCCTTCCCAATAATGGGGAGAGACCCGTGCCCAACAGTGGGACGCAAAAAGGAAACCAAAAGTTCCTTCCTTCATGGCTACAACTCTTTTTGCGTCCCACTGCTGGGCACGGGTCTCTCATCATTGGGGATTCCTGGAGCTTATTCCACCACTCTGCTACATGCAGGTTGGAATGCGCATCGTTATTTAGTTATCATTGTTTCTTGCCAAAACTAAAATTTTCTTCAAATATTAATCAGTAAGACCAAGATAGTTTGGGAAGTTTGTAACTTGAGTTCTGGCAGCCCTCGGGACGTGTCGAGCCAAAGTTTGGAATGCAATTTGTTGAGAGCAAAACCCACATAGGATATAGGTACTTACCTTAGAATAAATACGTATAGAATGAGTGTCTTCATACAAGCGCGCTGTCAAAATTGAAGCAATAAATAGATTCCTACAGCTGTCACATCTGACAAACAAAATATTTTTATTTTGACCAAATTAACTATAAAATACTACAAAATATTGAAAACACTGTGAAAAGTTATTTTATTAGATTGCTTTTGTTTTTAAAAAGTGTTGTGATAAAATTGAACCTTAAATCTTACGGAGCGGCCCGTTGTTTGGTGCCATTAATGGCACCAATCAACATGCTTCAATTTGGCGCGTGAACTTGGTTTCTATTTTATTTTATTTTAGTAGGAAAACATAGAGTGCTTCACTTAAACTAATATCATAATAATATAACTATGCACCATTGAGTAGTTTTCGCATATTGTTGCTAAGTAACACATTCTTGTTTGCCAGTTTTACGTTGGATTTTGTTTTTCCGAAAAAATATAAGCATCAGATCAGTTCATTTTAAACAAATTACAAATAATGAAGGAGAAGAGTAAATAAATATGAAGCTCTAACGAATATACTATTCTAAAGTTTAAATTTACATTTATATCAATTTATAAACCACTTCTTAGAAATAACTGATTTAAATGCGTTAGCTGTTGTGCAAAATAAATGTAATATTTCTATAATGTAATTGTAATTATTTTAAAGTTCTTACGTACTATAATATGTTATGTCGCTGTGTTCTGTGTTTCAAATATATTGATTGATATTAACGTGTTTAAATAGAGTAGTATGCGAGCATGGTGTATTGTTACTACGTTCCTGGGTTCTTCATTTTATGTCGCTGTTCATTTACCGAAAAATTCTGTTCTCGGTCTGGGTACACTTGTTTTTGTGGGTATCCATGGCATCTACGCCACAGGTAATCTTAGTGTTATAGAGTGTAAAGCGATATTTATTTATTTATTTATTTATTATATACTAGTGGTCCGACCCAGCTCCGCCCGGTTGCAGAAGTTGTCCTGCCTTAAAAGTATTTAAGAAGGATACGATATCGTAAAGAGATTTCATACTGTCAAACAAAAATATAAAACAAATAATGACATACGAACTGTCCTGTTATCCTGACTGTGTTAAAGTTTAGAACGACACGGCATGTAATACAAACGTTTGACAGGTAGGAACAGCTTATATGGGAAAACTGCTTATAAATAAAAATAAAAAAACATTTACCAAATTGTGAATCTAAACCATTCTCAAATCCCCTTGAACACTCACATAAACTTACATCATGATCCAGTCACTAGGATGAGTTCAGTGACATACACATGAACACAAGAAACATGTATCTTAAGATGTTCGTATACAACGTTCTGTTACTTCACTGATGGTCACACAGAACATTATTAAGAGAGGTAGAACGGCAATAATGCGCCGTTCGTATGAAGACTGGTGTCGCCGATCAAGTCTCGCCTTTCACCTCCATTACATCTGTACTTAAATAAATACGAAGCTTACGCACATATTTGCAATTTCAAATCTAGCGAATCTTAGCGCCGCACAATCACGCGATTTCAAATGAACGAATCACACCCAAGAACGCACACAAGCACGCATATCGTAGCACGATCGCGTGTTTCTGAAGAGATTTTGGAATTTTGAGCGTTTGGTCAAAATTCCTTGGCACGTCTGCCCCGCCCACATTTCCATTCTACCTCTTTTAGTATGTTCTGTGGATGGTCACCTTAGGTATGTGTCGTCAGCCACATCTCTATCGAAAAACTACGATTATAACTTCATGACTCAGAAATGCGTATAGTGGTGATACTTTCCCTTCACCATACCTATTTTACAATATATTACAAACTATACAATTTATGCCAGGAACAACATGAAGATCTCTTTTTCTTGTATTGGAAAACAGTGAGATTTAGTAAACGTTAATAAATGTGCGTACCAGAATAAATGTAACATAAAGCGGAGCTCTATAGCTGGTATAAAATTTAAGCGAAGCAATCCTGGCGCGATCGGGGCTGATTATAGTAATATATATTTTATTTCGATTTCAATCTCTTAAAAATCAGGTTGTGTTTCATGGCCATCACTAACATTTTATAACCTTAAGAAACTTATCGGATTCATTATAAAGATAAGAAACTTACAAAATAATGAGTCATTTTTAATAAATGAGGGTCGAAACGATAACATCGTAATTTCGGACATCGAAAATAGTGAGACGGGCAATTGAATAGTCGTTAAGACTTTAGCCTTATAGCTAGCGAGAACATATAGAGCGAATTTTATGCCGACTCTCTACGACTCTATTGGCTCGCTTACTCGTATGACAAGCTGAATAAATCCGTCACCTTTTCCGTTTTTGATTTGACTTGAAACATGTAATGTAAACATGTAATGCGTTACATCGAATTTCAGCGTGTCGATGTGTCTTGTTAAATTCCTCATACAATCTTTAGAAAAACATCGTTAGCGCGATTCAGAAATCTGTACAACGCCATCTTAACTAACATATTCAAATGTAGAGATAGTATATTACACTAACGCCATCGAACTTGTGTTATTGAAGGGAATGCGCGTACTAAAAATGGAAAGATAAAGTGCAGTGCATTACATTTTTTATTTGAATGGAGTAGTTAGACGAGCATGCAGCCCACGTGGTGTTAAGTGGTCTCTGCAGCCCATAGACATCTACACACAACCGAGGCTGTATGCAGTTTCGCTGCTATTCCTGATGCTGATGGTAAACTCACGTAAGTCTGGCATGCAACTGCACCTTCCATCGGAACACAATAAAATTGATTCCCGGCAGAAGCGGGTGCAGCGGTGGTACTGACCCAGACGAACCATAATAGAATAAAGTTAGGTAAAAAATACTTTGCATCAATCCGCAATCAGAACGTATGATGGTGTATACTTTTTTCATGCAATAGCATCTCCCTCCCTCCCACATAGGATACATGCACATGCAACAGTAAAAAAGATACACTAACATATGCACCGCCACCAATACGTGTTTCGCCCCAAAACAGAGCATAATCAGGGGTATTGACGACCTCCGTGGCGCAATGGTTATGTCGGACTGCCAATCGAACGGTCCCGGGTTCGATTCCCAGCGAAATAGAAAATTTAATGATGAGTTTAAATTTCTGTTCTCGGTCTGGTCTTTTTCTGTCTTTGTGTGTGTCCATGGTACCCACGACATAGGGTATATCTACCCTACTGTGGGGCTATAAGTAAGAAGCGTTATTGACTCTACGACGGTTACTCGCAAAGTGAGGCAATGGCCAACGCACAATCATAATAGTTCTACCACTTACAGTAATTTAAATGTTTTAAATTTACTTGCCGTCCCGCGACCGTAACCATAAGTATAAACTAAAATTAATTTTTAATACAGTTGCTCAAAAAGTGGCGTATTGCAGGGACGTATAGCGTTCGGGAAGTGAGCTATTACACACTCGTGCTTTTTCTTTACCTTTTCCGAACTCGTGCATTTTCTTTCCCAACTGTCAAAATAATGTCTATTAAAAAAACCAATCACGAAGTTTTTACTAAAAAAAATCATAGAAGTTTTTATGATTCATGCAAATATTTCTAAAAAGAAGCTAATAATTTGTTTCAATATCAGATTTAATGATTTGATTCAATGAGTTAGGTTTCATTTCATTTTAACTCATTAACATTTTCATTTCATATAAATATAAAATTTCATATAAAATTCTACTGAAGACTTGGCTGTATGGGCATAGTCCCTTTGCCTACCCAGAATGTGTGAAGAAAACAAAAAAATCTCTGCATATAGCATATATTCTTTTACGGTTGCGCCATTTAAAAAAAATGTTCTTTGCGAGTTTTTATTATTTTATTAAATTATTCATTTTTTCGCAACTGTATTAAAAATAGTTGTTCAGTACATGTGCGGAACCGTTATTGCTAAGAGTTCCGACTGTCAACCCTCACCTTCGGCTACGCCTCGGCTCGGGTAGACATTTGTCGGAACTCATTGCAATGACAGCCTTTCCGCACTTGTAATGATATACTATTCTCGTTCCCGATCTTCTTTGAGACAATAAGTTGTTTTGCAAAATGCGGGATGACATTAAACTTTTTATTGCACACTCGAACATTTTACGTCGGCAGTATAAAATAGATGCTGTAAAGAATGAATTGCTAGCCGCGACACTTATGTTTATACTGTAATGTCTTTTGACGATAAATTATGCTGTTTTTACTGCAGAAAGTGTGAAATGAAAATAGACTTTACGATTTCAATTTCATTTCTCGTTATTTTAAAATGTTTACAGCAATTTCGATAGTTTGTTGCAATATAAACGGTACTAGTAATTAACACTAGTATTTTTTTCACCCTTTTTTATGTCCCACTGCTGGGCACAGGTGTTTTCTCACAAGTGAGTGGGATTTAGGACATAACCACGCTGCCCAAGTGCGGATCGGTGTACGTCATGCTTTCGAGAAATTATGAATTTCTCTCAGGAGAACATCGTAATTAATTCAATATCACGATATTGTACATTATCGTGAAGCAGCGATAAATGCTCACAGTACGATTATTTTTGTAAGAGGTGCGCGACGAGGTTTTGAACCCGGGATCGGTTGCGTCAAAGACCGCATTTTTTTCACCACTCGGCCATCGCTGCTCGCGAAATGCTCGTGAAGTGATAGTCAAATGGTTAAGACACTGTTCTTCGATGGTTCCCAGTTAAATTCCCGCGAGTCACTTTCTAGTCTTGGTTCCGTCCGCGTGGGATACAAATCAGGGATACAAATCAGGGATAAAAACAGGTTTATCTGTTGCACCATTGCAATGTGATAGAAGGATAAACAAATAAACAAACTAACCCAACTTTCACATTCATAATACTCGTATTAGTACGTATATAGATTTATTGCTGTCCCGTCTTTAGGAAAATTATTACACAATTTCTTTTAAAGGTATTGGAGTGTGTACGCCGGGTTTCAAACCATGGACCTCCGCATCAGAAACCGGTGTACTGAGCACTGGGCTATTGCTGCTAGCTAACAACTCCAACACATTTTGTGTGCAAAAGTTTCTGTCGAAAAGAAAAATGCCAGCATAAAAAAGCTATTAGAAAAAGTTCATGCAAGCTAATTCACATAACCTTATCTTGTTAATTCGCGGTCACCTTCAGCGAAAGGTGCGCCGAACGACACGCAGTCATCATGTTATTAAAATTCTCGTGTTATTAAGTTACGAGAGACAAGCGATAAAAAATTGCAAGTATTTTTTTAAAACATCATAACGTGTAAGCCCAACCTCACGCAAACTTGAATCTTGTCTGAGGTTATGTATTTTTACATTACTGTAATTTCACATATGTTTTTTGGTTGTATGTTTTGCGATTTTGAGTCATGCAAAGAATTTAAATGTGTGTGTAATCATACATTAAAATTTAAAAAATCGTAGTCACATTGGACAAGTTTCTGTAGTCTTACTTCAGATTTTCCAGCAAGCACTAACTCAATGAATGTATCAATTGTTTAAAATAATCTAATAACACGACTGACGCACCAAGTTACAATGTTGCATGACTTACTGCCCTAAAATGTATATATACAATTCGCTAATTGCTTTTCAGGTATTGAGTTTCTTCTGAGTTAACCCCCCACGCCAAAACATAACGAATCCATTCCGAACGAATTACCTTTAGATAATGCTTGCAGTTTTTGGTCGCTCGCTCTTCGAAATATTAAGGTGTGTCGCATTAAAAGTAAAGTAAGTATCCACTCGTACATGATGTGAAGTCTAATATTTGTGTAGTATTCGCAAATTATTTCTACTTACTTTGTACTCAACCAATTTTATTTTAATACCGCAATAAAAGTTTAGCAGATGAGATCTCGGTTTACTACGCCTTAGGTTCGTGCTTAGTACTGGCGCGTATATCTTACGATTTTTGTTTGTACAGACATTAATTCCTGGCAATCCTTAAAATCCTTCCGCTTCCGTAAAATTTTTAAATCTACATCTCACGATTGCACAATGCCGCGTGATTGGCTAATCGCGTAGTTTGTTGGAGACAACCTCACCCCCGTGTTTCTTCATTTGCGATGATTCGCGGATGAAGATTAAATAAGGCAAAATCTTACTTATTACTTTATTACTACGTTATTCGCTCGCGTACTCTAAACAAATAGTAAATTTTCTGGCGGGATAACTAATCGATCTTCAATCCCGGGACAAGATTTCCATACTTTATGTCTAGGACTCAGTGTATCGAAAGTCGAGTCTCTACAACAATCATAAAAAAACTTCATTTGTATTTACAATCACGTAGCCAGCTTTCTTATTTTTGATGTATCTCAAATCAATTTATTTTATTCTATTATTAGTATTTGTATAACAATAGCGGCAACAGAAATACATCATTGCCTTTGATTATCCATTGAAATCATTGCATTAAGATTGAATGAAAGGTAAATTGTGGTTTACGATTTATGACGTATTAAAAAAAACTACTTACTGGATCTCGTTCAAACCAATTTTCAGTGGAAGTTTGCATCGTAGTGTACATCATATAATTTTTTTAGTTTTATCATTCTCTTATTTTAGAACTTACAGGGAGGGAGACACACATTTTACCACTTTGGAAGTGTCTCTCGCGCAAACTATTCAGTTTAGAAAAAAAATTATATTAGAAACCTCAATATCATTTTTAAAGACCAATCCATAAATATCCCACACGTATGAGTTTGATGAAAAAAATTTTTTTTGAGTTTCAGTTCTAAGTATGGGGAACCCTCAAAATTTATTGCTTTTTTCTATTTTTGTGTGAAAATCTTAATGTGGTTCACAGAATACATCTACGTACCGAGTTTCAACAGTATAGTTCTTATAGATTCGGAAAAAAGTGGCTATGACATACGGACGGACAGACAGACGGACAGACAGACAGACAGACATCACGAATCCATAAAGATTCCGTTTTTTGCCATTTGGCTACGGAACCCTAAAAATGTATCTCCACCACCCTGCATGAGAGGTGCTAGGCGGAGTAAGCTTCAGCTCTCCGCAAATAATAGAGAGAGACCTATGCCCAGCAGTGGGACACAAAATGGGTTCTAACCGTAAAAACATAACGTATCATAAAAAAGTGGCAACTGACGATAGTTTATAATCGAAGTATCAAATATATGGTGTCCGCTGTCCACTCCCCTTAAGATATATATACAGAGATCGATCGATACTAATCAAATTGGGCTCGACCTATATATTGTACGAAACTGACCTGTGCCGTCCGAAATAGTAATATTATCTTCTACTAAAGATTAGTGTGACCTGTAGATAGAATCGAATACACGTGTGGTCAATGAAATACTTATATAATTTAATGAACAATTTATAACCTTTCTAAGTGAATTCTTATAATTCTTAGCGTTGTGTGAACAAATATTTAAATAAAAATAAATAAACGTTACACACTCATAGCACCACATTACGGTAATTAATACCCTGTGTCGTGGGTACCATGGACACACACAAAGACAGAAACATAAACACCCAGACCGAGAACAGAAATTTAAACTCATCATTCAAATTTCTGTTTCGCCGGGAATCGAACCCGGGATTGGCAGTCCGGCATGATAACCATTGCGCCACGGGGGTCGTAACAGATTATGAGAAAGAATTGTTTGTTCAATTGGGATGTCAACAAAAACTTTATATTGGCTTAATCGAAGCATTTATGTTAAACGACTAGCACACTACAATCTGATTTTGAATAACTTATAAATATGCAAGTTATGACTTTCATATACTGCGAATACTTACGCAGTACAAAAAATGTAGCCATGTGTTGAAGAAATAAGCAATAGTACTGTCTATACTTAAAACCCCTTATTTTGACTTCGATTTTTGTTAAAGTCAGATAACTATTTCTAACATATTTTAGTGGCAGACACCACATACATAATTAGTACTGGTTTATGAAATGAAATAGTTTATTAACATCCTGGGTAATAAATGTAATAATATACACTTGATGTTTGCCATTGTTGTACGGCCATCAGCTCACCGTCATCCGCTTTGGGTGCGCTAAGGCTTATATGGGCTAGGAGAAAAAAGCTGGCGGAAAAAAAAAACTCCAGCCCTGTTTTAAATAATTTTTCAGGTATAATGGGTATTTATTATGCAGCATGACTGTGGGGCGACAAGGAGCACACGAGACAGGTATCGTGTGTGTCAACTACATAGTTCTTTTTTTCTTTTATTTCAGTCTTGTGTACTTTGCTCTATTCTTCACAATTCATCCCTATTCAATCCTATTCTACAACCTTTTTTTTGTATCGTGGCGGGGAAACCTTAAAAAGGTACCTGCACCTTGCAGTGCAGTGCAATTTGCTTAAATAAGAATTAAACTATCAAGAAAAACTTTCTAGAATAAATTATCTACGCAGGAACTCTGGACTCAAAGCCATTAATATCTCTGTAGAAGTTTGGTTTCGTATAAGAAAACACTTCTCCAATACAAATGATCTCAATTATTGCAACCATTAACATTTCAACCAGCGATTATTTAAAATATTTTCATTCAGACGTTGCATACACAACGTGTCTGTTTATAATGGAAAACCAAATTACATCGAACTAAAATGCGTCAGTATTTATGTTTGATATCTAAATTTAATTATAGTTTAAGACATATTCTATAATTTCGAACACTAATTTAAGTAGGTTAAAGAATACTGAACAAGAAAATATATTTTTTGAAAGAGCATATTATGGATGTAGACATAAACCATTTTAGCAATGTCCTGTCTACCAATGGGATACAATAAATAAAGTTAAAAAAAAACGAAAAGCACGCTTTTTAAGCACATCACACTAAAAAGTTAAAATAATGTTTAAAATAAGCTTAAAACAGTAATGAACGAAAATACTAGTATTATTGTGAAGAAAGCGTCGGGCGCTCGATATACGAAAAATATGACATGCTTTGTGCTATACTTCTTCCTATGTTTTCGTTCACTATTGTTTTAAGCTTATTTTAAAAATTATTTTTTACTTTTTAGATTCATGTGTTTTTTAAAGCGTGTTTTTTAGTTTTTTTTAATTACCTTTACATATTTATATTTAATTTTTTTGTTTCATATGCTATAAATGTTCTTAGTCCAAATGAGCATTACAAAGATGCTCAAAAACACACAAACATACAGGTAAAGCTAAAACATACAGCTAATAAAAGCTAATAAAAACAATGTTCATATTTAACATTTTCATTTAGATTTCTGCTCGTTAATAGCGTTGCCCTGATGATCACAACGCCACACCACACGTCTGATCATAAAAAAATAACGCTCAGGCGTGAGACATGGCATAGAGCGTCATTTTACATAGACAAACTTCGCCAAGTTTTTCAAGTAAATACGTAGGAAATAGCTAGTATTTTATGCGTTACAACAAACACGTATTCGGTATTGACGTAACCGATTTCGACGTTAAGTGGGCGTACAATCGAAGTACTACGTGCGTAGTTAGTTTTCGAGTCGAGACCAATTATTTATTCATTCAAAATATCGATTCACTCAAAATGAGCCGGTGTTTTTTTATTTAAACGGTGGATTTGTCGTCGATACTGTTTTTTGGAAGTCCCGTTTTTCCAGTAATGATACC
This sequence comes from Pyrgus malvae, assembly GCA_911387765.1. Classification (NCBI taxonomy): domain Eukaryota; kingdom Metazoa; phylum Arthropoda; class Insecta; order Lepidoptera; family Hesperiidae; genus Pyrgus; species Pyrgus malvae. Next base: position 17,644,838 of record OU426958.1, read on the forward strand.
CTTGTCTCTAAGAAATCGTCGGCAATCGTTGAAAATGTGCTCCAACTTTAAGTGGGCGTCGCTCCAGACAAATCGAAATAATAATAACGCTTCACACTCATAGCCCCACAGTAGGGTAGATATACCCTGTGTCGTGGGTGCCATGGTCACACACAAAGACAGAAACACAAACACCCAGACCAAGAACAGAATTTTAAACTCATCATTCAAAATTCTGTTTCGCCGGGAATCGAACCCGCGACCCTTCGATTGGCAGTCCGGCATGGTAGCCATTGCGCCACGCAGGTCATCATAACAATCTTTGGATGATTAGGTTAGTAGCTCGTATTTTTTTTATTTGAATAGAGTATCAGACAAGCATGCTGTCAAGCAACCCTAAGTCTTGCCTGAGGTCATATTATGCAGTTGTCCCTCCAACTGTGAAGTCTAATAGTGATCTTAGGTCAGTGTGGCCGGTACCCGCACCTTTACAAATCTATATCTATACTAGTATTATAAAGAGGAAATATTTGTATTTTTGTATGTTTGTAAGGAATAAACTCAAAAACTACTGTTCCGATTTCAAAAATTCTTTCACCATTAGAAAGCTACATTCACCTTAAGTAACAGGCTACTTTTTGCCGCGGAAAAATGCTTCATATGTGAAAACAGGTAATAGGGTCAACGCGGTAGAAACAACTGGCTAAACGCCTATGATTTCAATATAGTAATGAAGCCTGGAATAGCACATAGGCTATTTTTTATCCTACGGGCACCCATTAAACGGGTCCACGTGAGCGAAGCCGCCGGCGGAAGGCTAGTAAAAGATAAAGAGACTTTGCGAGTAACCGTCGTAGAGTCAATAACCCAGATAAAGAGTTTGTACATTTGACGACTTGATGAGACGATTCGAGCGTCTTCCGACAGGTAGAAGATACCATAACTCACATCTTATAGTTCCAAGTAACATATAATTACACGGGTTTCCAATTTTAGGTTAAAAAAAAAACTTTTAAAAGTATAGATTATGGGGCAAGAATCGGATGAAAGAGTGATCATTGTATTTTATGCTTTGAGGTCAGTAAAATATAGTAAAAATATGCACTAATTGATGTTGGATATCATAATGTTATTTGTCAAGAAACTGAAGTTAGGTACAGTGTTTCACGCTACCGCATCCAAAAAATCAATAAATATTATTTGAATAACGCTATGGAGAAAAATCGTGCACATAAACGTTTCGTTATAAATGTCTGTTAAATAAACAGTGTTCGTGCCGACAGAATTAATTCTTTCTCCGCCACGGTACTCCACACTTTTAATTTCAAGAGAATTTTATTCTACATGTGAATAAATATTATTTCAACCTGCACGTTCCAGTGTACTCTATATGAAGCCTCTTCCATATGGGTTCGATAACATCGGTTCATTGGCCGCAACCCTTTTTTTGCTTCCCACTACACACGGGTCTCTTCTCGTTATTGGGGATCTATGTATGTCTGGTAATTTAAATGAAGTATTTGTTTTGGTCCCATTGCTGGGCACGTGTTTTTTGAAGTGAAATCTTCAGCTGATGGCTCGACTGTCTATACTTGTAAAATTCGTTTATATCAAGTATTTAAAATATGGACACTGAACAAAGAAATTAATTAAAAAAGTGATGAAGAAATAGTGAAAGAAAATGTGTTTTTTTTGAGTACAATTTCAAGGGGAAGGCTCGCCGTACAAAGGTTTATGTTGAGAAACTTGGTATCACTTACTTGGTATTACATACGCCCACAATGAAAAGTAAACAGTTGAAATTCTCATTCAACTTAATTACAGACGTTGCTCCTTACAATTGTGAATTAATGACGTAATTTTCCGCGCACTTATTCCTAATGGCTGCTGTAACGAGCTTTTTAAACAGGTGATGTGGAGTCGAACCCACGTTTTGAGATTCATTCCGACCCACATTAGATAAACATAAAGTTTGGATCTTTTACGTGCATAATTACACCACTCGTTGCACGGTTTATGGGTACTTGTCCCATGAACGACATCTAACGAACGTATTGAGACATTATGAATACGATTTTTGGCAAAACATGAAAGGAACCGATAATAATATGCACAGACCTTGCTTCTTTCGCTACACTTATTGTGTTATATTTATGCGGGTCCAAAAACGTTAAGCATCGGAAAACGAGCACTAAAAGAACGAAGAAAGTACAAGAGCAGTAAAATATAAGAGTAGTATAGGTACTAGTGGTCCCAGATCCATCCGGGTGCAGACGTTGTCCTGCCTTAAAAGTATTTAAAGAGGATTTGTCATTTATTATCTTAAAGAGATTTCATGTTACTGTCAAACAAAAATATATATCAGGTAATGACATAATATATGAACTGTCCTGTTATTCTGACCGTGTCAAAGTTTAGAACGACACGGCACGAAATACAAACTTATGATGGCAGGTACAAGTGGACAAAAGAAGCACCTTTACGTTTTATGAGGATTGTAACACAAGATAACGTTAAGTTTATGAGGACAAATACCTATACAACGTAAACAACTATAATATACTCACTTCATTGAATCATTCCATTCAGACAAACTGTGTGGCACAATGGTTACCATACCGGACTGCCGAGCGGAGGGTTTTGGGTTCGATTCCCGGCGAAGCAGAAATTTGAATGATGAGTTTAAATTTCTGTTCTCGGTCTGGATGGTTGTGTTTCTATCTTTGTGTGTGTCCATGGTACCCACGACACAGGGTATATCTACCCTATTGTGGACACAAAGGTACTGACTCACCAGGGTGTCAATATCTTGATGCTCTAAGGTTGGAGAACATTTTTATCATTGAAAGTGTCTTTATTTGACTTTGTTATTTTTTATTGAAGTGAAAATTTCTTTAGCGGCCTTTTTTGTGTTTTTTATTTGTGAGTTTTTATTTTTCAAGACTTATCTATAAACTCCTCGCACGTAAAAGTTACAGTGTCGATGAAACGACAAAGAGCAAAGAAAGTTTACGATTCCAATTATTTTCGACGGGAAATATTAATTACGAGAACTTTTCGTTGAAAAATGTAATATCCAGCGATCTCTTCTCCTGGCAATATATTGAAAATCAGTACAAAGCCTTCGATATAACGATCGTTTAATTGGGGAATGTTGCCGTTATTACGTTTAGTTACTAATTGGACGGTGAAAATTAATATGAGTTGTTAATAGGGTATAGAAGTGTGGCATGTCTGAATTTTAGGGAGCAAAAAAAGAAAGATAAGATGAGTTTTAGGTTTTGATGTAGTGTACACATATACAAATATTGAGGCGATGACGTGTAATTTTAGGAGGGGAAATATGCCATATAGTATATATACCTATATATTTATATGGCATATACATCGTTTAAAAGATTTATCCATCGTGAATGTTATTAATCTGTCTAAGAGCGGCTTTAGACGAGCGTATTATACACGCGTATAAAATCGTTTTACGAAGCGCGTGTAGGCGCGTAACGTTCGTATCGCGATTATACCTAATTTATAACCTGGTTGGAACAACTCCACATTTGCTGCCAATCCACATGCTATTTTCTACTCGTTTGACAATAAATTTCATTTAATTTTAAAGTCTTCCAACGAAGGTTTTTACTGAACACACACACAATGGTCAGCGGCTTAGCAAAGAGGTCCCATAGAAAAATTAATTAAAAGTTACAGCCCCAATAGAACGAATAAAGGCAAAGAAAGATTATGATTCCAATTCGTTTCGACGGAAAACGTTACTAAAGAGATTTTTTTGTTTAAAAATTTAATATCCAGCCAACTCATCCCAAAGGAATATGTTGAATATCTGGAGTAGAAAGCATTCGATATAATGATCGTTTAATTGGGGAATGTTGTCGTTATTGCGTTTAGTTACTAATTGGATGGTGAAAATAAATACGAGTTGTAATAGGGTACCCAAATAATAACATGATGTTATAAAAACAATGGCATAAACTTCGTTGTGCTATGCAAGAGGTCCTGTGTTCTATTTCCAGTGGGGTAGGTACCTTTTTAAGCGATAAACAATGAAGTCATTTTATGCATCTATAGCTTCAGGATTAAGAATAGAGCTACGGTATCCCCTGCCTGATCGTAAGAGGCGACTAAAAGGGGGCTTCCGGGGTTGCGGACGGTGAGAGTGGGAGCTTGACCCGTCCAGCCAGCAGCTCCGGGAGGGACGGCGGTGTGTGCGTGGCCGCTTGCCGCCGTGAATACATGAAGGTGCAGGAGAGCATATCTGCTCTCCCGAAGATGAGACCGTTCTGGGGCGCCGCGCGTGTCGGACACCGTTGCGTTCCAATGGAGATCCCGGAGTGCTCCCAAGCGCAGAGGCAGGCTACCGAGGGGGTTGTAGTGCGGTCAAATCCCACATAACCCAGTAACCTCTCCCAAGGTGCTGGGTACCTTTAGAAGGTCCCCCCCATACAAAAAAAGGTACAGACTTATTACTGATTAGAAACTAATAGAAATTAGTTTTATTAACTTGCAATGTACAAAATCTTGCAACCAAATTAACTATTAGAATACGATACAACATGATTAATTTTAGCTTATTTAAATAATAGTTTATTTTTGTTAAGGTGTTTTTAATTAATGTTCGTCTACACTTTTACAGGCAATCAGAGCTTCATAAAACTAAATCTTGCATGAAAGTCACCCCAAATAACTGAATAAGGGTTCCTTTTTGGGAAGTTTCCAAAGTATTGAAAGCTTTATAATGTTTCTTTAATGTTTCGATCTTGTTAGTTCGGACGACAATCTTTCAGAGCACTCAAATCGTAAACTGATTTGACCATTTTTATGCACGATTTTATGAGACTGTTAGGTTGATAGCGAAAAAATGGGACGGTCGAGTCTGATTCATGCATCGAGGGTTCCGTACAAACTTGCAAGTATTCCAGAATCTGTTAAAAATAATAATTATCAGTTTACCGCCTACGGCACGCCAGCGTGATTTACACGTTTTTCTCATAGGAATATTGCCTGTGTCACTCTCATACCCCCAAACAACATATATTCGAATACATTACTATACATGTACAAGATGAATTAAGAATTAAAGATGATTGTGACGATGTCCACCTTATTTCCGCTTAAAAAAACAGTGAATAAATAGTGTAGTTATTATTATAGTAAGAAGAATGCGGATAATTGCATATTGTATTAGTACAGGCTCAGACTACGTTGGAGAAAGTAGATGGGAAAAAAACTATATCCGTACAAAAAAATTAGGCCATCTGCAGTACCGTTTCTATGTAAAAGAAGGACAAACAAACAACACATGTATATTAATAGTGTGGATTATTTTCTGTGATATAACAAATGTTACACGTAACACAAATTAAGATTATAGGTGAAACAAGTCGCTATGGATAACTGTATATCATAAAATATCGTTTACCTACAGAATAGCCTATAATTAATTTCAGCTTACAAAATACCATGTAAACACACGAATTCGAATTTTGTTTGAAATTTTGTGAATTTGCAAGCACACAAATCCCAGTGCAGCGGATCCTTGTTTACGCATTGTATTTGGGTTTTACGGAAATTGTCAGCTTTGTCATTTGAATATACGTCATGATATATTTCTGGTGGAACAGCAGACAATAGGACAATGACAAAAAGGCCAAATTTTATGTAACTCTCAAGCATCAAGAAAAAAATATCGTAGGTAATGAAGCGATTACACGTTTTTCTGTCAACGTGTTAAACCTATCTACCCATAACATAAAAAAATTTAAGGTGTACGCACACACCCTCTCCCTTTTCCTTCTGCCATTATCAGTCTCTCCCATGTACACCACTGAGCCGGGCTTCGGTTCTACGCATCAAATTTTCTATGTCCCCCAAGACTTTGGATATCCTAGTATGGGGCTATGAGTGTGTACCATTATTTATTTGATCTTTCGTAAGCTTGGGCCTAAAAGGTTGAATGTCTATTCAATGAGATAGCAATTCCGCAAATTAATGAGAGGGCGCTAACCTCTTTGCACCCTAATACCGCCATGAAACGTCATCGTATATAGTTAAGAAAGACAAATGGGTAACAATATGGTGTAAGCTTATTTTATTAAGGAATCTGCGAACTTCCTGTCTACTTGATTATGGAGATATATCGTATAATATGATAATGTATATTTGTATATGTAAGCCTACGTTTGTTAAACCTTATCGGAGGCCTTAATCGTGCGATTTGTAAATATCCATAATCGAGCATAACAACCACACAATAACAGTGGGTTGGCTACTAACCCGCGTCTCCACTAATCATCATTGGACCAGCGTGGTGGTAACCGACTAAGCCAGAGGCCCATACCCAGAAGTTGGCCGCAAAAAAGGGTTGTAGGCAAGCTTTCATGTACTTACAAATAACCTTGTTAGTGATTAAAAAAAACAAAAGCGGAATGTTTTGTGGTTTTTCTGGGCCATATACTCTACATTCAATTGTACGTACGGAACTGTTGTGCATGTATCTTCACGTCATCAAGCCCTTAAGGAAATTAAAATAGCCAAGGCAAGGAAGTATCACTATGTTTTCCTTCACAGTGGAGCAAGAAATCATACTAATATTATCATCATACTAATCATACTTCATACTAATATTATAAGCGCGAAATTTTGTAAGTATGGATGTTTGTCACTCTTTCACGTAAAAACATCTGAATGGATTTGAATGAAACTTTACAATAATATAGTTTATACGTCAGAATAACACATAAGCTACAATTTATAAAGATATTTTGTGAATTGTCCAAAATATGACGATAAGTGTCAAGTAAGTGGAAAAAAAGTTACAATCTGCGGACTATTCAGGCGTGCGCTGCCAAAATCGCTAGAGTTACACATAATTATGTAATGTATGATTTTTATCTTAAATAGTCTTCAAAAAAACCTGCCACAGTATATATCTATATCTCATGTGTAAGTCATTATAGCCATAATGTGTAAGCCTTAATATAGTGAACCATAACTAAAATAAAAATTGACAATTTACTGACCCTCTCTAACGCGGGTGAAACTGCGGGGTGGCCTAGTAAATAAATATTTACAATAAAAACAAATTAATAGGACTATCATACCCCTATAGTTGACTGTTCTCTATCGAGGACAGTTGGAACCGACGGTTTAACGTACCTTTTGAAGTACGGAAACACGCATGAATTTTTTTGCCACTAGAGCGATTACCCATCTCACATTTGACCGTGCCCGTTTCACTTAGCTGCAAAGATCGCTTGCTTTCTACGCCAGCCGCCGAGATATGCGTGCCTTAAACTATCAGTAACTCCTAATTATTTACTCACGGAACCCTTAACGTAGTTGTATTTTTGTTTGTTTGTAAACGTATACCACACCAACCCATCCACGCATTAGGCCGTCACTAGTTCAAATATACCATAGTTGACAAGGCGAATTAGGTCGATAGTAATTCAGTTGGCCATTCGTTTCTATTTCTGACGTAATCGATCGCCACCGACCTATTGCACTAAATACAACGTGACTTGTTGGTTGCCCTAAAAATAATAAAACATTCGCCCGTAGTGGGCCCGGATCATCAAACATGTAGGAGCAAAGGGAGTTAACACGCGAAGCGCATTTACACCGAATAAAATTTTGTAGATGGTAGAACTGTAATGGATCAAACGGGGAAGTAACACCTCTGTACCCAGTTCCGCCGCATTTATACTGTCTGTCGGTCTGTCTGTCTGTACACGTAGCTGATGTAATAAGGAGTAACTTAGACTTATTTTAGAAAAAATCTAAAACTAAGGTCTATGTGGACGAAGTCGCGGGCGGTCGCTAGCTAATAATAATAAATAAATAAACGTTACACTCATAAATCCACAGATAGGTGGGACATATCCTGTGTCGTCGGTGCCATGGAAACGCACAGACAGAAACATAAACACCCAGACCGAGAACAGGAAATTTAAATTCATCATTCAAATTTCTATTTCGCCGGGAATCAAACCTGGGACCCTCCAATCGGCAGGCCGGCATGCTAACTATTGCGCCACAGGGGTCGTCATTGAAATTACATGACTTACCGTGACCACTCAACAAACAAAAATAATATTACACGTCCATCAAAAACCTGACGCTCATAACTTCGTACACATAAGAGCCCCGGGGACCTCAAACAACGCTACTATGTTAAAGCCTCAGCTTATAGCTTTACAACTCGTATTTACTTAAGCGTTTCCACGAGTTATCCCAAGCGTGAATTCATATAATGTCATACACTAGCGGATCCAGGAGAGGCGGGGGAAGGGGGTAAGGGCCTCAAGCCCCCAAAACCATTCGGGTTCACCCTTGACAAACCTCAAATTAGATTACATAGCACAAAAGTCGCACAATGATGCCAACAATATTTCAAGTTGGTGAAAATACCGCAAAACCCCGTCCCCAAAATGATATCAATCTTCTCCCCCCCCCCCCTCAAACTCTGAAATCCAAGATCCGCCACTGAATTGTCATATTAACAAGAAAGCATTAAGTAGCATTTGTAGGTTTTAGAAAGAAGTACTATATAGATTTTTTGTTTAAGAAGTGTAAAGGCGTCGGGGTTTTGAAGAAACCGTTATAGTTTTCTGAAGCTGCTGCGATTTTATTTAAGTGATTTAGGGATTTGTACCCATTAAAGTCTACTGGCCGTAAAACCTAAATAGTTTTGTAGTTTAAACAAAATTAGGTGCATAAATCAACAACAACAACAACAATAATACTTTATTGCACACCAAATTTTACAGTAAAATAACATTATAGATGTATTATTTAATTAGTGTATGCAATAGGTGGCCATATCGCTCAGGCAGCGATCTCTTCCAGACAACATATGCTTGGAAAATGGATGGACGGAAGGGAAAAAGAAAGGGTAGGGTGTGCTAATTTTACATAATGTAAAATCCAGAAATCAAACGAACAGAGCTTCTGCATTTTTTTATTGACAAGCAGAATGACACAGAATAATGGCTGGCAATGGCTTATATAGAGACGACTCCCTTCTCATTGGCTAGGGCTTGGCTTGGCTTAAGGGAGACGTCATGGCGGCATGGCTCCAATTGGCTAGCTGGCTGACACGTTCGTTACATTCGGCCATCCTGGAACAATTGCTCCCGCAATGGGAACAAACAGTAAAGATTAGCATCTGGCAGAAAGAAAGAAAGAAAGAACGCTGGCTGGCTGGCTTGTATTTCAATGCTTCCGGTACGTGAAGTTATAAATAAATAACGCTTCACACTCACATCCCCACAGTAGGGTATATAGACCCTGTGTCGTGGGATGGTACCTACAACAAAGACAGAAACACAAACACCCAGACCGAGAACAGAAATTTAAACTCATCATTGAAATTTCTGGTTATGAGTAGCTATGGCACTGTTAACAATCTGGCATTACAACTAACACTGGCAAAAATTTCCCACTGCTGGGCACAGGTCTCCTACACACAAGTGAGAGAGATTTAGGCCGTAGTCCACCACGCTGGCCATGTGCGATTTGGAGGACGTCATACTTTCGAGAAATTATGAATTTCTCTCATGCATGCATGGCGATGGAGAGCATCGAAATTAAAAGTCACGATATTTGCCATCACTATGGAGCAGCGATAAATGCGCACATTACAAATTTATTTGTCAGAGATGCGCGCCGCTCAATTACAATACTAGTATGCAAAGTAGGTACGAGTACCTGGCTGTGGCTTTTGGCTACTTGTGGCCCTATCAACTTCTGTCCTTACGGCATCGGAATGCAGCCCACAGTTTCGCAGCCAATTCAAAAACCTTCATGTGGCCACGGTAAAGACATCTGTACTGTAATGAAGCTCTACTTGTCACGAAAAAGGGTTACCGGTCGCGAGAGTTAGCTGCAAAAAGGTATTGGCATATTAATACACTTAATCACTGCTTAGTCATACTTATTCACACAACGGTTACACATTTCATTTCCTGTTTCCGTCTTTCACGAAATGTAATCCAATTGTTCCCCAAGCTGATCATCAATTATATTTCTTCGCTTTATTCTCGATATGATAATATTACAAAGGTAGTTTCCCTATCCTACAAGGCAAGTTCGCACTATTTTAAAGAAACTTTTTTGTCTTTACAAAAAAGAAAAAACTCCCGGTGACATAATGACAGTACATCATGTTGACATTAGCTCATTCCTTTTTCGTGCGAGGCAAAGAACGCACCTTCTAACGCCGTATTATGCTAAAAAGAAGCGCAAAGGAGAAGTTCAAATATATTACAGACGGAAATGAAAAGGAGAATAATACCGCCGGATAATTATTTCTTCACTTTTGCTATCTGAAGATGAAGATACGAAGACCGTGGATGGATTTAGTAACAAGGTGTTACTATTTTTATTTGGAATATAAGTAGTTCTGGAATGCTTTGGGATTAGCTGCGGGCTTCTAACTTAGACATATATCAGAACTATGACTGTCGTATATGCATTGGGGTTGATTGCGGGTCTTCAACAATGACATTTGACAGAATAAAATTTGTTTTTTAAAACAAATTACACATAATGCTGCTGTTTATTAAACGTAAACGAATATGCATTGGGGTTGACTGCGGGTCTTCAACAATGACATTTAGCAGAATAAAATATATAACACATAATGCTGCTGCCGCTGCTGGTTATTAAACTTAAACGTATTATGCATTGGGGTTGACTGCAAGTCTTCAACAATGACATTTAGCAGAATAAAATATGTATTCTAAAACAGATTACACATAATGCTGCTGGTTATTAAACGAATAATATATTGTATCATACCAACCACCGATTCTATTGATGACACTCAAATGGAGACGAATAATTTCGTTTCTGACGTGATGTAACCCGTACGATGTGAAGCATTGCCAGAGTCCCGTCATCAAGACACGACTTATACGGATGATCATGTAAATCTGGAATTGTTGTTGGTTCTCGGGGAATCCACATCCGATACTCCGGATTACGGTGATATTATTCATGACACGGTTATGGTTTCCATTACTAAGAAGGTAATATCTTATACCTAATAATAGCCGCTTATTACAAAGCTCAAAGCTTAATGCACAAATATTTGCTACAGTACCAGATGTGTGACAAAACAGATATGAAATATGCGCTGTTTCACAGTAACATCGTCATAGCTATTACAGCTGATAACAAAGGGATGGATCTCTTGTTAAAATGCAATGATAAAATAGATGCAATGAAGCACTTCAGTACTGGCTATCGCTTACTTTAAGATTCTCTCTATTCTATCTTCTATTCTCCACCATCCGCATTGGAGCAGCGAGGTGGAGTAAATTCCAAGCCTAAAGCCAAAAGGGTTGCAGCCACACAAATTTGGTCAAATCTGTTTTAAATGTCATACAAGAATCCGACAGGGATGAAACACGAAAGCTGATGAAGCCATCGAAAAATTTCAAAATATTTGAAAGCCTTTCAAATAAAAAATTAAACAACAAAAAACCTAGAGGCGTATTCGTCCTGGTTATTTTCAGGTTATATATTACGTAATATATACATATACTTTTTAGTCGGCGCCTCCTCGGTTCTCGGTGAACAGGGCGGGGCGCGGAGTGTACAGGAGGCCAACAGTAACGACGACGACAGCAAAAATAACGCGTCACAGTGTTTCACAAAGTCGCAGTCGCGAGCTGCAAACCACGTGCTTCAGCACACCACTAGAGCAGGTACATGCCGGTCGACTTTACGATTGTCTAATTTATTAATAAAAATTATTGATTGCGAACTAACAACAATATTGTGGTTCGAGTGTGTTAACCTTCCATACTCCAGCTTTACAATCATATGTATCCGCAAACATTTTTGCTCATAAAAAAAATTACAACTTTGATTTATGATTTTTGTATACTTAACAGTATAAGTGCTATTTCTGAATAATATAATGAAACAGAAAAATAATTTATATCTATTTTTTTCTCATTAACAAGCCTGACGGCAGTAAGCGCTTTGTTTTAACTTAGATGCCCTTTAATAAGTTCATAAAACACTTTAAAATGCAAGATTATAGTTTACTCCAGCAGGTTATCATCTAGCCACTATACATTTGAAAAATGTATTTTTTTCTCATGACTATACGGATATCAGAACACAAGTACTTAAGATTTCAATTTGAATCTAATGAGGCAGTGAAATTAATAACAACTATCAGTTAAATTCAGTGCCCTTTGGCTTATTTTCTCCGTTTAGCGCCTCGCGTTTACAAATCGTCTCCGATACTCTACATCTCATCTCCGATAACGAAGCTTACTTCTTCTGTCATGATGATATAATATACTTTTTATTGAAGAGAGATACAATACTTCCAAACTGCCGATCGTGGAGTCCCGGATTCGATTCCGAGCGAAGTAGAAATTTGAATGATGAGTTTAAATTTTCTGTTCTTGGTCTGAGTGTTTGTGTTTCTGTCTTTGTGTGTGTCCATAGCACCCATGACACAGGACAGTCTGAGTGTTATTTTTATTTAAAAAATAAATATGTAAGGAACAGATTAATTCAATACTTAGGTTTTGTAGTCAATTTGAGCAAAAGTAATATTTTGCCACAACATACATTTATGTAAGGATTCGATTAACACTTTAAATATAGCTATGTTCACATGTATCGAAAAACGTATAGAAAAATTGCAATGTAAGTTAAGAAATTTGCTAAACTACCGACGTGCACGATTTGAGAGTTTGCACAGCTTATAGCAGTTTTAGTAGCTGCCTGTCCAGCAGCTAAGTATGGAGTCCTTAAAGAATTAAACTGCTAGTTAACAAACGTCCATCACATTATTTAAGCTTTATCTGAAATTTATGATCGAAATTTACAACGACGCATCTCAAACCGGATGGGGCAATGTATGTAAAAATGATCGGTAAAAATATGAAAGTTTGAGCCACATTAATTATTTAGAGTTACTAGGTTATTTTTGAGTCTAAAATCATTCTTTAACAAGTTAACAAATTGTGCAATATAACTTGATGTCGATAATACAACTATCATAAGTTATATTACGATGGCAGGTGTTCAATACCCCATCTTAATAATTTAACCGAGAACTCTGGAATTGTGAACATTGCTCTCTTTGGATATTTACGTCGTATGTAAATATACAGTACTGATTCCGCTTACAGAATTCATAGCCCTGGATTCCAGTCTTACAAACCTCACAAGTATTGGATGTTCTGTTTCTGAAACCCAGTAAAGATTGACTTCGATATAAGTTCAGGATACACTCTCTTCTCAAGAAGTTACGTTATGTGTTGCGGGGCTCTCCTGCAGTCTATTATCCGACGCGGCGACCCCTCTGACTCAGTTTCTCTGATGCTATCATCATTCTTTAATAGAGCTATAATATAATACTCCAAGAACTTGGTGGACTTTTTTGTAAGTTTGAAGTAATAGACCACTTTAATAGTTTTCTGTCCACGTAAAAGCTTAATATTAAGTTTTTTTATCGCAACAGCTTAATAACAGCTGTTAATGTGGCACATTAAACTCGCATTGCTATTAGCTCAAGTGGGTATATGAAACATTTCCTACGTGCTGTCTACTGTCTATGTACCCCACATATGCATTAAAAATCCCATGACCAAATTACTCTAGTACTTGTAACCCTAATAGTTTTGAATCTAGTTGGAACATAGTTCTATTTAGAAAACATTACGAGAAAAATAGTTGTTCTCTTAGCTATTTGCACAGCACGCAGATTGCTTAAGTTTTCTCTTATAGAAATTGAAAATATTCAGTTGTCACATGAGTAGAATCAAGATTAATATTATATGCATATTATATGTGTTAAAACTAACGCTCCCGGAAGGGAGCAACCAATTCTATTTTTACCATATCATTTTGCCTGTGTTTTTAGGGACAATTAACTTAAACATAAACTGAAAAATATGATTTTTCCTGACATTTGCTAGCTAGTTGTAATACTATTATATAATACATATATTTTAATTGCGAGCTATATCAGTAGATGGCGTTGTTGAGCAACACTAAGCCAAAGAGTTTCTTTAGAAACTCACTCGAAAATTGATTTTATCCGAGCAACGATTGGTCTGCCGGATACTTTTAATGAAAATAACAATATATGTCATGATTCAGCTTTTTCAGATTATATTTTTATAACTAAAAATATAAGACTTGTCTAGAGCCACCTGCCACCACCCAACCCATAATTAGATGTTAATCTAAGTTTTATTGGATAGCAGAGCAGATATTAGTAAATTTATTGCACACAGTACGCGTCACGCGTCTACTTCTGCTGCAAACTGCTGAGACCATACACAGGGCCGCAGGTTGGACAAACTCTTTACATACTTTTGTATATACCAAATAATATAACAGAAGCGTTTTGGCGGTCTGTTTGTTTACCAAATAAATTATAAAACATAGTTTATTTTGTTGATTATTTATTGTTTAAACTTTAAATATGATTTCAATCAACACTTATTATTAGGCTTAAAGTTTTACAACTTAAAAACATCATAAAAATAGTGAAAAGAAAACAATAAACATACTTGTTTTATTTTGTTAATACAAAACTTTTCTCTCTTAACATCTACCTTTGTAATATTATCATATCGAGAATAAAGCGAAGAAATATAATATATGATCAAACGAACTTACCCGAAGTGAAGTTCGATCATTATTATATGAGTCGCTTTATTCGAAGATATGATCTCCCACCCACCCAGGGCTACCCAGGTGGAAAAGTTTTGTAGACGAGTTTTACTTTCTCTAAAAAAAATGAGCTAATGTCAACATGATGTACTGTCATTATGTCACCGGGAGTTTTTTCTTTTTTGTAAAGACAAAAAAGTTTCTTTAAAATAGTGCGAACTTGCCTTGTAGGATAGGGAAACTACCTTTGTAATATTATCATATCTTCGAATAAAGCGACTCATATAATAATGATCGAACTTCACTTCGGGTAAGTTCGTTTGATCATATATTTTTGCTGCACCAAACTTATTAAACATTGCGACATTTGCGACAAACACAGGATTTTCTCTTAAATTATTTTCCGAAATCTAATTTTTTCCATTGACAGTCTCCACAACAATTCGTTGCTAGGCACGTTCTCTTCTTCAAATGAACTTATATGTAATAGTTTTTCCTCTATACTTCTAATACGAGTAAGATACGCAATAAAATGCTGATTCTGATGCTGATCACTTCATTTTCTGACTTCTTATCTGCAGTTGAAAGAATTTGATGCATCGTTCCATGTCCCATCGTCGTTTATAATTTCGACATTTTGACAGATCATTTTCTTGCGAATGAATTTTCATTTTCGTCACCGTCAGACTCAGTTTTCAGCGCGCTCTTTATCTTCAGTATGTCGTAGACGTGGCGCGATTACATCTAAATCTCTTAAGATTTTGGTTCATCCACTTCTGAATGTAAAATCCAGAAATCAAACGAACAGAGCTTCTGCATTTTTTTATTGACAAGCAGAATGACACAGAATAATGGCTGGCAATGGCTTATATAGAGACGACTCCCTTCTCATTGGCTAGGGCTTGGCTTGGCTTAAGGGAGACGTCATGGCGGCATGGCTCCAATTGGCTAGCTGGCTGACACGTTCGTTACAATAAAATAAGTAAGTTACTAAAGAAACAGGAAGAAAAGAACAAAACACAAAACAATGTCACACAGCAAAACAAAGTAGTCATGTGAAGTAAATGTACAGCATTACTGTTAATAGATAGTTCATGAAGAGGAAGGACAGAGGTTTAAATAATAAGCTTTTAATTTACTTTTAAAGGAGTCAAGGGATTTAGCACGCCTAATATTCACTGGAAGATTGTTCCATAGGCGAATAGCTGAGGTAGTGAATTTGCCGTAAAAAGTAGAAGAACAGATATTTTAAGGATAAGATTATCAGCTAAATGAAGATGGAAGTTATGGGTCAGATGGAGAAACTGAAAACAGTTTTTAAGGTATAGGGGAGTGAAATAACAATCATCATTTGTTTCAATACTCATGGTAATTTTTTATATTCAAAATGTGTATAGGACCATCTACGAGGTGTACCTTATCTAAAAACAAACAATAATGTATATGACGACCCCCCTAGCGAAATGGTTATCATACCGGACTGCCAATTGAGGGGTCCTGGATTCGATTCCCGGCGAAACAGAAATTTGAATGATGAGTTTGAATTTCTGTTCTCGGTCTGGGTGATTGTGTTTCTGTCTTTGTATATGTCCATGGTACCCACGACACAGGATATTAATTACCTTATTATGGGGCTATGAGTGTGTAACGTTTATGTTTATATTCGTCAACTTATGAACCCTCAATATAACATTTAGTTTTAAATTTTATTTCAGTTCTGTCCTCATACTGAGTCGTGGAAACGGTACAAGTCAACACAATGTTGTTAAGCCGGCCTCCATATATAATGCATCAAATGTAAACGCACAAACGACTCTACAACCTACAACGCACAAGGCGTCATAACCTGAGGCTTAACGGCATTGAACGGAAATGTGGGGGGCGGTCTTTTATTCATAAAAACGGAAGAAACCAAATTCTTCCTGGTTTGTGATGGTACAGTAATGATTAAAATACACAGAATCTACATCATTGATCTTTTATCGGCGCATAGCCAGTGTAAGCGGCACCTTAGAAAGAAATACCTAGTAATATTGAATTACTCGAAAACATACTTAAGTGGCAAATAGGGAAGAAATATTTATTTATATATTTATATCATACCTTTAAACCAGCAATTATTGTAAATAACTTTTAATTGGGAGCTATTTCAGGTGGCGTTGTTAAGTAACACTAAGCCAATGAGTGTTTTGCTTAAAATTAAACCAAGAAAATCAATTGTTTTTATCCGAGCAACGCTCGGTCGTCCAGTTACTAAATTCTTTATTGGCCAAATTTTACAATTTGAACCAAAGGCGACTTATTGACATTTTCTAACAGCTAACCTTCAAGAAGTGCAGAAATTATAAAGGCGGAAAATCCTCTAAGTATATACCAGTGTCTTGAATTTTTATTTTATTTTTCAACCTTTTTTATGTCCCACTGCTGGGCACAGTTCTCCTTCTCACAAGTGAGAGGGATTTAGGCCATAGTCCACCACGCTGGCCAAGTGCGGATTGGTGGACGTCATGCTTTCGAGAAATTATGAATTTCTCTCAGGCATGCACAGCGATGGAGAACATCGTAATCAATGAAATATCACGATATTTTCCATCACCGTGGAGCAGCGATAAATGAGCATTTTACAAATTTCTTTGTCAGAGGTGCGCGCCGAGGATTCGAACCCGGGATCGGTCGCGCGAAGTCCGCGGTTCTTTACCACTCGGCCATCGCTGCTCTTGTCTTGTATATGCCTGCCTTGCATTTTCTACAGCCTCATGCGTCCAGATGTGATTCTCAGTGCTCCAGAAAACCTGTTTAGTCTTTATAGTCTCATATTATTAGTCCTAACTTAAATCCTAATTTAAATATGAAACCTTAAATTTAAATTTACTTTTAATAATATCTTCATCTTTATCGGCATCTGCTTTGTGTGTCTGTCTGTGTGCATGTTCGTTGGCACTGTACGGTGAGTGACAACATTTTTATATCACTAGCGTCCGCCCGCGACTTCGTCAACGTGGACTTTGGTATTATCATAGCATGATGTTATATAGCCTAAAGTCTATAACAAACATACTATTCAGCTTTATATATTAGCATAAATTGTTATCATATTATTTCTCCAAAGCATAATTTCTGTTGAATAATTGCGAACCAATTACTTGGCCTTTTTCTTCTTCAAATATGGCCTATCCTTAATTCTGATAGGAGCCACTGTATATAGTTTAACATTAAAAACATTGAAAATAAAGATAATTTTTTGTAATAGTATAAATAGAACTTAAAATAACTGAAATCTGATTCGAAAAATTACAAAAAGTAGTCTTTTTTGCAAGTTATGTAATAAGGTTAACGTCCATGATATCGTCAGCGTACCAGTACTCGTCTGTTCTTAGAAAAAAGGGCTAAAATATATACCTAGTGCTACTAAAAGACAATGTTGCCTACTGAATTCGTTTATATTCGTAAATTTGTTACAAAAGTTTTCTGAAACACAATTGCTAAAATTTTGTGAAACTTGGTCACGTTTTTTAGTTACAGAAAATTACTAATAACGGCTTTGTAAGGTTTTCTTTTAGAAAGTAGTAAATATATAAAATTTAAAACATCCGTTTCTGTCGGAAGGTACGTACGTATTGGTGGCAGGTTATAGTTGTAAACTATATCTTACACATTATATTATGAGAATGAGTTATTATGAATTTGATTTCATGGAAGATGGGCCGGGTGCTGGTATGGTATGCAACCTGTTCAGACACGCTAGCCACTTCCCATCTACATGGAACCAACAACAGAGCTGGGGCGGCTTTTGAATCGTTGAAAAAGCTAAAGCATGCAAATATAGGGGTCCAGGCTCCGAATATGATTTTGTACCATTCGGTGTCGAGACCCTTGGTCCGTGGGATCCTAGCGCTATAAGGCTTTTTAAGGAAATAGCAAAAAGGTTAGTCGACTTCACAGGAGAATGAAGAGCTGACAGCTACCTCGGACAAAGAATTAGTCTTGCTATTCAAACGGGGAACGCTGCCAGTACCTTCGGAACCTTGTCTAAAGAGAGAGACTTTTTTTCGCAGACATTTTTTGTTTCAGATTTTTTTTATCGACCCGAAACTTTTATTAGATACATTTCTTCAAAGCGGAAGTCGTTAAAACAACAACATTTTCCCTGACATTTTATATACCTTCCCCACTTTTGTTTACCATCAAACACGTGGGTAACGATCCATTTGATGAAGGCACTGTTTTAATAATTTACGTGACATTTAGCGGGGGGACTTGTGATTAGTGGCTCTATACCAAATAACGGGTCGGCTTGGCCTTGTGTGTTTTGATGAGTTTACGGGTCGTATACACACAAAAACAATTGGGTAAGTAGCCAAGAATTCGGAACCCTGTTGTGTTTCGGTGGAAAGGTGCAGTTACTGGCCAGAATTACATGAAGTGACCATCAACTGCATACGGCCACAGACAAGACTCGGCCTACATGAGGTTGTATATCTATTCGTCTTCGCCGGAATACTCACATTCTTTTTGCTTTATACTATGCACTATTTCAACCATCTGCCCCTACTTATTTGAAAGAGAGATACAGAAATTTGAATGATCAGTTTAAATTTTTGTTCTCGGTCTGGGTAATTGTGTTCTTGTCTTTGTATTTGTCCATGGTACCCACGAAACAGGGTATTAATTACCTTACTGTGGGGCTATGAGTGTGTAACGTTTATCATTATTTATTATTATTATAAAAAAAGCGTGTTCATGTGTAATCTCTTGCGTAAAATAAAACAATTATAGATTTTTTCATTATTTTACTATGCCATGTGTAGGCCAATGTGCACTTGAGAGTACCTATATAAAAATGCAAGTAAGAGCAGCGATGGCCGAGTGGTAAACAACCGCGGTCTGCGACGCGACCGATCCCAGGTTCAAATCCTCGGCTCGTATCTCTGACAAAGAAATTTGTAATGTGCGAATTTATCGCTGCTCCACGGTGATGGAAAATATCGTAATATTTCATATGGATTACGATGTTCTACATCGCCGTGCATGCCTGAGAGAAATTCATAATTTCTCGAAAGCATGACTTCCACCAATCCGCACTTGGCCAGCGTGGTGGACTATGGCCTAAATCCCTCTCAATTGTGTGAGAAGGAGACCTGTGCCCAGCAGTGGGACGTAAAAAAGGTTGAAAAAAAAGTAACGAACGATATGATATTAAAAGATTTTTTTTTTACTTGAATGGAGTAGCAGACGAGCATGCAGGCCACGTGGTGTTAAGTAGTCGCTGCAGCCCATGGACATCTACATACAACCTCAAACAAGGATAGGTAAGTCTTGTCTGAAGACCGAAACACTGACCGAAACAAAATAGAATTGGTTCAAGGCAGAAGTGGGTGCAGCGGTGGTACTTCCCCGGGCAAACCATAATAGTTCTACCACCTACAATTTGTTTAATGAATCATTCATAGTCTCTGAATTTGCACTGTCTAGCGTAGCAGATGACCAAATCCTTCTCCAAATCTTAATTCTAAGAAAAGTCTTAAAGCGGGGTACTAATTAATTAATGAATTAGTGAGATAAAAAATAGCGTCATATGAAATCGTGGCTTTTTTCCCTCGTATATTGAAACCCAAGAAAGTCATTAATTTTAAATTATAAGTGTGAACACTCGACCATATATTCTTACGTTTATTGATCGAACAATGATTACAATTTACGCACATGAGAAAAAATTTGCTTTTAGATAGGTATCTACATATCTAAAGGCTAGACAATTATATTTCGTACTGTAACTGATTCCTAACTAAGATGTGCTTTGGAATATGTCATGTATGTATCACAGAACATTATTAAGAGAGGTAGAACGGCAATAATGCGCCGTTTGTATGAAGACTGGTGTCGCCAATCAGCTCCATTACATCTGTACTTAAATAAATACGAAGCTTACGCACATATTTGCAATTTCAATCTAGCCAATCTTAGCGCCGCACAATCACGCGATTTCAAATGAACGAATCACACCCAATCACGCACACAAGCACGCATATCGTAGCACGATCGCGTGTTTCTGTAGAGATTTTGGAGTTTTGAGCGTTTGCTCAAAATTCCTTGGCGCGTCTGGCCCGCCCACATTTCCATTCTACTCTTTTAATATGTTGTGGTATGTATGTACATATACTACACCGCACTTGGCCAGTGAGCACGACAGGCCAATAATTATATTAATGTGATTCGCATTTTTTTCATATTTAAAAATTCAATTTAACTAAATTCAATTTAAATTCGTTCTCAATAAAAGTGCCGTTTTGAGGAGGGAGGCAGAGTAATTGTTTCGCGTTAGTCTGTAGTTTGAGCTAACCATGCATAACCTTTACACCTTTGCATTGCATGAATGCAAAACTCCTTCGAACGTCAATGGTCATTGTCAATAGAAAACAAGAAAAAAATGTTGTGGATAAACCGAAAGGCGCATACCTCCGATCGATCTGAAAGGTAGAATTACGTATTTTGACCTCTTGATCACGTATATCAGAACGAAAATTGGCGTAAACGCCATTTTAAATATAAAATACGGAGAACCTCTTTTCGTTCGGTGTGCATAATCGCACATTATTTTTTGATGGTTTTTAGATTAGTACATAAGAATATTTTCGAACATAGCCAAAGAACGCTAGTCGACGTAAGTACCGTTCGTATGCAACCCCCGCCTGAAATGAAAGTAACATGATAATAACAAATCGCCTAACCATATATATTTTATAACAGTAATAAATTAGAAGCAGATAGTGACGACATCGTTAAGACTAGTCTAGACAAACTCAGACTAAATAGATATTACGGGCGTTCGTTAAGAGCGTAAATTTAGATCCTTTTAGCTGAATACTAAGGACCTCGTTCACCATCTCCAAGTAAGGTGTTGATTAGTTACGACCCAAGTAAAGTTTATTGGCAAGTATAAGCTATGATTACGGGTCAGTTTATCATATGATTAGTGCTACTTGAACATCGCGAAATTAAAATTGAAGTTACGGGTGACTTTAACCAACAATTAGCGTACTTGTCACTTTACTTGAAGGTGGTGAAAGAGGCCCTAAATGTTTGAAGGTTGTATTAAAAAATCACTTTAAGCTTTCAAACAATCTTAAGTCGTACCCGGATTTCTTTGGTAACGCACGTATACTGACTGCAACTTTTTTTTCCATCCCACTGCTGGGCTCGGGTCTCTTCCCACTGTGGGGGGAAGCTACGAGCTTACTCCACCACGCTACTGCAATGCGGGTTTTCGGAGATAGCTAGTGGCCAATCCGTTGTCGGATATTTTCAAACTCCTCATTGACCTAGGACAAGGTATGACGACTGCTGTAATATATTTATTACCGTAGATACCCACAGCTTTACGCGCCCTTTGAAGCAGGGAATCGCGTATAAAATTTGCCATTAGCGGTCACCCACATCGTACCCGACCGCGACCGTTTCGCTGAGCTGCGTATATCACTTACGTTCGACGCTAGCTGCTGGACCATGCGCGCTTCAACGTTAATTTACAGTATATATGTTACAGTCAAAACTCATAGCCGTTCAAAACCACTTTTGACTGCAAAAATCAGTCAATAATGGTTTTGACCGATGTCGTTAGTCAAAACCCTCCCTCCGCCCGAGCGAAAGAAAGTTAATCGTAGCATGTCTACGGAACCCCACTGCGCGGGGTTCCTTTTTTTGTGTAAATTTTAAAAAGTCAAACCTAACCTAACCAAACTCATTCATTTTAAATGACCGGCTATAAGTTTTGACTGTGACATATACACTCCTAAAACCATGGCAATCCTATATTCATAAGATATAATGCCTTCTCTTATTTATATTCCAAGAGCATGAACTAATGTCACAAATACCTATTTCTGGAATTTAACAAGGACTTCAGAATACATCGAAACTATTCAATACAAGTTCTCATCAAAGCTAGTCTTAGTTGTACAAATGAACACACATTCCTAAGTTATGAAGCTTTTAGTACAATTGGGAATAGTCTAAACTTCTAGGATCAATCTAATTTGGCTTTGATATAATATTATTTAGATGACGATGCAAAGACAGTATTACGATTGCAAAAAATCTATAGACAATAACGTATATGACAGTGATTATGATTAACTAAAACGAAAACGACACACTAAAAGCGTTTATTGTAATTGTAAGGGCTTCCCTTAGATTAGAATAATTACAATTACATTATAGAAACCAAGTTCGCGCGCCCAAATTGAAGCAAATGGCATCAAACGCCGGGGCGCTCCGTAAGACTTAGGTTAAATTTTATCACAACACTTTTAAAAACAAAAGAAATCTAATAAAATAACTTTTCACAGTGTTTCCAATATTTTGTAGTATTTTATAGTTAACTAGCTGTGCCCGCGACGTCGTCCGCGTGTATAAAGACTTTTATAAAATGAATTGATTAAAAAATAAAGATTATTTATTTGCATTGAATAAGTAGCAGGTAGATTATTCTTACATATAGTGAAATCACTTATAATACAATGTTCATTATGTTCAGAAGAAACCTAATGTATTTTTTCTAAATCCTTCAAACCTAAAACAGTAAGGAATGCTTACTGTACTGATCTTACTATCCACTTTTCTCACGTTTCGCTTTTCTCGCGCAATCAGATTCTCTTTACAAATATGTACCTCGTTTATTAAAGTTAAGAGATACTGCTGTGCCCGTGGCTTCATCTATGTTAAAAATAGTATCTTTAGTAAATTGGGTGAATTTATACTGCAAAGAATGTATAGACTCATTCTATATACATAGCTTTAACCTACTGCAGAAAAGAGGTGCACTATACAACTACTTGTACTTGGGAGATAAAATTTCTAAACATACACGTGCTTAGGATTAAACAATCGGAAAAATAATTGTATGGTCAATTAATAAACTGTAGGTTTAAAACTTGCGGGCAGCAGTTTGGTCATAAGTTATAACTCATATAACATTGTGAAAACTAAAGTAGAAGGCAGGGTCTCTACACAGTGTGCTATCTGTATTTGGAAGAATATTTTTATAAAGAATCTTTAAAGAATCCTTAATATCTCCATCAATCTACGTGTGTGGATGAGCCCTCAGCCCGTACGCAATAAAGAGACGCAAAAAATGAGTTAAGTTATCATTGGTCCAATTAACAATGTTCAGCATCATACGTATACCTTTCCAACGATGGGACAACCCGCGAGGCGCAATGTTTATCATGGCGGACTGCTAATCGAACTGTCCCGGGCTAGAATCCGGCAGCGAATCCGGCAGAAATTTCAATGATGAGTTTAAACTGTTCTCGGTCTGGGTGGTTGTATTTCTGTCTCTATGTGTGTTCATGGCACCCACGACGCAGGGTATATCTACCCTAATGTGAGGCTATACGTGTGAAATGTTATCTTTTATTTTTTTTACACTATGTACTTACTTTTATTAGACTTAAGGCTTTTATTTGAAATTATCTCCATCGATTCACTTTGGAGAAGAAATGAATATTGCTCAATAACGCCATCTACCGTATGGCATGTAAACTTTGTGGTTGATAAATCGAATGTCAAATTACCAAATAGGTAGATATTGAGATTAACAGTTGGTTCACTAAAAGTTTAACTATTCGTCACCTAGATGTCTGCAGTAGTCTCGTTTTGTTAAGGCTTTGTACATTCTGTATGAAGGTTTAGATTCCGTATCTTACAACCTTAATGCTGGATGCACTGAGATTGTAAGATTTGCATTTCGGTTCATCGGAGCTTGAGGCCTTCTCAGTATTGGGAGAGCTCCATGCTCAGCAGTGGAATGCTAAAAAGGTTGCAGCTTGATATAATGTAGCGATAATAATCATTTCAGCTGCAGCCTGTTCATAATCTTCCACCCCAAAAGAAGATTAATAAGCTGAGCAACTAACTCAATGGAGCCTGTGATGTAAGGTTCGGCGGCGGTAAGGCTCGCGATGCGCTTATTAGGTACCTATAGTCTAGCCATACTCGGCCAACGAAAGAAAATACAGTAAGCTAATCTAAGTATATTTAATATAGTCGACAATATTAGTGAGAGTTCAAAATAATTTTACTTAAATTTAAACTTTTATTTATGGTTTTGAATGGGCTGTTACCGAAACTTTCATACAAATTCCCCAAAGTGCCTATTCAGTTTATGTCGCGTATTGTGTAAATGAACATAACTTTTTTGTTTATCACCCGATTGGTATGAATTACGGGGATTCATTCAACAATATATCAGTAAACACATCATTCAAAGAAGGGAAAAGAATTTGAGAATGAAATATTAAGTTAAGGTTAATTATTGTACGCTTGAGATACCAACTTTCGAATCCATTTTATTTGCTATTGAGGGGTAGTTTTGAAAAAAGCTTAAATAAAATTTTTACTATGTTAGTAAAGATTACAAATACAAAATTATAAGTATATTACTCTGCACAAAAATATTCTGTACATCAAGTTTCGACACTCAATTTTCAAAGAGTTTCAAAGAAAATTGACATTTAAAGGGTGAATTTCGGGAAATGCTGAAACACGTATTCTTTTATTTTGGTTAGAAAATATTTATACCAAATTTCAAGAAAATCTATTGAAAAAATCCAAGTTTTCCATACAAATTTTCATCGCTCATTTCACACCCTTAAAGGGTGATTTTTAAAATTATCTATAGCCTAAATGTTAGCGAGGACCAATATATATAAAACAAAAAAAGTTTCATCAAAATCCGTCCAGTAGTTTTTGCGTGAAAAGCTAACAACAGACAGACAGACAGACAGACAGACAGACAGACAGACAGACAATAATTTCAAAACTTATATTTTTAGCTTCTGTTACTTATAAAAAGACCCCTAGAAGTATTTTTTTTAATTTATATGCAATGTACAGAATTGACCCTGCTTACTGTTTTATTATATGTATAGATTTGGTCAATATAAAAATATTTTGTTTGTCAGATGTGACAGCTGTAGGAATCTATTTAGTGCTTCAATTTTGACAGCGCGTGAAGACACTCATTCTTTACGTATTAATTCTAAGGGGCTTCCACTAGAGATGCGGAGTTCGGTGAGTAATTTGGTACAAATTCTACAAATCTCTGTCAATGTGCCGGATACCTAACTGATATACAGATATGTCAAGCAGGATACATACATAAGTGACTTTAAATTAATTTTTGTAGCCATAGTGTTCGTTTCCAATGGCTGCAACCCGTTTTGCGACCCACTGCAGGCCATGGCTCTCTATCCATAATTGGGAAGATCTGGAGCTTACTGCACCACGCTGCTCAATGCGGGTAGGTGGAAATGCAAGTTTCCAGCTGTCGGGTGTGTTCAAACCACCCATAAGGCCTGCGACAAGGTTTATCGACTGATACATGTCGATGGCAACGATACTTTTTGCAACTAGCGGTCACCCATCTCAAACCTGACCACGTCCGTTTGACTTTGTTACATAGTTTGCTTGCATTCTACGCTAGCCGCCGATATTTAATATCAGAAATTAGTTTCTAATACCGAAGCGCGCATGGCCCGGCAGTTAGCGTAAAACAAACGATCTATGCCACTAAGCCAACGGGCAAAAAATTCATGCGCGTTTCCGTGCTTTGGAGGGCACGTTAAGCTGTCGGTCCCAGTTGTTGTCGATAGATAACAGTCGTTAAACCTTGTCGAAGGCCTTATGGGCGGTTCGAAAACATCCTACAGCGGGTTGGCCACTAACCCGCATCTCCACCAACCCGCTTTAGAGCAGCGTGGTGGAGTAAGCTTCAGGCCTCCCTAATAATGGGGAGAGAGCCGTGCCCAGCAGTGGGACGTAAAAAGGGTTACGGCCAATATCACAAAATAATTCGCAAAATGAAATGCTTCTGTGTCGTAGCAGTGCGGGTTTTAGCAGGAAGTCATGTATCATAGTAGAGTACATCGTAAGTCATAGTTATTATCCAATGTACTCGTATCGTTACATGACCTGAAGCTGCAGTGTTGAAATAAATCACATATTGAAATGAACTACGAGTAATAACCACTCTCAAACTATGAGTATCACAGTGAAAATCTTCGCCAACAACTCGTTTCGTTTCGTTTATAGAAAAGAAATAAAAAGTTTACAAATTTTGTATCTGATGGTTTATTTGCATTATGTTGTGGCATTTTTGGAAGACCATAAAATAGAAAATACATGAAATGGACTACATATAGTCCGTCTAACATGAAATGAGGATGATGAATGAAGAAACTTGTAAAAAAATCCGTAGTTAGTAAAAATTATAATTTTAATTTTGGTAGGTAGAACTATTATGGTTCGCCCGGGGAAGTACCACCGCTACACCCACTTCTGTCGTGAACCAATTCTATTGTGTTTCGGTGGAAAGGTGCAGTTGCCGGCCACACTTACATGAGGCGACCACCAGCCTCCGGAGTAGCAACGCAACTGTATACGACTTCAGACAAGACTTACCTATGTTTGTTTGAGGTTGTATGTAGATGTCCATGGGCTGCAGCGACCACTTAACACCACGTGGCCTGCACGCTCGGCTGCTACTCCATTAAAAAAAGGTTTCATCAAATTTGAATTGGATTCGGTAATATCTATATGTGTTCTTTAGTTGTTATTTAAAACGGGTAATCACTTGATTTATTGGGACTGCCCGACTAGTTTCGGACCAGTCCATAGTCATGAGTCCTGAGTTGAGTGGTACTTGTACTTTAGCCACAAGTACCTACAAGTTTGCTGGACATTTACACTATTTCATACATAGAAAGTACAATTTGAAATTTACTTCCTCTTGTGTACTGAATCCATTTCCATACATTTTAACTGCAACACGTGTTTAGATTTTGCTAACGGTGTTATTATAAATAGCTTTCTGACTTTTCCATTACAAAAAACGATTTATTTAGGCTTTTTTTATTTAAGGTGCATGTTACCCTGAAGTTTGAGCGAGTTACCCTATTATGCTAATATATAAATCTCCCCATCAATCACTTTCGCAGGCTAACACTCTTATCAGAAAGTTTCAGTTGGATAT
This sequence comes from Pyrgus malvae, assembly GCA_911387765.1. Classification (NCBI taxonomy): domain Eukaryota; kingdom Metazoa; phylum Arthropoda; class Insecta; order Lepidoptera; family Hesperiidae; genus Pyrgus; species Pyrgus malvae. The sequence continues at coordinate 17,672,514 of OU426958.1, forward strand.
AAGCTTTTTAATTAATGCTGTCAATTTATGCACACGTGTATTAATTTAGACAATTTAGAGTATATAATTTATCTACATTATATCAGCTATACTCTATGAAAATAAATAAAATTCGAAAGTCTGTTTGTGGTATTATAATAACCGCTTTTTACTACATACATACATACACGGTATGCATGCATACGGTACATATACCAAAATAAGATTTTTTTACTTTTTTGTCTGTCTGTCTGTCTGTCTGTTCCGGCTAATCTCTGAAAAAGCTGGACCGATTTTGACGGGACTTTTACTGGCAGGTAGCTGATGTAATAAGCAGTAACTTAGGCTACTTTTAGTTTAGAAACAAATCTAATACTGAAGTCCAATGTCGCGGGCGGCCGCTAGTTTACTAATATTATTAACCCTTAGCACAACTCGTTATTTCAAGCCACACATGGGGATTCATGGGGAGCTAGGTACCCCATGAATTAGATAAACATATGTATATTTAATTGAGTACTATTAAGTTTAATGAAGATTTTTTTTTAATGAAAAAGATGCTAGGTTAAACAAAATTGTAACCATACTAATATTTTAACCAAACCAGTACCTTTTTTGCTATTTTTTTTAGAATTACGTTTACCGACGAAAATACAAATCAATAAGTAAGCTTAACACTAAATTTGTCCTTTTGTCCTTTCAAAGATATAACCAATTGTAGAAAACAAGAATAATATTTTCTTTGTTTTGAATGACGTGCAAAATCACAATAGGTTTGTTTACTTATCAGTAGATAACGATTTTACATCAAAATTTTAAGTCTTCTAAGATAATATATTTTTATATCATACATATTATGTATTTATTATTATTTTACATTATTTCTTACGTTTGTCCCATATTTTTACATCAATAATATGCAAATTATTATTATATTAGTCCATATTACTCAAATCCGCTACGTCGTCTCATTTTCACCTCCTCAGTAATCTGATTCATCAAAATGATTTTGTGTGTTTAGAAAGTAAGTTTTAACTTTAAAAATATAAATAATATTTGCAAACAAAGTCTTGTTGGGGGACCCTGCTCCCCCACGGGTTAATATTGATGTGTGCGTTGGCGAGCATTATGAGACCTTATAATATTATATAGTACATAGTGTGAAGGACCCGTGGGCTGCAGAGCTTTGCTTCTATTTAAAAACCGCTCGTTCAATAGAACAGAAATCAGAACAGGAATTGCAAAAGCACCGCACAGATAGCTATCATCAATTGGACGGAATGAAAACAAAACGCGTTCTGCAATTTACAGTCGATGTTGTTTTTGCCCATGATTCGAGGAACAACTAGAATGAATTGGTCCAAAATGGAGACTCAAATTTCAGCTGCGATATTTAGTTCAAAAAGCGTTTTTGCTTCAGAATGCTTGAAAAAAGATTATAAATTGTTAGTTCACAACAATTCAAGTTCTGAACGAAATTTTCCTGTCCTTTTTACATCCCGATTATCAAAGTACCTGGAAGTAAGACGGAAAATCGTGACTGATAGGGGTCGTCTAATGCACCGCGCCGAGTTAGATCGAGCTACCGAAGTTCCTTTCAACGTAGATTTACTTAGTTTTACTTATAATTCAGTACGGCTATTATGATCTATTCCTACACTTTATCATGTGTGTCGCATATCAAGTGCATACGCATCATCACTTCGCTTAGAAAATCATCATATTATAAAGGATATTGGAAGAACGAAGTACGCGTGTGTATATACCTACCGCCTCGACTCGAAAATACGTGAATCAGGTATTTCCCACACCCTTTATTTCTTTATCCAACAGAAATTCTTTTTCATTTAAGTATCGAAATAATTATTATTGTGGATTTAAATCTATCTTGTTTTTTTAATATATGACATTGGTGCAACAGAGTTTGAATTACTCACAAAGCTGATTGGTGATTTTTAATCATCCCTAAACCTTTAGAAAGGTAAAATTTTCGAATAAGTCCACTTCAAGTACTAAGATGTTTTAGTTATTTAAACAAAAATCTTGTTTTGGACTCCATGACTCGTGTTGCATGTTACAGAAATAAACTGACCAAACCATAAAATAAATGACGAACTTACACATCAAAGAGAAACAACTTTATTGTTTTCTTGTTATATCGCTTACTTTCAATTTCTTTCATTTACAACTTCTTAATGCACCCAAAAACCTAAATAGATGAATTAAATGAGATATAACTAAAGTTTTCTTACCTGATATGTGATACCAAAACGAAACCCGGTCAATCTTAACAATAAGTACCGGCGAATAAGGCGCTTAGGAGAAAAATGTTGAATGGTTTTTTTAATTTAAATTTCAAAATTAATTTACTTTTAATTTAAAAATTAATTTAATTTAAATTTAAAAATTAATTATTTTAATTTTAATTCCAATTTAAACCTTCAAAAATGCATCACTAATTTTCAGATTCAAGCAAGCCGTGGTCCCGCTTTAAGGCTTGTAAAATATTGAACATTGAATTAAAACTTTGTATGACTTTGTTATGTTTAGAACTTTCAATTATTTAAACAAATAAAAGGTTTTGATTTATTTGAATTTCATAAATACATGGAAACCTATTCAAATCTAATCCTTGGAAATGTGCAAAAGGCCGCTACTACGCATTCGGATTTAGTGCTCCCCAGATATTTTTAAACGTCTGCTTATTAATCTGAGCTTAGAGCGGAGAAAAGGAAATTAAATACAATTTTATTTTATTTGAATGGAGCAGCAGAGCATGCAGGCCACGTGGTGTCAAGTGGTCGCTGCAGCCCATGGACATCTACATACAACCTCAAGCAAGCTAGGTAAGTCTTCTCTGAGGTCGTATGCAGTTGCGCTGCTACTCCGGAAGCTGGTGGTCGCCTCATGTAAGTGTTGGCAACTGCACCTTTCCACCGAAACACAATAGAATTGCTCACGGCACAGATGGATGCAGCTGTGGTACTTCTCCGGGCGAACCATTTGTTCTACCACCTACAAATATTAATTGTATTACCTAAATCTCTATATCCAGCTACTATCAAAACTCAAGTACTTTCTTTTTGCAATAATATACAAAAAGTCTGCTTTATGTAATGTGTTAGAATCATTAGGAAAGTAAAACATAAAACCTAAAGGAGGCAAAATTGAAAACTTTTTAAATTCATGAAAGATTTTCAGATTGAAATAAGCCGCGGCTCCAATACAAGAATTTGCATGTAACATATTGAATTTAAACTTTGTATCGCTTGGGGAACCTTTCGTTTTGTGTAAAATATTAAATTGTTTTGACCGCGAAAATTTATTTCAACATTTAAATTGCCACGGAAGTTTTGATACAAGTGAACAATTGAAAACTCTTAAATAACATAGCTGGTAACATAAATATATTTATATATTATATACATGTATTTTAAGCCATCTAATGTTGGAAAAATCTTAAAATATGTATAAAAATTTTAAGTGTTTCTTTATCATCCTTAAGAGTTTTCATTTTATAGTCAAAAAAAAGAGTAAATAATTAAAGGCTAAACGCCTATGATTTTAATATACATAGCAATATATCGTCTTAAGTTGTATTTTAAATGGATGGAAGAAAGTTGGGAATATAGCTTGGGATAGCACATAGACTATTTTTTATCCTGCGGGAACTCGTTTTATGGGTCCACACGGGCGAAGCCGCTGGCGGAAGGCTATTATTATAATAAATCAATCCCATTTCAAAACTTCATCAGTGCTCTAAGTCTACTAACCCGAAGCACATTACAAGGAGCGCCTGCCTTTCTAGACAGTAGCGTATCTCAGCCCGATTTTTAAAATTTGAACAAATGACTGCGCGTAGTGCTAGGGTTGGCACAACCTACAAAATGATGGGTTGCTTATTTTTATACAATATACACCCAACACCTATATCAATGAAAGTGACTTACTTGCAGAATACCATACGGTACTATGGTGTCAAATCGTTTACCTAGTAGATTACAACTAGCCATAAAACAATTAAAATCCGATCAAGTTCAATTTGCCGTTACCACACAATGTCAGATAGCTCTTTTTTATACAACACACCCAAAATTTGCGTCGAATGGAATAAAGGCCTAACTTATAAAATAAAATACAATACATCATAAGAGAAAAAATAAAAATTCATATTTTTAAAAACACGCTTTTATTAAAGTGCACTATACAAAACAAAAATTCCTTAAATATTTTTACTTTAAGCTTCAACGTCTTTACACAATTTGTATAATTTAAAAACTGTGTAGATAAACACGATCATTAAATGACATTCAATGATCTGATTTTGATATCTGATATTGAACTAATTTAATTTTTTGAAAATAATTAAATACGATAAAGATTAGTAGTAAGAAAGTAAAGCTTGTAATTATATAAATTGTGTAATGACGTTGTAAGTATACAGTAAATGCTTTAAAAGATAAGTAAGAGATCTATAAAATGTTCACTAAATAGTTTATCTTAACAAGAATAACACATATAAAGAAATAATCTATGAATATACGGTAGGTTATTGTGGAAAAAAAATAGTAATTAACTAATTTAAGACGGTTACAAGCTTCACGCGCGGATAATAGAACTTTTTCACTCGACGCTTTCACTCGAGTCGTCAGAGAGACGTCTAAAGTAGGATGAGTGGCCAATAGTGGCCATTTAGCAAAATCTAGTGCGGTCATAAGGATGGGTGTCAACAAAGCTAAGCAATGTCGAGTGCGGTTGCTATAGTTGTAAGCCGCACTTCTTACAACTATATACCCTTTCGCAACGCGCGATAAGGAACTTCGTTCCAAAAGATGAATTTATGAAACTCGATTTTCAGTCCATAGCGCAATGTGGCACTGCGTACTATTACCTTACTTAGATGACTTAGCGGCCGTGTAAATGACAGTTGTCTTTGTGCGTGTGTCAATTCGGCCGATAGTATGAAGTTACTTTACTGTATACTTATATCTATATTGTGCCCGAAGGTTATAAAACAACTGAACTCATAATTTTATGACGTTGTACTCGTATACAAACAAAACGAAACTAATATTTAGTTCCAAAATAATACAGCGTTACGTGACAAAGAAAAGTAGATGGAGACTTGTTTTTTCAACCTTTTATTATGTCCCACTGCTGGGCACAAGTCTCCTTCTCACAAGTGAGGGGATTTAGGCCATAAGTGCGGATTGGTTGACGTCATGCTTTCGAGAAATTATGAATTTCTCTTAGGCGTGCACGGCGATGGAGAACATCGTAATCAATTAAATCCATTCTAATAATATAAATTCGAAAGTAACTTTGTCTGTCTGTCTGTGTGTCTGCTACGCTTTCCCGCTTCAACTACTGAACCAATTTTAATGAAATTTGAAACACAGATGGAGTGGACCTTGGGAAAGGACATATGATGGTTTTTATCCTACGGGAACATTTAAAACGTGTCGAAGCTGCTGGCGAAAGACTAGTATTTTAATATTTTCCATTACGTGGATCAGCGATAAAAGGGTACATTACAAATTTATTTGACAGAGGTGCGCGCCGAGGATTTGAACCCGGTATCGGTCGCGTTGAAGACCGCGGTTTATACCACTCGGCCATCGCATATTTTAAAATTCATGAAACACTTTCAGATCCAGCCAAACTTGGTTTCGCTGTAAGGATTTGCATATAACATATGTATTCTGAGACTTTGTTTAAATCGCTTGCGAGCATTTTTATTTTAAATTCAAAATCTTACAATTCTCTTTTATACCAACCAAAATTTAAACTAATAATAATAACGGTTCACACTCATAGCCTTAGAGTAGGGGATATACACTGTGTCGTGGGTACCATGGATAAACACAAAATCAGAAACATAAACACCCAGACCAAGAACAGAAGCTTTAAATTGATCATACAAATTTTTTCTTAGCCGGTAAACGAACTCGGGACCTTTCGATTAGCAGTCCAGTATGGTAACCATTGCGCCGCGTGGGTCGTCAAGTAGGTTTTATGGTTGCATCATTTTTGCGCATTGTTTAAATAAAGAAAATAGTAACAAGTTTTTTTTTATATTGTAAACTATATGTATCTACTCTTACGAGCAATACTTATTCATCGTTATGGTAATACTCCCATTTTAAAGCAGAATTTAATTCAACAAGTTAAAATGGCGGCTGTTTAAATTGTACATAATTTTTAAAAAACTAAAAATTCCGACTGCGTTTCTATGTAATTTGGAAATTTCAAAACCCTAAAACAAGAAAGTCGTCATACCGGATAGTACTTAACTTAAAAATCAACTAATAGGGCTAGGTAAATTAAAGAACAGGAGCTCATTGTATATTTAACAATATTTTTAAATACAAGAAAAAATGTAGCAGTCGGGACCCATTCCTATTAATTAAGCCTCTATAGGTATTTGGGTTTTTGTGTAGAGAAGGTCCAGAAATGATAGTCTATGGAATTCACTGATGGATTTATTTCACACACGAACACACGATTACAAGGTTGGGACTGAACTGCCTAGCGATGGCGTGACTTACAGTTGCATGCGCTGCATAACGTCTCATGTTACATAAATGCACACTAATATGTCACCTACACCTCTATTTCTAGATACTCACGAAAAACATAACCCTCCTTCTGGCGCAGTCGGGTAAAAACTAATATTTGTTCACTTCCAATGTTATATTTATTTAGGAACTTTTTGGTGTACGAAATATTTTAGTAGCTGCTACGGTTAGGACATGTTGATATTTCAGAAGTCAGTAACCGAGCAATTAAAACTGTCAGTAAAATTATAATTTATTTAGGCTGACTTTACTTTAATTTTAACTATTATCTTGGCCTTGGATGTAAGCCGGTAAGATGAAACTGTTAGTCCTTTTTTAACCTATACTGTCCCACTGCTGGGCAAAGGTCTCCCCCATGATTTTCCACTCCTGTCGGTTACCTGCTAACTCCCACCAATTCTCCCGAAATTCATCAAGATCAGCGCGCCTTCTTTGGTCTTCCGCGACTTCTTTGCCCATTTGCCGGCGTCCATTGAGTGACCTGCCCTAGGTGGGTCCAGGTGCACACGACTGACATGACCCGCCCATTCCCATCTTAATCTTGTGTAATCGTCGTGATCCGGGATCACGGACGTTGGTATTTAAACGAGAAATTCTTGTATATAAATACATGATTTGAATCTCGGCAACGGCTCCCACATTTTTTTTTACATTTAGTATGCAGGGGTTTCGGGGGCGATTAATTGATCTAGCTAGATTTCCTTTTTAGAAAACGTCGTTTTATCCATGTTATAAAAAAAAAAACTATAAAATTATCATCAGAATACGACCGTTAATTTCTCCTACATCTATAAGGTTATAATAATAGATCAGGTGGGATATCGGGCGAAACCAGAAGACTAGTTCGAGACCTATCAAATTGTATTTTCTTCTCTTTTTAACACGCTTTTATTAACTTGACCTGTATGTATGTAAGTATGTATGTATGTATGTAATGGAATATTTTAACTTCATTTTCACTTACTTCTAGGAGTCTGATTCACTTGAAAATTTGCACAGGGGTCAAGGGCCGATGACAATACAATAATATCATAACTTTATATTTAAGTCGTAACAAGGATCATCAGGATAAAATAAAATATACGAGGGGCGGCTGATAAGTTCGTGGCCTAAGGTACTTAATGAAACAAATATAAAGTTTTATATTTTTAACACGTCTAAGCGACTGATTAACTTGAAAATTTTCACAGAGGTCAAGGGCCGATGACATAATGCAATAATATGAGAATAAAAATCCAACAAAAAAATTAAAAATAAATAATGTAGTTTAAAAAACTAAAAAACACGCTTTTGTGAAAATACGAACTAAAAAGTAAAAAAAATAAGAAGAAAATGTATTTTACTGTAAAAAAAAAGCGTGGGGTGGTTTTTAAGTTACTATTTACACCATGCACCCCACGCTTTTTTTTTACAGTAAAATACATTTTCTTCTTATTTTTTTTACTTTTTAGTTCGTATTTTCACAAAAGCGTGTTTTTTAGTTTTTTAAACTACATTATTTATATCGAGCTAAGTTCGGTTATCCAGGCACTTGCCAATTATATGAATTAAGTATAAATTTCTTGTTATTTAAATGGTTTACATACAGCAAGTTTAACATACCAACATATTTTACTCAAAATATATTTTTTAAATCTTTTAATACAAAATAGCATTGTTATTGCAAGTAACAAAAAATACACGACCTTATTTCGATGTATAATCGCCAAAAGCGATGTCTATAAAATCTTAAAAATTATGCAACAAGATTGCGTGACTTCGCGCATAGAGAGGAGTGTTGTCTACCAAAGATCTATTATTCAGATAATCTAATCTAAGATCTGTTCATCTGAAACACTAATGAGAAAAACATTCTGTATAACGTCAATAATGAGTAACTGGACTTACACATCGTAAGATCATTATTGCCAATGATAAGGAACATCCATTAGGCCAAAGGTCACCCTTGTAAATACGAGTTACTTCCATTAAGTAACATTGGTATATATACAAAGGTATTAATATTATTAGGAATATTGACCGTAACCGAGATTTCCGAAAGCAAAACTATCCAAAATCTTAATTGAATCAGATACAAAAATAATAAGAGTCTTTATGATACGTAGTAGAGATGAATTTAAAAAGAATATTTCAGATAGTTTTAAATTACAATTTTGTTAATACTGTGAAGGCATCCTTTTAAAGAAAATAAACCTTTGTTGGGTTTCTCAATTATTAAGTTTAAAATAAATAATGTAGTTTAAAAAACTAAAAAACACGTTTTTGTGGAAATACGAACTAAAAAGTAATAATGTAGTTTAAAAAACTTAAAAAACACGCTTTTGTGAAAATACGAACTACAAGTAAAAAAAAAGAAGAAAATGTATTTTACTGTAAAAAAAAGCGTGGGTCAATAGTATCTTACCCACGCTTTTTTTTACAGTGAAATACATTTTCTTCTTATTTATTTACTTTTTAGTTCGTATTTTCACAAAAGCGTGTTTTTTAGTTTTTTAAACTACATTATTTTTGTACAGTAAAATACATTTTCTTTAAATTTTTTTAGTTTACTAAATTTTAAAGTTAATCAGACGCTTTTAGACGTGTTAAAAATATAAAACTTTATATTTGTTTCATTGTACCTTAGGCAAAGAATTTATCAGCCGCCCGTCGTATATTTTTTTTATCCTGATGATCCTAGTTAGGTCTTTAATATAAAGCTATGAGATTATTGTATAGTCATCGATCCTTGACCCCTGTGCAAATTTTCAAGTTAATCAGCCTCCTAGAAGTAAGTGAAAATGAAGTTCAAAGATTCCATACATACATACATACATACATACATACATACATACATACAGGTCAAGTTAATAAAAGCGTGTTAAAAATAGGGCGTAAACATTCAGAAGCTCTGCTTGAGATATTATTATTACAGGGTAAGCCATTATGCACTTAGCACCATCTTAATATATGTATATAAATTACGGGTTACGTTGTTTGTCCGTTATGGACTCCTAAACTACAGAACCAATTTTAATAAAATTTGCACACCGTGTCCAGTTTGATCCAACTTGAAAGATAGGATAGCGTTAATTTATAGTCGCAATATTACGAGTAATAAGTACTTTAAACTGGATTATTTCTGGTACTTTAAGGCAGGACGTCTGCCGGGTTCGCTAGTTTTATATGAAAATTTCGGTGGGATAAAGTTAATGTAAACATTCCTTTTTTGTTGACTCTTAAATTTACTTCTATCATATAAAACAGTAATTTCATATATTTGGACGAATATTACAATAGGCATGATGACAGATTTTTAAATGGGTAGTTCTACCGTTTCGTGCAAAACACGTTTCGGTGAGAATAAAAGCTAAACTAAATAAGCCTAAACCACGAAATATTTTTTATATTCTAGGTATGTTGCATATGTATATCTGCCACTGAAAAATTATAATGTCAGGTACTTTGAAAAAAAGATATAAATAAAATATATGCCTAAAAATCATTACCAACACTGGTCAGAAATCGATTTTTGGTAGTTGAAACCAAATAGCACGAAAATTAGGTGCATTACTGTGTATTATTGTTTTGGAATGTATTCAATATTTATTAAGCAAAAAACAAATGCGAATGAAAAATCCTTTGCGATGGTTATTTATAATTTATGTGACGAAACAACTTTGTCCAAAAAAATTACGCATTACACTCAACTGAAGTTGAAGTGCAAAAATCACCACGTAAGGACGCGCTAGCGATATTCCATGCCCCCTTCCCCATTTGCGCGATCCTCGTTCTGTCGACCGCTGAACAGAGAACAGGGTAGATATTAGCGGTTTGTTGACAAAACAAAGACCAACCCGAGATTTTTAGGCGTGGTAAGTTTTTTTTTCATTACCGTTTAGTGACATTTTGAGAAAAAGATATTCATTTATTTATATTGTGGATGTCACCATGATAACCTTTGAGTTTATATACTTTTTTGATCGACATGCTTAACATTTAACTGTTATTTAAGGAGCGATTCTAAAAATTTGCCAGGATATCATTACCATTCCTTTCATTACCATAATTTACCATCAGCTATTTGGAAAATGGTAATGATCACAAAATTATTGTAATGATACCTCCCCTGTGCATTTGCACAGGGAGTGGAAGAGGAGGGGGAGTTGCATTTTTACAAAGCGAGCATTATACAAAATAAATACATCTATCCATCCATCCATACATCAGCCTTTTAAAGTCCACTGCTGGACCTGGTCCATATAGGAGGCCTATGCCTCCCCTAATGTTCGCTACTCCATCCGGTCCTTCGCCCTCTGAGTCAGGTCGTCAGTCCACCTGGTTGGAGGGCGGCCTGATCTCCTTATGCCGAGACCCAGAGGTTGTCAGTCCTCCTAACTATATGGCCTGCCAATTGCCACTTTAGCTTGCAGATTTTGGGAGCTATGTCGGTAACCTTCGTTCATCTACGGATTTCATCGTTACGAATTCTGTCGCGTAGAGAAATACCAAGCGTAGCTCTCTCCTAGGGGAAAATATGTAAGTCGGCCATCAGACCTGTTGTCATGTATGGATCAGAGTGTTGGGCTATGAATAAGACTGATGAAAGGAAAGTGCATGCGACAGAGATGTTAAGATGGATGTGTGGTATGACAAGGAAGGATAAAATAAGAAATCAGTATTCCTCTGATTTACTGATTTCTTATTTTTGAAAGTAGCGGCTGTGACAGAGCGATTGCGGAGTGGAAGACTAGGACGATATGATCATGTTATGCGCAGGGATGAAGATTATGTAGGCAGAAGAATATTAAGTATGAATGTGGAAGGAAGTAGAAGGCGAGGAAGACCGAAGTAGAGATGGATGGATTTTATAAAAGAGGATATGATAGCGAAAGGAGTGAATGAAGAACTGACGAGTAACAGATGGGAGAGGAAGAAGAAAACATGTTGTGCCGTCCCCGCCTAAAGTGGGATAAGGGCGGGAAAAAGAAGCTCTCTCCATCGCTCGCTTAGCGACCTTGAGCTTGGGAAAGGCCAACTGTAAAAGACCATGTCTTGGCACCGTAGGTCATCACTGGCAACACACATTGCTTGAAAACTTTCGACTTCAGGTACTGAGGTATTCTGGACGAGAAGACACATGTAATTTCCCGAACGCTGCCCAACCGACTTGGATTCTACGAGCTACCTCTCTCTCGAAGTTGGATTTACCCATATGAATCGCTTGTCCCATGTAAATATACACATCGACACTTCGAGAGTAGCGCCATCAACAACGACCGGTATGTATGTATGTACATGTGTGACATGGATATTAGGCATGATCTTCATCTTGTCCATGTTAATCTTAAGACTCACCAGTTGGGAGGCGTTATGGAGGTCACCATTTTGCTGAGTCAGCATTGTGCTGAGAACTTCCAGGGACTCCGCCAAGATAACTATATCATCGGCAAATCGAAGGTGTATGAGATGTTCGCTATAGATGTTAATACCAAGTCCTTTCCACTTCATCAGCTTAAAAAGGTCTTCCAGTGCAGCGGTAAACAGTTTTGGGCATATTACATCCCCTTGTCGTACTCCACGCTGCAGTGGAATAGGCTCAGTGCTTCCGTCGTGGACTCGGAATGTCTTGGTTGCGGCTTTCTATAAACACTTCAACAATTCAACACCTCGATATACCGGTAGTCTATCTGTCACCGCTGGAGAGACTCTCGCAACGCCCAGGTCTCGATAGAATCGAAGGTTTTCTCATAGTCCACATACGCAAGTAGCGGCAGATTATACTCCTCTATCTTTTGTATAACCTGTCGCAGCGTATTTATATGTTCTATGGTACTGTAGCCTTTTCGGAATTTGGCTTGTTCGGGAGGCTGGAAGCCGTCGAACCTGCGCGCTATACCATTAGTAAGGACCCTCGAGAACAACTTAAGACGTGGCTAACAAGCGCGATGGGCCTATAGGTCTTCAAAAGAGCTCTGTAACCCTGCTTGAAAAACAGAACCACCACGCTTCTGAACCACGCCTCCGGGGTAGTTTTTTTATAAAAAAAATATTAAATAAACCTAACAATAAGGCAGACGGGCCGCGTGTTGTTAAGCGATCACCGTCGCCTATGGACACGGGCAACCCTAGGAGAGCCGCCCGAGCATTGCCGGCTTTGGAGGAGAGCTTTTTTTTCAGCTTTCTTGAAGAACCCCATGTTATAGTCCACTGGGAATGCCTCAGCTGGAAGGTTGTCCCATAACCTACACGTCCGTGGTAAAAAGGAGCGTGCAAAGCGGACCGTGGAGGACCGCCACGAGTCCAGATGGTGCCGGTGAAACGGTATAATCATGGAATGGTGATGTAGGCATCAATTTGAAGAGTTCCTCGGAGCACTTACCATAGTAAAGTCGGTAGAACACGCAGAGCGAGCCTATGTTTCTTCGCAAGCTAAGCGGTTCTAGCCTGTCAGTCAATCTTGGGTTGTTGACGATTCGGACTGCGCGCTTTTCAACGGAGTCAAATGGTACTTAGGTGCTCCTGCCCAGAGATGGGAGCAGTACTCCATGTGGGGTCTGACCTGGGCCTTATACAGCGTCAGGAGTTGCCCCGCAGTGAAGTACTGCCTCGCTCTGTTGAGGACACCAAGCTTTTTTGATGCCAATTTAGCCTTGTACTCCAAATGACTCCGGTACTGCACTTAAAGTTCCATTACCGATGACAGTATCAAACAATTTTTGAGCGCCACTGGAGGCAAACCCCTCCTGTTTGCCTCAAGCTTTTAGCAGCTCGGATGCGATATCGTTATCTCCCGGTGCTTTGTTGTTTTTAAGCTGGGCCCCTCCAATTCTTATACTTAGGCCCCCTCTCTAAATGAAACAAATAAAAGTTAGCTATAATTTATTCTACACATTTTTTTCTCAAAGGCCGGTTTAGACAATTCATATGGAACTATTATAAATTATTTAATTGCTGATTACAATGGTAATATGTCTATATAGAATGCTATATATTATTAATATATACAGATATGAATATGGCTAGTACAAAATCGAAAAAATAACTCACGAAAAGTTAGTTGAAGCGAAATTACGTAGTAGTAAGTATGAAGAAATTGAAAAGGATCTCGAAAAAAATGCCTTTCAAAAAGAAAAAGAAAAAGAAAGACTAAGAAACTTGAAGCGTAAAGAACAGAAAAATTAGGAGTGTGGCTGATTAGACGCCTTCTCTAGGCGTCTAAAGAGGCTTCAAAGAAAGAAATAGAAGAAAACAATACTACAGAAACCTTTTTTACAGATATAACAAATGTTTACGTGTAACGTTGTAACGTAAACGAATTTAAACTACATTTTTTATTTACATTCTCATTACCACTAACATTTAATCATTACCATTGCCGCTAATATCATTACCAAATTTCTTTTGTCATTACCACACGTACGAAAAAAATTATAAAGCCTATAACTAGGCCAATTTTACGTATAATTTAGTAATACTCATATAGCTTATTTATTTTTCATGTAGCTTTGCATTGGCACTAAAAAAATTAAATTCTATTTTTTTCTCGCAAATTCGTCCAATTTGCACGAAACGCGAGAACTACCCAAATACCTTTCCTTATTGTAGGTTCACGTCTCATAGTTTCGAAAAAAAGTTTATTTCAGCAATAAACTTAAATTTTAACGTAAATTTATGTATTTTCTGCTTTGTAATTTGAATTAAGCGCGAAAACGCTCGAAGGTTTGACGACGCCATGACGCGTCGGCTTGCTCGTCAAACTTCAAGCAACACGATGACATTTACTGAGACGTGACGTCATTCCTTTTGATTGGTGTTTCAGACAACATGGCCGATTGCTGTATTTAATACTTTTATTTTATTGAAAATCTTATTTATCTTAATGTTTATATTAAAACGGGATCATATTTTAGAACTTTTTTAAGCATATATTTTTCTGTAAAACCATTTATTATCTGATTCTTTAATAGTGTCGTGATGCCTATTATAAACATTGGATATGTTTTTGCTTCCAACTACAATAGTTGACATGTTCCGTTTGATGTAGCACAACATGGTAAGCCGATGGCAAGTTAAACATAGTGTGTCAAAATCCGCGGATGATTGATGTTCCTTTGTATGTGATTTCAAGTGGTGTTGTCTGTTGTTAAATAGTTGTTATTCAGAGGTTGAACAGTGGCAAAATAACATTACTGACTTTTACTTGGAGGTAGAATTATTACGGTAACCTTTTTTCTAAATAAAATACCTTTGACATTGTACGTTAAAACGAGCTATCGTTACTAATATCAAACACGTATTACTTAAAGGCTAACTTTAGATTTAATCTTGTATCAAAGTCAATTAATAATATTTTGATTATGATCATGTTTGATGAAGGCTAGAGACTTTAAGTTTTATCTGCACAGTTTTAACTGTACAGTCAAACTGATCAGTTAATATGTACGCAAATTTGAGTACACTTTATAGTTCTTCTTTATTAGGTTTTTATAGTTCTTCTTCATTTTATACACCTGGTGTATGTGGTTTGTTACAAGTCAACCTAATAAAAGCGATTTAAATAAAAAACAGGCATTTGTGAAAATACGAACTAAAAAGTCAAAAATAAGAAGAAAATGTATTTTACTGTAAAAAAAAACTACGGTAAAAAAATGCTTAACGCATCTACAACTTTTGATTTAAAAAAAAGTTACGTACGAGTATCACAATTGCAAACAACTATGTTTTTTTGAATAAACTTTTACGGCCGAAATAATTAGGAAGAAATTATAGTGTCTTTTAAAAACAAAACCTGGATCTTCTTAGTATTCAGTGAAAGTATGCAGAATTCTCCGCCGGAACAGTACCGGGCAATTAGGACAGCGAGCCGATTAAATTTAGCGCCTCTCGTTGGAAGTCACTTGTTTGAAGTTCGCGTTCTTGAAAACAGAACTCATTAAGTAATATTCATAAAATCATGAATTTACTATGTCTTTAAATAAGAAAACAGCAAATTTTGCTGTTTGACGCGTAATTTTAGGAGGGGAAATATGCCATGGCCGAGCAGCGATGGCTGAGTGGTAAACAACCGCGGTCTTCGACGCGACCGACCCCAGGTTCAAATCCTCGGCGCGCACCTCTGAGAAAGAAATTTGTAATGTGCGCATTTATCGCTGCTCCACGGTGATGGAAAATATCGTGATATTTAATTAATTACGATGTTCTCCATCGCCGTGCATGCCCGAGAGAAATTTATAATTTGGCCAGCGTGGTGGACTATGATCTAAATCCCTCTGACTTATGAGAGGAGACCTGTGCCCAGTAGTGGGACATAAAAAGGTTGAAAAAAAAGAAAACTGAGCAGATACGGCAAAATTCACAAAGAAAACAAAAAAATGGTCTAGAACGGTCTGTCATTAAATAAATGGTATAATTTTAGCTAAATGCGCGGTCTTCCTTAAAAATAATTATGACAACATTGGATTCAGTTTCATATCTGTAACATTTCATTACAGAGGAAGAAAAAATTACAGTGAATCTAAAGACTATAAATAGCGTAAAATACTTATAAATATTTGGAGAAGCACATTTTAATAGTCTCGAAAAATAAAATGGCATCCTCGGTGTAACGCCAAAGGTATTTAAAATTTCTGAAATGTTTCACAGACCCCTGACTATAAGCCTTCCAGGCATTGTAGATCTTTTTACTCGTCCACAGTTCACCGGAGCATAGCATTTTTTCATAATTGGATGCTATACGTCCCTGAAGGTTTAAATTTATCCTGCCTTCATTATAATACTTCACTGAAGTATACAGATAATCGTATTATTATTGCTAGACTTGAAAATATCATTAAAAATAATTAAAAAATCTGATAAAAACTGGGTCTTGACTCTAAAGTAACAGAACCAAATCCCAATCACCGAATACTATTGGAGTTTTAGAAGAGAAATTGAAAACGAACTAGTCTAATTTAATTTTTTTTTTTTTGAGTAATATTAAGGAAGTTGGTGGATTTTTTTTATATAGGATAAACAGGTTAATTCCAATGCAATCTGGAATAAAATAACACTGCAATAACCTGTTTTTTGGGGTTGCCATGGTAATTCCATTGGTCATGTTTTCTTCATTAAAACGTACCTAGTCCATCCTTTTTATGTTTTAGTCCTTGAGCGTCGACAATGTTCAAAACAGAGCATTAAATTGTATTCAACTGCAATATTAAAATTTGAGAGATCCTTGTTCAGTACGCCCCTGTGGGTTTAGCCGTGTATGTACAGACACCCTATTTAATAATTTTAATAAATCTAATCTGTGTATATAAATACTCTTATCAAGATTATCAAGAACTCATCATTCACATTTTTGTTTCACTGTGAATCGAACCCAGTAACCGTTGCGCTATAGAGGCTGTTAGATCATAATGAGTATTTTCCCGCTCATTGTTGAAACTTTAGAGCTGATTCCGGTATAATAGTGAATGGTCCGATAAATTAAGGGAAGGATGTTGAATAATTCAATAACACCCGGATTTGTCGACCTGTATAACATGCAAATTATTTTATTACGAATTCAATCTCAAGCGTGAATACTCGAAATGGGAAATAATTTCCTTCAAGCAAATTTGTGTTTTAGTAAATCGTTACAAGGTGTAGTTTTTGCCACTGGGGAAGAAATACAGAAGCGTTGAAGCATATTTCATAAATTATGGAGGAAAGATGGCCACCTGCCTTCGTTTGAATCTTGCAATGAATTTTTTACCAAAGATAATTCTTACTCGTATCACGACCATAATTTATAATCTGTTACCTATGTGTTTTGTTTAATAAATAAAAGCTAACTATTAAAGACTTTTAGATGGAAAAACTTTTTGGTACGAATGGGAGAGGTACCATCGCTGCACCCATGGAGAGATCGTATGCAGTTGCGCTGATACTCCGAAGGCTGATGGACGCCTCAGAATATAAGTCTGACCGGCGAAACACACATGGAAAAATTCGAAAAATCGAACCCTTAAAGTTGTACAAAGGTTGTTCCTTTACTGGCCAGAAAAATCTAATCTTACCATTATAAAAAGAACGTCCCCATAATGTCTTCATAGACGTTAACGCGAACGTCACATGTGACATTTGCATAACTATTATTATGGACCCAATGTTTAAAGAAGTCAAATTCGCAAACATTAGAATGATTGTCTATGGAAATTGTAATATGACAGAATGGTATGCCTCCTATATTATTAATGTCTTAATGAACCACTTGCAATTTGTGTTTTTATTATGATATCGATGAAATATAGAAAATGTTAAATTTTTTACTGTATATTAGCCGGTATTGTTTGTTTGTTTGTTTTATCCACCTCAACAGCTTTTTTTAAGTCAAGTAAGTATTATGAAGTAAGTAATGACAGTCCAACTTTAACCATTCCAAATTGGACAACAAAACAAAATTTTATCTTAATAAAATAATGGAATATACAGAGCAAATAAATTATTGTTCCAGAGACAAACCGACACGAACAATAAATTCGTTGTGGGTGAAGCTAGTCTCAAATTTAATCACGTAGGAATTATACTTTAAAAGGGTACAGAATTGAGTCGATACTCTTTTTTACAGCAATTTCTTCTACGTACGTAGAACAGCAATTTCTTCTTCGTATTGTAGGTGGTAGAACTATTATGGTTCGCCCGGGGAAGTACCACCGCTGCACCCAATTCTGCCGTGAACCAATTCTATTGTTTCGATGGAAAGGTGCAGTTGCCGGCCACACTTACATGAGGCGGCCACCAGCCTCCGGAGTAGGAGCGCAACTGCATACGACCTCAGACAAGACTTACTTATGCTTGCTTGAGATTGTATATAGATGTCCATGGGCTGCAGCGACACTTAACACCACGTGGCCTGCATGCTCGTCTGCTACTCCATTAAAAAAAACGTCTTTGTTCTGGAGATTAATTGCTCTCTGGGAATCCAACTAAGGCCCTTCTTAGAGTACACCGGTGTGACCAATACTCAAAATGGGTCGCCTTTAATTAATCAGCGGTGTATTAGAGACGAGACCGTAGGCCACGTGGTATTAAGTGGTCATTGCAACACATGGTAAAAAGTCAAAATCTAACCGGTAAACGCAACTTTCCACCTTAACCCAATCCGGTCTTGTACTACCAACTCAATTGAGATACGTTTAATGAGCTGTCAAAATGTGACATCCTCATAAAATGTATGAGAAAACGATTTGTGACGTCACTTATCATTCATAGGCAATTGACTATTTTTTTATTGATTTTAAAGGTACTAATTAGAAATCGTGTTTAAAAATGAATTTACAGTTATCCTACTTTCCAAGCGTGGTTTAGCAACCGTTTTAAGGAATGCATTTTTATGTGCACAGTGTCCAAGACCATAGGACTGTCGTTGTCGTGAAGCAATAGTGCTTCACTTCATGTGGTTCTTCAAGAAAGCTGTAATAAAAATAGCTCTCCTTCAAAGCTGGGAATGCTCAGGTTCCCTTGTAGTTTTCCGTATCCATGATGAGGTGATCGCTTAACATTACGCAGTCGTCTGCCTTGATTCCGAAAATTAAAGTTTTACAAAACACTTGTGGTAGAAACACCGCTAGTGTTTCTACCCAGCGGCGTAGCATAGGTTACTAGCACCCGGTGCGGATTCCAAATTTGCCGCCCTCTTATTTTTGTAATCCATTATAAAAAATTTGGGCATGGTAAAAAGAGTAATTTTATTAGTTTTATTGAATGATTTATTGAATTGAAAAGTGAAATTAACATTTTTTGACATAGAGTAGAAGGTAGAATATCACTTAGAAAAATTACAGAGAAAACGTAATAGAATAATGGAGAAATCGCCTACTTCACGAACGCTCTTTTGCGCACGAGTATCATTCTAAGCTCAACTCCTCAACTGAAAGACTAAAATTTAACTTTTCTAGTCTTCCTTTCAGCAAAGTTTTTGATCATACTTTCAATATCGATTGCATCAGTGAGGTCTTGTTCGATCGACAATATAGCTAGATTAGTTAATCTCAGCGTACTCATTGTAGATCGCAAGTAATTTTTTATCAATTTCAGTTTCGAAAAGCTCCTTTCACAACTAGCATTACTTATGGGTATTTGGTAACAACAAAAAAGTGACGAAAAAAACACTGAAAGAAATTAACTTTTTTTATTTTTTTTCTAACTGCCACCTCCGCAGCGCCGCCCCCGGCAAAGTGCCGCCCGGTGCGGACCGCACACTCCGCCCCCCCCCCCATGCTACGCCACTGTTTCTACCACAAACAAACCAACACGAATAACAAATTCGCATTACGTGAAGTTAGTCTGAAATCACGCTATACTGAGACTTTAAAAGGGTATAGAATTAAGTCGTTTCTCTTTTTTACTGCCGGTTTTTCTTCGTCTTCGTACTGAAGATTTATTTCCTCGCCCTGAGAGACGTCGTTAACTCGATGAGCGTGAACTAACCGTATTGTTTATATAACTAGATAAGAAGTCCCACTTTTTTCAATGTTTAGGGAGGAATCTTTCAACTAAATTTTGAAGTGGATAATAATATCTTCAACCGATTAAGCTTTTAGATAAAGCCTTAGTGTACATGTTTAGTTTGGATGACAATACAGTGATATATACTAGTATTGTTGTAAATATGGTTTAGCCGCCACTATATATTACAAAAAAATTGTACAACATACCCGATATGGGTATCAAATGAAAGGATTTTACTGGCAGAATATAATACACTATGAACGATTTTATTGTTATTAGCGCATTTAAATAAAAGCTTATTTTTAAAAACTTAATTTTTTTATAGTCAGATTCATATTATTGTGTAGTGATTTATAATGTAGTTCTTATTCACAATTAAATACCTATAGGCATCACCTAACACTATCATATCACGTAATCTACAACATAAAGACAAACAAAACAATCAATTTAATATACCATTGGAGGCTACGTCAGAAATGCATGCGGATTTTTGGATTTTTTAGTATATCTTTTAAATCAGTATTTTAGTATCAAATTAAAATGATTTACTTGTTTCAGGTACGCATTACATTAGTAGATTATCTCTTCCTAACGGTAAGAATCCTAAGATTACTAAAGAAACAGTTCAAATAAATATATTTTATAAGACGAACTTTAAAGACTTACTTTAAGCTAGCCACCGTGTTACTCAGTGTTATCAAACAAATTTCCATTAACTAAACGGAGAATCTAGCTAATAGAAAGTTGTTGCCAAAATCAACTTCGAATTTCCTCAGACCTGCATAGCGAGCTAATTCGAACTGAATCTGACACGGGGTTAATTGAAACTGTACAAACTTTGGTGCAGCTTAACCAGCTACGTTTTTCACTTTGTTAAATATCGGCAAGGAAACATTTTTTTGTTAACTAATTTTGTTTAAGACCTCTATAGCGAGTCCAAAAATAAATCTGACGCTACAAAAACAATGATTCAGTTTAACTAGCCCCGTTTTTGATTTTGCTAGACATATCAATCACGAAAGCGCGCGCGTGGGTACGCATGGTTCAGCGGTTAGCGTAGAACGCAAGCTTTCTATGCAGCTAAGCCAAACGGGCGCGGTCGGGTGTGAGATGGGCGGGTTGTGTGGTGGGTGGATGGGGGACCGCTAGTAGCAAAAAAATTGATGCGCGTTTTCGTGCTTCGGAGGGCACGTTAAGCCGTCGATTCCAGTTGTTGTCGTTAGATAACAGTCGTTAAACCTTGTCGGAGGCCTTATGGGCGGTTTGAAAACATCCCACAGCGGGTTGGCCCCTAACCCGCATCTCCACCAATCCACATTGGAGCAGCGTAGTGGAGTAAGCTCCAGGCCTCCCCAATATGGGGATAGAACCGTGCACAGTAATGGGACGAAAAAAAGGGTTGCAGCCAGACATATCAATCAATTTGTGTCCAAACAATTTTTACTATTTTGAATATTTACCTACACTTGATTAATGATCTCTGTGAGACACGGGTTTCCTTTTAGAACTGAAAAAGTAAAACTTGTGTGTTTGTCTTTCTGTGTAAATATCTGTCACTTCATATATGTATTTATGTACTACTATCTATCGAACAGACTGAGTTCAACCGCATTTCCTTAATGGATTTTATGAAACACATATTTCAGACGAAGAGACGTTCTGTAAACATCAACTCCTATAGTAAAGTAAAAGCCACAATGAAATCCATTAATTGTATATTCAAATCGAAGTATTGATCCTATCCTAAAAGATGCGATTGCGGGGCAAATCTAGAACAATATATTTTTAAATAGATTACAAATTCTTTCGGTGGAAGGTTTCGATACCAATATAGGGAAACCCTATAACCACTACGTTTTACGACGACTATAAAGTGAATAGCTCTCAAAGGTAGCATAGGTTTTTGATACGCATAGGGTAGAATTCTAAGTAGGCGTCAAATAGATCCATCTAAAGCTCCAAGAAATTGAGTAGAAAAGCTGTGTGGAATATATATTACCCAATGTTACCTGGTGACAACATGTTTAGGAGAAATTGAGCAGAAAATTGACAATGAACTAAATGGCGGTGAAGGTAAAACGATCGGCAGTTTTGATTCGAGTCCAACAAAGGACAAGGCAGGTCAATTACCAAAAAACCTTTAAAGCATTCCTTGGACACAATTGAAAGACATTGTATGGATGAAAGGTGCTTTATGCTCTGTAGACGTAGCATTTTACACTTGCGTATTATGCAATGCGAATTGAAAGTCTTGTTATAAAAAGAAAATGAAAATTTACTCTCCTCCTCCACTGGACTAATATTGATTGTTGCTGAAGGACCTGATAAGAACTTTATTGAAAGTAATTATTGAATTCAAGCAATCTACGCAACTAAGCCAAACGGGTGCTTGACAGACGCAAATTTCATGCGTGTTCGTGCTGAACACGTGCACGTCAAGGCAGCGAACCTGGTTATTATCGATAGATAACAGTCGTTAAACCTTGTTGGCAATGACTAAAAACCAACCTCTCTGCCAACCCGCCCCACAGTCATGCTGCATAATGAATACCCATTGTACCTGAAAATTTATTTAAAACAGGGCTGGAGTTTTTTTCCGCCCTCTTTCTCCTAGCACATAATATATGCCTTAGCGCACCCAAAGCGGATGACGGTCAGCTGATGGCCGTATAACAATAACAAAAATCAAGTGTATATTATTACCCAGGATGTTAATTAACTATTTCATTTCATTTCATTGGAGCAGCGTAGTGAAGTAAGCTCCAGGACTCTCCAATAGCGAGGAAAGAGCCGTGCAAAACAGTGGGATTTATTTAATCAAAATACATCTCCTAGGCGTATGACTTGAATTTTGTAATAAAAAACGGGTTGCACTCCGGTAGTGCCGGCAGAAGTGAAAACTTGAAAATTAACGTTGTGCATTTTTGTTATTTTGGAATGGTTAGGGAATAATTTCGCACGAATTGCTTTTATTATCAGTATTATTTTTTATCTAGTATTTTCAGTAGGTTTTCATCTAGTATTATTATAAAGTACTCAGTCATTTTCTTTCACTATTTCTTCGTCACTTTTTTCATTAATAAATGCACTTTGTTCAATGTCCATATTTTAAATACTTGATATAAACGAATTTTACAAGTATAGACAGTCGAGTCGTCATCAGCTGTCACCCCTCCGTCTTACGAATTTTCGATCAGGCCACGTGTCCTGAGGCTTGTTTATCATTTTTTACCCAACCCAAAAAAAGTGCACAAGGCCGCTAAAGAAGTTTTCACTTCAAAATTCTTTAGTGATCATCGTGCTTACGGTACATTAGTAAGAGGTATCGTGGAGGACGAAAAATATTGTTGAATGAGTAAATTGTTGGATTGCAAAAGGTTGGGTAAAGGCTCTATATAAGTAAGATAAAACGGGACTTAATTGTGCTCTTCTGCTCAAAACAAAGGAACCCGTATAAAACAGGCACGGAGGTACGATTTCTATTCCTTAAAGTCAGAAGTTCCGGTTCCGAAAATTTTAATTCGGTAGTAATTGGAGGTCGATTCAGGAGGGCGACCTCAGTGAGCGTATACAAACTTGCTTATTCCTACTTGTCGTACGCAAAATTCATCTTGCTTGCTTTCTGTCAAGTAGTATTTCATTCATTATTGTTTCATAAATAGGTGGAAAATAAATTCTGGTTTTATTAGTCTTTGACCAAATCCAGTATTGCCTAACTTTGAAATATTAATCTTTAATCTCATATCTAAATAATATCATTGTTTCATAGAGATGTTCATAATTTGGCCTGCGTGTTAGTGCTTATTTACGTCTTTGTATCACTACGTATATACATATATAGGCGTGAAAACGTCCCATATTATACCGGCGCCACAGAACATATTAAAAGAGGTAGATTGACAATAATGCGCCGTTCGTAAAAACCGGTGTCGTCTAACCAGCCGCACCTTTCATCTCCACTACATATGTACTTAAAAAAATAAATATGTAGCTAACGCACCTATTTGCAATTTCAAATCTAGCCAATCTTAGCGCCGCACAATTACGCGATTTCAAATGAACGAATAACACCTAAACACGCACACAAGTGCGCATATTGCACGCGATCGCGTGTTTCTGTAGATATATGAGCGTTGCTCATATCCTTGACACGTCTGCCCCGCCCAATATTCCATTATAACCTCTTTAATATCTTCTGTGACCGGCGCTTTACGAGCGTTGGCGTTGACGCTGCGCTAACGTGACGTTGATGTCGGATCAACGTGACGTCGCCGTTGCGGTTTTTAGCACATTGGTACAATTACAGCATTCCACTCTTCCATCCGTATAAGAGGGGATGGTGCTACGGCCTGTGTTCAATCGCAGCATGAGTTACTTAACATTGCGCATGTTTTTTAACTCAACGTAAACGTTGCTTTGCATAGCGACAACATTGGAGAAACGCCACAGCTCGTAAAACGTCAGTAGGATACGACCTTATGTGAATATTATCCTCTCGATCCAATTATAACCGGTATTTAGGAACAAAGCCAGAATATAACAATTTGGAACGTGTTTGCAAATGACAAGCTCTAATTTACTTAATTAAAGAAACGACTCATTGATCATTTTCACAAATTGAATACATATCTATACTTAATATTATAAATGCGAAAGTGTGTTTGTTTGTTCATCCTTCTTTCACCTAGTCTCCTGCCTTCCTGCCTGTCTACGTTTATGACTCCAGTTCAGAAGTCCACTTGAGTGGAGAGTACGGTGCTACGCATCGACCAGATTTTTTTATATGGAAACAGTTGAGCGGTTCGAGCGAGAGTGACATAGGCTACTTTTATCCGGGGGAAATTTGTCAGCGTCAGCAAATTCTATCAAATCTCATCAGAGGGCCCACTCTGTAAGCCCTTTTAGTCGCCTCTTACGATCAGGCAGGGGATTCCGTAGCTCTATTCTTAATCCCGACTAGCTGAAAAAAATTTGCCTCCCTCCCTGACCAAAAACCAGAGTACTCCCAAGCCACGGGCATTCATGCTCGTTTGCTCCTCCATTCAAATGAAAAAAGTATAATATCGTAAAACGTGCAGAATGTGCAAAGCATACTCTCATCGTGATAATTCCAATCGACTTGCAATCGTCGAGGGTAAACTCAATTCTTTCGGGTCCATCGGTAAAGTACACTGAAGGCTCTTAATTCTCGGACGTGTGAGAGGGTAAGTTTGGGTCAAGTGGGACTTAGTGGAACTAGTTTATATTTAGACCCTTTTGGAAAAAAATGCTTTTTCTAATATTCCTATATCTCTAAGATTTTATGCATTGATTCGATATAATAATTTAACAGTTTGAAATACAATTCAATCATTATAATCGATTACAATTATTATCCGATATGCTACTTTGAAGCACCCTATCGCGATAATTAGCTATTGATTACTAGGTATTAGGAAAGTCACCTAATTAGTTTCCAGCTGCTTAATGTAGCATTGTCTCAGAAAGGACTTTAGTTTGGTACCTATATTATGATATTAGGCTGTGTTAGAGACTACATTCACTTACAAATTATTAAATTTTGTTAGATAGATTATTATTACATATAGATATAGATAGATTATTACAGAATAATCTTTGAATTCAACTCAAATCTTCTTTCTCAAATTCTCTCCGCGACAGTATCCGAAATGAAGAAATGTAGGATGAACGATGCACACGTCTCGCCACAAGGAACCCAGACGACTATCCACTCAAGTGGACTTCTGAACTGGAGTCCTAAACATAGGCAGGCAGGATGGCAGGAGACTTCCAAAAGCTAGATGGATAGAATGATACTTTTGGACCACTTACTTCACAAATATTGGATATTTGTATTACGCTCGCTTGATCTGAAATATTTCAATGCATGATTTTATTTCATTTACGCTCTATTAAGCCCACTCAATGGATCAACGGCGTTCTGTTCTATACATAGATAGCAGATTAACGTGGCAGTCACACAAAGAACACGTTTGTAAACAATTAAATAAGTTTTCTTTTGCTTTATATAAATTGGCCAAAGTTGTAAGCAAAACGGCGGTTCTAAATGCCTACCATGCGTACGTAGGTGCAACATTAAGATACGGTATAATATTCTGGGGAAACGCGACTGGAATTCAAACTGTGTTTAAGGCTCAAAAAAAATGCATTCGAGCAATATGTCAATTACAACAAACGGATACTTGTAGGCCACATTTTCAAAATTTAAAAATAATGACGCTCCCTTCCTTATACATTTACGAGATCTCTTTAATGGTCAAAACAGAAATCACAAAATATGAAACCCTTAAATCAAAAAGACATAACAGTAAATTATGTTCAATCGCTTCCAAAACAAAACAATATCATAACAGTGTCTTTTGCATGGGACCAAATTATATAACGGTCTACCGGAATTCCTCAAAATTAAAACGGGCAACGAATTTAAAAAAGGACTTAAAACGTATTTACTGAAAAAGGCGTATTACTCAGTCACTGATTTCATAAACGATAAAACGGCATAAAGGAATTCCACAAAAACCTGGGAGGTTTTTTTTCCGCCGGCTTTTTTTCCTCTCAGTGTACAAACACCCTGTGATATGGGTACCCAAAGCTGACGATCGGAACCGATCCGAAATATAAATAAATAAATATTTTTATTTTTATTTATAAAAGGCGCAATATGGGACAAATAAAATAATATTAAAATAGATGTAAATGTACATTTCGTAATTGTATTTTAGTTTAGTTTTTTTCCTTTTATATTTTTATCATTGTATATTTGCATACCTCATGAAGGTAAATATGGCGAACTAAATATATATAAACAACTTTGTAAACACCCATATTTGTGCAAATAAATGTCTTTGTCTTTGTCTTTGTCTTTGTCTGTGCCCGTATACATTCCGTATGATGCCAGTATGCAACAACCACCAAAACCAATAGGAATCCGTTTCATTCTCGCATGTGTAACAGTGTTGCGTGGACGTCTTGGAATGCTACCAAACTTTAAATTGTAAAATAGGTATGACTATCAGAAAATTAACTGTTAGGCAACTAGCGATGATTTCCTTAATATAGG
The DNA here is from genome assembly GCA_911387765.1 of Pyrgus malvae. Lineage (NCBI taxonomy): Eukaryota > Metazoa > Arthropoda > Insecta > Lepidoptera > Hesperiidae > Pyrgus > Pyrgus malvae. Next base: position 17,699,613 of record OU426958.1, read on the forward strand.
ATGAGAAAGAAGAAGATACATGCATCTCGTTAAACTGACAACAAATGACTAAGTTACGGCAACGTATATAACAGTCATCATACGCGTTTACAACCCGTATACTCGCCGGCTCGCTGCCTGCGCGCAGCGGTTTGGCAACGTGGCGTGTCATGCACAGAGCGTGTCAGCACCGGCAAAACATCCTCGCCGACATTTGTTGCGGCTCATTGCATGGCACGCGACGGTATTGGTCGGTGACGGAACGGTCTAGTGGGAGCAGTGTCATACTTTTTAACAGAAATAATATTTATTTGCCTGACACGTTCCTAGCACGGTCATGGTATGATACGGTGTAGTGGGCAGAAACCTTTACAAGCAAAAATATTAGCTTTTAAAACAGAATCTTTTGTAAAATACTTGGGTATCTGTGAATATACGGATGTATCAGAAAAGGTCTTAGATTGAAAACATATATTGTAAAAGCACACTTTGAATATGAAGATTGGTTGCCAAGTAAAGGCAGCGCCAAGAATATTAAAATAAAAAGAAGAATAAAGAATACTTCCCCTTCATTTCTTTTATACGAAATATTTTTGAAAGGTATTGAAATTTTACATGTGTATCATTGTACAGTTAAGGGCAGGTTCACTCGCACACTCCATATAGGTTGTGTTCGTTTATTTACCAATTCCATATTTTATTCAATATACAAAAGATTGTATTTTGCTTACGCAAGCATTGTTTTCAGTAATTTTTGGGAATATCGACAACATCCACAGCTTGGGGACAGACGAACATACCGGCGGGGACGCAGGCGTCGCCGTCGCGGGCGCGTACGTACGCGCACTATCCTGAACTCTCCTCTCCCCGCAGTACTCCGCACTACCGTCGTTCGAGTACCGGGCCCACGCGCTCAGGCTATCGGATACAATTTTTACTATAAATTTGGCGATTCGGCGGCAACATGTTTTTATATTCTTTCGGGGGCTTTCTCGGCGAAGACAAATGTGCTGGTGAAGTGGTGTGAAAACTGAACTCATAATATACATATACGGCGGTATCCCGGAAGAACTGTTCTTTAGGGTTATAAAGTTAGGTAAAAACTACTTTGCAACAATCCGCAACCAGAACGTATGATGGTGTATACCTTTTTCATGCAATAGCACCTCCCTCCCTCCCTCATAGGACACATGCACATGCAACAACAAAAAGTATACACCAACATACGTACCAACACGTGTTTCGCCCCAAAACAGAGCATCATCAGGGTTATTGACTCTACGACGGTCATCCGCAAAGTGACTTTGCATGTGCTATTGCATCAAAAAGGTATACACCATCATACGTTCTGGTTGCTGATTGTTGCAAAGTAGATTTTACCTAACTTTATAACAATGGAGTTCCGCAAAGTAACGCCTGATTCTATTAATTTTATGTTCTTTAGGGGGTACGGCATTTAATCTAGGGAGGGAGTTGGGAGGGGTGTCTACCCTCCCCCCTTTTCCATATTTTCCGGAGGCACGTAGTTTTTAAGTTATAATTTTTTTGTCACAAACTAATGAAGGAAAAACTAACCTGTGCGCGGAATTAGGATGTGTAAGGTGGTGGGGGGAAGGGGGAGTGTATATCTACCCTCCCCCCTCCTATCCCCGTTTGCTGGAGGTGTGTATTTTTTAAGTTATAAAAAAAAGTTTGTCACAAAATAAAGAGGTAAAAAGTAACCTGTACGTTAAGTGACGTGGCATTAAGGTCAGATCAAAACGTTTGATGAGTATTTTTCACATGAACGAGTATTTTTTAGGAAAATTGGATTTTTAGTACAAGTAGAATTAAAACCAAAACTAACCTGTACATTAAGTGAGGCGGAATTTAGGCGTGTAAGGGGGGACTTATGGCGTTGTTAAAATTGAAACTTATTCTTAATGAATGTTAGGTATTAAGTTAGGTATGTTAGGTATTAAAAAGATTATACCTAAGTTAGTTGGAAGTATTTCCTTTAAGGAGTTATAGTAGGTCTACTCTGATGCATCCTTCCGAAACATTGTAATTTTCGTGTTTCATACTTGTATAAGTTCATTAAAATAACCTTAACTAACCGTTAAAATACCCAAAAACGTTACTAATTACGGACGAATGCGTACGGAGTAGACCATCAGGATCACATTAAAGTGGCATTAGTTAAAGGTCACCTTCGTCTACCTCAAGATACCTAAAGTTTGATTGATGAATAAATTCATAAAGTAACGCACTCATCTCTACTTTAAGGCGAAAGAAATGTTAGCAACAAATAATTTCGATAAATCGACTAATGTAATTGAATAGAATTCAATCAATTTTCTTATTTGGCTAAGAAATCCAAAGAGTACAAATTTTTAAGTTACACATTTTTAAATGGATTTTGTAGAAAGTAATCTGAAAAGCTGACAGAATTTGAATAGTCGATGTCGTTAAGCGGGTCCCGACCTCTACTTGACCGGTTTTGAAGCACTCTATGCATTTAAAGCATGAAAAGATGTCACAGAAAGGTTACTTCTCGTAGAAAAATGTTTTGTATAAGTTTGATTCTGAATATATTGTAGGATAATGATATGTTAGGAATTAGCAACTTTTTATGATGGATTTATGACGATATTAAAAATGATTACCTACATAAAAATATAATGACGGCCAATCCTAACATATCTACATCTATATATAGGTAATATATAACAATATATAATAATAATATATAGTCATATATATGACAAAAACGTGTTAAATACACCATTTATAACTCAAGAACGGCTGGACCAATATTCATGATTTTTGTGTTTTTGGGTTTGTTTTAGAGGGGTAGGATATTCAGTGTTAAAAATCTCAATTTTATTAATATTTTAACAATTTTATTTGTTCATACAAATGGCCCGTCAATCATTTATTGTTCGTGCTTTCATTCATTTGATAATATGACACAAGGTATCTGTTTTTCGTTGTTTTCGTTTCGCATTTTGGTCTCTTCACCATTTTGCCAATGTCAATGTTGCGGTGCCATAACTTAATCTTTATGTTATGGCACCGCAATAAATGATAAAATATAAATCTGATCAGTTAGTTTGTTTGAACGCGCTGATCTCGGTAACTACTGATTCGAATCGAAAAATTCTTTTTTGTGTTGGATAGTCCATTTATCGGGGATGGCTTTAGGCTTTATAACATCAAGCTATGACTAATACCAAAGTCCACGCGGAAGAAGTCGCAGGTGGCCACTCGCGCTAGTCACCTATAAAGACACTGACGAGAATTAACGATGTAAGTAGATAATGTTTGTTAAATTTCTATGAGCGATAAAATTGGAGTTATAAAATAAGAAAATTATGAAAAAACATATAACATAATAAGAAGTCATGATTAACATACCTACCATCTGAAGTACGATATAATTATTATAATAAATAAGATTTGATTGAATTATTTAGTTGACTTTTCTGATTATGTATGATATTGTTATGTTTTATATAAAAAGAAATTTTCAATTCGAACCAGTTTTTCCTGAGATTAGCGCGTTCAAAGAAACAAACAAACTCTTCAGCTTTATGCACATATTAGTATAGATTTGAAAACATTAGACTGTGAGAAGTGTGGTCATACTTTGATCAGTATATCTTACTACCAGCACTGGAGCATTACGTTACTTAACTTACTTGTGATACCACTGTATCGCAACGTTGTGGTATTCACGTTACAAAATCGATATTACGCAACTGTGACTACACTGTAATACAAAGTTGTACTGTACTGTACTGCACTGTAGTACAAAAAGATCATCGTTTTCATGTTGTTTTTGTAAATACCCTAAGTTTTGTATGCCAAATAACGTTTATTATTATTTAAAAAAAGTTAGTTTGTGGCCAGGTTCATTACTTAACAATATTTATTTATTTATTATTAAAGCTTTACTACTACACCTATCATAACTCGTTACGTTAACTTGTTTAATAATATTATTATCAGTTGCAATAATTAAGGTAGAAGATACTAAATTATTACAAATGATAATAATATTATTAAACAAGCTTACGCTTATTTTTGCTCACATTTGGTGTTTGAAGTAAAAGCTAAGAATTCACGGAATTAAAGGCAAAATTAATGAAGTAACCAAATATTTGCATTGTAAAATAAAACGACCAATAAAATAACTTGAGAGAGAGTAATACAAAAGACAACTCTTCAATCAGGATAAAATAATACGCCTACGCGAAAAGTTTTGTTTGAAAGACTGATAGATAATCTTGAGTTTAGTCTAAGCAAACTAAAAAAAACACAAACTTTTCAAATTGATGCCTACATCACCATTCCATTATTATACCACCAGACGAAGGTTAACGTTCCACCATCTGGACTCGTGGCGTGTGGCGGTCCTCCACAGTCCATATTACACGCTCCTTTTTACCACGGACGTGTAAGTTTTGGGACAACCTTCCAGCTGAGGCATTTCCAGTGTAACATGGGGTTCTTCAAGAAAGCTGTAAAAAAAGCTCTCCTCCAATCCGGCAATGCTCGGGTGGCTCCCCATTCGTGGTGTTAAGCGATCACCGTCGCGTCTACAGGCAAAGTTGATCGCTTAACAACAAGCGGCCCGTCTGCCTTCTTGTTTGGTTTATTTATAAAAAAATCAAATATGTGGCTGTCTTTACTGTTGAGATTTAGTGTTGGCCGGCTTAACATTGAGGCGGCGACAACCAGATAGATTGTCCCACCTTTATTGTAATTCACACAGTCCTACATTCATAGATCGGAATTGGCCGTATTTCACTTGTGTCCAAGCAATGCGTCAAGTCCAATCACTCTCAGCCATCAGGCTTGTCGGTTCGAATACATTGATTTGAGATAAACAAATGGCCATAAAATTTCATTGTGACTCTCACTGACATGTTTATAGCAATGCGGATTACTATCGATTACATACATTAACATACTTGTAGTTAAAAAGTGAAAATATAAAAAAAAAACACACAAAAGTAAGAGGTAATCATCTCATTTAAACTTAGTAACGATACATAAACAAAGAATTAAGCGTATGTTATAAGACTTTGCTTTAACTTAAAAATAACAAAATACGAGCGATTTAATTACCTATGTATAATTTGTTAATATTGAAATTACATGCAAGTTTTTTTACACGAATACCCAAAAAAAGCAACTTACTGAGTGTAAAACAGAAGTAATATAATACGTGTCTATCCCACTATCCTTCCGTAGACTATATCAAATGATTCCTTTATATTGCTAGTATTTTGATAGAGTGAGAGCGGTTAACAAAAATTTTGTGTATTTTTTGTGAATTTTTTACCTCAAAAATTTACATCTAATCTCGATGAAGCTGCAGTACTGACAGAGATGACATGCCTACCTGGGAAATGGAGAGCTTAGAGGAAAGTGGGATAAGCTGAACTCCAACAGACTCTAACAAACTCACACAAACTCCAATTGTAAATTAGTTACAAGTTGTAACGATAAAAGTGTTTAATATATCACAATTTCATAATTATTCAAAGCATGTAAAATGTAAATAGTAAAAAGCACTTTAGTGTAATAAAGATATTGAATTTTATACGATCTTTACTAACCCTTAAAGTACTTTTATATTAGAAAACCAATAAAAATTAGAGTCAGAATAACAGAAAATATAATTTAAAATTGAATTCCAAAGTTAAAAGTCTTAAAAGTCACGTTCAAATTCAATTCGTTCAATAATTATTTGGATGAGAATATAAAGTTTTAATTTCGTCTTATTACACACGAAGATAAAATTACTTAACCCGGCTTTGTTCACATGACACGAAGCTCCGATGTTAGTCCGTTAATCCAGTTTTTGTTTTGTTTTCAATTCTCGCAATGCAGTGGGTGTTCACGGTTTTGTACTCTTTATTCCTTTTTACAGGGATGTACTCAGTTGCTTTCATCACTCGTTTTGCTTAATTTAAGTCCATGTTTTTGTTTTTATATTAAAGATTACCTTTGTATAGCAATTATCACTGCAGTGTATAAATTCAGAAAAACCTTCAGTAAAATCTTTGGGATTATTGCTAATTTATCTCAAATTTACTTTATAATAACATCTTGTCACAAGTACCGATGTTCGCAAATATATAAAATTCATTACGTTTTTAAACACTTTCTTTAGCTTCATTGTAAACAAAATGAAAAAGCAAGCTTAAGGTTGTGTAAAATCAACGGTAAGAATATTTTGCTGACAGGGAACATCTCTGTATTCATTGAGTTCACGTTTTTTGTGTAACTAACTATTATAAGCGAACATACCTACACATAATAATATTTTTTAAGACGATTCGAAAAAACTTATTCGCACATCAGTGTGAATACATGATTTTTTATAAAATGAAAATGAAAATATTGAATTCAAATCGGCTCTGGGTGTGTGCTTAGGACAAGCAGAATTGTATTAACAGTGCTGAGCTGAAGAAAAGAGCAGACAGAGTTTTTTGACGTGATAACGTCTTTAAAATCATTTTAGTCGGGTGACATGTTCAGAAACTTGTGTCACACCAAAACCTCACGAGCGCGATCGCAGGTATAACGAGAGAGAGACGGACCGATCTCCCGTCTCATCTCGAGCGCTGCCAGTCATTCCGTGAAACTTGTCACGCGGAATCCTCACGAGCGGAGGCTGGCATAGCGTTCGAGTGAGTGGACCGATCTTCCGTCTCTCTCACTCTAGCGGCATACAAACGAATGGATATTTTCTCGTGCGGACGTTATCACGTAAACATCTCGATCGTAAACCTACTTTACAAACAATTTGCCGTTTTTTTATCTTTGTTTGTATTTAGCTAACGCTTCAAAAGTTTATGCACTCAAGCCCGCTTGTCAGTACCTACACAACACTACTACAGCAATAACCAATCCGACTTCTTAAAATTGAATATACACTTATATATAAAAGTAGTATATAGGCATTCGATTTCAAATAGAACTGAACTTTTCTTAAGGTATTCGACGTCCCGTGTGGCGCAATGGTTAACATAGCGGACTACCAATCGAGGGGTCCTAGGTTCGATTTCCGGCGAAACAGAAATTTTTGTTCTCGTTCTGGGTGTTTGTGTTTCTGTCTTTGTATGTGTCCATGACAGGGTATATATACCCTACTGTGGGGCTGTGAGTGTGAAGTGTTATTTATTTATGTTCTATCGCTAAGTTAACTTCCAAAGATTGACCATATTACCATACTCCTTCTAACCAAATTCAGTTCTGCAGGATAAATGCTGATAATTCTTTAAGTCACTTTCAGTGGTTGCAATACAAAAACATTTTGTTACAATTTTCAAGTTCGCAAAAATATAAAAATTATCACGTCTATAAACACTTTTCCTTTAATTCTCAACAAAATGAAGAAGCAAGGTTGTGTAAAATCGACGGTAAGAATATTTTGCTGACGGAAAACATCTTAATATTCACTGAGTTCGCGTTTCTCGTGTACCTAACAATATTAAGCGAACGTACACATAATTTTAAAGACTGTGCAAAAAACACATTAGCATGACAATGTAATTTTTATATCAAAAAAGTGCCACAAAAGTTTTTTTTTCAACCTTTTTTATGTCCCACTACTGGGCACACAAGCTCACAAGTGAGAAGTATTTAGGCCATAGTCCACCATGCCGGCCAAGTGCGGATTGGTGGACGTCATTTTGGTGGGTGATAGAACTATTATCGTTCGCCCGGAGAAGTACCACCGCTGCACCCACTTCTGCCGTGAAGATGGTAGATCTCCATGGGCTGCAGCGACCACTTTCGAGAAATTATGAATTTCTCTCAGGCATACACGGCGATGGGGAACATGGTAATCGATTAAATATCACGATATTTTCCATCACCGCGGAGCAGCGATAAATGCGCACATTACAAATTTCTATGTTGGAGGTGCGCACCGAAAATTCGAATACGGGATCGGTCGCGTCGGATACCGCAGTTTTTACCACTCGGCCATCGCTGCTCAAAGTTTGATTGAAAAAGCACAAAAAATTAAAGTATAAAAAGAAGTTCTGCCAATACTCTACCTTTTTTTTTTTTTTTTTTTGGTATCGGGGGGGAAACCTTCAAAAGGTACCCGACACCTTGGGAGAGGATACCGGGTTATGTGGGATTTGACCGCACTAAAACCCCCTCGGTGGCCTGCCTCTACGTTTGTGAGGACTCCGGGATCTCCATAGGAACGCACCGGTGTCCTCCACGCGCGGCGCCCCATAACGGGCCCATCTTCGGGAGAGCAGATGTGCTCTCCTGCACCTTCAGGTGTTCACGGCGGCATGCGGCCACGCATACACCGCCTACAAAGTGAAAAGCCTTTTTTTGAAGTGACTGCAAGCCTTTTTTTGCGGCCCACTGCAGGGCACGGGTCTCTCCTCATCATTGGGGAGGCCGGAAGCTCAACCTACCACGCTCTAATTGGTTGAGATGCGGATAAGATAAGGCTTCCGTGCCCTCCGAAGCGCGGAAATATGCATGAATTTTTTGTCACTAGCGGTCACCCCCGACCGCACCTGTTTGTGCATAGCTAGGGCAGCTGCCTACAACGTATGCCTAAAAATCTCGTATTGAACACATATAAGAACACATGACAAGATTTTTTATTAAAATAATTTGTAGTGTAAGTTATACGGAAACAGAAAACCATTTTTATTATCTCACATTTCCAGTCCGTCAAATATCGATGACGTAGGCATTTTTCGTTCTAAACTCGACAAAGTTTTAGCATTCCTTGCCTAAGAATTTGGTAGGTGATTTATGTGCTTTAATCACAAAACATAGGTAAAAAGATCGTTAAAATAAATGTAAAGAGAACATTTTTGAAACACTTTTAAAAATTGAAAGAAATTTCTTCTGACGCAAAACATCTTAATATTCGCTGAGTTCGCACTTCTCGTGGAATAATTTTATGCGCTCGTGCACATTTAAATTATTGTTGCGAATGGAGAGAATGAAACACTTATTTAGCACTGGGAACTGGGAAAATATTATTTTATACGAACGTGTTAGGAGGGCTACAAATATATTATTTTAAATAAATAAATTATTATTATTATTTGAGTAGATGGGGAAGGGTATAACCCTAAGTCCACTGTGACCAGTAGATGATCTATTGTAGCCTAGCCCCGCATTTATATCTGATTCCCAAGGCCGACGGTTGATAGGAACCGTAAGATGCACTTGGGATCTAGAGATTTGACATCTTCCGATGTGACTAGGCTGCCGCCCAGTATCCGACTTCTGCTATGTGCGAGTACGACACAGTCACAGAAGATGTGGATACCCGATTCCTCTTCACCATTGCAGAATCTGCAAGTAGCAGTGGGACTTAGGTTTAGTTTGAACATGTGCCTGTTTAGTTTACAGTGACCAGTAAGAATTCTTACAAGTAGACGAATTTCATTGCAGCTACGAATGTAAATTTCCTCATATTTTATACTTTCTGTATGGTTTGTGACGTTAGACGACTGCTATACTATACTCGTAATATCCAAAACTCGCATTTGGGGACATTTTATGCGGGAAAATAAAATGGTTGTTTTAATATTTTCCTTGCAATTTTTAATACATTTTTATGGTTTAAGCTATCCCAAAACTTGTACAAATATTTAATAATCAAAAATAGCCACGTTGGTACAACCTTTCTCGAGCGAGACTAAAGAATACCACTCATATACATATATTTTTAACACGCTTATATTAGCTTCACTTGTAACTATGTATGTATGTAAGAAAATCTTGGAATCTTAATTAGACCCACTTCCCGTTCTTCGATTAAGATGAAATTTTGCTCACGCTCTGAGTTCTGATGAAAATACATGACTAGCTAAGAAAAGTCATTAAAAAGTCCAATATGGCGTTCGCCCCAAGGTGGCGGACAGGCTATTTGAAATGCAGGGTGCATGATATGGGTATCAAATGAAAGGGTTTGCTGTCAGAAATACGAAAAAATAGTCACGTGACTTAAATTCAACATGGTGGACATCCAAGATGGCGGATTGGCTATTTGAAATGCACCCCCATGATATGGGTATTAAATAAAAGGGTTTGCTGAATGGGATACGAAATTATTGATAAAAAATCCAACTAAAAAATTAAAAATAAATAATGTAGTTTAAAAAACTAAAAACACGCTTTTGTGAAAATACGAACTAAAAAGTAAAAGTTGTTTTACAGTAAAATACATTTTCTTCTTATTTTTTACTTTCACTTTTACGTTTTAAAGGTAGTAATCGTACCTACTCGACCAAAATCTGAAATTAATTAGCCACATCGGACAACCTGTTCTCGGGTTTAAGCTAGACTAATGAAGAGAACCTCATTTTTCATTTATATTCAAAAATATTAAAATACTAGTAAGCATACTCGACACGTACTTTTCAATATAATTGAAACGTTTTGCCGCATTTGAAGCACTCTCAGTGTGTTTTTTAATAACGTGTTAACATTTCTATATTACGTAAAGAGTGTTACTTTTCTCTCTGCTACAGTGGCCGCAACCCTTTTTGCGTCCCACTGCTGGGCACGGGTCTCTCCCCATTATTGGGAAGACCTGGAGTTTACTCCACCACGCTGCTCCAATGCGGGTTGGTGGAGGTGCAGGTTAGTGGCCAACCCGCCGTCGGATGTTTTCAAACCGCCCATAAGGCCTCCGACAAGGTTTAACGACTATTTTCTATCGATAACAACCGGGACCGACGGCTTAACGTGCCCTCCGAAGCACGGAAACGCGCATGAAATTTTTTGCCACTAGCGGTCACCCATCTCACACCCGACCGCGCCCGTTTGGCTTAGTTGCATATATTGCTTCTGTTCTGCTACAGCGCTGCTTCTGCTACAGTATGACATATAAAAATCATGATACAAGTTCCCTCAGGAGCCACGTATTCTCAGTTTCTATCTCTCTTTTAATTTTTTTACTGCCGTACTTATATAGATCTCCTTTTGGAATCAAGAGGACCTAGCGATAATCCACCACTTAATCCACCACGAACCGTGGATATGATGCCTTCTAGAAATTTTTGTGTAACTCTCAGGCAATGGAAAACAGGCGATGGAAATCATTGGAGTAGTGACATATAACCTCATAAGGAATTTAAAAGTCAGAGTTGCAAACCGGGCACTGGACATTAGAGGACGGCCTCGCATCGGAGACCAACGCCTTTATCACTCCGCCATCGCTGCTTCATCTCAACCGATACACTCAACCGATACCGATTTTTTTTGGGCCACTACTGGGCACAGGTCTCCTCTCATAAGTGAGAGGGATTTAGGCCATAGTCCACCACACTGGCCAAGTGCGGATTGGTGGACGTCATGCTTTCGAGAAATTAAGAATTTCTCTCAGGCATGCACGGCGATGGAGAACATCGTAATTAATTAAATATCACGATATTTTCCATCACCGTGGAGCAGCGATAAATGCGCACATTACAAATTTCTTTGTCAGAGGTGCGCGTCGAGGATTTGAACCTGGGGTTGATCGCGTAAACGACCGCGGTTATTTACCACTCGGCCATCGCTGCTCACTTATTGCAGATACTGATAAGCGGTAGTAATTGTACGTACTCGTAGTAAAGAAATTGGGGGCAAATAAAATTCGCCTCGACGACGCCCCGCCATCTCTCTTTGTTGACTATCATTCTGGTAAAATCAAATATTAGACCACCCACTGCGTTTTTTATTTGGAAGTCCATTCCATAGTTAATCGATCGCGAGGTCTTGTACTATTAACCTTGCTGCTCAAGTGGTCACTCCATGGAACCTTAGTTTCTACACGAGACCTTAAATAATGTTAGAATGCACTTCTGTGTTATGTCCTCTTTATTAGTGTATTTTATTATGCCATAAAGTGGCTATTGAGTTGTCTTCTAAGTGTAATAAAAATGTCTTTGTCATTATATTTGACACAAAGCGGCCAAGAATTGGTTGAGTCACGTGTAAGTCCTCAGGGATTATTGTGTAAACACGATCTTGGGATTAGGAAGCCCTTGGAATGTAAGCCGATGTGTTTTATATTAGTATTGGGATCTATGAAATGTAGTCAGTCATCAAAATGTTTGTTATTTTAGTCTGTGTAAACTACAGCTTAGCAAACGTAATAAATAAGTGAAATCTTTACGAATACACATTACATGTCTTGACTGACTGTTTAATTTAATTTAAGAATTACTTTAGCGCTAAACTATTGAAGCTTGAAAAATAAAATTATGGCAAATGGCTCAGATTGCCACGTAAGCATCGGCTAAGGAAAAGTACTTGACTTTCCAATGCTAAATTGCTTACAACGCCCTTCATTAAATATGTTTAAGTTTGCTTGAAAACCAACCGTCTTTTGGAATTTTTGGGTATTCCAACTGAAAAGTAAGTGATAAGAATGTTTGTAGTAACTTTTAATGCTTCATCAATTATTGCAAAACTTAGGGGTAAAATTAAGGGGTATTTTTGGAGTGAAAACTTCTTTAGCGGCGTTGTGCACTTTTTTTGGGATGGGTAAAAAATGTTAAACTCGCGTCAGGACACGTGGCCTGATCGAATATTCGCATGAATTCGTTTACATCAAGTTTTTAAAATATCGAAATTTTACAAAGTGGATCTATTAATAAAAAAAGTGACGAAGAAATAGTGAAAGAAAATGAGTATTTTATAAAAACACTAGATTAAAACCTTCTGAAAATACTATTTGAAAAATAATACTGATAATTAAAGCAATTCATTGTGTGCGAAATTATTCCCTAACCATTACAAAATATCAAAAATGCACAATACTATTTTCAAGTTTTCACTTCTGCCGGCACTCCCGGAGTGCAACCCGTTTTTTATTTGAGTAGAGAGGCTCGGGCTGTATCAGCGCAGGGTACTTCAATCTATGTAAATTTTTTGTACCCATAAACTAAGGGGTAAGATAATTTCGATAAGTTTGGGTCAAAATTGCGTCTCAACATTTAATGTTTTAAGATAATTCTTCATAACAAGACGCAAGCTGATAGGTATGCATAGTGACTTTTTGTGTCGTGGGTTATGTTTTCCATGTTTTCTAATAAATATAAATTATTTTCAGTTGAAGCGCGCATGGCCCGGCGGTTAGCGTAGAACGCAAACGATTTTTGCAACTAAGCGAAACGGGCGCGGTCGGGTGTGAGATGGGTGGCCGCTACTGGCAAATAATTTCATGCGCATTTCCGTGCTTCGGAGGGCACGTTAAGCCGTCGGTCCCGGTTGTTGTCGATAGAACAGTCGTTAAACCTTGGTGGAGGCCTTATGGGCAGTTTGAAAACATCCGACAGCGGGTTGGCCACTAACCCGCATCTCCACCAACCCGCATTGGAGCAGCGTGTTGGAGTGAGCTCCAAGTCTCCCCAATAATGGGGAGAGACCCGTGCCCAGCAGTGGGACCCAAAAAGGGTAGCAGCCAGCCAATTTTCGGTTAATGTGATCATGATATATTTCGAAACATCGAGTAAAGCTGACCAACGTTCCTCTATCTCCGTCAATTATAGCCGCTGCAGTCACTCGAGAACTAACAAGGTAAATCTCGTGTGGTTGGAAGTTACTCTGAGCAAAGTTAAGTTAATTGCATTAATTATTCTGACCGTAACTGTTAGCTTGTTGTTATTACAGCATTAATATTGTAGGTTGATTTTGTGAATTTGATATTTACCTTTTCGTATTTAAATAAAGAAATAACTACCTAGCCTTCCGCCAGCGGCTTCGCCCGCTTGGACCCGTTTAATGGGTCGCCGTAGGATAAAAAAAGCCTATGTGCTATTCCAGGCTTCATTGCTATATTAAAATCATAGGCGTTTATTACCCGTTTTCACGTAGCAATGAAGCGTTTTCCCGCGATAAAAAGTAGCCTATGTTACTCAGCGCGAATGGTGAAAAAATTTTTGAAATGAGAACAGTAGTTTTTGAGTTTATTCATTACAAACATACAAAATACAAATCTTTTCTCTTTATAATATTAGTAGGTATAGATATAGATAAATTTGACCGGGTGGTGCAAGTGTTACCATGCCGGACGACTAATCAGAGGTCTCGGGTTCGATTGCCAGCGTTTCCATTTCTTTTCTCGGTCTGAGTTCATGTATATGAGTGTGTCCATAGTACCTACTCACAAAAAAGGGTAGGTATATCTACCCTGCTGTGGGGTTATTAGTGTGAAATGGTATTAATTATGTAATATTTTTTTTATTTATTCACACACATGGCTTTATATATTATGTTTGCTAGATGATATACGTAGTGCTTGTTATGCTGAACAAACTTGCAGTAGATGTTTGTCAGGCCAGTATTATTATAGTTATTTTAAACTTTAAGTTTGCAATAAAGCAAAATATATTTTATTTTTAACGTAATAAGATTCAAAATAAATTAACCACTATCAGACACAGCCAATTCTCTAAGCAGAGGAAAGGCAATTTCGTTGCGGTCCGTTTTATTAACTTCGTTATTTCTCGCATGACTTTGTAGTTTGTATGCCACGTGTCACTTTTATATTCTGCAGAATGATACACAGTTTTATGGATAGCGTGTTATATTGTCTGTGATACTATAAGTATTTCTCGTGCTTGTGCATCCGAATCCGTATTGGATTTCAGACTTTATAAGTTTCACGTACCTACCAGCACTGGAAAATAAAGATAATAAATAAATGTAGTTTACAAAATTTAAAAAAAGACGCTTTTGAAGCACATCAAACTAAATAAGTGAAAAATAATCCTTAAAAGTGAAAATAATAATTAACAAAAAATATTTGTATTATTGTGAAAGAAGTATGATGTGCTTCCAAAGCATATTTTTTAGTTATTTTTAACTATATTTATTTACCATTTTTTAGTTCGATTTATTGTTAAAAAGATTTTTTTTTAAGTTCTCGGAATTAGATAAAGTCACAAAATTATTGTTTGCTACCGGTCTTGGACTACCAAGTCAATTGAGATACTTTTAATGAGCTGTCAAAACGTGACATCCCCATACATCTTGTATGAGAAAATGATAAGTGACGTCATTTATCATATATTATTATAGTCAATTGACTTCATTATTATTGATTTAAGCGGTAATAAAAATCATGTATAAAAAAGAATTAACAATTATATTACTTTCCAACCGTGATTTGGTGCAACCTTTTTAAGGTAAAGATCTTAATTTTTTTTGTTCATAGTGTCCAAGACCCTATTCTTCTTAAGTGTACAAAGTTTGAATTAAATCTGTCCGTTGAAAGTGGGTCAAAATCGAGTCCAGAGGAGAGTTACAAACAAGCTCACAGTTACAATCCAACTTATATGTAACTTATAGTTACAAACAAACATACGATACCTGTACGGTGAAGCGAACTTTAAGTGTTAAAAATTTAAATGTGCACGTTTCTCTTCTTCGGAACGAACAATAATCCATTGGTTCTGAATTCCTGATTGTTTTCGATAGGTAAAATCGTCAAACCCTCGTCAAAAAGTCATCTAACCTTATCGTACCTCACCTTACATTACCTCAAAAGGTCGTCTAACCTTATCGGTGGCCTTACAGATGACCCTAGGCAATAAGTATACCAAAGTAGTCTTCTGGTAGCTCGCGAATGAGAGATAAAAGAGACATATCTCTTCACGATTGAGGTAGTATCTCTACGGCATAGATTCGTGACGTCTGTCTGTCTGTCTGTCTGTCCGTTTGTCCGTCCGTCCATATGTCACAGCCACTTTTTTCCGAAACTATAAGAACTATACTGTTGAAACTCGGTACGTAGATGTGTTCTGTGAACCACATTAAGATTTTCACACAAAAATAGAAAAAAGCAATAAATTTTGAGGGTTCCCCATACTTAGAACTGAAGCCCAAATTTTTTTTTCGTCAAACGCATACGTGTGGGGTATCTATGGGTAGGTCGTCAAAATGATATTGAGGTTTCTAATATCATTTTTTTCTAAACTGAATGGTTTGCGCGCTGAGAGACACTTCCAAAGTGGTAAAATGTGTGCCCCACCTGTAACTTCTAAAATAGGAAAATGATAAAACTAAAAAAAATATATAAAGTACATTACGATGCAAACTTCCACCGAAAATTGGGTTGAACGAGATCTAGTAAGTAGTTTTTTTTAATACGTCATAAATCGTAAACCACAATTTACCTTTCATTCAATCTTAATGCAATGATTTGTATGGATAATCAAAGACAATGATGTATTTATATTGCCGCTATTGTTATACAAATACTAAAAATGGAATAAAATATATATTTAAGGGGGCTCCCATACAATAAACGTGATTTTTTTAGATAATGGTACGGAACCCTTGTGCGCGAATCCAACTCGCACTTGGCCGGTTTTTAACTATTAGATCTTTGACCAAACTAAAATTTATTGCGTCTGCATTTTGTCCCGGGTCTCTTCTCATCATTGAGGAGGCTTGGAGCTTACTCAACTGAGCAAACATATTTTAATGAAGGTTTGAATAAAATTAATGAATTAAATTTATATGAAGGTTTTCATTATATTGCATGATTTGTTTAAAATTGTAAATACTCCTCTGAATACAAACATGGGCTTACCTCGCAAAGGGGTTTTATTCTCGTCATTATGTTCAACTGAATGAAACCCATTAATTGTACAAAGCAGTGTTGATTCAGGTAAATGTGGTTCTTTGTTGTGGTGTTTACAGAAATATAAAAAGTTCGCCGTCATTTTATAGCAATTCCAATGAACGGAACTGTTGATTTAAACGCGTTTGTTTTGTTTCGTTTCGTTTGCCTGTGCGGAATTTGTTAAACGTTTTGTGTTTTTGTTATATTCGATATTGAAATAAATTATCCCACCAAAAATATTTTGCGAAAAAGATATCAGATCTCATGCAGAGTCAAGATCCTAAATCTCCACGCCCTTATTTTACTCAATCTACATTTATGTCAAAATAAATAAATAAACGTTACACGCTCATAGCCCCACAGTAAGGTAATTAATATCCTGTGGGACACAAAGCACCCATGACGACCCACGTGGCGCAATGGTTACCATGCCGGACTGCCAATAGAGGGGTCCCGGGTTCGATTCCCAGCAAAACAGAAATTTGAATGATGAGTGTAAATTTCTGTTCTCGGTCTGTATATGTAGAAGGCGGTGAATAGATAAGGTGGTAGAACTATTATCGTTCGCTCTGGGAAGTACCACCGCTGCACCCACTTCTGCCGTGAACCAATTCTATTGTGTTCCGGTGGAAAGGTGCAGTTGCCGGCCACACTTACATGAGGCGACCACCAGCCTCCAGAATAGCAGCGCAACTGCATATGACCTCAGACAAGACTTACCTATGCTTGCTTGAGGTTGTATCTAGATGTCCATGGGCTGCAGCGACCCCTTAACACAACGTGGCCTGCATGTTCGTCTGCTACTCCATTCAAAGAAAAAATAAATAAATAAAGTAGAAGAACATGATTTATCTACTCGCTATGCAATGTCTTCAGTTATTTTGTGATCGGAAACTTGTAGGTTGTTTACACGCGATTTAAGTGAAAAGTGTGGAAGAAAATTGACTTTTCAAAAGAAGCTATGCATTTCACAGTAGCTATGTATATGAAATAATCGTGAAAAATCTAAGATGTCTTTCAGTTTAGTACTTTTCATCTCGTTGAAAGAGAAAAAAATAATCATTTCTTTCTGGCTGCCATTTTCAGTTATGTTCTTAGAGCTTCGCGCGCTTGAAGTAAAATTGTCAAAGAAATTCATTTTCAAAAAGAAAATAATGTAAGTTATCAATTTTGAGCATTCTACTGTAAAAATCTATATTGATGAATTATTCATGAAAATTCAAAGACATCTCCCGTTTTGATTCTCTCCACCTTTTATTCATTAAAAACTTTTTTTGTTTGAAGTTGAAATTGCTTATGGCTGAAGTGCATATGGCTCGGCGGCTGGCGTAGAACGCAAGCGATCTACGCAGTTAAGCCAAACGGGCGCGGTCAGGTGTGAGATGGGTGACCGCTGGTGGTAAAAAAAAGTATCATTCGCGTTTCCGTGCTTCGGAGGGTACGTTAAGCTGTTGGTCCCGGTTGTTGTCGATAGATAACAGTCGTTAAACCTTGTTGGGGGCCTTATGGGCGGTTTGAAAACATCCGACAGCGGGTTGGCCACTAACCCGCAACTCAACCAACCCGCATTAGAGCAGCGTGGTGAAGTAAGCTCCAGGCCTCCCAAATAAGGGGGAGAGACCCGTGCCCAGCAGTGGGACGCAAAAAGGTTTGCAGCCAAAAGTGCTTAAGAAACTTAGCTTAAAAAATATATATTTTTTGCATTCTACAGTAACATTACTTAGGAATAACTCATGAAAAATTAATGTTGCCATCCCTTTTGATGTATCTTGAAAAGAAGGAAAAAACACTGTTTGGCTTCTCGTCAGTTCTTGACACGAGATTAAAGTTCGTTATAGGCAACTTGGTGTCACAAAGTAAACTAATTCACCACTACGCCATTCAGTTCAGTCATGTGAGTGCTGTTCGGTACTAATGAACTACGTTAATTTTGAATTTCGGGCAAGCAAAAGATGCTTTATTTAGAAACTTTGGTATCAAATTTGCTAAATTGAAATTTCAGAAACATGTGAAATTTATGACGTATATATTCTGATTGCATAAACTAAATTAAGATAGATTTTTTCACAACTCCAAGAGATTGCCAACTAAAAATTTGTTAATCACGTGTTATTAACAGACAGAAAATTCCGTTGAGAGACGCATATATTATTATGTATAAACAACGAAGTAATCCTTATTAAGTTTTTTTCCATTATTAGATACAAAATTGTTTGCCCATTTTATACTAATTCAGTTGTTTCCTTAACGGAGACTCTAGTTCTCAGCTCGCGTTCAAAGCACTAAAGGCAACTTGTCAAAGTCAGATATGAATTCACATAGAGTTGTTTCATGATAATCTTTGAAGTACGTTAGTTACTGTCTCATCACTCGTCAGTTCTTGACACGTGTTCAAAGTTCAAAGCATCAAAGGCAACTTAAAACGTCATTAGACTACGAACCAATTCACAACAATATTTGGTTTTGTGATGTGTAGAAATTCAATTAGTACTGACCTATTTAATACAAAGAAACTATGTTAAATTGGGAATTTTTAATAGGGTTTGGCGGCATGTAAAGTTGTTGAAAGTTAATAGAGTTTTAAATAGTGTAAATAAGTATATAGTTAGAAAAAAATATTAAATGCAATCATCGACATCTACGTCATAAAAAAATAAGCAATATTGCTTGAATAAATTGATTAAAATTTATTAGCATCTACTGCATTAGAAATATACTAGCTAGCGTGGTGGACTATGGCCTAAATACTGAGGCAAGCAGCAGGAAATAAAAGGGTTAAAAAAATATTTGCATCTTGCTACAAACGTAACTTCAGCCATTTTAAAGGCACACATTTACTATGAAATACAGGTTCTTGACACGTGTTTGAAGTTAATAGATCTATAGTAAGGTTAATGAAGTATTCTCTGTTTGAAAATAAACCAATTTCAGCATTCTTCAGTAGCTATACTTTTAAACAAAAAAATCGGCTTCCTTTGATGTTTTGTATTTCGTAAAATTGCCAAAGTTCGTATATATACGACATTTCATTTTATCACTTTTTACTTCCTTATGTTATTTTTTCATCGGAATTTTTCTTAAGCTTTTGACTTGTGAACAAAGTTCATAACATCAAAGGAAGTGATACAAAGTTAGAACCCAATTCACAACGTTTATAGGTTTTGTGATGTGAGTAAAGAAATATTATGGAGCATGAACATTGAGCAAGATTTGGTGTTAACTTGCTTGATACATTTAAAGGTTTTGATTATTTATCATTGAAAATATCGTTGAAATTTATAAAATTGCGTACTAAACTCTTCTGAGCGTAGGTACTTTAATAAATTTACTGTCTCAAATCTAACATTCTTCAGTTAAAACAAGATATTGCCGTCCTGCATAAGTATAATACCTTCACACATTCCATAAAATCGAGTATAAATAGACACACTGAAATGCCGTTAGATAGACAAGCAAACTAACGAACATACAGATAATCAATTTACGTCTATAATAAGACAGAAATTGAAATTAGGTCTAATCTAAGAGTGGAAAGTCAATTTATTGACACGTCATTAAAGTTCCAAGCATCAAAGCTAAAACACAATTCACAATTATTTGGTTTTGTGATGTGAGTGTAGAATACAATAAATGAATGTGTAGCGACCAGAGTGCTACTATGTGACGACGACGACTACAGTGACGAGCATGAAGGTCTCACGGAGTCAAGTGGTTGCTGCAGCCCATGGACATCTGAGGCCTTAGTGTAAGTCTGCACACGCGAAAACGTTACTAACGCGTTTGCGTTAAGAATGTTTTTATCGACCTTATTCCTTTCGGGTTAAGATCTATCTGTATAATTTTAACTCGGACGCAGTAGTAACGTTTGCGCGCTTACAAACTTACACAAAGGGCTCTAAAGACCTGCGTGGCGTAATGTTTACCATGCCGGACTGCCGATCGGAGGGTCCTGGATTCGATTCCCAGCGAAGCAGAAATTTGAATGATGACTTTAAAATTTCTATTCTCGGTCTGGGTGTTTGTGTTTCTTTCTTTGTGTGTATCCATGGTACCCACGCATATATACCACCTAAACCTAACCTACTGTGGGGCTATGAGTGTGAAACGTTTATATATTTATTTATAAAAAAATCTAAACACAACCCTAAGTCAAGCGCCCCTAAGTCTTGTCCTTTGGTCGTATGCAGTTCCGCTGCTACTCCGAAGGCATGTACCTAAGTGTGGCCGACAACTGCAACTTTCCACCGAAATACAATAGAATTGCTTCACGGCAGAATTGGGTGCAGTGGTGGAATTTTACCTGGTCGACCCATTAAAATTTAATCATTTACAAGATTTTGTGAATCATTAGTTAAAAAATAAAGTAAACAACTGATATTAAAAATAGTCAGAGTGACGTCAAAATTCTTGACACGTCATCAAAGTTTGTTCGATTAAAAAATTGTCAGAGTGACGTCAATATTCTTGACACGTTTTTAAATTTTTAACTACCTACCTCACTTATTTTCTTAACGGAGACTCTTTAGTACTCAGCCCGCGTTCAAAGCACTAAAGGCAACTTGTCAAAGACAGATATGAATTCACATAGAGATGTTCTGTTTTATGATACGAGTATGCTTTGAACTACACTTGTTATTGTCTCATCACTCGTCAGTTCTCGACACGTTTTCAAAGTTCAAAGCATCAAAGGCCGCAAAGTTACAAACCAATTCACAATGCTACTCGTATATTGTGATGTGAGTGTAGACTACAGAAATTTAATGATACCAATGTGCCATTATATTATTATTAACTTTGAACTTTGAACATGGATGGTTGCAACCCTTTTTACGTCCCACTGCTGGGCACGGGTCTCTCCCCAATATTAGGGACGCCTGGAGCTTACTCCACCACGCTGCTCCAATGCGAGTTGGTGGAGATGCGGGTTAGTGGAACATTAACCTTTGCAAGACCAGGCGCCGCTTACGCGCCAAAACGATTTCGACCAGGGGTCTAGAGATTTTTTGCCGCGATACGCACTACGAGTGTTATTTATGTTCGTGCGACCAGATGTTTACACTTACAACGACTCCAGTTACATTTCTCGGAATGGAATGAAACAAGCTTACATCTTATAGCTATTTAGTACTTCTACAGTGTGTTTTGTTTTTATAATCATCGTTCAAAGCCAAACAAAGAGTCCGCATGTTTAGATTGTTGTTCCGCTTGGTATAAAACGAATGTAACATATAATCAAAGACAAAATGTGACACATTATTTATATATTCAGAATCTACATGAAAAGACCTTTCTAATAAAGTATAATACAAGTATGTGTTCATACGAAAAATTTAACAAATTTGAGGTTGAAGTTACGTAATGTTTTTTTCGCGCGCCGTTATGAATTGCACATGATGGTGTTTAAAAAATTTAATTGCAATGATAGTATTAGTCGTATTCATTTAGTTATTCCTTTATTCTTTAGGTAAAGTATCTCAAAACGTTGTATATTTTTTTCAGGTTCATTGAATGAAAAATATACTTTGTAGAAGATGATAAACGAAAAGTCGGAAAAAAAAATAGGAAAGAAATCGAGGTCACTTTAAAATTCATTTAACGAATTTTATAATTAATCTAATTAAAATCAAGGAGCACACCCATAAAGTATAAGAAATTGCCTTTCCTACAATATAATTTTTATTGACACTTTTCTAACAACAACTAGACGTAAAAATGCCAAGAAAAGTAATCACGGCTTATCAAAAATAGCTAACGTGAAGTGCCGCGGCCGCGACAGATTATCGATCATTGGTATAACAATGATAAAATATAGCAAAAGATACAGAAACGGATTCCTTATAAAATAACCTTTCTACATATGTATGGCAGTAATGGTTTTTAACCACTAAATTGTGTAATAATTGAGCTAAAACCAAAACAGCGCCATTGTTGTGGCCCCGCGCAATTCCACTTCATTTTGAAAACCTTTTATACCAAAAAATATGACGCGCATCAAACTTCTGGATATTTGTTATTACTAAAAACACTATAAATGAAATAATTATAACACTTTACTTACGTTTTCAGTAGAAAAATCCACATAAATCAGGAAAAAACCGGCACTAGCACAAACTGTCACTGAGTATTACCAAGCAAATTTGACGACTGAAGGAGTGTCGCTTTTGCAACAGAGATTTCTTTTTATTTCACTACCAACCTACAGATGTTAAATGACCGAATGAACGGAGAATTTATTCCTCTATGAATTTAAAAATACGCCAGACTAAATAGAAACTTATTTTTTAAAACTATAGAGCCGAAAACAGCGCGAGGTCGAGATGACGCAATATTGTGTCACTGGTCGTGGCGGTAATTTTTATGACGACGCAATTTTTCGTCACTGGTATTTTAAAGGTTAACATGATTAAGGATTATTTAATATATTTAGCTAACTGTGATTATGGAATCACCGGTTTTACTCACGAATAATATTGGGGGAGTCCGATTAGTTCCGGACCGATCCGAGGTATTTCATCAAGAGCCATCATGTTAGGTAGCTTCGGCGAAGATTAAATGATGAAATGTTGTTCAGATTTCGTAACCTGAAATATTTCTTAAAATACTAAAGTTATTCAGCATTTCAATATTAAAACTCTCTGATATTACCAAATAATATTAAGATATTAATAACTTTGAGATATAAACTGAAGCACTTTTTTAATCATAAAGGTACCTACATCATCTAATACCTTTAAACGAGCCATTCTTGTATTTTATACCTAAATATATTTTTT
This sequence comes from Pyrgus malvae, assembly GCA_911387765.1. Lineage (NCBI taxonomy): Eukaryota > Metazoa > Arthropoda > Insecta > Lepidoptera > Hesperiidae > Pyrgus > Pyrgus malvae. The sequence goes on from OU426958.1 coordinate 17,722,971, forward strand.
GAATCTCGAAAACAGCTCCAAAGATTTTGATGAAATTTAGTACCTACCTACCCTTTATCACCCCAGAAAATAAATCGATCCAGCTAGGTTCATTTAAAAAAAAATTTAACTAAAAAAAATATTTTCAGCGATAATAAACTTAAATATAAACTAAAAATACGACTCTTCCTGACATCTATTGGAACGTACTCGTATTAATAATATTGTGGCATAGAACGCCGTCATACGCCATACGTCAATCCGACGTTCAAAGAAATGACAATGTCGATTAGAAAGAGCTCTATAAAAATTTCGTTCATTGAATTAAAGCTTCCTTGGCCGATTAGTTATATGGTCTGACTGCGGAGCTAGAGGCCCGGGTCCAAACCTCAACCAGAACCATACTGCGTTTATTTTTTTATTTTTTTGTGTTTTTTTATTGGGAGCTATTTCAGATGGCGTTCACTAAGCAAATCAGTGTTTCGTTTGAAATTAAACCAAGAAAACAAATTGTTTTTATCAGAGAAACTCTCGGTCGTCCAGGTACTATTTAAAAAATAGCGTAATCAAATTAGAAATAGCATCAAATTCAATATTCAAATCTCGTATCACATAACAAAGATTTTATTTTGTATTTTTCTTTATAACATTTATCTTGAATTTGTAAAATGCATATAAAGCAGAGAACTTCTCAAAAGTCAGATTTATATTCGAGTATCATCTCGATTTCGAATCGTGCAGTATACTATTGCAAATAGTTTGCGAAAATAAAAGTTTTTTTTTCTTATTTCTCTTCAAAAATTCTACCTTATAACATGTCAACATATCTTCCCTTCGGTACGTTATCTACTCTCCTCGCTTATTCAAGTTTACTTTGAAATCACACAAGCTTGGCTACTTCAGTATTACCTAAGGACTTGAAAGGTCGAATGATTCTTTGAGGGATAAAGCTTTTCTATTCCACTATAGTTGAGAAGTCTTTTATACTAATTTAGAAAAAAGAAAAACAGTATGACATGCAAAATTTAGCGAATTTTGTTTTTTGTTAAAGTTCTAAGTCAGAAGCTGTAGCTACCAAAGGGTCATCGTGTAAATTATTAGTTCTATAAAAGTAAAGCAGTTTTATAATCATGTCTTAAAAAACTTAAATCCACAAACTGTTATATTCTGTTATCTTAATATATATAATTCTTCTGTGAGTGTGTATGTCACTGAACTCCTCCTTAACGTCTGGACAGATTTTAATGATTTTTTTTGTGTGTATTCAAATGGATTCGAGGATGGTTTAGATTCACAATTTGGGCCACTGGAAATGTTTTTTAATTATTTTTTTTTATTTATAAGTAGTTTTCCCATATAAATTGTTCCTATCTGTCAAACGTTTGTATTTCGTGCCGTGCCGTTCTAAACTTTGACACATTCAGAATAACAGGACAGTTCGTATGTCATTATTTGTTTTATATTTTTGTTTGATAGTAACATGAAGTCTCTTTAAGATAATAAAAAAACAAATCCTCTTTCATTACTTTTAAGGCAGGACAACGTCTGCGGGGTCTACTAGTATTCAAATAAGAAGGCTTTCAAACTGGCTAACAACCGATTATTCAATATACACGATCCAAACGATTTTCATATGAGGCAATTCTGTTTTAAAATTTGCTAAAGCCTTGGTTACATTCAACGAAGATAATATCCACTAGCTTATGTAAGGGTCCTTGTATACACACGTTTTCTTGGCGTAAAAATCTATGATCAATGCGCCGTGAATATACACGGTTGTCAGTGTTGTATAGCGTTTATGCGAGCGTGTAGACGGCGCTGGATATTTTCACGTTTTCGCCGTGCCGTAATTCCGCCGCGACCGTCAACAAGCTCCCACTGGGTTCTATACAATACTGACAACGTACGGCGAAATAACCGTAGCTTTTTTACGTCAAAAAACGTGTATCTTTAAGGGGCCTAATAGAGATGATATTGTGCAAAATTTCTCACTCACTTAAAATTCATCTACGTACGTACATGTAGGTATGTACCGTAGACTTATATGGTTACATCTGAGGGGTAGGTACTACCGCTATTTAGAAAAAGGTGAAAGACACCCGCAACTATCTGACTATTAAACAATGATAACATAAATATAGTTTATCGAAAAACATGTCCACGTGTCAGCTATATAAATTAACTCGACTTTTAACTTACTTGTAGATTCGCCAGTTAGTTGATAATTCTGCAATCCCACGTCTGTGTAAACTGTTGAATGCGTGCCATGGGTCATTAGATATAAATCATCTCACTTTATATGCTTTTAAAAAAGCAATCACTTTGGAAAAGCTTGGAACAGCACACTAACACATAGATTTTAAATTCAATTACTATATTATTTAATATTTAATATTTATGCATGCTGTGTTTGCCTTAAAAGGTTATGTACTTAGTTTTTAATTATATTAAGTATAAAAATTGTCAAATTAGTATAGTAACCACTGGCAAACCTTTTTAATAAATAAATAAATAAACTCGAATCTAAATCGTAATATGTTGTATATTCGCTCAATGTTACGAAGCTTAGTATAGCCTGAAGCGAGCACAATGTTGCCCAGTTCGCAAACATGGTATTGAACAGTTCGTATTTGTTCGACGTTTACCTAGCTTACATACCATACGTGCCGAAGGGTTACTCCATGTATCTAATACCTTTAAACGAGCAATTCTTGTATATAACTAAATAAGTATATTTTTCGAATCTCGGAAACGGCTCCAAAGATTTTAATGAAATATTGTACCCTGGTTTCGAGTTTCGAGGGTGATAAATCGACCCAGGTAGTTTTTATTTTAAGAAATTTAAAATTATAAAAAATATTTTCAGCGATAATCAATTTAAATATAAATCCTGACATCTATTGGAGAGTATTAATAATATTGTGGCGTAGAACGCGCGCCGGCAAACCCCACCCGCCATTCCAACGTTTGTCTGTCAACGACTGTCGAATTGAAAGAGTTCTATAAAAATTTCGTTCATTGTCGTCCAGATACTGGTTTATTAAACTTTTAACACATCCATGAAAGTTAATTATTATTGACATTTTTTTTGTTTTAGTAAAGGCATCCCTTTAATAATAGGTAGAAACAAGTGCCCAGCAGTGGGTTGCAAGAAAGGCTGTAACTAAGGGCATCTTACAATCTGTGCGTATTGTTAGTGATAAGTAGAAATTGTTTAAACTTTTCTTTTAGAATCTATGGACAATCAAAATTAAAGAGTCATTGCTAACCAGTCAGAATAATGTATCGCAAAATCTGATACCTTTAAACGAGCAATTCTTGTATATACCTAAATATATATTTTGAATCTTGGAAACGGCTCCAATGATTTTAAAGAAATTTATTAGGTACCCTGGTGTCGGGAGTGATCAATCCAAACCAATAGGTCTTTACAAAATTTGAATTTCACTGGAAGTCCATGACCGTGAATAATAGGTTCCAAATATTTTGTGAAGGACATCTACTGTAATTACGACTAAATGAACATGTTTGTTATTTGGTAGTGGCTATAGAATGGTAAAGAAATGACGATGCGTTTTTGTATTACGGATGGCGATATCTGAGTGGTTATGAGAGCACAAGACACAGGGATTTCGGGTTCAGATTTCGGCGCGTATCACTGGCTGAATATTTAAGTACGTATTATTATTGATACGGTACGATGACGTAAAAACATTGTTATATTAAAATATTGTTATTATCCAGCACGGTGCAATGCCGTGTAATAATCAACGTGGCAATGCCGCCAGTGTTTTTAGGAACCATGCCACACATGGGCGTTTTAGATGAAGTATTTTATTTGTATTTATTTATTTATTATTCATTGACTAGAACAGATTGAACTAGTTAAACTAGTCAGTGGGTGCAGCGATGGTACAATCCCGATCGAACCATATAAAATCTACAACCTATGGTTACATATTACTATGTGTACCTATAACATTAGAGGACGCCCGCGACGTCGTCCGCGTGGACTTTAGTATTAGTCATAGCATGATGTTATATAGCCTATAGCCTTCCTCAATAAATGGTACGTTCAACACAATTTTTTTTTTTTAATTCGGACCAGTTCCTGAGATTAGCGCGTTCAAACAAAGAAACAAACTCTCCAGCTTTATATATTAGTATAAAATCCTCTTTTGGGATCAGCCTTTTAAAAGAGCCCAAAACACTTCTATGTCCGTTCATATCTATGAATCTAACTACGCAATTACAGTTTCTACGTAGAAATTCTACATTAGTATCGTGAACATACAAACTGATCAATAATTCGTCTCCGTTGTTGTTGTATTGTCGGACGGAAATCAAAGTAAGGAAAATAAAATCGACGTTTTATCTGAATACTGGCTGTGCCCCGCGGTTTCACCCGCGTTAGAGAGTATCATTAGCATAAAGTGAAGTCCCTTCTGAAGTGCCGCTGGACCGGCCTTTTTGTAGGACTATATAAGATAAAAATTTCCATCATATATTACAATTACATCTGTAGTAGTACTTATTGCTTTTATTAACCTGCACTCCGACATATAGAATTACACTATCACATGTACAATGCACACTCGAGTAATCCTCTTAGTTCAACCTCAGAATAAATAGTTCACTTTCATACCTACGCCCGGCGGTCGCGCTCGGGTAGTCAACTTTGGCTTATGCATAAAAAAACTAAATAAATCTATACAAATAAAGAAAACTGGAGTATCTGTTTGTAATATTAGAATAACCGCTTTTTACTACATGAATATGAATGTATGTACGGTGCGTATTCTAAAATAACGTTATTTACAATTTTTGTCTGTCTGTCTGTCTGTCTGTTTGTTTTGGCTAATCTCTGAAACGGCCGGACCAATTTTGACGGGATTTTTAGTGGCAGGTAGCTGATGTAATAAGGACTAACTTAGGCTACTTTAATATCAGAAAAAATCTTAAACTAAAGTCCACACAGTTGAAGTCGCGAGCAGCCGCTAGTAAATAAATAAAATAAATAACGTTTCACTCATAGCCCCACAGCGGGGTAGTTATACCCTGCGTCGTGGGTGCCATGGACACACACGAAGACAGAAACACAAACAACCAGACTGAGAACAGAAATTATAACTCATCATTCAAATTTCTGCTTCGCCGGGAATCGAACCCGAGACCCTCTGATCAACAGTCCGGCATGGTAACCATTTCGCCACGCGGGTTGTCTAAATTATTAGCACGTTTTATCTAGTTATTTCATTTACTATATACTGACATTGAATCAGGAAGAACGGAATATAAATCTTGACATTACATTTAACTTACATTTGACAATTTACACTTACCTACGAAAATCTCTATTATTATTATGTTCTACACGGATTATCCTACTGACGTAATTTATTTTGCTATAATCGTGAAATGATACTAAAATAATAAAATATCTAGACTATTATAAACTTTATAAGAACTAATTTACTTCGTTTACGCAATTTTGTAATTCATATATCATGACGACCTGCGTGTTTACCATGCCGGATTGCCCACCGAAGGGTCCCGAGTTCGATTTCCGGCGAAACATAAATTTCAATGATGAGATTTTTCTGTTCTCGGTCTGGGTGTTTGTGTTTCTGTCTTTGTGTGTGTCTATGGCACCCACGATACAGGGTGTTCCTACCCTGTTGTGTGTAGTGTACGAGTGTGAAGTGTTATTTAATTGAAACAATCGTTCATTGAAAATTTTAATAACTTTTGTTTCTACAGTTTTGCACAAAAAGTTTAAAAACGGATTTCCCAAATGGATGTCACTTTGTATGAAGATTGTCTTCTGGGCCTTTGTATTTTGTGGTTTAATCCGTATAACAGAATATACCTAAGTATTTCAATGTTACGTTCTCAGTATTGTTTCTATCAAGAGATAGGGTCAAGGTACCTGTTCTTGGCACTCCTACAGCTATTTCACAATGGAGCTGTTACACAGACGACTATTGTCAATGGCATTGTTCAGTAGATAAGGGTAGTGATCACTATGCTGTCAGCATACCGAACAATACGTGGGTATAATGTTTACTTACAAAGAAAAAATTTCAGTCTTGTGGTGGTGAAATTAGAGTAAGAAGTAGGAATACTACAGTCCTTACATGTCGAAAGTGACGTGTTCATTAATCTATACATATAATAAATATGTAACAAGTTGGTTTCTGTACATTAATAATATGGTAAACTGCTAAATAGGGTTCACGCTTTTTCGTACAGTTCCCACACGTCGAAAATAATTAATCAATATTTTAATCTATAAATTATAGTACGTTAATAATATGGTAAACTGTACGAAGTAGGGTTCAAAGCTTTTTCGTAAAGTTCCCACACGTTGACAATAATTAATAAATATTTTAATCTATACATAAAGCTGAAGAGTTTGTTTGTTCGATTGTAAGTTTGTTTGAACGTACTAATCTCAGGAACTACTGGTTCCAATTGAAAAAATGTATTTTGTGTTGGATAGTCCATTTATCGGAGAAGGCTTTTTTATAAATAATCCGAACAAAAAGGCAGACGGGCCGCGTGGCGATCACCGTCAACCCTCATGGACACGGGCAACCCCAGAGGAGGTTTAAAAAGATATTCTTGATTGTTTTTACCCTTTTTATATTCCACTGCAAGGAACAGGTATCCTCTTAGAATTAGGAGATAATTTCGAGAGAATTCACGACACTGACATAACACGAGTTGTATCACATGACTAGCCTTTGATAAATTTGGCGTTAAACAAAGTCGACTGAACGATAATGACGTTTTATTTTTAAATTTAGTTGTATTGTTATTTAATTACAGTGAATCCAATGGAATCAAATTTTTAATATTTATTATATACATTATATTGTTGACATTTTATATTGATTGAAATTTTTATACGCTACTTTTAATAAAATTTTATGTTACAAATATATTTGAGTATGTCTTTGCTGTCTGATTATAAAATATAAAGAAATAAATAAAAATTAACATTAACGACACTAACATTTGTCGTTTTGCGATCTCATCTTCAACAAGAAATAAATAGAGTCGTACATTTTACTAAAAATATGGCGGAAAACAAATTGTAAAATATTTTACGACAAGCGTAATAACGCGCCGTCACGACAATGCAAGTTTGTTACAAATCGATGGACATTTTGTAACGAAAGCACCAGGTTTTATTACTCGTTAAATTAATGTTTTTGTACTTCTCTCCTTTTTGTTACTGTAATGGCTCTACGCTAGCAATTTGTGAACATGATGTTGGTATACATTATGGTTATTTTCGTTTTCGGTGTATAATAAAGTAACGATTTTGTAATATAATGGTTGTTGATTTGAAACTTTTTTGGAGCTTGTAAACGATTTGCAGAGTATTTTTTTTATTGAAGTGAAAACTTCTTTAGCGGCGTTGAGCACTTTTTGTGGGATGGGTAAAAACTATGAAACTCGCGCGAGGTCACGTGTGCTGATCGCAAAATTTCGTAAGATAGTAGAGGAGACGAGGAAGATCGACCTTCACCGATCTGATAATTCGATGAGACATATTGTTTACCAAACATAATTTATAAACATATATGCCTATGATAACTTGACTATCGAAAAGTGTTCATAGCTATTTTTAATTTAATTAATTTTAATCAATTTTCTTTCATATCACCTTCACTCTTGTAACAACCGAACGAGTAAGAACCTCTTAGACGGAGGGGTGACAGCTGATGACGGCTCATCTGACGGCTGTCTATACTTTTTTTTCTTCAATTATGGCATCGCAAACTCTCCATATTGCCAGCGTCAAGTATAATTTTATCTTAAAATTCGTTTATATCAAGTATTTAAAATATGGACATTGAACAAAGTGCATCTATTAATGAAAAAAGTGACGAAGAAATAGTGAAAGAAAATGAGAGAGTACTTTGTAAAAATACTAGATAGAAATTAATAGGAACTGATAATTCAAGCAATTCGTGCGGAATTATTCCCTAACGATTCCAAGACATCAAAAATGCACAACGTTAATGTTTTCACTTCTGCCGGCATTTGAATGGAGTGGCAGACGATCATGCAGGCCACGTGGTGTTAAGTGATCGTTGCAGCCCATGGGCATCTAATAACCTCAAGCAAGCATAGGTACATAAGTCTTGACTGAGGTCTTATGCAGTTGCGCTGCTACTCCGGAGGCTGGTGGTCGCCTCATGTAAGTGTGGCCGTCAATTGCACCTTTCCACCGAAACACAACGGAATTGGTTCACGGCAGAAGTAGGTGCACCGGTGGTACTTCCCCGGGCGAACCATAATAGTTCTACCACCTACTTAAAGCGAGACTTGCGCAAATGTGGTAGGTAACCATTATTATTATCAGCTCAGTTGTATAATTCATTGACGAGCTGCGTAGGTTAAAGGTTACCTTACCATGCATGATTGTTACCAATCGAAGGGTCGCGGGTTCGATTCCCGGCAAAACAGAAATTTGAATGATGAGTTTATCAGGGTATATCTACCCTACTGTGGGTCTATGAGTGTGAAGCTTTATTTTTATTGATATTTTATTTATCTAAATGTACTGAGGTAAATGTTCCAGAGTGAACAGTAATGCTTGACTCGTTTTAAGCAAGCTAATTATTCATGAAGTTTTACTAAGTCACGGCTTCTTGAAAACTACGTGAAAGCGGCATTACCTTCGCTTGTTTTTGTTTTCTTGGTATAAATATATAATACCTGGAAGATCAAGCGTTGCTCGGATAAAAACAATTTCTCAGCTTAGTTTCAAAACGAAACACTAATTTTCTTAGTGTTACTTAAAAACACCATCTGATATAGCTTCAAACAAAAAAATACCAAAAATAAAAAATAAACGCTATATGGTTTTTATTGAGGTTTTAACCCGAGTCTCTAGTTCCGCAGTCTTACCACGTAACCATTCGGCTAAGGAAGCTTTAATTCTATGAACGAAATTTTTATAGAGCTCTTTCAAATCGTCATTCTCATTTCTTTGAACGAGATTGGCGGATGCCGTTTGACGGCATTCTACGCCACGATATTATTAATACTCTCCAATAGATGACAGGAAGACTCGTATTTTTTACTTAAAACTATTTTTGAAGTCGGGCCCTTAGTAAAATTTCCTATCTTAGTAAATGCAGTGTACCTTTTGTTCTGAATGGACACCGACTCCAATATAGTTTTAACAGTCATTACCATAAGCAAGAAGAAGTAGGTACTGTCCCACTGTCTATACTGTCGGTGCCCATTTAGAACTTAAACTTAAATGGTACAACATTTTAGTAAGGGCCCGACTCCAAAAATAGTTTTAAGAGTCATTACCATTAGCAAGAAGAAGTAGGTACTGAACAATTTTATTTTTTACCGTTTGAATTCGGTTCTATTTTTTGTTAAAAACTTAATTTTATTTAACTTGATTATTGCTGAAAATATTTTTAATAATTTAAAATTTCTAAAAAATAAAACCTAGATCGATTTATCACCCCCGAAACCAGGGTACTACCTATAAATTTCATCAAAATCGTTGGAGCCGTTTCCGAGATTCAAACAATATATTTAGATATAACTAGCTGTACCCTGCCACGCTTCGCTGTGGCACATTGTGATTGACTGTTTTTTCGCGGTCGCGGATATGTGACTGATGCAAAAAATAGATAAAAAAATCCTTTATGCGGATTATACCTATATATCATGCTAAAATTTCAACTCAATCGGTGCAGAACTTTTTCAGTTTTTGAAGCGTACACAAACCAACATAACATTTATATATATATATATATATAGATACAAGAATTGCTAGTTTAAAGGTATTAGATTGATATAAACATGCGTATTGTGAAATATAAAATACTAAGTTGCCTCCACTGTAGAAGTTCCAGTAAACTAGCGATGACATTACTAAACTGAGCTATCCTATCGACTGACTTTTACTTTACCATACATCGGCCAAGCAAAACTTGGATACCAGGGTCTTGAATCTTTCAGAATCTTGAATATATATTTTTCAACCTTTTGTTATGTCCCACTGCTGGACACAGTTCTTCTCTCACAAGTGAGAGGGATTTAGGGCGTAGTCCACCACACTAGTCAAGTGCGCATTGGTGGACGTCATGCTTTTGAGAAATTAATTATGAATTTTTGACAGGCATACACGTCGATGGAAAATACCGTAATAAATTAAATATTACGATATTTTCCATCGCCGCAGCGATAAACGAAAACATTCCAAATTTCTTTGTTTTTTCTTTTTGTGCCGAGGATGTGAGGGCTCGGTTGCGTCGAAGACCGCGGTTTTTTACCACTCGGTCACCACTGCTCATAATACAAATTCCTTCTGATATAATATATGCAATGTGTTATCCCAATATTAATTGTTTCAACCTTTAATATGTCCCACTGTGGGCGTAGGCCTCCTCCCAAAAAGGAAGGGGATTTAGGCTAAAGTCGACCGTGTGCATACATCATGCATTCGAGAAATTATGACTTACTCTCAGGAATTATGATAGAAGACATTGTTAAACTTATATATCACAGTATTTTACCGTAACGTGAAGATAGATACGCTCAGACAGACAGAGATAAATACGCTCTTATTTTTTTAAATAAATGAACCGAACAAAAAGGCAGACGGGCCGCGTGGTGTTATGCAATCACCGTCGCCTATGGACACGGGCAACTCCAGGGGAGCCACCCGAGCATTGTCGGCGTTGAAGGAGAGCTTTTTTTTACAGCTTTCTTGAAGAACCCCATGTCATAGGCCACTGGAAATGCCTCAGCTGGAAGGTTGTCCCATAACCTACACTTCCGTGGTAAAAAGGAGCGTGCAAAGCGGACTGTGGAGGACCGCCACGAGTCTAGATGGTGTCATCGTGAAATGGTGACGTAGGCATCATTTAATCTTAATAATAAAAATTATCAGAGGTGCTCGCCATTTGAACTCGGTATCTCTCTGTTGGAGACCGTAACTGTAGTCGCTCGAACATCGCCGCTAATCTTATAACAAAACAACTTATGGATGTGGTTTTGTTTCAGCAGAGGCATGGCATGAGCTTGCGCGTGGGCGCGACATGCGGCGCGCGCCGTCCGCGCAACCCGCACTCGTCGCCCTAGCGTTCTCTCTGCTCCTACATTGCGCCACTGCTGGTAAGTCTAGAAAAATATGATTTATTTCTTCAGGGTACACGAGATTACACATATTAATTACAGGTGGAGGGAAGGGACCTAGACTGCTAAATTCGGGGTCAATATTTTTTTATTAAAATAGAGTAGCAGACGAGCATGCAGGCCACGTGGTGTTAAGTGGTCGCTGCAGCCCATGGACATCTACATACAACCTCAAGCAAGCATAAGTAAGTCTAGTCTGAGGTCGTACGCAGTTGCGCTGCTTCTCTAGAGGCTGGTGGTCGCCTCATCTAAGTATGGCCGGAAACTGCACATTTTCACCAAAACATAACAGAATTGGTTCACGACAGAAGTGAGAAAAAAAACAATTCCCATCATTCAGAAGGACTGGAGCCACCTGCTGTACCAATTTGCTCCAATTCAGATTTCTGATGTTGGTAGCTTTGGCTCGTCGACGATTTTATACTTTATGTACAGTAGTAGCAATGGCTCGGTCTATAACATCCAGGACCAAAGGCTTAACGCGGCTTTCTAAGAACGAGCATGAAATTTCGCTACTAGTAGTCACCTACGTCAGACCCGACCGTGCGGAGTTCGCATTCGTTCTACTTCAGCCGCCAGCTGTAGCTTCGGCATTAAGAATAGTGCTACGGTAACCCCTGCCTGATCGTAAAAGGCGACTAAAAGGTGGCTTCCGGGGTGGTGGGCGGCGAGAGTGGGAGCCAGATCCGTCCAGCCAACATCCCCGGGTAGGACGGCGGTGTATCCGTGGCCGCATGTCGCTGTAAGCATCGGAAGGTGCAGGAGAGCACATCTGCTCTCCCAAAGAAGGGCCTGTTCTGGGGCGCCGCGCGTGGAGGACACCGAGATCCCGGAGTCCTCCCCGAGCGCAGAGGCAGGCCATCGAGGGGGTTTTAATGCGGTCAAATCCCACATAATCCAAGATGCCGGGTACCTTATGAAGGTTTCTCCCCCGATACCAAAAAAAGGCATACGTGTTTCGCATTTAATAATATGAACTGATGCTTATACGTGATTGAAGCCTACGCTCCGGTCTCGTCATCTTGGCTTTCACCTTAATTTATGACTGAGCTTTTAAGATTCTAGAGGTATTTCACTTTAATCCAAAATATTAAAAGTAATAAAGTAAGTAAAATTATCATCTCAAAAGTTTTTATGTTATTGCCAAATAAAAATATAAAACAAATAGTGACAGATGTATTGTTATTCAGACAATGTCAAACTTCTAGACGATGGCGCAAAATCAATGTTTGACAGTTACTAACAGAGCGAATCCGGCAGACGTTGTTCTGCCTTAAAATATCAGAAATAAAATAATATTGCGACTATTAATTGAGATGTAAGCTATCCTATCTCTCAAGTTGGATCGAACTGCACATGGTGTGCGAATTTTATTATAATCGGTTAAGTGGTTTAGGAGTCCATTGAGGACAAACATTGTGACACGAGATTTATATATATTAAGATTGAAATTAAAAAGAGAAGAAATTAAAAATCAGTAGATACAATCGTATAACACAAATAGTTCTATTGAAGTTATGATAGGTACAATATAAGCAGTTTAATTATATAATAATAGCTGTGCCCCGCGGTTTCACCCGCGTTATTTTTTTTAAGTATCCTGTTTTACTTCTGATAACTCCAAGAATATATTATTATGTACAAAGTTTCATGATGATCGGTTGAGCAGTTTTCGCGTGAAACAGTAACAAACAAACTTACTTTCGCATTTATAATATTAAGTAGGATCGTTAGAATTTTTTTACTGAAAGACGATTTTTTTAAATCGCCAAATTTTTACTTCTAGTAGCATTTCATTAGCGGATCACGTTAATTTCCTTAAGATCTCGATAAAAAGGTAAATTAAAGTAAATTTCGATAAGGACTCGGCAGAAACATCATTAAACGCGCCCTTTTCAATGTTATACTCCTCAGATGTTTGAGGGTTATTTTTAATTAGGTGCCCAATTGAATAAGTAAAAAAGACTTATTTTGTATAAATTTTAATTTCAAAAATTAATGAGCCTGACCATTCATATTTTAATGAATATTTGTGAGCGCATTCTTTAATATGTTTTCATAGTTGAAACTTTATCCCGTTTAAAATGGAGTAAGCGTGTATTACAAAACAGCATCAGAAAAATTTCTCTTTCTTACAGTATTGGCAGAAATAGTGCGCTTTTGTGTTATTATGAATGAGTGTAGTAAAATATATGAATCCATATTTTCCGTTTTGCGTTGAAACCTGTCGATATAATAATATAACACGACACATACAACCTGTGTGGCGCAATGGTTACCATGCCGGACTGCCAATCGGAGGGTCCCGGGTTCGTTTCCCGGCGAAACAGAAATTTGAATGATGAGTTTAAATTTCTGTTCTCGGTCTGGGTGTTTGTGTTTCTGTCTTTGTATGTGTACATGGTACCCACGACACAGGATATCTACCCTACTGTGGGGCTATGAGTGTGAAACGTTATTTATGAGTGTGAAACGTTATTTATAACACGACACATTACTACTACTGCACATAAAGTTTTAAATCGTCGACGGTTCAAAGGTACCAGCATCAGAAACCCGCATTGGAGCAAATAAATAGAGCAGGTAGCCCTTCTGAATGATTGAAATTGGCCCCTGCCCAGCGGTGGGGTCAAAAAATATCGGTCATTTCATTTGGCGGTCTAGATCCTTTCCCTCCATCCGTAGGGATATACACGTTTCAGCGGGAGACACGTTTTTATTTAGGTTCTCGTTTATTCTATTACAAATGCGAGTCTTGGGACGAGTTTCATATTGACTAACATAACCTTTCCTGACCTTTATTACGTTGTATTACACAATTTTATAACCCCGCACCTAAAAGTGTTACTGCCTAGCAACTTAAGTATTCATTCCCAAAGTAATGTTAATTAGAAATGTTTTTAGGGTTCTAAAAAAGCTATTCAAGAGCATTCCTAATTGTGAAACTAACTGGGGTTCCCTATTCATGGGAAGCTCGAGTAACGTAGAGCTTATGTGGTCTACGAAATCGCGAGTTTTTTCATTTTGTTTGGTTCTCTTAACCTTTTTATAGTTAAACAGAAAACATTGAAGACATTTTGTTCGATACCGGTTAATTACATCCTGACGGTTAAAATTACAGTGCGAAAACGAGCGTTTTCGGGCTGCTTCCAAATTGCTTTCGATACTTCCATCCATCCATCAGCCTTTAGAGTCCACTGTTGGATATAGGCCTCCTTTAATGATCGACATTCCGTCCGGTCCTGCGCCCTCTGAATCTAGCGGTTACCCGATCGATACTTAGAAGTCGTTAAATAGAAAGTTACGCCTTACGTGTTCCAAAATCTTCACAATCGCTTTGGAACAGTACCCGTTCAGTATCCCAGCTGTGGAATCTAAAAATTGCTTTATAACATTTAGCTGTCTAGATCGTTTGCCTTTTTTTCCAAATCTCCTCTCCAACTTTCAATTAATTGTGTATTGAAGTCACCGAAAATTCCTGATTAGAGGTTATACAACAATTAAAAAAAAACTAAATAAATAAGTAAACGCTCATAATATCGTCAGCGTAATACTCGTCGTTCCATAGAAAAACACACAAAACGTATACTTTTTCTATGAATGACGAGTTCTGGGATACTCTCAAAATCTGACGATAATTCGGACGTTTACCTTACGGCCAAGGAACAAACACACAATAACGTCCCATATCAGTATCTCTCGACATTAGAAAGTGTATTTCCTAATATCCAGATACATTTCGTAAAGAAAGGCTTTCCCTTCTGTTCGAAAAACCCGACTCCCTAATGACCTAGTCTCAGATATTCAGACTGCTGTGATTTTATTTCGTAAGCTAAGATTTTCGCATTTCTATCCGTCAAAAAAAAAATGAAAAAAAAAAAATTGAAGTATTCCAGTGTGGGTAATGTGACTTTAATACCAAAGGTTTTGTGATTGTATGAAATCGTTCGTTAATTTCGGGCGTCCATAAAATATTTTTGTTATGATTTGGCTACAAATTGTATATCATAAACATTTAAGAAGTCCCTGTACAGCGCAAAACGCTCAGACCTTTTCCATATTCCAGCGAGGGAGTCATCTAAGTGACGAATTTATACTTTGTGGATGGATATTTGTGTGCGTACTCACGTGCCTATTCATCGTACCAGCGGTACAGATACACACCTATTTCGGAGTTATGAATATGTGTATTAAATAAAACTTATATTATTACTAATACTATAAATGCGAAAGTTTGGATGCTTGTTTGGATATTTTGATGGATGATTGCATAAGAATGCAAGAACGGCTAAATGGATCGGTATGAAATTTGGCAAAATAATAGTCTACAATATCACTTTTATTTTGGAAATGTACTGTTTCCGCGGGATAGACAAGTTTAGTGTAATTATATTAAATCAAGTCACCCGAGTGAATGTATGTTGGACTGGCTGCAACCCTTTTTGCGTCCCACTGCTGGGCACGCGTCTCTCCCCCTTAGTGGGGAGGCCTAGAGCTTACTCCACCACGCTGCTCCAATGCGGTTTGGTGGAGATGCGGGTTAGTGGCCAGGCTGTCGGATGTTTTCAGACTGCCCATAAGGCCTGCGACGAGGTTTAACGACTGTTATCTATCGACAACAACCGGGACCAACGGCTTAACGTGCCCTCCGAAGAACGGAATCGCGCATGAATTTTTTTACCACTAGCGGTCACCCATCTCACACCCGACCGCGCCCGTTTGGCTTAGCTGCATAGACTGCTTGCGTTCTACGCTAGCCCCCGAGCCATGCGCGCTTCATGCTGGATTATTAGTAACATATTATAAAATATTTTCTAAGGAAACTGATATTTGATTTTCTCGTTAAATTAAATGAAGATACTGAACTTGAAAACGATGTAATACTCATATTAATTTCTAATTAAAACTTCAGTTGTTCTGCTGATTTTCAATACCTTTTAAAGCAAGCTATCGGCAATTTCTCACGTGATACGCGATCGTAATATACCATTTGCAAACCGTGTCGATCGCGAGGTTAGTTATGTGAGGCACGTATGTAATTTGAGATTTTGAAGCTCGCTGTAGTATCGCTTTGTTGGAACTTGGTTTGGTACTTTCAAATTTACTTAATATAGATGAGAGTTACCTACACGTATTATCATTTCAAGTTATGTTTGATGTATGATTGTATTTACAATAGATATTTCATCATTCAATTGGGGAAGTCACTTATTTCTGTCGTGAAGCAATTTATTACATTTCGGTAAAAGGTGCCGTTGCTGACTAGACTTACTCGTACCATAATCAAAATGGTCGAGTGCCAAAAAACCGCGGTCATCATCGCGACCGATTCCGGGTTCAAATTCTCGGCACGCAATGACAATAATATATGACATACTTATCGTTGCTCCACGGTGATGGAAAATATCGTGACATATATTGGAATACGATGTTCTCCATCGCCGAGCATGTCTGAGAGAAATTGATAATTTCCCGAAAGGATGACGTCCACCAATCTGCACTTGGCCAGCGTGGTGGACTTTGGCCTAAGTTCCTCTCACTTGTGAGAGAAGAACTATGCCCAGCAAAAACGCTTTGATCATATGAAAAATAGGGCAACTACCCTTTTTTACTATCTAGGTTTTTAATTACCGTGAATCCTGCCAAAATGGTTGTTTTGACAATTTATTTCACGGTGGTGATCACGGTCTCAAAGTTTAGATAGTGTTATTTAACTTTTGTATTGTGGTTCCGGGATCACTTCCCAGTGGGGAGTGTTTTATGTTAGTACTGACTTGTTTTAACTGTATGAAAGTATTGCGTAAGTTGTGTAATGTTGTACGGAAATTGGCAATGAAAGAATTTACGTCGAATAACTGCTTGGTTAAATTTTCGATTTTGGTGGATGATGTGTAATAATAGTATACTATCGAAATTGTCCTCACTTGAAAGGAGAACCGTGTTTAGTTTTAGACATACAGATTTCAAATGTCTATTTTATTATCAGTAAAAAATGTATAAGAAAACCGCTACATACTCATAATCAGCGAAAAATCGACAAAGAAAAGGAATCCTCTCGAATTATCTCTCAGACCATTTTTAAGGCCTACATTAATGAAAAACACATTAAGCCAGAAAAAGAACACCTAAAAGTGAAGAACAAAAAAGTACCTTCATTAGGAGAATATTTAATTTTGTTTTCCTGATACGCATCATTTTTTGTGCCTGACTGATCATTAATGATTCCTTTTTAAGGTCTCAAATTCACTCATTGCTAATCCATTTTCGCAATAAACAGCATCGATCTAAACACAATGCATTATTCATGTACCAAGAAACTGAACAAGAGCCTAATGAATGAAGTTAGAACTTCACGACAGATTAGCAACTTTCAAAGTCCTGATGAAGGTTTGGAAGGTGAAACTTCGTTGGGAATTGAATAGCTGCTAATGTTGTTTACATTGACTACGCAGATGTAGATTAGGTAAGTTAGATGGTAATTAAGAACTGTAAATTACTTTCACTCTAGTGGCTGTTACTTTTGTTTTATTACACTAACTAGCCTTCTGCCAGCAGCTTCGCCCGCGTGGACCCGTTTTATAGGTTCCCGTAGGATAAATCCATCCTATGTCCTTGCCCAAGGGTCACTCTATCTGCGTTCCAAATTTCATTAATATTGGTTCAGTAGTTTAAGCGAGAAAACGTAGTGACAGACAGACAGACAGGCAGACAGACAGAGTTACTTTCGAAATTATAATATAAATATATATGTCGTGGATCATTATATCGTGGAATATTATTATCTCTCATAATGGTCAAATATGTAACTCAATTGATTACATTTTGCAAAGTGGGTAAACGGAAAAGCTGACGTCACGATCAGTTGTTATAGTTCAGTAATGGTGGGATGTGAACGGAGTCGTATTGAGGTAGTCGACTTGCGGAGCGGTCGGTCTTATTCGAGACGCCAAGCAGTACACACCTCTAATAAAATACTGTCGGTTTGTGATAATAGTAATAAAGTGATAAATAGTGTACGCTATAGCTATAGTTAGCAGTAGATGAAGACGACGGCACCACTCCGTCTTACCCTATGCCGTCATATAATATATGTTAGAGATTACAAATCTCTTCTCGTGACAAGGATGACCATAGGTCTATTCTCATAACTGAGCAGGCTTCACCATGCTGCTGCTATGTGGGTTAAGAGCTTGTCCTAAGGAGTTATTGGTACATGAAAATTTAGCAATTTTTTTTCTCTTATCGGAATCTCTGGAATTGAACTTAGAACCTCGGCGTAAGAACTTAAGTAAAGAGGCAGAAATATTTTGATTTAAATTACTGACTACTGTTGTTTGAAGAAAAAGTCAGACAGAGGAACAAATAGACGGCCGAACGCACAAACGAACAGATGGTAGGAAAAAGAGGCGGACAGATAGATCAAAAATACTAGAACCAAAACCAAAAATATTTTCTTGATCGCAAGGCAAGTACCCCGTTGTGCTTGGTTGGTGTCCCGATAGATGATAGATACCCAGAGAGGACAGAGTAATACAACGACAACTGGCCGAACGAATGTAAGGACGATCAACGAAGTTACCCTATTAGGGCTCCTGCATTACTTTTAAGGCACGGAACTGGCTGGCTGCAACCCTTTTTACGTCCCACTGCTGGGCACTGGAGCTCACTCCACCACGCTGCTCCAATGCGGGTTGGTGGAGATACGGGTTAGTGGCCAACCCGCTGTCGGATGTTTTCAAACCGCCCATAAGGCCGCCGGCAAGGTTTAACGACTGTTATCTATCGACAACAATCGGGACCGACGGCTTAACGTGCCCTCCGAAGCACGGGGGCACGGAACTATTAATGCACAATTTAACATTCTGTGACAGGAAAATTCCATGGAATTCAGAAATGGAGCATCAATTTTACGAATCAAACCTAAAATTTATATCGCCGCTACATTCGTGTTACCAATTACTTTCCTTTTAACGAACTCGTAAAATTTGAAAATTCAATAAAGCTCGACTTTTGAGGCCTAGCCCGAGGCAAAGGATCCATTTGAAATTCACGGCGGTATGTTTAACGACATTGAAAAAGACTTTGAGCTGCTTTATTTGATGCTCCGATTTTGTTTTAAATGTTTTTCACAAGCGTTTTATTAACTTGCAATGTATGTTCATTGGATTGGAATAATGAAACTCAATTTTGAAACAGATACTTCTACCCCTTAGACTGATTTGATTGGGCTGAAACTTAGTATTCACGTGGAGTTTCGATGGCTGCAACCCTTTTTGCGTCCCACTGCTGGACATGAGTCTCTTCCCATTGTTGAAGAGGCCTGGAGTTTACTTCACTACGCTGCTCCATTACGGGTTGGTGGAGATTGCGGGTTGGTAGAGAGTTTCGATGACAATACAATTTTAATCAAAATAGTCATCGTAACAAAATATCGTACATATGTAAATGTTTTGTATAACCCACCCGATATGGGTATGAAATACAATACAATATAATTGCAAATACAAATACAATACAATACCCGATATGGGTATGAAATGCCTTTCATTTAATAAAAAATAATTAAATCCACCGCATAATGGAGGACATAATTTTTGTACAGCACATTCTACATGGGGAATTTAGGTAACTACGTTTTAATAAGTAATCATAACTTATACTTCATTATTGAAAGCAATGATACATCTTGTTTTATATAATATCATTAATTGAAAGTATTACTTTACATTAAACAAACAATTATATTAAAAAGAAAAAAGAAAAAGTAAAAAGAAAGAAGAAAAAGAAAAAAAGTAACAATTACATTAAAAAGAGGAATTTTCAATGGCGTTCCCAACTTTTAATGTTATTAAAATTATGTCGCTATTATAGTTACTCCCAAGTTTTATACTACCTTGAGTTGTATTAGTAGCTCAAAGTGCGTGTTTAAGTACTGGTTGGAATGGTTAATAGTACTTAAACGATCGACAAAGCTACGCCCCGATGGTAGCGGTTAAATACTATATTGGTCATTACATAATTTTTTCTTCGACTATTTCTAGAGTTGTATTAGTACCTCAAAGTGCGTGTTTAAGTACTGGTTGGAATGGTTAATAGTACTTAAACGATCGACAAAGCTACGCCCCGATGGTAGCGGTTAAAGACTATATTGGTCATTACATAATTTTTTCTTAGACTATTCCTAAGTAGCAAACTATCACAAGCCTATACAAGCTGAAAAATTCCTGTACATTGACATCAATAGAAATTGCGAGTCAATTGATATTCTCAAACTTAGAAATGTATCTGTACGAATTGTTATTGACATATGCAAGACATTTACGATACTATACGACAATTTTGATACAAGTATTAAGCATAGTATATTGTATATCCCTACTATTATTATAAATTCGAAAGTAACTCTGTCTTTCTTTCTGTCTGTCTGTCTGTCGCTACGCTTTCCCACTTAATCTACTGAACGAATTTTAAAGAAATTTGGAACACAGATAGAGTGGACCTTAGGACATAGGATAAGGACATCCTACGGGAACCTATAAAACGGGTCCACGCAGGCGAAACCTCTAGCGGAAGGCTAGTTATTGTATAAAACGGAAATTGCAGAATGTGACGTATTTTCGATGTCGAAACAATATTTAAATTTGATGTGACGTAAAAAAAATTTGAAAGCCTGAAATTTCATAAAATCGTTGCTATACAAATTCGGTAACACCGGAACTATATTCATGAACCAAATAAAATAGTCAATATTTAACATACTGCAAAACGGAATACCTACCATCAATTTTTAAATAACTTGTTCTTCCTATTATTTCTGTTATTTATTTTTGGGAGCCAGTTAAATTGGGTTCTAAATTTAAATTCGCATATTTATTTTAATTTAATACCGTGAAGCTGGCTGCGGCTGGCGTGGAGCGTACGTAAGCGATCTACGAAGCTAGGGTAAACGGGCGCTGTCGGGTGTGGGATGGGTTACAGCTATTGGCTTTCATGCGCATTTTCTTGTTTTGTAAGACAAGTAAAGTCGTCGGAGTTCGTTGTTATAGGGTCTAACAATCCCAGTCGTCAAACCCTATCGTAGAGGCCTTCAGAGCGTATAGTGTATATCTGCCAATGCGTATTGGAGCAGCTCCAGGCCTCAAATTGATGTTCAATAAAAAAAAACTGATTTTGAATATAATATCGTATAAACAATTTAAAAAAAATGCTTCCTTTTCAGAACAAGTAAGTTTGACCTTCAATATTTTCGAATAATAAAAGAACATTTTGGAACACATTTTTCCAAAAATACAACACGAACCACATTCGGTTTGTATTCGATTCACATAAAACCAAATATTTACCAAATGTATGATAAGTTGGAAATGAATGATAATGACAAGATCAGACGAGGTTACCTGTAACTGATGTCCGATCTTCATTATACGAGCATCTCATCAGAAGTGATCACTTTAATTACTTGTAGTCGTGCTTATCTGGACTACTACGCTGCACAAAGTTTAAAAATAAAAAGGAAAAAACCTCTTCACTCCAATGTCATCTGTCCACATATACGTCATTAGTTCAAAGACATCAGCAATTTTATACAGGGTGATGAAAAAATAATGATAATATTAGCATTGAATCATGGGTGGTTGAGGGAGTGATCACTTCGGATGAGATGCTCGTATAATGAAGATCGGACATCAGTTACAGGTAACCTCGTCTGATCTTGTCATTATACTTCGCATCTCATCCTCATGATCACTTTAATTACTTGTAGGATGTTAAAAGAAACTATAAAATTGCTGAATAACACAAAGAAACATATGTAAAATATGTTAATTAAATATAAAAGCCTTATTTTTGTTAATATTAATAGTATAAATAAAGAAAATGGGTTAATGTCTAATTTAATCATTTAGTAATTGTCAAGAATAGCTAAAGAGGAAATAGAATAAATCAGTTTTTAAGGGTCAAAAACTGGTTGACTCTTATATTTATATAATAGCAATATTTATGCACTGAAAAAATATTCATGATACACACGCATGTCGCGTACTACTACAGGAACTAAACATAGAAATTTAAACGCCGC
The DNA here is from genome assembly GCA_911387765.1 of Pyrgus malvae. NCBI lineage: Eukaryota > Metazoa > Arthropoda > Insecta > Lepidoptera > Hesperiidae > Pyrgus > Pyrgus malvae. The sequence continues at coordinate 17,745,208 of OU426958.1, forward strand.
AAGCTTCAAAAAATCCTTTATCCATCTGCTGATAGTGATGGGTAAAGCGGCGTGGTAAGGCTTCTTAAAAATAAGAAGTATCGTTATTTCGCCTGGAAAGTTCAGTAACTTGAATGTTATTGAAGAACAATGCTGAACAAATCATTAGATTGTTATCATATGTATAATAGTTTGGTAAAAATATTAATGAAACGAATGTTTCGATATTCATATCTATCCAATTTAAATAATGATCTCGTTACATAATTAAACAACATTTGACACTTCTAATAAAACTATTGTTTAAATTTAGGGGCCAGTACATAAAGCGATTGATGATAGGTTTTTTTTTTTTGTAAGTGACTGAAGACTAAGACGTTCATTTGGAAACTCAGAAGTAAGGTAATTTAAAATAATATTGGTTTGCAATCCGTTCGTTCGATTCCAAATCATTATTTAGGAGCACGTGGCGTCAACTTTGCTTTATACTTGAAAAAAAAAAAAAAAAAAAAAAAAAAAAAAAAAAAAAAAAAAAAAAAAAAACGTTTGAATCTGTCATCATTGTCCTGATATTAATCTAAGGGCAGATCTACATCTTTTAAGAGACCTATGGCGTAAATCACTTTCATAATTATTACAAAGTAATGTCAAAAAGAAATAACAATAATAACTATAGTAACCGATCCTCGACGTCCTTCTTCCCATAAAACTTATTCCAAAGTTTTGTAAAAATATACTGTATCAGTTTTTCCTGAAATTGAGGCTTACATTACATTTAAGCATGCTCTAAGATTCTAGTCGATTTAGCGATTTCCACATAAAACCGCTGAAAAGTGAAAGTAATTAATTAGTATTTGGTTTTATTTTCAGTTAATCATGTAAACAACCAAAGGTACAATGGCCGAGATGGTCAATCTGTTACAACCATTATTTTTCGTGCATTATCACATCATCAAACTTATGTGAAGCTTTTAGCGTAAAATAAGTGCGAATGAGGAAAAAGCAATATAGTAATGCTTGGACCAATGAATAGTAAATGCATCTATATAAATTTAGCTTCTGGGTCGGTATGTCATGACACATAAAATGTACATTTTGATTTAGATTTGATGACAAATATATCTTCCTCCAAACTGATTATATAATATGGTAATTTCTTTTAAATTAAGTTCAGAACAAGAACATCTAGACATTTCCGTTTGTTTTCTTACAATGGAATGCACAATGCATAAATCCATATATTTTTAGTTTCGAACCCTGCCATAAGTTAAAGCTAAATTACATATGTAAGTCTAGAATTCTAGTACCGCCCATTTTGTTACCATAATGCGATTACAATAGGTATATCAATAAATTCTGATTAAGATTAAAATCACGCAATCATGCGATGCGGCCAATAACTCTACCTAGAGTTAATAAATTACCTAATTAAAGTTGGGTTGTTCAAAAAGAAAACCTCATCCTGATATAAATTTTATGCATTCGAGTAAATTTCTTCAGCAAAATAAAACGTTTGAATGGAATTGTTTGTTTTTAAAACACTTTTCTTCTACAATTCACTATGGTGGAAAATACAAATAAACACAAAGTTTATTGCGTACGGCTTTCAATATTACCAACATTTTTATCTTAGTTTCATTTCAAACCTTTTAAACATATTTGTGTAGAGAAGGCTATAAAGAAGGAAGGCTACGCTGACATTGTTGCGATGCCTGTAACAAACTTTTAATAAAATTTATTATGAATATCACATTCAGTAAACACCTGCTTTCTTGACTTGGACTTAAGGTAGCCCCTAGTCGCAAAATGTCATCTAAGTAGATGTACAAAATGAAGTCCCGCGAATACATATTTATATGTGACACACTACTGGTTTCATATTTTTATTAATATATTATAATTATAATGGGGCTGTGTTTAACCCAAAAGGTAAACAGATTAATGCATATACATATAAAATATTCTATACTAGAGGAAACGAAAGTATTTTTCTGTTTTTGCTAGATACAGAAATTTAAAAATATGCATTCTTTAAATCTATTTTGCCATGTAATAACCATTTTTTTTTATCGGCAGTCCGGCATGGCAACTATTGCGCCAAACAGGTCGTCTCGTCAGCAAGGCTTAATCATTTTAAATCTGTCATAATATCCTCTAACATAGAGTGGTTAGTAGGAATAAAATGGTAATTTTTTTTTTATGGCTATAAGCCTTTTAGTAGTCTAGTTTTGGAACCAGAAAAAACTAGAAAGAAACTGTCTTGCACTGCATTGCATTTGCAAGCTCTATGGCCTGGCCTGTAAAGCCAAAGTTTATGTAATTTCTTCCTTCCTTAAGATTCCATTTAAATTAATTAATTTATTAATTAAAAAATATTGTTGAAACTGGGGCTTCTCATAATAACAGGATTTCAGGGTCACAGGGCTTTTCACTAATTAACAAAAAATGAAAGCCTGCCAGCCTATATAGCCACGTCTCTGTTGTCGTTAACTGTTGCGTTAACGGCGGCACCGGCGTAGTTGTACTGCAGGACGGAAGGGAGGCCCATTTGGACAAGGTTGCACTGCTAACCTCTCCCCCCCCTTGAGTTTAAAGCAACTGGCCTTTTACTAAAGGATAAAGGGTGAGATAGTTTTTGAAACCTTTGCCGCTGTGGCCTTAATTATCTCTCGTAATTCATTAACAAACATATTTAGTAATATGAACCTTACCAAAGCGACTCTTTATATCTTTAGTAGAACTGATCCAATAAGAGATCTTCCAGTAATTGTGTCTGAAAGAATAACATCTCATAGCAAGGGGTAAGAATCGCTTAAGCCTTAAGGTTTCAATAGTTTCCTTGTTCTCTTGCGAGTTACAGTTTAACAGTTTATATATAGTTGTACCCACAGCTGAAAAAAATATTTCTCTTCGATTCTTATGCCTTTATTTATGACAGCACCGTTAAATACTTATTTTATAAGATCATCTATTAACGGAGGTGTTCAATCTGTACAGATTTTCGAAATCAGATACCTTTTTATTATCAGAGTTTCCCGGATTCTTTGTTGAGCCATCTTAAAGAATAAAATTAGTCGTGTAATATAGTTACTGGATATAATTTCCTGTTCTTTATTTACTTCACTTAAAAGGATAAGAATAGATTGAACCATAGATTCATCTAAGGTATGATCTTCTAACAAGACAATTCATAAAAAGGTTTTCCAGTACATAACCCTTCATTTCTATTTCTTTTAAGATTGGCTTATTTTATACATAGTTTTCTTGAAAAGAACAGGGTTCTCTTTATGTACTAAAGTATTTTTCTGTTTTATATATGTATATAATAGCTAACAACTTGTACTAAGACTTGTACATGATTAACCTCTTATGAAGACTCTGAGATAAGTACATAAGTACATACTTATGAACAAGAAAAAAGGATAGCGATTAGTGAGTGTTCCATGGTCAGTCTCTCGTAAAGACTCTAGGATACATACTTCCTAAATTTAAACTCCATGGACAACCTCTTGTGAAGAGTCTAGAATACATAATGCTCAAGTTTACACTCCATGGTTAACCTCTCGTGAAGACTCGAGGATATATACTTCTCAAATTTATACTTTATGGCCAGTCAACCTCTCGTGAAGACTCTAGCATACATTCTTCTCAAGTTTATGTTATGTGGTCAACCTCTCGTGAAGACTCTAGAATACACACATCTAAAATTTACACTTCATGGTCAGTCAACCTCTCGTGAAGACTCTAGGATACATTCTTCTCAAGTTAATTTTCCGTGGTCAACCTCTCGTGAAGACTCTAAGATACGTACTTTTCAAATTTATACTCCATGGTCAACCTCTCGTGAAGACTCTAAAGGAAACATATATACATGCTTATCGTGTTGACTGCTCATGAAGACTCCAGTGGGTCGAGACAAGAATAATTCTTTAGTTAGATTTCGATATAAGTACATTGTGAGTAAAAAATTAGATTATGGTACAAATTCTTACAATTTAACCTCCCGTGTTGAATTGTAAATGTATGTTATGTACATTATTTATTACATAACGTATTCAGAGACTGATTGTTTCATATATTGAAACAACATAAACTAATCCATTTTTCTTACCGGGATCGTCGGTGTTGTTCGGAATTTTATCAACTTCATTGCCGGTTTATTAAATTTTTCTTTGATTTTCCGACTCAACCCGGATGTTTTGCACTTCGATTATTGTCCATTTTAAATGTAAAATGAGTTATATTGTATTTATAACCAAAATATCCAAAAGCATTTCGCTAAATGTATTGCAGCGAAGGAGCACAAAAAACACAATGACGTATATGTGGACAGATGACATTGGAGTGAAGAGGTTTTTTCCTTTTTATTTTTAAACTTTGTGCAGCGTAGTAGTCCAGATAAGCACGACTACAAGTAATTAAAGTGATCATGAGGATGAGATGCGAAGTATAATTCCAGAAGAATCTTCATCTTACTTGAAAATCTTTAGATTTTTCGTAGTTCGGGATTTTGCAGTAATATATATAAAATCTGTGAAACCCTGGGTACTAAATTTCATGATGGAGCCGTTTCCGAGATTAAAATTATATATATAGGTATTTATAAGAATAGCAGTAAAATATATAGGTACAACTCTTTTCAGTAAATATATACAATTAGTAAGTAATAAAATTCATAAGACGACACATCTGCGGTCGATCCATGGAAACTCCACCACCAACTTCCTTCTAACCTGCTTTTTGTTCCAGGCTCAATGGGCCCCGGCGTGCCAGAAAATATAACCGTGACCTTCCTCAACCCTACCACGGTGCGGGTGTCGTGGTCGACCACCGCCGACCTGGTCGAGAAGTATGACGTCACGTACAAGCCCTCCGACGCCAGGTAAGGAATAGTCGCTCATCTGCCCTATTTCTGCTTTCACTGTCTGTTTCTCTCTGACTGTCTAATTGCTTCTATCTGTTTCTGTCGCTCTATCACTGTGCTTTGCTTCTGTCTGTAATCTTCAAGAATTTACTCCATGAAATTGGTGTCAAAAATTAAAACTAAAATAAAAGTCATTAATGGGATGAAAATAATACTAGTCGTTGTATGAATGGATGAAACTCACAATAAAGTCTTCCTCAGTCTTTTAGTACTTACAACTGTACAGTGAACGCTTGAGATTAAATGTTGCTTTTTGTAAATTTAATAATCTACATAAGTTCAATAACGCCTCCGTCTTGGTATAAGATTTCCTACTCAGATTTTGTAGTCATGCATAAATTATTTTATATTAATTTGTATTATAAATATTGTCTTTTTATTATTATAATCATTAGAACTAAGATAGTGACATTGTCTAAGTACTCACAAGAACAGATGAAGCATCGTAATAAATTTACTTGAAACTAGCTTTTCGGTAACGGCTTCGCTCTTGTAGACCGGTTTTATGGGTTCCATAGGACAAAAATAGCCTATGCGCTATTTCAGGCTATATATCTTTCTTCTATCTATTTGAAATACGACGTAAGACAGAATATTTTCATCGAAATACTTTATACACCACTTGACGAAGTACGCTGCACGGCAGGCAAATATCGTCCCTTTAAAACGTATTGGAGCTAGTATCTGTATTGTTTTTAAAGTGTATAATGTTAATAAATAAATAAATATTACTATATTAAAATCAAAGGCGTTTAGCCAGTTGCTTCAACCGCCTGGACCTTATTACCCATTTTCCCGCAGGAATGAAGCATTTTCAGCTTCAGTAGTTTAGGAGCCTATTTAATACAAACGAACATTCAAATCTTTCCTTTTTAAAAATTATAAAAATTTTAGAGTATCGCAAATATCATTAATTTAGAATAACAGACTGCGACTAGGCAATTTACTAACAAAGGAAAAATAATAAGTAAAACAAATTAAGAGCTTATTTTACACCGAAAATTAAACTTTACTAATTACAGCTCCTATTAAATACTTAAGAAATTATCCTAACACTTCAATTAGTCCTCTATTTGAACCTGCTTTTGGTTTATTTAAGTGCTCTCAAAGCGAGATTTAAAGTGGTTCTGGCAATGGCACTTAAAATAACACGATACGGTGAAACATTTTACAAGCTTTTTATTAAGTTGCTATGTATGTTTATTCGGGTGGAATCTTGCAACTTCTTGCAACTGATTGATCTGAAGCTTTGTATTCACCTATAATTTGAATGACAATGCAATAGGGAACTTTTTATAATATCAACCGATCCTATTTATTTTATTTATTTATTATTTTATTGTTCACCTTAAAACTAGGCAAACAATGGGTGGACTTAATGCCTAGTGGCATTCTCTCCCAGTCAAACCACGGTGAATGGTGAGAATTTGACATGGAGATCAAGTGTTAAAGGATCACAAGGATGGAACACCACCAAAGACAGAAACATGAGCCAAAGTCTCAATAAGTTCCCGAAAAATTGGGAAAAAAACGAGTAGTTAACAATTTTAACCATTTAAAACTATGACATATTTTTCTGTTAGATGTCAATTTTTTGATGCAAAATTCATGCAACTTCCCTATTATAAATAATTAGATTTGTTGTAAATCCAAAATTGGCTAGTAAAATACAATCAATACAAATCCAAGGTGGCTGTCAACACTTAATGGTGGATTACATAATAATTTTTATATAACACACTCGATATGGGTATCCATTTCTATAGTAGAATACGAATACGATACACCAATATATTTACGTTAAAATAAAATTCAATCAACTTCCCTATTATAAATATTTAGTTTTGCTGTAAATCCATAATGGGCTTGTAAAATACAATCAATAGAAAACCTGAAAAAAAGTAGTGGAATACATAATTATTTTTATGTGACACACTCAATGTGTGTATAAAATTAAATTGCTCTTTAGTAGAATACTTATTTGCCTGTATGAGCCTAATAGTTTAAACCACAGAGAACAAAACATAATAGTAGAGCTATACTCTCATACTATGTCAACAAGTCTTATTATAATAGATAGCTGTGCCCAGCGGTTTCACCCGCGTTAGGAAGGATCATCAGCATGAAGTTAATATATTCCGCAGATTTCATGTGTCCTAAAAATCTTACGGAACCCTATTTTTTTCCAAGATTAAATTATTATGGTGAAATATTTTTTTAAATCGGTCCAGTAGTTTTTGAGTCTATTAATTACAAACAAACAAACAAATCTTTCCTCTTTATAATATTAGTATAGAAATCTACAATTAATTTGAACATTTTATGGTTCTATCTTTTATAGTTTAGGCAGCGTACGCAAAATAAGTAACTTTTCTGATAGATTTTTTACACCTTGTGTCCGAAAAACCCAAATATTTTACGGAACCCTATTTTTTTCCAAAATAAAATTTAGCCTATGTTACACGTGGATAATGTAGCTTTCGAATGGTGAAATATTTTTTTAAATCAGTCCAGTAGTTTTTGAAACTATTCATTACAAACAAATAAACAAATGTTCCCTCTTTATGATCCATAAAATACTGTCACTTGCTACACGCTAAGTACTGTTAAAAGTCGTATCGTTTACGTCTGGTATGGTTTTACATCAATAGATACCTGGCAGATTAGGAGCGGTACCGCGGGTTATGTGGGATTTGTACTGAACTAAAACCCCCTCGGTGGCCAGTCTCAGCGCTTGAGGAGGACTCTGGGATCTCCAGTGAAACGCACTGATGTCACCTATGCGCGGTGCACATTACATGCCTAACTTGGGAGAGCGATATAGGTCTCCAAAGCCTCAGGTGCTGTACAACGGCGTACAGCCATGCACACATCGCCAACCTTCCAGGGGCCGCTGACTGGCGGGGGGCGAATGGCTCGAACTCTTTCTTCGGCTCCAACCAACTCAATTAACCTAACCCCAGAAGTACCCTTTTATTCGCCCCTTACAATCAAGCTGACATGAATGCAATTCTTTGACAGTTGTTGAGCTGAGATTTCATAAAAAATAGCGTCTCCTTGAGTTTTTTTGTTTTTGTCATTTTTAATTTTATAAAAAAAGCACTATTTATATATTAAAAGCACACAACATAATAATATACCAAGAGATACATACGGCACCTCCACTGCACCTATGTTCATGGTTTAATTGTTTGTCTTTGTACACACACCTACGATACATAAAATACAATGTGGGAGCTATAAATCTGAAGTTTTATTTATCTATTTTTATTTATTGAAGTTTTTACGTGCTCATGTTAAAATAGAATGAATAGATTTCATTCACCTCCTAGCATTCAATTTTGAGAGCGATTGCGCAGTTGGTTTGGATAATAAGAGCATTATTTTAATATATTACATCATAATTCATGTAAAATCTATTTCGAGCTAATAATTTGACTGTTTGAATATGCTAATAAAGGTTACGTATCGCAAGTACGATTCTAAATGCTTCAGTTGTAAATAACAGTCTGACGTAACTAAACTTTAAATAAGATTGTTGTTCTTAGCCTGGAATTTCGAATCCCTGTAGCTTGGAATTAAAAATGAATAAAGTATAAAAAAAAACTAAAAAAACTCGCTTTTGAAGCACATCAAAATAAAAATTCTTACTGGGTTTCTCGAAATACGAAAAATATGGCACAGAGTGCCCCACGCTTTTTTCACAATAATACTAGTATTTTTTGTACATTATTATTTTCTGCTTATATTAAGGATTACATATTTTTCACTTTTTTAGTTTGGTGTGCTTCAAAAGCGTGATTTATAGTTTTTAAGCTATATTTATTACACGCTTTATATTAGCTTCACTTGTATGTATGTCTGTAACCGACTCCTTCAGATGCGATTTTGACCCACTTTAAAGGGCCAGGTTTCATTCAAACTTTGTAGATTTATCGAGGACCGATGACAACACACTAATTTGATAAGATTATTTCATTATTCAATTTGCAAAATAAGATTTTTGTCAATTTATAGAATTTTCGAAAATTATTTCCAAACATTATCTTAAGACATAAGCATAAATAAATAATGGTATAAATAATTAAAATATGTATTTTATTTAAAAATAACAGTTCAAAAAAATAAAAAAAACGCTCTTTTAAAAATAAACGAAACTAAAAAGAAGAAAATAAATAAGTTAAAATTGATAAAGTTTTTTAAATTAAAATTAATAATAGTTTTAAAATAAACTATTATTCACTTTTTATTTTGATTTATTGTTAAAAAATATTTTTCTAGTTCTCGGAATTACATAAACTTATGAAATTATTGTATTGCTACCGATTTATGATAAGTGTTCAAGGTTTGAATTAAATCTGTCCTTTGTAAGTGGGTCGAAATCGAGTCCAAAGGAGAGTTACACACAAGATCACGAACTCACAAACATACATGTAAAGCTAATATAAACGTGTAAGGGAAGTCCAGCAAGTTGGTTAAGGCACAATCATTTGTTATTTATTTAAAACACACAAGATACTCTACTATCCCTGTTCGAACGAATTATTGTTACTTCTTCTCTGTGTTGATGGTTCCCAGTTGATACGTCGAGTAAGACAAACGTTGCCTAGAGAGTGAATTATAAATGATCATTCGCCAAGTGGGAACGTTACAAGAAAGGTGTTTTATGATATAGGGTTATTTATTTTAGGCTCTTGCCAACATTACACTGTATCACTTTTATCCTTATCCTTCATGGTTTAGGTTTAATGAATTCTTTTGCTGTCGTTAATCTAAACATCGTTTTTGGCCCGGAGGACCGGATTATCTTTGATCCTCTTAAAATAATCTGTCTTATTGTACCGAGCATCCTTAACGCAAACCACATTGAAAGCCGGTTACATTACCTTTTACTCGGCTTTGAAGGTTACCAGCAACCCTAACATTACATAGGTATAGTTTCTCTAACCGCAACCTATATCAAACGTTAGAGCAGAGTTGACTGTGTCACATACGAAGATTTACGGAAGTTGGTGAGGGTGTAGGTACGAGTATATATTGGTGAAATCACTACAACTATCAAGAATTAATGTTGTTCTTTAGTAAATGGGTTTCTATTTCTTTTTTGTTCAGGCCATAGCCCTCTAAAATAGCCTAGTGCGGTCGGGCAATATCGACATATGTATATGGCTCTGAGCAGCGATGGCCGAGTGGTAAAAAAAACCGCGCTCTTCGACGCGACCGATCCCAGGTTCAAATCCTCGGCTCGCACCTCTGACAAAGAAATGTGAAATGTGCGAAATTATCGCTGCTCCACGGTGATGGAAAATATCGTGATATTTCATTGATTACGATGTTCTCCATCGCCGTGCATGCCTGAGAGAAATGCATAATTTCTCGAAAGCATGTCGTCCACCAATCCGCACTTGGCCAGCGTGGTGGACTATGGCCTAAACCCCTCTCAATTGTGTGAGAAGGAGACCTGTGCCCAGCAGTGGGATATAAAAAAAGGTTAAAAAAATATGGCTCTGATATTATTACAATATCGTTTGTTCAACTAAAGCGGTCGATCAAGCAGGTCACTTGTTGTTCAAAGATCGTTGCAGCACAAAACCTCAAGTAAGTTCTAGTCCCATCTGAGATTAACGATATGGTTGACAACCATATCCTTCAATTACAACATCAAAGAATCGATGACAGTAATGGGTGAAGCGGAAGTAGTTCCTCGATACCCTGCAGGTTCGACAACCTTCATCATTTTCTCTAACCACCCCATATCAGATGTCTAGGGGTAAAGGCGGTCGTGTCACATACGGGTACATACATCTCCGTATGTACATGCGCCGTTCACGAAGGCCTAAAGGTGAAATCACATTATAAGCTACATACTCTGATTTTCTTAAGCAAATGAGTTTTCCTATTTAGACACTTAGTAAACGTTTTATATTTAGAATTCAAATAATTTACTTTTATCTAATAACCCCATGTAAGAAATATAGATAAATAAAACTTTAATAATATTAATATTACCTCGTCTAACACACTAATTAATATATGTATGTATGTAAGTACATATGTATGTATATATGCATGTAAGAAATAATGATTTTTTTATAGATTGGTATAGTATTTTGTATGTATGATTGAAACTATACTCTATCAATATCAAAAACATTTGTTTATAAACATTTGTAATTGCCTGCAGATTTGCACGTCCAAACGAAAACTGACAGAAAAAAAACCTGAACGTGTCTGGAAGCCTGACAGAAGTTATAACTTCAACTAATGTAATAGTTAAAGAATTTAATATTGAAATTGTTTAACTTCAGAAAAGCTTAGATTATTACTTGAATTTTATTTATATTATTAGTAGCCTTCCGCCAGCGGCTTCGCCCGCGTGAGCCCGTTTTATAGGTTCCCGTAGATTAAATACCATCCTATGTCCTTTCCCAAGGTCCACTCTATCTGTGTTCCAAATTTCATTAAAATTGGTTCAGTAGTTTAAGCGGGAAAGCGTAGCAGGCAGACAGAGCTACATTCGAATTTATAATATTAGTAGGGATGATAATGTAATGAAAGGTTATTTATCAACAAAACCGTTTATTTATTATAAAATATATTTTATTCTTAGTAACAATTCTTGAATATGTACATTAAAATTTTGTGTATATGTAGGTACATTATTAATACATAACAAATAATAAATCTGTCCGAAATACGGCTTACGCTGTAGGTTAGAGTGAGAGAGGATCGAGGAGCCCGTCTACTACTGCGGAATCCAAAACGTAACGCGTTACGTAACGAAGCGTTTTACCCTCCCATTAGAAGTAATTACTTCAAAAATACTGAATATAATATGTATATACGGAGGTTGATTTCTGAAAGCTACCACTTACAGCATATGCGAATGTGTGAAGCATAATAAGCGTAACGTCACCGGCTGTCGCAACAGGAAAGTGCATTCATATGAGTAAGTAGTACAAGCCGCCTTCCGATGAAGAAGCGCACATGGCTCTGCGGCTGAAGAAGTCGTAATTATAGCCGTGTGGCTGGTATAGAACGCGAAGCGATCTACGTCACTTAGAAAAAACCGGCCAAGTGCGAGTCGGACTCACGCACGAAGGGTTCCGTACCATTATCTATAAAAATCACGTTTATTGTATGGGAGCCCCCTTAAATATTTCTATTTTTTCTATTTTTAGTATTTGTATAACAATAGCGGCAACAGAAATACATCATTGCCTTTGATTATCCATAGAAATCATTGCATTAAGATTGAATGAAAGGTAAATTAATTAGGTAATAGTTTACGATTTATGACGTATTAAAAAAAAATACTTGTTTGATCTCGTTCAAACCAATTTTTGGTGGAAGTTTGCATCGTAATGTACATCTTAAATTTCTTTTAGTTTTATCATTCTCTTATTTTAGAAGTTACGGGGGGGGGGGGGGGGGCATTTTGCCACTTTGGAAGTGTCTCTCGCGCAAACTATTCAGTTTAGAAAATAATGATACTTATTAGAAACCTACATCATTTTTGAAGACCTATACATAGATACCCCATACATATGGGTTTAATGAAAAAAAAATTTTTAGTTTCAGGTCTAAGTATGGGGAACCCTCAAAATTTATTGCTTTTTTCTATTTTTGTGTGAAAATCTTAATGTGGTTCACAGAATACATCTACGTACTGATTCTTAATATTCTTACAACAGTAAAAATTATAAATGTACTCATACTAAATCTCTCTACTAAAAACTCTACATGCAAAATTAGACAGAAAATCGAATCAACCCATACTATCTAACAAACCATTTCATGCCATGGCCTTGAATATTTTATAAATTGGGGCAAAACAATAGCGTTACTATTCTATGACACAACTCATTTATAAAATACTAGTTGTCTCGTTACCAATCACTGGAATTACCCTCGGTAGTAGTTCAGTTTTCATATTGTACCCGCCTTTAGAAGGTAGCTTGTTCCCTCAAGGGCGTGGCTTATTCGGAAGGCTGATATTAGCATGCCAATCGTAATCTCTGATGTTTCCATTTAAACAACTATGGTTGAGGTATAAATCATTAAAAAAAATCTTTATCTAATATTCAAAATTCTTCTGTCACAGTTTTAGTGTTTATACTCCTCCGAAAGGGTTCGACCGATTTTGATGTAATTTAATATGTGTATTTAGTAGGTATGAGAATAGGTTAATAAAAATTGTTTATACTCCTGAGCAGCGATGGCCGAGTGGTAAAAAACCGCGGTCTTCGACGCGACCGATCCCAGGTTCAAATCCTCGGCTCGCACCACTGACAAAGATATTTGTAATGTGCGAATTTATCGTTGCTCGACGGTGATGGAAAATATCTTGACATTTCATTGATTACGATGTTCTCCATCGCCGTGCATGCCTGAGAGAAATTCATAATTTCTCGAAACCATGACGTCCACCAATCCGCACTTGGCCAGCGTGGTGGACTATGGCCTAAATCCCTCTCAATTGTGTGATGAGATGAGACCTGTGCCCAGCAGTGGGACATAAAAAAGGTTGAAAAAAAATACTCTTAAGTATTAAGGGTGGCCCACCCCAAGCATTTAAACGCGGTACGGAGTTCGCGGGGTCAGCTAGCAATATACTCGTATATATTTCTTGTGTTCGTATGTATGTCAATGAATTCCTTCTAAACGACTGGATGGATTGCGAATTTTTTTTGTGTGTTCAAGGGGATTTGAGAATGGTTTAAATTAACAATTTGGTCCACAGGAAGATATAGTTTAATTATTTTTTTTATTTATAAGTAGTTTTCCCATATAAATTGTGTCCTACCTGTCAAACGTTTGTATTTCGTTTTATATTTTTGTCTGACAGTAACATATTGTTATCTCTTTAAGATAAGTACCTGGACGCCCGAACGTTGCTCGGATAAAAACAATTGATTTTCTTGGTTTATTTTTAAGCAAAACATTCATTGAATTAGTGTACTTAACAAAGCCTTTTGAAATACCTAGCTCCCAATTTAAAAAAGAATGTCACAAAAAATAAAAAAACGCAATTTGCCTACTTGAGATTTGAATCCGGGTTCCCGGGACCCCCTAGCTCCGTAGTCAGGTTTCGTAACCATTCGACCAAGAAAGCTTTAATTCCATAGACGAAATTTTTATAGAGATCTTTCATATCGACATTGTCATTTGTTTGAAGGGCGGATTGACGGTTGACATGTGACGGCTTTCTACGCTACAATATTATTAATATTTTCCAATAGATGTCAGTAAGAGTAATTTTATATTTAACAATTGTATATGTAAAATTAAGAATTTTACTTTATCATTTTGATGAACGTTAAGATTACAGTCACGTTGAATGTTCTAGGTTTTTGACGCGACAACGTCTAATAAAGCGATGAACGCCGGCTGCACGCACGAAAAAGGATGACTCATTGTTACGTTACGCTCATAGTTACGTAACGCTCATTGTAACGTTACGCTTGTAACGTTATGTTGAGAATTGAGCGTTCGGATTGCGCGGTTCGTCGACTGTTTGTAAAGTGAAGTAAAAAGTTAATGTGGTTTTCATTGTTTTGTTATGACGTTGACACGTTAAACTATCGTCCGTAAACCGACTTTACAGACAACCAAACCTTTTTTTGTTATTTTCTTTTAACTATGTAGCAAAAGTGATATTAACTGCTCGCTGCTGACCATGCATGGACATCATCCATCATATAACCTCGAGTAAGCCTGAATCTTGCCTGAATACGTATCATACATAAAAGTACTCGTATATACTTACCTAGTCGTAATGAAGTCCACCAACCCGCATTGGAGCAGCGTAGTGGAATAAGCTCCAGACCTCCCTAATAATGGGGAGAGAATCGTGCCCAGCAATGGGACGTACAAAGGGTTGCAGCCAATGAAGTACCGCTACAAATTCGGAGGCAAATTGTCCCCTCTTATATTTCTGGCCGGTAACCACAATTTTCTATCAAAACACAATAGAATAGCCTTACGCATGAGTGCAGCTATAGTATTTCCCCGATCAAACCATGAAAGTTCTATCAGCTCTTGAAATAGCTACGCTATAAATATTTTGCGACGCCCCTCTATACAATAGTTTACCTGAAAAATGTAATATTTTTCATGACAGGTACACTGTATTTCACTTTTGAAGAATCTCGTCTTTGTAGTGGAAGAGAGTGGTGTAGTGGAAGAGTGGAGGAGAATGGTGATACATCTCTGATGTTTGAAAGCTTCTTTATCAGTCACTTTATTTTAAAGCGCGCGTGGCCCGGCGGCTAGCGTGGATCGCATGCGATCTATGTGACTTAGCCAAACGGGCGCAGTCGGGTATGAAATGGGTGACCGCTATGGGCAAAAAATTTCATGCGCGTTTCCATGCTTCGGAGGGCACGTTAAGCCGTATTGGAATTAAGACATTTTTTTATTTGAATGGAGTAGCAGACGAGCATGCAGGCCACGTGGTGTTAAGTGGTCGCTGCAGCCCATGGACATATTCATACAACCTCAAGCAAGCATAGGTAAGTCTTGTTTAAGATTGTATGCAGTTGCGCTGCTACCCGGAGGCTTATGGTGGCCTCATGTAAGTGTCGCCGGCAACGGCACCTTTCCACCGAAACACAATAGTTCACGGCAGAAGTGGGTGCAGCGGTGGTACTTCCCCGGGCGGACCATAATAGTTCTACCACCTACCTACCCATTCTACTTCAATAGTTCTACCACCTAGACATTCTAAATGAACCTAATTTGCAAGCATAATTTGCAGAAATGTTTGATTCGTTTGCAAGACGCTAGACTTTATTTAAAGCTAAATAATTTAGTGTAAAATATACCTACTAATCTCGTAACGTAAATCAGAAAATTATATTAGCCAGAGAAAAACTCAGGTAATAACATTTACTCTAATCTCTTTAGTCTTTGTCCTGTTCTAAGATATTGTTTTAGCTCGTCTCACTTAAATCTCTGTAACTTTAATGCGATATAATTAACATAAACTTTATTCACATCCATACAATGATCTCATTACTTTTAAATAAATTATCTACCAGTACCTAAGTATCAGTGGTAATAACATTTTTGTCTTGTCTTCAGAAGTATCACTTACTGTTAACACTTGTTTCAGTAATTGCATCAAATGAATTGGTAATTGATATGGATGATTTAAATAGAATAAATAAAATGCTAAAAAATAATTAATAAACTTTACTTACCTTACAACCTTTATACGACAACGTTAAATTTCGGAAGTTTTAACATTGACAAAACTGTCAGATGGCCTCAAAATATTTACAATTATTTTCATTGCAAGTACCAATGATTTTATCTCTACTTAGTATGCCAGGACTATGCTTATTTATTTATTTTTTATGATTTTATAAAAAAAAATGTTTTTTTTTGCGATGACATCTATTTTCAATAGTTATTCATCTTTCTAAGAGCTGATTCAACTTCTTTAAATATCTTACTGCTGAGGATGATGTATGGTCATCATTCGTATGATCTACATTCAAAACTGTCGATCCACTTACTGTATACATATTACTTTTTATGATCTATTACTTTTCGCCTCAAATGAAGCAAGTTTACAACTCGCACATAAATCGAGACTTAAGCAAATCCAGGGCTCAGACATTTTTACTATTCATTCTCTTGTTACCATAACTCAAGCTTTCTTCGTCTTCGTGAAATGTGTCTGTCTTCAACACATCTCCTGAGAACGTTATGTTGAAATTCTTGAATAACTTTGGGATTATTTTACGAAACTTCTTTTGTAAGGTTCTTCTTTATAAAAATAAATCTTCAATGGAATTAAGTGTAAAGGTTCAATTAAAGCTTATCCCACCAAAAACATAAATGTAAAAATGTAGGCCAAGTTCTTGTACATAAAAAAAGAGTTGAAATCTAAACTACAGCCAAGTTAATAATAATCAGAACCGATATTAATCATTCCAACTTGGCGGGTTTTCATCACACCAATACTTCTGAAAAGAGCAAATCTTGCGGCAGTAAGTTTTAGAGTTGGACTTTTTTCCTTCATTAAAATTTCAAAACCCGCTAAGTTCGAATGATTAATATCGGTTCTGATTATTATTAACTTGGCTGTAGTTTAGATTTCAACTATTTTTTTATGTACAAGAACTTGGCCTACATTTTTACATTTATGTTTTTGGTGGGATTTCATTTATTTTTGCTCAGTTTGCTTTATAGTACCTATCGCAACGTTGTTCATATTATATTATTAATATTAAAATGAAGTGTGTCTGGTCCACCAGATGTAATAATAGATTTATGTAACAGGTAATAATTTAAACATTTATTTTAAACTGCAATACGATACTGTGCACGACATCTTGGGATGAAATGGATTGTTTTGTTTATAGTTCATTTTAAAACGTACACTCCGACACTCCAACAGGGTTTAACGACTGTTGGGTACCTATCGATAACGACCCCGACCGACGGCTTAGCGTGCCCTCCAGAGCTCAAATACGCCATATTTTTCCAAGTTTTACTGGAAATTCCTCAACTGTTAATTTGTCCCTTTACATCCGTTAAAGCAGTTTTAATTCAGCGTCTGATGAATGAAGTTCCTGGAGCTTAGACCTAGGTCTTAAGCCTGACATAAGAAATTACTATATACTCGTACTGCTAAGTGTATTTTTTTTGTTTTGTAAGTTATTATGCCGCCTACAACTGTCTCTGTTTCGCCCAAAGGTAGACTGGCAGAGAATGCTTTTAGCATTAAGTCCGCCTATTATACCAATCTATGTGGTGTAATAAAGAATTAAATAAATAAATAAAATAAATAAGTAGTTTACGCATATTTTCAATAAAAAATATGAAACCAGCTATTTTTAAAATCTATTTTTGTTTTGTTTTTATTATAGCCATACATTAAAGTCGTTTGGACAGGCAAAAGTTTGTTGAATATCAATCAATTTTGTGGAGATTAAATTGACATGATTGATGTCACCATAACACGAGTATTGACCTTTTTGTTATTACGGAAGAGTATAAAAGCTTTCTTTTGTTATCGTGTATAACACACGATATAGATTATTTAGAAATTTACTAGCATTCCAATAAATTGTAGTAAAAATAAAATTTGTAGCTGCCTTTTACGAGTATCGTAGAAATATCATTGAAAAGTAATAAGATACGTTTCGTACAATTTAATAAGGGAAATTTTACCCAAATTCCGCTAATCCAGTCGTATCCGCGATACCTTTTACCAGCCAACCATTGATTCTCCAAAGGATAATTTAAATTCGAGAAATCCACCCTTGTGTGATTTGTGTAATTGGTTTTAACCTCAATTTTATCCGCCTCCGCCAGAATTAAGGGTTTTCTTGGGCATATATATCAACACACTATCCAATGCAATATATGTAATATATACAATAAGCAGTCACGGCTACAAACTCGCATTGGAAGGGTCAAGCCAAAAAGCTCAAACCTCACGAATTATGGAGCAGAATTCCTTGCTCAACAGTTGGACGCTGAATAAAGATTGCAGCTAAGTAATCAAATACTGAACCGATTTTAATGAAACTTGTATTGTTCCGTAAATCGGGGTATGTCGTGTTTCGGTGGAATAAAATATGTATAAATATATTTTTAAATCTTGAAAACACGATTTTGAAGCACATCGAACTAAAAAAGTGAAAAATAATCTTAATATAGGTAAGCAGAAAATAATAATGAACAAAAAATACTAGTATTATAGTGATATAGTGTGGTTTGCTCGATATACAGAAATATTGCATAATTAATGTTATTTTTTAATGCATTTTATAATATACATATCTTTTAGTTAAGTAATTTATAATGTTGTGTTAAATTAGTTATTGTGATTATTACTATTTTGGAAATGTTTTAATATTTATTGATATTTTAATTTTACTTTTTTCTAATTGTTGTTAGCTGGTATAATATTAGCATGTCGTATGCACCTGTAATTGGGGTGGCACTTGTCCAATGTATTATGGCTTTATTTTTGTTTAAATGTAAAGTGTACACTTTGTTGGTGCAACATTTAAAATAAATAAATTGCACAGAGCGCCATTTTTTAAGTTCGATTTATTGTATAAACTATTTTTTTTCAAGTTCTCGGAATTGGATAAACTCATAAAATTATTGTATTGCCGATTCTTGATAAGTTGTCAAAGTATGAATTCAACGGACAAATTGTCGAAGTGACAAAAAACTGACAAAGTGAGTTAAAATCGAGTCCAAAGGAGAGTTACAAACAAGCTCACAAACTCACAAACATACAGGTGAAGCTAATAAAAGCGTGTTAAAAATGTCGTGTGTTTCTTTAAATATTGTGTGTTTCTTTTTCATACAGGTGAAGCTAATAAAAGCGTGTTAAAAATGTCGTGTCTTTTCTTTTACAAGACTATCTTATATGAAAACATTTCATTTATAATGCCCTTATTACATATAATATTTTATTGAATAGCAAATCTAATAATATTTTGGTCAGCTCGTCCGTCACTGTCAACGTGTCGCACGGACACGACGTTGCGTGTAATGCAACAAGTTATTTCACAACATTGTTCATTATTGTTAACCGGGTTACTCAGTATAATAGTACTTAAACTTGTTATTTGTACACGACCATAAGAAATGGCACTTTATAAAACAACACTTTAAATTAAAATACCAAAAGAACGGCATCACGACAAAAAATAATCCGGATATCTTGCTTTCCCGGTTGGACCATTCCAATTTCACCTTCGGTTGTTTGAAATAGTCCATCCTTCGATAAGGTTGAAAGTTTTCTATGTTTCAATAATAGCAGATCAATGCACATAAAATCATTTACCACTAGGTGCTCACTCATGACTCTCAACCGGTTTTGGTCTTTATAGAGTGATCTCGTTTGGCATCATGCCTTCTCTTTGGGTAATAATACCACAAAATAAATTTCGGTCCCCTACTGTTACCGGGGACATGACGTAAAATACTATTAAATAACTTATTATACAACACTATTACCCATCTATACTTATGATATATTTATAAAGCTGAAGAGTCTGTTTTGGTTCGAACTGGTTCTACTGGTTCAAATTGAAACATTATTTTGATGTTGGATTATCGTGAATGGCTTAGGGCTATAAAACTACACCCTATAACGCGAGTGGAACCGCGGGTGACATCTAGTTATAAATAAGGTTTGCTTCAATATTTTACAGAGAAAATAAGAAGAGAAGCCTTATATAGTCGTTTTAAAAACGATTCCTTAAACTGTAATTAATGTAATGCTTGTTCTATACTTGTCTCTTTCGTTTTACACGAGTACTACAGGCGCTTTGCATAGGAAATAGCTTATATTTTAGTTTGCTCGTTCATCACTGTCAACATGTCACATAGATAGATAGAGCGTTGCGTGTAATGCAACAAGTTATTTTAAACATTATGGTTACTATGTCTAATCTGTAGCATTTTATTAGAAGTATTTAATTAGCATTCCTGCCGAATATAGGCTTGGAAGCGCGCATGGCTTGGCGGTTAGCGTAGAATGCAAGCGATCTATGCAACTAAGCCAAACGGGCGCGGTCGGGTGTGAGATGTGTGATCGCTAGTGGCAAAAAATTTCATGCACGTTACCGTGCTTCGTAGGGTACGTTTGGAATATTTGGAATATTTATTTTTCACATAAATATTGTAGATATTACACGAGCACCTAGCACAGAGCACTAGCTGTTCGCTGGTGGTTAGCAGATCTTCGTACAGCACGTGTAGAGAGTGATGGTTGGACAGCAAGGCCCACAGCATCCACCGCCGCAGCAAGGTCCGCACATAATGAAGCTTGAACGGTTTATAAAAAAGGCGAAGTAAATAAAATAAAAACTTCTACTGAAGTAAGGCTTGGCTTAAAAATAATTATAAGTTTAAAAAAAAAATTCTATTGTATTGTGTTTACCACTCGAATGATTTGTTCGTTAAGCCGTCGGTTTCGATTACATCTGTTCATGCGAGTGGAGGACAGGTGCGTTCTACTGGAGATCCCGGAGCCCTCCCCAAGTGTAGCGGTAGGCCACCGAGGGGGCTTTAGTGCGGTCAAATCCTACATAACCCGGTATCCACTCGCAATGCGCTGAGTACCTTTTGAAAAAAGGTATTCAACTTTTAGGCTCACTGAAATATTTTTTTAGGAAAATGAAGATAAGATATAAAAGATGAAGATATCTTTTGAAATGACTTTCGAAAGGCTATTACGTATTACTTTCAGGATTATTATCTTTCTTAACAATGGTTCAAATGTAATCGGAAACTATACACCTCAAAGCTCAGCCACAAAGGAAAAACACAATAACGAAATGAATGGAATGAAACGCGAATACGGGGATTGGACAAGTAATTCTTGTTCGGGAAATAGGAATCTTTTGGATTGTGTTTGGATGGGTATGTCTACATATATCTTGATGGAGTCGATCAAAATCTGATAACCATAAATTTAGTTAAATTATTGCGCACTAGCTAGCCAGCTGCATGGCAAAGTTACGCTTTAGATTCTTTTTTTCACGCTGAAATTCCATTTAATGTAGTTGCCGATGAAATACATAGACAAGGACATAAATATCCAGACCATAAAAATAACTATATCATTCTTATTTCTGCCTCGCTGGAAATCAACCTAGGCCCTTTGAAAGCAATCCTGCAAAGTAACCATTATGCTATACGGGTCATCGAAAAATATGTAATGATAAGTTAAGTACTAAATGAAGTAAATAATTATGGCAAACTTATAAATGTATGTAGAATATTTTTGTTATATCCACATTTGATCTTTCTTTCTTTCAAGATATATTTACTTTTTCTTTTGATATCTAAGGTTAAAGTTCCACCGACACCATCTGGACTGGTGGCGGTCCTCCACAATCCGCTTTGCACGCTCATTTTTACCACGAACATGTTAGTTATGGGACAAACTTCCAGCTGAGGCATTTTCAGTGGACTATGACATGGGACTCAGTTAGAAAAGTTCTCCTCCAAAGCCGGCAATGCTCGAGTGGCTACCCTGGGATTGCCCGTGTCCATAGGCGACGGTGATCACTTAACACCACGCGGCACGTCTGCTTTTTTTTTTTATAAAACGGTTTATTTATAAAAAAAGTGTATTCCAGACATATGGAACGATTGGCGCCCTAAGCAAGCTTTTTCGTCATTTTTCATGAAATACTTCTTTGTTGCGATCAGTCCATCTACGGTTACAATCCTTCATTATGAGTATTTAGACCCTCGTATGGTGACCTGTCCTTTTTTTTCAAATTTAGGTCAAAAATAAATTGTGCAAGCTTTTCGTTTTTTTTTCATCCTTTTATTATACTACTTCATTTGAGATCTTTTCTATTACAAAATTAATTATGTATAAAAATAAATACAATTGAAGTGCCTGTTTATAATATTAAAATAACTACTTATTACTACATGCATATTAAATATGAATGTGTATAATACATAATACATAATAATATACCAAAATAACATTTTTTGCAATTTTTGTCTGTCTGTCGGTCTGTCTGTCCATCTGTCTGTCTATTTGTTTGTCTGTCTGTTTGTTCCGGCTAATCTCTGAAACGGCTGGACCATTTTGACGTGATTTTCACTGACAGGTAGCACATGTTATAAGGAGTAACTTAGGCTACTTTTATTCTAGAAAAAAACTAAAAATAAAGTCCACGTGGACGAATTCCCGGTCTCCACTAGTATTTCATAAAAATCTTTGGTGTAGAATTAATATGAGTATTGTTCAATATCCTCCAGCAATAAGTCGGTATGTAAAGACTCCCTCAGTTTCATGATATGCTTTAAGAAAAATTTCTTTTGTTGCGATCAGTCTATTCACTTCTTTTTAAGCATTATAATTATGTTGTCGAGCTTTGACACTCCTTCGTTATGATGCTTAAAGTCCCTGTATTGAGTCCTTAACATTTCTTTTTGCAATTTTAGGTAAAACAAATTTGTACTCCTCTTTTTATTGTCATCCTTCCCATTCCCTATCCCAGTTCATTTGAGATCGATCAAAATTTCTTTTATATAATGAAATTTATTATTCGGCATTATAATTTTATATTATACATGTAAGGGTTTTGGTTACACTTTGTTTTCCTTCACCATGTACTATGTCTAACATTCATATAAATTTTACAACAAAAATTCTTGGTACAGCGCTTAAAGTGATACAGAATGTTTAATATTATCTATACTAATATTATAAAGAGGAAAGATTTGTATTTTTGTATTGTTGTATGTTTGTAATAAATAAATTCAAAAACTACTGTTCCGATTTCAAAAAAATTTTCACCGTTAGAAAGCTACATTCACCTCGAGTAACATAGGCTACTTTTTACCGCGGGAAAATGCTTCATACCTTCGTGAAAACGGGTAATAGGGTCAACACGGTTGAAGCTAACCTTGAGCTTGAACTGGCTAAATACTTATATTTTATTATTTATTAACGCTAGATTTTAATATAGCAATGAAATCTGGAATAGCACATAGGCTATTTTTTATCCTACGGGGACCCATTTAACGAGTCCAAGCGGGTGAAGCCGCTGGTGGAACGGTATTATGTATAAAACAAAAAGAGACATGTAAAGGACAACTATATCATAAAGTCACACAAGTGACAGCCTCCGTGGCGTAGTGGGTGATGAGCCGACTGCGAAACGTGAGGTCGTGGGTACGATTCCCACCCAGGACAAATATTTGTGTGATGAACATGACTATTTGTTCTGTGTCTGGGTGTTAATTATCTATTTAAGTATGTATTTAGAATTATATAAGTATGTTTATTAGCTTTCTGATTACCATAGTACAAGCTCTGCTTAGTTTGGAATCAGATGTTGTGTGAATTGTCCAAATAAATATTTATTTATTTATTTATTTACTTATTATGGACTCAGTTCTTAAGATGCTTTCATTAGCTTCACCTCTCCTTTGGACTCGATTTTAACCCACTTCCAACGGACAGATTTAATTCAAACTTTGCATACTTATCAAGAATCGGTTGCAATACAATAATTTTAAAAATAAATATTTTTAACGATAAACCGAACCAAAAAAATAAAATAAATATAGGTAGTTTTAAAAAATTGGCGCTCTGTGCCATAATTTTCGTATGTCGAACAACCCACAACTTTTTCACAATAGTAATATTTTTGTTCATTATTATTTTTTGCTTATATTAAGGATTATTTTCCAATTTTTTAATTTGATGTGCTTCAATAAATTTCAAGTTTTTTTAAAGTATATTTTTAAAGTTTACGTTAGTCTTCACTACATAGTATAAAACAAAGTCGCTTTCTCTGTCCCTATGTCCCTTTGTATGCTTAAATCTTTGAAACTACGCAACGCATTTTGATGCGGTTTTTTTAAATAGATAGAGTGATTCAAGAGGAAGGTTTATATGTATAATAATATCCATTAAATAGTGGAGAAGTACTGCTATTTTTGAGGTTTCTAATGTGATGTCGTAAATAATTACATTTTTTCCGCTTACATTGCAAACGCAGGCTGAACCCTACGAGTTTTATCAAAATAATGTACTAAATATTGTACACATTGAAAAGGTCTACAGAAAAGTCCCTGATGGTATATGTCTATCTCTTATGGATAACCCACAATAACTTTTTTTTGTCATTTACTTTTTACGACAAATAATGGCTAATTTTCGAGGCGATTTTAACCAATACAGCATTAATCCTTATCCAATTAAATACCTTCAATACATTGTTCATCATGTGTATTTAGTATCAGCATTGCACCCGTGCGAAGCCGGGGCGGGTCGCTAGTTTACTATATAGGTATTATAACTTTTTGAGCCCGCTATATCATCCACGTTGATAGAAATTTGTAAATCAAAGATAGCCTACAAACTTCCTCGGCAAATGGACTATCCAACACGAAAAAATATTCCTGATGATTATAATTTTCAAACAAATAATATATTCAGCTTTATAATACTCATAAAGAAATAATTATTGACATTACCGCATATTCTTCTGTGAAAATCATTTGGCTAGAAAAGTTAGCAAACAATAAATTTGACAATTACGTGATGACAAGAAAACTTGTTCTCTTCACTCTTCTTTCTACTTCCTTCTCTCTTCTTCTCCCAGCTTGCTAATTGAATACGACGAAATTGACTCATGGTGCATTAGTTACAGAGTGGTTCTGGAGGTGGCTGGCAACTCCGACGCAGTCATCTTGAGTGGACTAGAAGCCGATACCCAGTACCAGGTGACGGTAGCCGCTCTGTGGGGCGGCCACAAGTACCGCAGCCGACCTATTGTCTTCCGAACGCTGGGTGAGTCGAGCTTTTGTGACTACTGTTCAGTAGATTTTAATGATGTTTAGGTACTAGTGTTTCC
The DNA here is from genome assembly GCA_911387765.1 of Pyrgus malvae. Taxonomy (NCBI): domain Eukaryota; kingdom Metazoa; phylum Arthropoda; class Insecta; order Lepidoptera; family Hesperiidae; genus Pyrgus; species Pyrgus malvae. The sequence continues at coordinate 17,770,486 of OU426958.1, forward strand.
ACCTCAACGTATAAAATGCACAGGAAATACAGACAGTCATGTAATCGGTAAAGGGTCGTAATTGTTTTTGACGTGATAACGTCTTTAAAATCGTTTTAGTCGGGTGACATGTTCAGAAACTTGTGTCACACCAAAACCTCACGAGCGCGATCGCAGGTATAACGAGAGAGAGACGGACCGATCTCCCGTCTCATCTCGAGCGCTGCCAGTCATTCCGTGAAACTTGTCACGCGGAATCCTCACGAGCGGAGGCTGGCATAGCGTTCGAGTGAGTGGACCGATCTTCCGTCTCTCTCACTCTAGCGGCATATAAACGAATGGAGATTTTCTCGTGTGGACGTTATCACGTAAACATCTCGATCGAAAACCTACTTTACAAACAATTTGCCGTTTTTTTATTTCATAAAATCACTATTGAACTTACATACAACTTTTAACTTCACACGTGCGTTCTCATAACTGAGGTAAAAACAATAGTTATGTATGCAATCGTTATGAAATATGCAATTTGATGAAACGGCAAACGTCTGTTGTGTGTGTAAACAATATTTAAAAAATGTATTTCTTAAGTATTTCTTAAAATACAGTGCATTCTGTACTTCGCCTATGAATTTTAACAGTGAAAAATTTCATATACCCTACCCTGTTCCCGCAATTTTCGTAAATAGGGCTCCAAAGTTTTTGCTTCAAGTATTAATATTGCTAATCATTACAGGTAATATGGTTACACAAACAAAGCACGTTAAAATATTCATTAAACCTCTGCACAAAAAGAAAAACGTACTCGTAGTATTAAATGTTATTAAATTTTTGTAGGTATTTAAAGGTATGTTTACCGATATTTACGAGAAATATCGTACGGTGGAGATTTCAGATTTGAGATTGAGTATATGATACTTGATCCATCTCAATGGTTCTTTTATCTTGCGTTTGTCTTTTGTATGTGTAGCAGTGAAAACATTTAGCTGATATTACCAAAGTATAACTCTGAAATATACGCTCAAAATATTATTCAACCAGTTAAGAGGAAACGCGGGTTCAGCCGAATTTGACAAAATAGGTATTTTGGAATAACTATTGCTACCGCGCTGCACCCTGCGCTATCCGCCGCGTGCGATAGGGACAGATGCAGCTCAGACCGATTATACCTACAAACTTTCTTACTAAATCGAGGTTTCGTATTCTCCTCTTCCCTCCTTCAAAATTGAGTTTATTAAATATGTTTTTTCACAAATATCAAGAAATAAAATAAGTCTATGCCCCTATGTTTTTATTTGGTCATAAAAACCTTTTTTGTTTTGCAGTTGTTGGATTAGGGCTGTATGAAAGAGGAATTTTCTACGATTTTTGATGAGTCATATATTCTGATCTAATTAGTTGATTGAAAAAAACAAATCATAGTGGCATAGCTTTAGCAGACTTAGATATTGTCACAAAAAAACATTCCTCTAGAAGCATTATCCCGGGAGGAAATAGGAGAATGCGTTTGTATGGGAATACGGCGCTAGCGTTTCCTCTTAAAGATCGGCCACAGCCAGGGTGAAATCAGCAAGTCGAGACATCACTTATAAAGTACTTTTAGGAACGTTTGATACGTTACATCATTTTTCATAACTTAAACATACTTTTGATTAATACCTATCTGCGATAGATATTAATCAATCAAATTGGTGAGACCCGTCCAAAGTTAGATACGGGAATGATGTCGCCAACGTCAGCACTTTAACACTTTAACTTATCTATGAGCACCGAGTCACTTTGTCCGTACGTAACAAACCATTCTAAAATTCCAAAATACTTTTACTACAAATTTTTTAAATTACGTATTCTCTAAAAGTAGACATTTTGAAATTAGGTCACGTTTGAAGGCTGCAACCCTTTTTGCGTCCCACTGCTGGGCACGGGTCTCTTTCCATTATTGGGGAGGCCTGGAGCTTATTCCACCACGCTGCTCAAATGCACGTTTGAAGAGTACAGTATAATCTACCGTCAGTTAGCTACTCGTAGATTCCTCAGAATTAATTGTTAAAAGAGTGAGATTTGTTTAGCATTGATGAATTTGTTGTATTCGTTGTACAATTTCATGCAATTTTTGGTATCAATTATTTTAAAGATATCCTTAGTAAAAAATACATTATTATTTGATTCATAAGATTCATCATTCATTATCCATATCCATACTAATATTATAAATTCGAAAGCTCTGTCTGTCTGTCTGTCTGCTACGCTTTCCCGCTTAAACTACTGAACCGATTTTAATGAAATTTGGAGCACAGATAGAGTGGACCTTGGGAAAGGACATAGGAGGGTTTTTATCCTACGGGAAGCTTTAAAACAGGTCCACGCAGGCGAAGCCGCTGGCGGAAGACTAGTATCTGTATAAAATCGTAATTGGCTTATGATAAAGTTCGTTCTTTCGAATTAACTGTGACCCGGTCATGGAGTTTCGTGTCATCTGTATTTACACTGACAGTATTTCATGACAATGTCGGATTCCCATGAGGTACTGCTGCGGCCTTTCTCTACGATCGTTTATGTTTTGAGTCATGAAGAATAATGGTATGAACTCTGTATGTACCTTGTTGAACCTTGTATTACTTTCTTTGTACGTGTTTCATGTAAGGACTTTGTATGCTTCTAACCCATAGGTAGACGCAAAGTATTTATCATTTTTAATGTTTATCTAACTGTGTGACGTAAAGGAGGGTTATGTTTTTTCAGTCTATGTATGTACGTTTGTTTCTTTGTGTGTATCGCAAACACGTCGTCACATCGTAGAGACCAAAGTACTTAAGCCGATTTTGATGATTTTATGCCAATTGATTTTATCAATAAATCTTGCGAATATTATTAATCACACGATAAAAAATATAATCAAAACACACAGCGTCGGTCAGATGCCATGTGTTCAAAATGGAAAAAAGAAACTCGACGAACTACACGGTAAGTAGGGTAGGGGATGTGGGGGAACAGGTATTCAACATATTATTATACCACACTCAACCATTCTTTCATTTTTAATTACAGTTTTGGATATTCAATATTTTTAAAGTTATAACAAGAACTTTTTATATCAAAAGATAACAGTTACAATCTGCCACTTCATTCATCTCTTAAAGGGAATATGGGTCTATGGATTTATTCTTTTTGGAAAATTATTTAAAAGCATTCTCTATTAATCCTTTGAACACTCAAACTTTCAAGCGCTAACCCAGATCCTGTCCTCGTCACAAAGCTTCATTGCCTTTAAATCCAAGATCAAGTGATAATGAATTATTCATGTCAATGAACTTTAAGCTTTTGTCTTGCGTGACGCTGAGTTAACGCGAGTTTGGCATGCGACATGGCATTCTAGACATGACTGGCAAATTTATGTCGATTATTACGTAAGGCTCGTCCTTTCGCTTGTTAATTTGTGCTCTAAAACATAATTATTATAGTTTTAATTATTTTGGTACCTACATAGCTGGTAGAAATATTAATTGTTCGTTGGCAAATAAGGTCCTAGGCTTGATGATATTCTTAAAAAGGTCTAAAAAACCAAATGTGGACTAAAGGGACGATAGTTTTCAATCGATTCATAGTAAAACTTAGTTTTGAGCTCTCCTTTGAGAGTTGAGTTAGTCACTCTTACAATGTTAGTAGTATGAAGCGCGCATGGCCCGGCGGTTAGCGTAGAACGCAAACGATCTATGCAACTAAGCCAAACGGGCGCGGTCGGGTGTGAGATGGGTGACCGCTAGTGGCAAAAAAAAAATTTCATTCGCGTTTCCGTGCTTCGGAGGGCACGTTAAGCCGTCGGTCCCGGTTGTTGTCGATAGATAACAGTCGTTAAACCTTGTCGGAGGCCTTATGGGCGGTTTGAAAACATCCGACAGCGGGTTGGCCACTAACCCGCATCTCCACCAACCCGCATTGGAGCAGCGTGGTGGAGTAAGCTCCAGGCCTTCCCAATAATGGGGAGAGACCCGTGCCCAGCAGTGGGACGCAAAAAGGGTTGCGGCCACAATGTTAGTAGAACATTTATATTGCAAAAACGTAGTCTTAGAATAATGTATGGCAGAGCGAGCGATGAATCTGTTCGCTTACTGTTTTCCGAAGGGAAATTACTTACATTATGCATTTTAGAGATTTGTACTTTAGTTTTTAATAATACATTTTTTTTTAAAAGCGAGTAAAAATGTGCATAAGAGATGTACCCACGAGATAGAAAGATAGTGACGCTTTATATTTACCTCGAGTGAAATGTCAGATTTTCAAAAATAATACATTATTTGATATTAGAATGTATAATAAATTACCCATACACTTCAAACAATTATTAGGTACTAAATTAAAAAAAGAACTAAAGCAATAGCTTATAAAAAGTGTACTATATTGTAAACGAATTTTTTTGAGAGAAAACATCCTAAATCGTGCAATAAAATGGTTTGGGTAGCTTCCGCGTAAAACATAATTACCTACTAACACTAAACAATTCCTGAGAGTGTTTTTCCAACGGCTTTTTTTCTCTCTCACTGACCCAGCGATGGGTAGGCATCAAAAAGGCATTAAAATAAAACTATTTTAGTTCATTTTAATTAATATTATAATATTGTATGGCGAATGTAGACCGTTTAAGCCATTATAATAATTTAAATATCTAATTTGTATGTAGTAAACATTCAACAATAAAGTACATATTTTCTTTTCTTTCGTTTCTTATCTTTTCTTGAGAGATTTATTAAAAATAGCGGTTGCTTGCGACTTCGTCGTTTACGACACATTACGTACTTCAATAGGCTTTAAGTTTAACGTAGTAAATTGGTTATTATTCAAAATTCGGCCTTACTGGTAAATAAATGATACGAAGCGCACATTTATCTGTTTTTCAATCAAACCGATTTCACGAATTTCAATTTAACCAATAACGCGTTGTTTGGTAACAGGTAGGTAGATGTAATCTGAATTTCATTTAGAGTCACAAAGTTATTACGTTTTATCAATGGCGGAGCTAATGGAATAAATGAAATATTTAAATGCTGAGTGATTACATCTGTGGATAACTTTTGGTCATTGAAAATTCCTTTTGAAACGGTATAATAATACTTTATATTTACACGTTTAGAGGTACAAATTATGAATTGAGGTTCCTAACTGTGCGTTATTTGGAACTCCGTGCACCTAACAGCTAATTTGTTTTCGCCAACGTTGGAGACTGACATACGAGTATCTTCTTTGAAGTTATCAAAGCCCAAGCTAAAAGTGTCAAGAAAAAATACTTACGTACGGAACTAGAAAATATAAACAATTGAGTTGAACATTGTTTTCGTATTTACTAGCAACTTCTTTGAAGGACTTGTAATATTTCAGAGAAACCAAAGAAAATAAGTGATGTTAACAATGTTACACACATTTAAATTTAAATAAGAATTTTTCGTTCTTGATTTAACGCAATCAATTAGTCTACTAAAAAGGGACGTTCATTGCAGAATGTTCTTATTATGTTAATAGATTAGAAACTTCTCGAATAATGCTAACAAAGTCAGTTTAAATATGGTAAATATTTGGGCTGCTCTAACCCCAATCTATTTAGCTTATACGAACTAATAAACTTAGCGACTCAGCCTGAATTCTATTTATTTCGTGTGAACTACAGAATTTTGTAATTTACGTCACAAAGGGATTCGGTTGCAAAGGCAAGCTGTTGATTTATTAATTGCTTTTATTCCGAATCTCATTTGTTAATCTAGTATTATATAGGTAGTCTAGTATATAATATACATAATCTAATATTATATTAGTATTTTAGTATTAGTATTTTAGTCCACCAATCCGCACTTGGCCAGCGTGGTGGACTATGGCCTAAATCCCTCTCAATTATTGTGTGAGAAGGAGACCTGTGCCCAGCAGTGGCACATAAAAAAAGGTAGAAAAAATAAGAAAAAAAATTGTATTTTTAGTTTAGTATTAGTATCTAGTTATTTTTGTTAATATCTAGTCATTCTTAGAAAATTATTCAAAGATTGATAACAGTATTGACGGCCTTTCACATTACAAAAAAAACTAGAGTTTTATTTAATATACCTCGCTTTACAGTTGTGTTTCTTGGCCATGCTTTTTCGTTTGTTCGTTTTAATTCTTTCAATATAATTTCTTTAAAACGATGTAATCTATCCAATCCTATAATTTCATTGTAAGAACTACAACAAACCCCTATCAGATATAAATACAGCAAGGTTTAAGTTTGTAAGCCTATTTATATTAATTTCCCTTTACTTTGTACTTGGTTATATTTTTTCTATTTGAATGGAGTAGCAGACGAGCAGCATGCAGGCCACGTGGTGTTAAGTGATCGCTGCAGTCCATGGACATCTACACACAACCTCAAGCAAGCATAGGTAAGCCTTGTCTAAGGTCGTATGCAGTTGCGCTGCTAATCTGGAGGCTGGTGGTGGCCTCATGTAAGAGTGGCCGACATCTGCACCTTTCCACTGAAACACAATATAATTAGTTCACGGCAGAAGTGGGCGCAGCGGTGGTACTTCCCCGGCGGACCATAATAGTTCTACCTACTTATACAAAAGAGACCCGTTTAAAGGTATACCTATTAATTATTATTGCTATTACTATTGGATATATTTTTTTGCTCTCCCTTAAAACTCCATTTTATTAATAAATTACAGAATGGAGAAGATTTTCAAATTTCTATCTTCTTCAAATTTGTAATTTTCATTAAAAAAAATCAAACTTGTAATTTATTTAAATTATTTAAGATAATATTTAGAAGCTTAGAATTTAATGAAATACGTACAAGATACGCTCTTGACAAAAAATGACAATAGGCATCAGAGAATAAATGGTTTTACAGAAAAATATATTATGCCAAAAAAGTTCTAAAATATGATCCTGTTTTAATATAAACATTAAGATTAATAAGATTTTCAATAAAATAAAAGTATTAAATACAGCAATCGGCCGTGTTGTCTGAAACGCCAATCAAAAGGAATGACGTCACGTCTCAGTTAATGTCATCGTGTTGCTTGAAGTTTGACGAGCAAGCCGACGCCATGACACCTACGAGCGTTTTCGCGCTTAATTCAAATTACATAGCAGAAAATACATTAATTTACGTTAAAAGTTGAGTTTATTGCTGAAATAAACTTTTTTTCGAAACTAGGAGACGTGTACCTACAATAAGGAAAGGTATTTGAAAATCTGTCATCATGCCCATTATTAAAAATAAATTTGAAGTTACGACTGTTACCTCCTGTATCTAATATCCTATAGATCGATTATAAATATAGATTAGTTAATCTAATATCCTATATTTTTGTAGAATCTACGAGTTTTAAGTGTACGAGTAAAAATTTTGCAAAAATAATCTTGCGTGGATACGCAAATAGGAAAAACTCTTTTATATAACTTTCATATCTCAAATTTTAAAATTATTTTGCTTAAAGATTACTCAAGGTTTAGCTAATGATTTCTTAATTATCTTTGCCCTTTTCTCTGCGTCAGGTTCTTCAATGAAATTTCCGGTTTTGCTAATTTTCTTAAGCTGCGACCTCCATTATAAGGAGTTGTTACATTTCTGGTTTATTTCAAATTTTTATTTTAAATAAAAATTTATTTAGCGATGTTGTGCACTTTTTTGGGATGGGTAAAAAATGTTAAACTCGCGTCAGGACACGTACGCTGATCGAATATTCGTAAGTCAGAAGCGTGACATTTAATGGCTCGACCGTCTGTATAATTGTAAAATTCGTGTACATCAAGTATTTAAAATATGGAAATTGAACAAAGTGCATCTATAAATGAAAATACGTAACGAAATATTGTGAAAGAAAATGAATGAGTAGGTACTTTATAAAAATACTACATGAAAACCTACTAAAAATGCTAAATGAAAAATAATACTGATAATTAAAGCAATTCGTGTGAAATTATTCTCTAACCAATCCAAAATATCAAAAATACACAACGTTAATGTTCAAGTTTTCACTTATGCCAGTACTTCCGGAGTGCAACCCGTTGTTTTTTGTAGATGTTACTTATATGTTCGGTAATATAAATATTATTTTTAATCTTTTGTTACCAATATATAGTATATAATATATGTATGTACCAATATATAGTATGTACATAATGGGTAATAATATTACAGGAACGTTTTACACAATAACTACTTACCTAACACCCCCGCAGCGCGCGTCACGAAAAATATGTCAGTCTATAGAACTGACTGACGTAACAATCATCGAAATCAACCCACGCATCTAGGATTATAGACCAGTGTTGTTAATTTTTGAAACGGAATAAATTAATAGTATGATAAAACTCATTGGAAAATGAATAAAATATGACAAAAAGGCAAGGAAAAATAAATTACGGTCGATCTGAGGTGCAGAAATGGGAGAGGGTGGTTTAAAGGGAAAAAAACTGTTTATATAGATTTTCGGCAAAACTACAACTCCTATGGAAAAAAGTTGGATGGCAAAGTTGCATTAAAAAGATTAATGAGAAAAATTCAAATAACCAAGTTTTCAATTTTTTTATCATTTACAAGAAAAACTATTTTTTACGAAATTTAGTGGAAATTTACGTTTTATTATACTATAATTTTTTATTTAAAATATTTATTTTTTCACCTTATTTTGACTTTATACCGAAAAAACACTCTTATTTTATAATCAAAAAAATTACGTGACAAAATATCTGCTTTTTTTTAAAATTCAGTGTGCTTTTTCTTTATTTTTCACTTTCTGTTGGTGTGAAAAATATGCATTACTATGAAATAATTATTTATAATCTTGAGCTATTTATTAAAATTGATTTGATGAAGATAAATAATTATTTTCAAAAAAAAATTCGTTTCTACGCATTACAAATTTATTTATTAAAATTTACACTGTAATTGCTCTAAAAACGAAAGATTCCATGTTACATTACAAAAATGCAAATCAAAATATACAAATATAATTAACAACCAATTAATTTATCAAAGCTAATATTTAATAAGGCATCTACAATATTTTGAGAAAGTTGTAGAATCTTCTTTATATTAGGTATATGCATCGATGCCTATATTATACTATGACTATAAGCAAGCAGTACCTACTTGTACTGTAAACACTTTGTAAAAATAATGTCGTGTATCGTATACTCCTAAAAGTCCTGAATTATTTTCTTATAAGCACCTATGAAGTGTTTCTCGCCTCGAGTCAACACATTAATCACACGAGACACCATTTTCGTGACTGTTTGGTAGAGAAATGAACGCAATATTAAGTTTCTCTATAAAAAAGTAGGCTAGTGTTATATAAAAGTTTCGAAATTTATGTTATTACTTCATGAATATATCATAAACATCTATTCTTAAAATGAACTCCAATACACCTTAATCTATTTGAAACTACTGTATGACATTTCAAGAGACTTAAACAATCCATATTAAATAAAATTGGAGTGTCTGTTTATTATGTTAGACTAACCGCTTTTCACTCTTCACTTTTCACTTCGCATATGAATGTATGTATATACGGTACATTACCAAAATAACATTTTTTTAAAATTTTTGTCTGTCTGTCTATCCTGTCTGTATGTCTGTTTGTTACGGCTAATCTCTGAAACGACTGGACCGATTTTGACAAGACTTTAACTGGCAGGTAGCTAATGTAATAAGAAGTGACTTAAGCTACTTTTATTTTAGAAAAATTCTAAAACTTAAGTTTACGCGAACAATGTCGCGGGCGGCCGCTAGTGTTAAGATATATTTTTACTAAAGTTGAGACTTTTTCATTTATAGAGTTGATGAATTCTAACAAATTACGTTATATTTTATTTAAAATTATTGATATTATTAATATAAAGTTTTCCAAACATGCGAATCCTTTAATTAACCTATATTTACATACATTTAAATTACATAAATGATCATGTTGATAATAAGGTTCCTTAATATCCTTATTTTTCAGAAAAAATCGGCTTTTAGTCAGATATTCAGTTAGATAGATGCGAAATCTTACTATAGTAGTATTCGACGAAACTGTAGCATTATGATACGTACTTTAAACCTACACAAGTAACTACCTGTGCTACCTACCACAAATTTTGCTACATTTCGTAATTTAAAATGATTTAAAAATTTAAAAATACACTGAAATGTAATAAATGAAAAATAAATGCAGAATGTATAATTATATTTCATTATTTGAATCATTGTGCACTTGTTGCGTGTTTTGAGGTGCGTGTCAGCAGTCCCAGCGGAAAACAGTTGATGAAAACTTTGAAATGCTTCGTGCGTTGTATATTTTGGACATAACGATCCCATTGTTTACAATGTTAACAATGGAGTTTGTATTTCAGAGCACTAATAATATTGTAGTAGATCAGCGCTGGCCGGCAAAGATTGCAGTCCTCGACACGGAGATGCCTGGTTTCAAATCTCTGGCCTTTGACAAAGAAATTCTCTGGCCTTTGACAAAGAAATTCCCTGGCCTTTGACAAAGAAATTTGTATTTATAGCTGCTTTACGATGACGGAAAATATTTGTATAATTTAAATTTTTTTAACGATATTTTCGTTATCTGGCGCTGTGGAAAATATGTTTTATTTATTAAGTGCTGTAGCATGTAGAAGCGCGCATGGCTCGGCGGTGAGCATAGAACGCAAGCATTCTGTGCAGCTAAGCCAAACGGGCGCGGTCGGGTGTGAGATGGGTGACCGCTAGTGGCAGTGCTTCGGAGAGCACGTTAAACCGTCGGTCCCGGTTGTTATCGATAGATAACAGTCGTTAAACCTTGTCAGAGGCCTTATGGGCGGTTTGAAAATATCCGACAGCGGGTGCGCCACTAACTCTAATCTCCACCATCAACCCGCATTGGAACAGGGAGGTGGAGTAAGCTCCAGGCCTCCCAATAATGGGGAGAGACCCGTGCCCAGCAGTTGGACGCAAGAAAGGGTTGCAGACAAATGCTGTAGCTGACGAGTGTGCAGTCCAGACGTTGTTAAATGATTACTGCAATCCATGGATGTGTATACACAAACGTATCCAAGCTTAAGTTTACTATGAGGTCGTATGTGCTTGCTCTGCTAGTACGAAGACTGATTAATAGTAGCCTCATGTAAGTCGACCCAACAACCGCATCTTGCCTCTTAAACACTTCTTGCTTAATGGCAATTGCTACTCGGTCAAGTTAAAACGACACCTAGGAGGCTACTCTGAAAGTTTCGGACTACTAGCGATATTATTAATTCTATGGTTTATGTTATCAATGACAATGCTAGTCTTATTTTATGAAAAAAATTGTCCAAATATGCCAAAAATGATTCCGAATATGTAAGAACTTATGGACGGCTGCATACACAATAGCTTCCCAGGTGTCATGTTAACTTCACCGAGTCTTTGTGACAACTGTACTGTAGAAAAGGAGGCATTAATGTTGTTTATCCCATAATATCGTTCAAAATTTACTATTTTTCCACTTTTTTCGGATTACAATAAAAAAAAAAAATATTACATCATTGAAGGAAACTTTGCTACATTATCGAAAGTTTATTTCCGATCTGACTTTAAGCTAAATGCTCTTAGAGAGTCAGAAAGTAGTCGTCCAAGAACTGCAAAATAAGCTCCTTATATTTCAACAAAGGAAACCACAAGTCCTAAGTTATATTTCTTAATAAAAACTTTGAGCTAAGTCTGCAGTTTATAGCCTCATAGTTTTGATTAAAACTGAAAAATCATAATAACAAGATATTGACATAAAAACTCAAGGTCTTGGTTTTAAAGATAACTTAAGAAATATTGTCGCGCGAATAATAAATTCGAGGACCCGCGTGTCGCAATGGTTATCATGCCGGACTGCCAATCGAGGGGTCCCGGGTTCGATTCCCGGCGAAACAGAAATTTGAATGATGAGTTTAAGCTGTTCTCGGTCTGGGTGTTGGTGTTCCTTTCATTGTATGTGTCCATGGTACCCACGAAACAGGGTATTAATTACCTTATTGTGGGACTATGAGTATGTTCCTTTTATTTATTTATTTAATGGACCACCTTATACCCTACCCATACCCTGAGATGGTTTCTGTAAAAACAATGAAACTTTAAAAAAATATTTATTGATGGCAGACGAGTATGCAGTTCGCGTGACGTTAATTGGTCGTTACAGCCCATTGACATCTACGCGAAACCCTGTAGGTAAGCTGGCTTGCCACAGGCTTCACACCCGCCTATAAAGCGGGTCCATCACCGGGGGACATTGCTTCCCCTCGAGACCGGGTAGGAGGAAGTACATCGAGACCCGAAATCAGTTGCTGCGACGGCCAAGGACGCGGCGTAACGACGACCACGCTTGGCGGAACCTTGATTTTTGACTAAGATCGTTTCTAGTTGTGCTGCTGATTAGAAAACTAACAGTAGCGTTATAAAAGTCTGGTCGGCAATTGCAACTGCATTTCATTTTCACTTTCTCTTCTGCTTCTTCATGGTAGAATAACATGCTGAAATACTATTTCCCCGGACCTGACAAAAGTTCGAAAAACCTTTGTACTTTTTAGTTCGGATAACATTAAAAACGGGTTTTTAATTAAATTTTGTTAACTTAATTTCAATATCGAAAGCTTATTTTGGATCTTCTTTAATCTCGTCCAGAAGTCACGTAATAAGCTCCTTATATTTCAACAAAGGAAACCACAAGTTCTTAGCTTTTAGTTTCTTGATAATGTAGCGACCTTCCCCTACTCTTCAAGAGATGGCGCCACGGGTATTCCTGAATCACGCTATCGAAGTTTTCTGAATATCCGAGCATATATACAAGCTCCGAATTGAGTCAGTTGGAGCGCGGCCGCTCCCCGGGCAAGACCACCTCGCTCGGCGGGAGATCTCCCTTTGCCAAAATAATAACTTTGAGCTAAGTCTGTAGCTTATCACAGCGTTAGATAGTTTGGCTTAAGCCCTTTTTGCGTCCCACAGCTGGCCACAGGTCTCTAACGTTGTGGAGTCCTGAAGCTGAATCCAAGACTTCATTTCATTATCAGAAGTTCATTTCAAATCTAATTTCACTTCATAAATTTCAGGGCATAAAGTTCCTCGGTAAACACTCTAACAAAGTCGGTAGTTGTCCCGCAACTACGTAATAAGCTCCTTATATTTCAACAAAGCAAACCACAAGTCCATATAGCTCAGTTTCTTGATAACTTTGAGCTAACTCTGTAGTTTATTGCCGCGTAAGCTGGTTCAGTTTTGATTGAAACTGAAAGATCGTAGCAAGTTTAAGTGCTATTGACATAAATGTTAGGTATAAAGATAGATTACTACATAATAATTAATCCTGTTGTTTAGTTGTATGTGATTTCTATGGAAAGTATGATTTTATTAAATTTACTTAAAGTGGCAGACACATATGCAGTCCACGTGGTGTTAAGTGATCGCTGCAGTCCATGGTCTTACCTACACACAATCTCAAGCAGCTTTAGTTTAATTGCCTGAGGTCGTAATTGGTTGGGCTGCGTTTCGACGTACCTACCTACCTACTATTTACAATATTTACTTCACGACCAAAATTCGCGCAGTGGTGGTATTATTTTCCCGGAAAATTTCTTTCTTAACCTTTTATTATGTTCCACTGATGGGTACACTCTGAGAGGAGATCTGACAAGTGAGAGGAATTTATGCCATGTAGCCATGTGTGGATTAAAGTACATTGTGTCTACGAAAAATTATGAGAGATGAATAATAGTGATGGAAAATGTTGTAAGTGATCGAATGGAGGATAAATACTCACTTAACTAATTTTTCTGTCAGAGGTGCGCCTCGGGTGTTTGGGCCCGCTGTCGGATGTTTTCAAACCGCCCATAAGGCCTCCGACGAGGTTTAACGATTGTTATCTATCGACAACAACTGGGACCGACGGCTTAACATGCCCTCCGAAGCACGGAAACGCGCATGAATTGTTTTGCCACTAGCGGTCACCCATCTCACACCCGACCGCGCCTGTTTGGATTAGCTGCATAGACCGCTTGCGTTCTACGCTAGCTGCCGAGCCATTATATTAGTGGTCTTGTCTAAATCAAATTTCCAATTGAAACCAATTTATTTTCGATTTAATAATTGTTTATAGCTTTCGCTTGTCGAAGATCGATTTTGATAACTGTAATACGAGTAAGCAATTCAATAATTTAATAACGTGGCGAAATGAATCTACTTTAACGCAAATGTACTTAATTATTATATCGAAAGCTGTAGGTTTATTCATGTCGATACATTACTGCTCCGTATTGATAAATGATTTAGTGGCTTTTGTAGGCTCGTAGTGGATATTATCCGCAAATTCGATAGTTGACTGGTTATTTTGATAATGCAAGTCTTACTTTAATTTGTAATGAGGTCACAATGGTATTATTGTAACAGATCATTTACAATTTCAATTAGTTTAAACTCTATTTTTAAACAACTTATCACAAACCCATCTAAAAGATATTTTCAAAATACTAGAACAAGGTTTTCCTGTAACTTTGACTCCAGGAAAATACTTGCTTTTTTATGTGTCCAGAAGAGTTACTACTTGCACCTTAGCTTAGTTTGGCTGCAACTCTTTTTGCGTCTCACTGCTGGACCCCATCTCCTGCATTGAGACGCAAAAACTCTCCCTCTCCCCATATTTGGGAGTTAGTATAGTGTCTCATACAATCAGCTGTCACGTGTGCCCATTATGGACCCATAGCCATACTTTTATCTCAATTATATATGGACTTTATTAAAAAGAGTGCTGCTGGGAGTTTTTTTCCGCCGCCTTTTTTCTCTCAGCTCGACATCTAGCCCAAACGGGCACGAGGCGATGACCGGGAAAAATTACATTCAAAAGCAAATATTTTGTATTCCTAATATGAAATAAATATTTTTGATTTTGAGTTTCAAGCTCGAACGTATATGTAGTGTGTGTGCTAGTACTAGTGTGTGCTGGAGCTTAGTTTAACGCATTACAAAATATACTTATTTCAATCATAGTGTATAGCATTAATATCATATACAAATTTAAGTAAAAGTCGTGCAGTGTTTGAAGTATCCGGAAGACATCTTATGAAATCCATTTGGCTGGATGCCAAGCTTCAATGCAAAGGAATTTGTTCCGCGTCTTTTGATCCACATTACAAAATGTCAAGGTAGTACATTGACTTCTCTCACTTTGATTTTTTGGTTTTTGTGATTGGGTGTTTTTGAAAAAAAAAAAATGCAAAAGATTATGCTTAATCTCTAAACGTACTTTAACTGTTCTAGACACAACAAAATAATAAAAATATTATTTATGTATACCACACACAAAGTAATAAAACAAAAAGAGAATTCACATATCGCATGGCTGAGAAATCTGACCGAAACTCTTTTTCGGCAGTTACGGCATTTCTTATGCGCGAGTTTATTTTTCCGACACAAGCGTTAAGCAGCGGGACAAAGAAGCGATTTGTTATGGCTTTAGGGTTCCGTACCCGAAGGGTGCCAACGGGACCCTATTACTAAGCCTCCGCTGTCCGTCCGTCTATCTGTCATCAGGCATAAATACTAAAAATATAATAAAATAAATATTTAATGGTGGTCCCATACAATAAACGTTATTTTTTATAGATGGTAAAACCCTGCGTGCGTGAATCCGACTCCCACTTGGCCGGTTTTTTCTATTTCTATTTCCATTACATCTACTTCTATTTTGACTTTAATTTCCGTCTTATTTTTTAGTCTGTCTTTATTTTATTTTTATTGTCTTATTTCTTAAAGATTTCGCAACTCATAGTTTTATGTATACATTTTATATTGTCGTATTTTTATGATGTAAGAGGGTAAAACATTTTACTTAATAAAAAAATTAAAAGGTTCCGCAAGATAACTCCTTATAGCCATTTGGCGAAATGCCACGTCGCAACGCTCCAAGGTGCATAGAGACTTATGATCTACATTACAAAATGTCAAGGTAGTGCGTTGACTTGTTCAGTCAACTACTTGAAAGTCGTTACAGGCTTTTCTAAGAAATTCAAGAAAAAATTCAATGTTAATTCAACATTATGATATTATAATATAACGGTTTCAGTTTCTGATTTGTTTTTCTGACTCAGTCAGTTTCCTTTATTTTAACCTGTATGTAAGTCGTATTGTTGGAATTGGAAAATATTTGAGTATAATGAACCATTTAAGCTAACGAGCAGATGCACATTTAATTTAATCAGAAAAGTTGTAAGTCAGGAAACAGTTTAAATTTTATAAAAAGCTGGTCAAGTCATCCACACATATGATATAGGAATGTAGTGGTAGTTTTAAAAAAATGGTTGCATTAAAGCATTTGAAGTCGACTATTTTTTTTAAATTATGATTACTACTTATTTCGGTTTCCTTTGCCTTGCAACTGAGTATTTTAATTTCTATGTCAATATAAATCTTAAACATTGTAATTAAAAAAAACTCGGATATGATCTCAATAAGATATGAAAGAATTACTTTCTATATGGAGACACCTAGCTGTTCATATCATGGATATAATTAGTAAGAAATGGTAAGATTTTAAAAGCATCGCAGCAGTAGAGAATTCGTGATAATCATAGGTATAGTATAATGCCAAGCCGCAATGTTTTGAGGTGCATGACGATTCTTAATCTACATACGAGTAAAATTTTCAGGTAGTGCGTTAACTTACAGATTTGTCAATATTTTTTAAATCACAGCTTTTTCTAAAATATTCAAGTTATTTCATTGAAATAGGTCAGTAAAGAGATCTGTGAGACTATAAAAGATATCAAAATAATTTCTTAGGTTACAGCATCTAATAAGTTTCGAATTAATTGAAAAATAACGTTAATAGATTTCTGAGAACAAAAGAAAAAGCCAAAAAAAAAAATTATTATGTTCCCAAATATGGGTACTATATAAAAGTTGTTATATACATTCAGTAGTCCGCCATATTTATATCAGTAAGGTATGCAAAAATTGCTAATAGAAATAAAATTATTTATCCTCGTCATCTCCATTAAAAAAACACTCGTTAGTTGTGAATTGACACTCAAGTTTATTTTATTACAAAAGTAGTTTTATAAGTATTATTTCGTAGGTGGTAGAACTCTTATCGTTCGCCCGGGGAAGTACTACCGCTGCACCCACTTCTGCCGTGAACCTATTCTATTCTGTTTCGGTGGAAAGGTGCAGTTGCCGGCCACACTTAGGTACATGAGGCGACCACCAGCTTCCGGAGTAGCAGCTCAACTGCATACGACCTCAGACAAGACTTATGCTTGCTTGAGGTTGTATGTAGATGTCCATGAGCTGCAGCAACCACTTAACACCACGTAGTCCGGATGCTCGTCTGCTACTCCATTCAAATAAATAAAAAATTGCTGACTGTAGCGACCATCCACTACTCATCAAGAGATGGCGCCACGGGTATTCCTGAATCACGCTATCGAAGTTTTCTGAATATCCGAACATATATAGAAGCTCCGAATTGAGTCCCTTTGCCAAACTGACCATGACCTGACAATATGTTTATCGCACGGGATGACTTAAGTGTACTAATAAAACACTAAAAATTCCAATTTTCTTAAAAATCTTTTAGCTATAAAAGTAGCAAGCAGCATCCAAAAAAAAAATACTCTAAATAACGTCTAATTCGACGCTAAAAAATGAAATAAGAGCGAAGATCATTGGATTGAGTTCATAGGCCGACTCAATCTACTTGAAACGAAGTGCTCTTATTATTGTGAGATTTGTAGGCATTTGATTGAGTGATTCCTTGTATAAAGAAATTTTTTTAAATCATGTTATTGCTATATTTTTTGAGGAATTGGAGTAATAAATAATCTTTATAAGTTAAATTTCGCCAAGTGGTTTTTGCTAATAAATTTTCATAAATAAACAATTGCGTTGGTAAATATTAGCAAGACTGCAATTAGTACAACAGAAGTTACGAGTGATTTCATTCTTATCTTCTTATACTTGTTTAGTCTATTGCATTGCATGACATTCTCAAAACAGTATATGGCAGTGCATTAAAAAGATAGGTTTCAAAAGAAATTTTTGGACAGATGCCAGAGGTATTATCTAAGCTTTCACCATTACCTCACTTCTTGGATTTGTAAGAGCCTCGTGTCATTTTCCATGGCCATTTTGTAATAACTACTACATGTACATTGAATACATTGTGCACCGTTACCCTTTACTGTACTGTTTTTCTTTACTTTTCTAACTATACAAGGTTGTCTGGAAGAGATCGCTGTTTTAGCGATAAGACCGCCTGATGTATATGTATTTATATAATATGTAAATGTATATTTCAATTAGTAATGGTGTATTTGTAAATTTTAAGAAGTATGAGAGTCAAAGAAAACAAAGGAACCATAAAGGATCACTTTAATTTTCTGTATGCACTTTCTCTCAAGAGCAAGTGGAATTATCAAGATGTAATGTAAAGACAAAGACAAAGACAAAGACAAAGACATTTATTTGCACAAATATGGGTGTTTACAAAGTTGTTTATATATATTTAGTTCGCCATATTTACCTTCCATGAGGTATGCAAATATACAATGATAAAAATTTATAAGGAAAAAAACTAAACTATAATACAATTACGAAATGTACATTTACCTCTATTTAAATATTATTTTTATTTGTCCCATATTGCGCCTTTTATAAATAAAAATAAAAATATTTATTTATTTATATTTCGGATCGGTTCCGAGCGTCAGCTTTGGGTACCCATATCACAGGGTGATTGTACACTGAGAGGAAAAAAAGCCGGCGGAAAAAAAACCTCCCAGGTTTTTATGGAATTCCTTTATGCCGTTTTATCGTTTATGAAATCAGTGACTGAGTAATACGCCTTTTTCAGTAAATACGTTTTAAGTCCTTTTTTAAATTCGTTGCCCGTTTTAATTTTGAGGAATTCCGGTAGACCGTTATATATTTTTGGTCCCATGCAAATGCCATGTAATAATGTCACAGCCCTTTTTTCCGAAACTATAAAAACTATACTGTTGAAACTCGGTAAGTAGACGTATTCTGTGAACCACATTAAGATTTTCACACAAAAATAGAAAAAAATTCAATAAATTTTGAGGGTTCCCCATACTCAGAACTGAATCTCAAAATTTTTTTTTCATCAAACCCATACGTGTGGGGTGCATGGTGTCAATAGTATCTTAAAAACCACCCCTCGTTTTTTTTTACTGTAAAATACATTTTCTTTTTATTTTTTTATTTTTTTGTTCGTATTTTCACAAAAGGGTGTTTTTTAGTTTTTTAAACTACTAATTTATCTATTTAAGTATCTATTTAGAATTATATAAGTATGTTTATCAGCTTTCTGATTACCATAGCACAAGCTCTGCTTAGTTTGGAATCAGATGGCATTGTGTGAATTGTCCAAAGATATTTATTATTTATTTTATTTATTATTTTTTTTCAATTTTCTAGTTCGTATTTTCACAAAAGCGTGTTTTTTTAGTTTTTTAAACTACATTATTTATTTTTAAGTTAGGTACATTTTATTGTATTATTTTAATTGCATTGTCATCAGCCCTTGACCCCTGTGCTAATTTTCAAGTTAATCAGACGCCTAGACGTGTTAAAAATATAAAACTTTTTATTTGTTTCATTAAGTACCTTAGGCCGCGAATTTATCAGCCGCCCCTCGTATTTTTTTATCCTGATGATCCTAGTTAGGAATATAAAGTTATGAGATTATTGTATTATCATCGGCCCTTGACTCCTGTGCAAATTTTCAAGTTAATCAGCCTCCTAGAAGTAAGTGAAAATGAAGATAAAAGATTCCGTTACATACATACATACAGGTCAAGCTAATAAAAGCGTGTTAAAAAGTATTCTTGTCTTAATAATTATTTGTAAAATGCCCATAAACTAAGATTGTTGCTAAAAGAAACATAAAATAGATAAAAATTAATTCAAACACGACAGTTGTTTATCTTCAAGGGATCGCACAAATGCCTACACTTCTCACGACATTAGGTGCCCTTCGCTTCCAGTCGATTGAGTCAATAGCACTCGTGGACAAAATTACTACTGACATTCGTGGAATTTTATTTGATTTCATAGCGCTATAATATACTCGTATGTAATATTTATTTTCAATGTTATTTTTCAGTGTTACGGGTACTAGATATCTATTTGTTTAAGTTTTGTTTTTTTTTTTACTTTAACTAAAGGTATTAATTTTTCCCAATGATATTAAATGTTACTATCGTAACGCATTTATAAGCTCACTGATTTTTCCTGTATTTTTTTTCGTTAAATTTAGCCTCAGCAGTTTCGTAGTCAATTTTCATGAATTATATCCAATGTAAAATTTTGACAAAATCATTTTTGAGATTCCTGTAAATAAAAGTTAATGGTTTGGTTGCCCGTCCATTGGCTCAGATCAAATGAAATTACCATCGCAGGTCATCCTTAATAAATTCTAAGTTTAGATGTTTATGTTATGCTTTTTTGCCTGTGGGTCCCACAAAAGCACACACGATCGGGTGTTTAAATTTTCTATACAGAATCCTAAAATACGAATTTGTATGCTTAAATAAAACTCACACGAAAAACTATGTGATTAGTTATGTTTTGTGTCAAATATTATACGGATATTATTGAATATACCTCAGTATTATAAAAATACCCTGTGTTTATAAATTTTAAAACGTTAAATAAAAACATGTGCAATTGACCACAAAACGTTTGTACTTTGTTATTGCGTATGGTCGAGTCGCGGTCAAAGGTACACGGGAGGAAAGCTGAAATAAAATTGGATTGTACTCGTTCCTGAACTGCAGACATAACCGGAACTCTCGAGAGATCTCTCAAGTGCTTTGACCGACTTCTAAAATTGGATTGGATCTGACCATTGGCAGTTTCGCTCGTTTGTGTTCAGTTTGACACTTGTTCAGTTGATGGAATGATATTGTAATATGAAAAATACAGTATTTTCATTTTCAAATTTAGATTGTGCGAGTTTTGGTAATTGTATTAATTGTAGTCATTAAGTTAGAAGATACAACAGAAATCTGTTATAATACGATAACATCGAAGGGACCACTGTAATAAGTCGCAATAGACGGCCCGACTAAAAATATGGACATTTAACAAAGTGCATCTATTAATGAAAAAAGTGACGAAGAAATAGTGAAAGCAAGTGAGTGAGTTTTTATAAAGTAAAAATACAAGATGAAAACCTTCTGAAAATACTAAATGAAAAATAATATTGATAATAAAAGCAATTCGTGCTAAATTATACCTTAAACATTCCAAAATATAAAAAATGCACAACGTTAATATTCAAGTTTTCACTTCTGCCGACACTACCGGAGTGCAACCCGTTGTTTTTTATATGTTTTTATGTCCAGTAAAACAAATTTGAAATCTTAAATTCAACTTTGGAAATAAACTCAATACTTACCTAATAATAGTATTGAATAAAATTATTATGAGTACTTTGTTTTCATTTAGAGATTTTCCAAAATGTCTTGTCTATTCTTATTAATAAATTACTTTCTCTCTATTCGCATTCTGAACGCTTAGTTTTAAACATTTTAAAGACTTCAGTCGTAAAGAAAAATCCCGGTCCTTTTATTACCTTTACTTCTGCCTTAGGGACTTAGAGTACCTAACATCCCGATTTAAGTGCGACGATGACGTGGATCTTTTGAAGATATTTTACGCCAAGCCATAAAATTAAGTACGCTCGCTAAAACTTCGTAATGGTGTCCCAATCCCATACGTAATATTTATATCAGAACCTTGCGCAGGCTAAGGTCATGCTACGTTATAAGACCGGAAACATAACAGTGATATAGTGCCATAAGTGCCATAACCTTCTAAAGGTGTCCGGCACTTTGGGAGAGGATATCGGGTTATGTGGGATTTGACCGCACTAAAACCTTCTAGGTGACCTGCTTCTGCACTTGAGGAGGACTCCGGGATCTCCAGTGGAACGCATCGGTGTTCTACACGCGTGACGCCCAGAATGGGCCCTTTTGGAAGAACAGATGTGCTATCCTGCACCTTCCGATGCTTACGACGGCATGCGGCCACGTACACACTCTTACCGCCCGCAACCCCGGAAGCCTCCTTTTAGTTGCCTCTTACGATCAGGCGGGGGATACCGTAGCTCTTTTCTAAATCCCGAAGTGGTCAGTACCTACGGCAAATGTTAAGGAAACAAAATGTTAATTTTTGTGTGAAGCACAGTAGAAAAAAATTTACTATCCTGTAAACATATGATTGGGCATTTCATGGAACAAGGTAAAACTACAAAAAAAAATCCCACTGATGGGCACAGGTTTCCTATCAGTATTGAGAGAGATAAAGCCCATAGTCCGCCACGCTGGCCAAGTGTGCATTGGTGGACATCGGAACTTCAAGAAATTACAAATTACTTTCAGGTATACATAGTGATGGAAAGCATGAAAACTTCGTAATTAATTAAATATCAATATATTCCCTCAGTGTGGAGTAGTGATGAGTAGCGTTTAGAGGTGCGTACCATGTTGTTGAACTCTAGCTATTGCTGCTCGATATTTATTTTTATTTATTTTCTGGGGTAAATAAAGTAACCACTAGTTACGGATTCTCAAGTCTAGGATTTGGGTCTTATGTAGTCTGTCTTAGTATGCACCTATATCTTAGGAAATATTTTGGTGTTATTTATTTACTACTAGGCACAAGTGTAAGTAGTAAATTTTCATCAGGATAATATTATTCTTTATTTTGTTTGTTTGCGAGATATAGAATTTTTTAAAGTAAAAGCTCGAATATGTACCAGTTTTCATATTATTCACGATAAAACTAAACTGAGTATAAATGTAGAAACTGTAATAAACTAAAACTAAGTATAAATTTATTTTATAAAAATGTTTGAGACTTTGCCATAAGTAATTTTAATCCATATAATAATATATTTTCAGAAACCAATTTACGAAGGGAATTCTTTTACATAAAAATAACATGTCATTTCTAGCAGTAATTTGTGCCTATTAAGTGCTTGAAAATTAAAGGTGTATCGGAAAAAAGAATCTCTGAACTGAATAAAATGTACACGGTAATCATTTGCTTTGCTTTGAAGCGCGCATGGCTCGGCGGCGAACGTAGAACGCAAGCGATCTATGCAGCTAAGCCAAACGGGCGCGGTCAGATGTGAGCTGGGTGACCGCTAGTGGCAAAAATTTCATGCGCGTTTCCGTGCTTCGGAGGGCACGTTAAGCCGTCGGTCCCGGTTGTTGTCGATAGATAACAGTCGTTAAAACTTGTCGGAGGCCTTATGGGCGGTTTGAAAACATCCGACAGCGGGTTGGCCACTAACCCGCATCTCCACCAACCCGCATTGGAGCAGCGTGGTGGAGTAAGCTCCAGGCCTCTCCCAATATTGGGGAGAGACCCGTGCTCAGCAGTGGGACGCAAAAAGGGTTGCAGCCAATCATTTGCTTTACCGTAGAATCTTTTCTGTTTCTGAAATTACTTATCATTACGCAGTATAACTAGAAAGCGAGAGGACTTTTTTATTTAAATATATATAATAGCAGACGGGCATGCTGGTCAAACGGTGTTAGTCCGTTAGTTATAGAAAATGATTTATACGAGTATTTTAAGTATAGATTGGTGGACATCATGCTTTCGAGAAATCGAGAGATACTCGAAGACATGCACGATGAGGTCGGTGACGGAAAACATCGTAACTAAATATCTCGTGGAGCATCAGATAAATACGCAAATAACTTTCTTTGTCAGAAGTTCGCGCCGGGGCTTCAACTGGGTATCTCTGTCTTGGGGACCGGTCGTTCCCGCTCGGCCATCGCTGCTTTTAGTGTACATGTATGGTTTATTAGTCCATTTAATGAGTATATTTTTTTAATGTACCGACCATTTTAAACCACGGGACCCATGTGACAAACCACCATACAGGTTATGACCGCATTATGTCCTAAATGTGTACATAAACCTTATCCGATTTTAACATTTCTTATAAGCTTTTTCGGGTGTAATCTTGCTACTCAATTTGGAAGCAGATATTATCTTTAACTGATTGATCTGAAATTATTTATACACGTTTAGTTTGGATGACAATAAAGCGTCTAATGTGACGTCATTCTAACCGTCTACGGACGTATTCGACCGTCCAAGATGGCGGAATAGTTATTTTTATGCACTTCTACAATATGGCAATGAAAGGTCTTCTATAGAGTAACTCGAAAAATAATGCGACAATATTCTAAATCTAATATGGCGGAACGTCTAAGATGGCAGAATAGTTATTTTTATGCATTTCTGCAATATGAGTATCAAATGAAAGTGCTTGCCGTGAATAATTAGAAGAACTAAAAAGTAAAAAATTAATTAAAAGCAAATAACATTTTTTAAAGCTTTAATTTAAATATTCTAAAAGGAAGAAAATAAAATAAAATGATCATAATAATGTTGTGTATCTTTAAGGTTATAAGTTTAAAGTTAAAATTTTAAAGGGAAGGGAATTGTTTTCTTCTTTTTATAAAACATTTAAATAATTTTAATCAAAGGTGACATCTCCTGCTTGTTTCTGTATAAATTTAATTCAGTTTTGATAATTGGACCATCAGAAAATTGCAGCCCATACAATATATTATGTCTTCATAAAACTGCACGCAGAGATTTGGCTCTCCATGGGTTGCAGCGACCACTAGAAACCAACGTGACTACTTAAATAAAATAAAACATATAGCCACGGACTAACGTATAAAGGTGAAACATATTGATTCTTAGAGTCGAGTTTCATGAACTGTCGTGATCGCTAATGACAATGTTTGGTCATTAACAACAATGGGTTTAGTTGGTAAACATTTGTTTCTGAACTTGTTACTTTTATAACGTATTTGTTAAAGGTCAAGCTATTAAAATGTTCAGTTCAAGTTTGAAGGAGTTTAGAAATGGTTGGTTTTAGTTTTTTTTTAAGTTTTATAATGTTGTTTGAAAGTTTGATTAGGTTTGCTTTTCCGTTGTTGATCTATAGAATAAATACACCAAAACACCATTCATTTAATGGTATATATTACTTATTTTAACTTTTATTTATCTGTTTATTAATATATCCAATAATGTGCATTGTACAGTATTTTTGGTTGACTACTTCAATATACTTACTATAACATTTTTGGAAATAGATTCCATATTAAATTAGGTCAATATAATAATAAAGGTAATATTAATGCTGTTATTAATTTGATAGCAGGCAATCAAAAGGCTTTCAGACAATGTTACATGTGTCAGCGATAACAGTAATGTCAACGATGAGATATTATCGTCACAACGGCACCTCGATTCGTGTATTAACCGCTAATGTTGTTTTGTGTCTGCTGTGTTTGTTTGACATTGTTTAGCCAGAAAGTTGATAAGCTTTCTTTCATTTATATATTTTATTTAAAACATGACTTAATTTTCTACTAAACTGGTTATTAGTACCTTAGGTTTGTTAACATCACCTGTAGCTCGGGGTTAAGAATATGAGCTAGGGTATCACCTGCCGGATCGTAAGAGCTGAGTAAAAGTCGGCTTACTGGGTTGCGGTCGGCGAGAGTGGAAGCTCGAACCGATCAGCCAGTGGCCCCGGAAAGGACGGTCTTATGTGCGTGACAGCACGCTGCCTTAAGTACCTGAGGTTGTAGAAGAGCTACATCGGTCTCAAAAGAGGAATGTTTACTGCGCTTAGAAGAACCGGTCCACTGGAGATCCCGGAGTCTATAGGCTAGTCTATAGGCTATTCTGTATGCATCCGGGTCTAACATTTTCCAATTATTTTTTTGGCACATTTAGACAGTTTTTTTTTCATGAATTTATAAGATAAGCGTTGTCTTTGATAACATTAACCTACTGATTCAACAATATTACTATAATTTCGTCGGTATTACTAAAAAATGAGGCACGAAAATTCACGAGGTTTCGGATACGGACGTTCAGAGTAGCCTCCCAGGTATCATGTTAACTTGACCGAGTAGTAAATGTTTGAGGTGGGCCACCCTTATCACTTAAAGGGATGAAAAATAGATAGTAGCCGATTCTCAGACCTACTGAATATGCATATAAAATTTCATAAAAATCGGTCAAGCCGTTTCGGAGGAGTATGGTAACTAACATTGTGACACGAGAATTTTATATATAAGACTAGCTATGATACCCGGCTTCGCTCGGGAGTTGATATGAGATTACGTGGTAGTTGAAATAAAAAAATAAACATGTAAAATAAAAATATTGAAAACATATTCTCATTATTTTTTATGAATTGTCCATAGATATTTATTTATTTATTTACACTACTTGTTTATAAACAACATATTTCATTTTGTTGTTGAGCAAGCTACATATAGCTGGCCGTGAGAGAAGCCGGATTCTTTGAGATTGATGCCACAATATTTTAAAGATTGCCCTTGCGCTTTGTTAATTGTAAAACTAAATTCTCACACCTTCTAGAATGATCTCTACAATGCTGCAATTGCTCGCAGCGCCTTTCGAAATGCAACCCAAATAATCGTTGTTCTGAATGAAGTTCAAATACTCGGCAACAGATGGCGCCACTACACTTAATTTCCAAGTTGAAGGGTTGGAAAAGCCCTTATATCTTTAAAAGCACGCCTTTTAGGTTGAAACGGGAACTTTCTTGTTCGAGGGGGGATAAAGGACTATCACACTATATAAGTACCTTTATCGTGTCGGGACTCCTTTTTAAGTTTTATCGGCACGCACATTTTATCAACTTAGTTTTATTATATATAATGATTATTTTCAATAAATTAATTTAATAATAGGACTATGTTACCTTACGTTACAGCGGTTTCAAGCGTATTTTTCGTTACTTTCGCTCGTCTTTTGTTTATTTTTGCAGCGCGCGCGCGAAACAGCGTTATTTGACATTTCCCGGTACAAAAAGTAGCACGCGTGTGAGCGAGTTTTCCGAAATGACCGTATGCCCGCCGAAAAATACACTATTTTGAAACCGCAATTATTATACGGCACGTTCGCTCGACGTATGTATATTTTTGTTGTAGACTTAATTTTTTTACTAAACTATGCAAATATGATTCCATATGATATATTTTTTTGTCCACAGAGCCTCCTCGGACATCGCCCCAGCAGGATGGGGTTCTGGGGACGCCCCGCTCCTCCGTGACGCCCCCGGAACCCTCACCCACCTTTCCTACGGTAATTGCTATAAAATAAGTCGATCTAAGTGCCAGTGGATTTAATATTTTAGTTGGTTAGAGTATTGATCTCGGACACGGTCCCAATAGGATGGGGTTTTGGGGACAGCTCATTCCTTAATGATGCTTTAAGACCTAATCCAAGGCGGATACGGTGGTTCTAGCAGGACGGGGTTCTTGGGACACCCCATTCCGTAATAATGCTTCCAGAGACCTAATCCACCTTACCTAAGGTAATTAGAATTGTAGTATATATATATGTTGCCTTAATTTTATTGCTCGTGCATTTAATATATTGGCTGGTAAGAGCATTGACTCTTTAACATCACCCCAGCAGGATGGGGTACTTTGGCCGCCACACTACACCGCGGCACCCTCGGAGTCCTCGCCTACCTTACCTACGGTAATTGCTGTATTATGTAGCTCTGAATAAAAAGTATTGGTTGTTTAGGGTTTATATTTAGTAAAATTAACACAGTCACAAGCTAGATATAATAAATTTTATTATAATCACATGTCATAAATGTATTCATAATATTTATTAATGGGTTAGTTATTTTAAATAAATTAAATGTAAAATAATATTAAAAAACCGCAAAGAAGTATAAAATAAAATTTCTTGCAGTGTATCACTGCCATTGTAGAGATATTACTCATTATAATATTGAGTTATTACTCATTTAATGACGCCTTCTAGTGATTGAAATCAATGCTGTTGACATCTGTCTTACCTATATACCTCAATTACACAAATAAAGGCAATTCAATGTTACAGATACGAAAAATTCGACATCTACCATAGTCGACTGCTTTAGAAGTCCTCCATATTAGATTAAGAGTGACGTCACGTTGTTATTCGAGTTATTATTGACAATCTCTGTCACTTCATTTCCATTATGTAGGATTTTGTTAAACGTAAATAGTTCGCCATGGGTATTCCGCCATGTTGGATTTGTAATTACGTCACCGCTAACCCCTCATTGTCATCCATACTAAACGTGTATAAAAATTTCAGCTCATACGGTTATTTTTTTCTTATATCGCTTTAAAATTATTAAGTTGCAAAAGCTCGTTAACATGCTAGAACGAAAAAATCTAATCTTTGTTGCCGCAAATTTTTGAGTAATATCCTGTTGAATGTAGCAGTTGTGTCTACCCAGCTAAATATTACGACGCAACCAACATATATACAGTAGGTATACCGCAACCCATTAAGGCACATACGCCAACTGCTGTAATGCAGATAAAATGAGCTAACATTATAAAAACGTTACATTTTCTGGATTCGCTATTAACATTCTCAATAGCAAATTCTTTACGCCTCACGCAAGTATGAAAAGAAAGATTTATTAAGGCCATGATTTATAAAGGCCCCGCTACAAATAAATAACTTACTGGGCATTAAACCTTAGCTATTTTTAAAGTTATACAATAATTAACGTTACTTGGACGGTAATCAAGTAAAATTTGTACTTGTAATTTTAAGTAGGTATATAAATAGCATAGGTTGAGAGGAAAGAAATAAATCAAACACCCGTTTTCACTAACCATAGGATACGCTTATATCGGATGCCTAAATATTTAGGAGTTGCTTAGAAGAAAAACACGTTTCACTAACACCTAAGTAACGACTGACGACGTTAGGCATAACCTAAAGTTAGGACACCGATTTGGGATGGCGTAGTGCTTAGGTGCCTCTAAACTGACACATGTGACAGTCGCTCAAATTGATAGTAGATTGACGAACTAAACCATGGACAACTGTCAAAAAACTAGGCTACTCAATCTACTCATAAGATAGGACCAATCATCGATTGGTGAAACGGAACTTTATGCTGAGCATTGCCCTAAATTAGGGGTTACTTAATAAGGCGTTCCCTTGTTCGTCGTTAGTGAAAACGGGCAAAAGTCTACTAAGTTTTAGGGATTCTTAAAATTAATAATAATTACAGTACTAACGCATCGGTTGTTAGAACGGTGACAGCTAGAGCCAAATTTCATTTCATATTCATGCTATACTTCGGAAGGCTTATTATGCCGTCGGTCTAGGTCATTATCGATATAAAGCTGTTTTTCGGCAGTCCGGCATATAATCATCGCGCTAAATGGATCGACAATAATGTAGTGATTCCAGCCTAGTAAATTTTACTAGTACTAGGTGTAAGCATCTTACATAAATTAAATATTGATCGTATTTTATAAAAAAATGTTTTTTTCTACCATACAGATACGAGGGGTGGAAATCGCCATTGTAGTTTTAGTTTTAATGGTATGGATAGGAGCCATCGCGCTCTTTTTCAACCGATGGGGAAAGATACGCATGCTTCTGCCATATCAGCCTGATTATAAGCAGGAACAACTAAAGGTTGGTATATTTTTTTATTATTTTAAGGTGTTTTAGTAATCCGACTCTTGCTGGTATTTTTGAAGTGAAAACTTCTTTGAACTAGATGAAAAACAATTCGTGCGTTATTCCCTTACCATTCCAAAATATCAAAAATTCACAACGTTAATGTTCAAGTTTTCACTTCTGCCGGCACTACCGGAGTGCAACCCGTTGTTTTTTTTTCTCTTACACGCTGTCCTACGATTACGAAGCGATGCGGTGCGGTGCAAAAACCTGCACACAAATTAACTCGCACCACCTCTAACGACGCTCAGTTGTCTTTGTCTTTCGTCTAAGAATTTAGATCTTTTCTTTTTCATTTTGTGAAGGCTACCGCGATAGTTGCTGATTTACGGCCAAGTGACATTTAGCATCGGTAATAGGCGATATAGTCGGTAAACGCAGGGATTCCGGGGCTCTACTCTAAGCGCAAAGTATCGTGTACTTTCGAGTCATCATTTTGTAAAATTAAGCTTTGTAAGGTTGAGCAGCAATGGCCGAGTGGTAAAAAGCCGCGATCTTCGACGCGATCAATCACAGATTCAAATCCTCAGCGCGCACCTCTAATAAAGAAATTTGCAATGTGCGCATTTGTCACTGCTCCACGGTGATGGAAAATATCGGGATATTTAATTGCTTACGATGTTGTCCATCGCTGTGCATGCATGAGAGAAATTCATAATTTCTCGAAAGCATGACATCCACCAATCCGCACTTGGCTAGCGTAGTGGACTTTGGCCTAAATTGTGACACTTGTGAGAAGGAGACCTGTGCCCACCAGTGGGACACACAAAACTGGTTGAAAAAAATAACTATAAAGTTATGACAAAAAGAAAGGTCAGAACAGGGTCAAAAATGTGCTGAAAACTTCACGATTATTTATTTTACGAGTAGAACTCCAGTATCAAACGCACGATTCCGATGCCGTATCCATGAAACAAAACACGATCAAGCGAATCGCCAATGCTAAAAGAAGCTACTCGTAGTGTGGTCTTGCCGTTAAATAGTACGATATTATGATCGCGCCGCGCCGCATTGTATTCGAGTCAACATCGCTCACGTAGGTCACAGCTTTGAGAAAAAAAACTTTATGCAAATTTTTATTAATTCTTCTACAATTAAATTTAGTTACTTTTGTCCATTATGAACAGTGTAGATAGAGATGTGTCAAGTATTTTCTTTTAGTTGAGTAATTGCCAAAATTTGCAACTTTTAATTATTTATATCATATCGCCTTCTTTCGAGTAAAACAAAATTATACATTTTGAATTTGATATTTAATTTTCTAAATGTAATTTATGAACCAACCAAGCAGGTTAATATAAAATACTCAAGTATAAAGGAGTTTATTAATAATAATTAATTATAACTTTAAATTACAATTCACTTTACCAGAAACATTACTCATTTATTAATTTTGGTAAAGTTGAACCTCAGTTATCGGTTTCTCGTTGATTACTTGTTTACTTGACTCGTCTCATATATAAATATATTAAGTAATCTTCTTTTCTAAATTATAGTAGACTTGTTGATAAATTTTATTCGCCACGGTGACTATATTTAAGTTTACATTTGAAAACAAAACTTGCAAATTTAGAATAAAATTTATCATACAATGTTTCGTTTGCAAAAAGTTGAAAAAAAGACTGATTGTGTTTTTGTTTAGGATGATCATTAATATACGGATTATGTAAGTGTTTGTTTGATAGCCGAATACAGTTACGATATAAATAATTCTTGCTCTCCTAGTTGGAAAACATATTGGCCGGTGACAGAGTGCCCTTTCCACGTATCAACGAAACAATGAGACATAATATGGTGTGTTACTTTCCTCTCGATTGCTATACACCTTTATTCACATATATTTTGATAAAAGAACCCTCCCCAACTGTACCATAGGATCTTACTAGTACCTACTTATAAAGACCCAGTAAAGTATGTAGTCCCTAGTATTGATACCTCTGTATCTCGACCCAACACAGATTTCACATAAACTTGCGACAGAGAAATATATCCAGAATATAAGTTGTACGTAAAGGTCAACACTGGTCATTATTTTTGTGACTACTTTTTTACAAACTGCTTTATGGTGCCCTTTAAATGTGCTAAGAATAAGTTTTTAGAACTAGCGAGGGTTTATTGACCTAATTCTATCTGAAGCAAATATTTAAATACGAAATTTTATAAACCATTGGATGTGTTTATAACAGTCTTATCTTTGTCTTCTCTGACTTACCTTTCAATGACAATTTTACGCGCGTATACGGTCGATTCGGATAACGCGCTCATACGCGCTTTTTTTGTTCTAGAAAATATCAAATTTTCGGTTCGCGGCTAAACGCGCTATAAAAAAACGAACAAAAGACGCGCGAACGTGCCGAAAAATACGCTGCTGTGTAACCGCACTATGACGTCACTTATGACCACCCAGTAAATTAGTATTGACCCTGTATAACTTGATTCATAAGACTTTATTCTTATTTTAGATATTTCCTATTTAAATGTACCGAAATAGAATAAATCGTAAACGTAAGTGGCACTTATTACATCACCTTACCAAGAAAGGTTGAAATTAATTTACTAGCTTAGTTATAGCTATAATCCTAAAGAAATTGTTTTACGATGCTGTTTTATTGAGCTAAGTGTGATTGTAGGGCTAGTAAACTTTAAAAAAGTATTGTGTTTTTGCTATATTTTTTTTTACTAAAACTACTTTGTGTCTCGACTAAAATCTGTAGGTACTAGAGACACGAATAAATAATAGACTATATCACTATTTAATTCAATAACTTTAATTATATTTCATTTATTACTGACAAAAAGTCCTTTATATGAAATATTTTAAATTGCTGAAGTAATTTAGAGTATCAGTTTATCCATTTGAGTGTATTATTTAGCCAAATAACTTATTTTCTTCATAATTTAATCTTATTTTTAATGACATTGAATTTTAAAGTCAAAGAAAAAGGAAAGATTAATCAAAATGTAATAGTTAAAGTACCGGAAACTTAATAGAAGAACGATAAATAGATATTATTTCCCGTAATTCGCTAAAAGATCTATCCTCACATATTAATATACGTAGTTTTACGACCCTATTCCCCAAAACACGAAGCGTGTAGAAGAGTTGCAAAGATTAGATCACTCTGTAGTTCGCTCACGTTTTTATTGCGATATACATCTCTTTTATACTTTTATGATCGTAGAACAGTGACGGTTCTTATACTTAAATGTTTGCAGGGTGAATTCGGTCTTTGTATTAAATTGTTCCCGAATACTGTAGCAGTTAACATGCAAATTAAAGTGTCATTTTTTCTACGAATCTCATTAAATTTCTGCGCATTCACAACTGAAATCAATTTATTCGATCTAAACGGATTATTCTTTGTACATTTTTGGTAGAAAAAAATATCCGTTTTTATATACAGCGTGCCAATAACCTATCAGTAGATAGAAATTGAAACTTTAATCTTTTGATAGATTCAAATAAGGATCGATACGTATTTGACAGTTTGCTGGTACCAATATCCAATCCGCTAGTATGATTACTATTCAAATTGCCTACAATAATGACAGTCTGGTATCCTTCACGCTAAACTACGAAACACAGATTGCGGTTAGATTGTTTCGGATTAGTTTGTAATTTATAATTAATGAATGACTCTTCGTTTTGTAAAATTTGTGCTCTATATGTTAGATCTTTAGTATATCCTACTACTATTATAAAGGCGAAAGTTTGTAAGTATGGATGTATGGATGTTTGTTACTCTTTCACGTAAAAACTACTGAATGGATTTGAATGAAACTTTACCACAATATAGCTTATATATCAGAATAACATATAGGCTACAATTTATAAAGATATTGTGTGAATTGTCCAAAATATGACGATAAGTGTCAAGTAAGTAGGAAAAAATCTACCATCTGCGAGCTATTCTGGCATGCGCCGCCAAAACCGCTAGAGGTACACCTATGTAATGTATGATGTTAATGTTTATCTTATATAGTCCTACAAAAAAGCCGGCCCACGGTACTTCAGAAGGGACTTCACTTTATGCTAATGATCCTCTCTAACGCGGGTGAAATCGCGGGGCACAGCTAGTAATAAATACATTTAATGAGGTGGTTTAATCGTTCTAAAGTCCCGCACAACACCTGAGGCGAGGGCAATGTTGAGGCGACTTAATCACCTCGTGATAGCAAAAGCATCCATTTGTCAAGTAACAGATTTTTATTTTAATATTTTACAGGAAACTAAACTTTAAATTTTGTCTTGAGATATGAACTACGATAGATTTCTGTCTATCTGTGAATTTGCATGTTGGTTTCAACCCATACGTCATATTACATACATACATACCCATACGACTTATTGGCATTTAAAGTACCAGAATTACGTCAAAGATAAATGTGTATAGTTCTCAAAAGATATTTTTGGGCTTAATTTTTGACAGATTATAAATAGCCAAAAAATTCTCGTACGTACCTGTAGAGTTATGGGCGACTCAGTGTTGTAGAGAATCACTTTTATGGAACTTTCGCTACCTTCGCGCGAGATCCAAAATAATATACTTATAACCATAGTGACCATGTTTTAATCATTCGACTGTAACCATTATTTTACATTTATTGCAAGATAAAATATATTTATAAATTTTTAATCAATGATTTTATTAACAAAATATTGGAATTTTCCAAAGTAAATTAGTAGGTATCATCAAAATATCGCAAAATATAGCGTCTCTGTTATTAGTCAAAGTAAAAAAAAACTGACACCTTACAGTATGTTTTATCGATAGAAGTTCGCACTGGATCACAAATGAAATAGATACTTCGAACTGCGTACTTAGTATTTTTGAGTCGCATTTTTAACGTGCTATTGAATCCTTCTTAGATCCGTCACTGTTCTATGATTAAGTTAGTATGTAATGTTACATCAGGTTCTTTATTTAACCAGGTGCCTGGAAGCAGTGCGTTAGCAGCGGCAACTGCAGCGGGGACATGTGGAGCTCACTCAGCCCCCTCGGCTTGCTCGGTAAATATCCTAAGTAGCTGTGTCTCATGATGGCGCGTTATTTGATCTTTAATTGTTAGGACGGAGAGTTTAATTTACAGTGACTCATGTGTCGTTTTGAGTTGAATGATTAAACTTCTTCAGCTTATTCAACGGTCCTATGAGAATAGTGACGTCTTTAATGTTTTATTATTACTTATGGTATAAACTTTCTATAGCATTTTATCGTAGCTCAGAAATAAGCGCCATCATGAGACACGCTTTAGTTACTTTATTTATTTTATATGTTGGCTTTTCACTGTCACTTTAGAAATAATTCGATAAAGATACAGATATGATACAATATGGGTAAGTGATTAAATCTCTTTTTTTAAATGATTAAGAAAACTAGGTTAAGAGGTCATAGGCAAGCAGCTAAAAAGATATTTTTAACGTATTTGTTATATAATTTTATCTCTTCTACCTGACTTATTCTATTTGTCTACACAATGGAACTTTTCGTGAAACGTTCTATAGTGTCTCCGTAATTATAGAAGTAAAACATATTTTTAATCCTTTATAGAAATTCAAAATATAATAAATTACTTTTATAAAATTTTGTACTTTGAAGCAATTTATAAATATTTTTTACGTATGACGTATGACATTAATGCCCGTTTTCACTAACGTCGTTAGTGAAGGGAACAAGGGAACGCCTTTCTAAGTAACTCCTAATTTAGAGCAATGCTTAGCAAAAAGTTCCGTTTCACCAATTGATGTATTAAGTTGGTCCTATCTTATGAATAGCAAAGTTTTTTGACAGTTGTGCATGGTTTTGTTCATACAATTTATTATCATTTTGAGCCACTGTCACATGTGTCAGTTTAGGGGCACCTTAGCACTACGCCATCCCAAATCAGTCTCGTAACTTTAGGTTATGCCTAAAGTCGTTAGTCGTGACTTAAGGGTTAATGAAACGTGTTTTGCCTCTAGGTTACTCCTAAATATTTAGGAGCTTTATCTGATTTAGCCGTATCCTATGGTTAGTGAAAATGAGTGTAAGACCATTAAAAAAATATTTTGAGAGAAATATCAAGAACGCGAGTTATTAGTTCCGTAAAACTTTGGTAACCCAAAAATATCCGATCCGGAGTGTGTGCCATATAAAGACTTAATGTAGATAGAGAGTGAGCCATATAAAGACTTAATGTAGAATAAAATTAATGTAGACCTTAAGGCGGTTATCACACTGCTTCGACATCGCTCACGTGTACGTTGCTACGTTTTATAACTTTGGCTGTACAGAAAAACCGCACTTCGTACAGGGTGCGGCGCGCGCGACGTTGCCGCACTACCTAACGGAATAGCGGTGCGGTCCGCAGGGTATGCCACACTGAGCTCGACAGTACTATACGGATTTTTGTATATGAAAGAACGTATGTAAACGCAATGGATCTCGACATAGATAATAATACGGAGCGTCGTGCACGGCAGGTCTCGACGGAGATACGGAGGAGTAAACTGTACGATGGAACGGTTCCGTGCCTCCGCAGCCGCATGCGGATTTTGTCTCTCCATACACCGAAGCTATGATACGGCAGCAGTGGGTTATCCGCCTAAATGTAGAGTTGGCTACTTGCGCTATTCCTCACATGTAAGCTTTACACTGATACATTTGGCGGGAAGTTAGCAAAAGCTTGTTGTTCTTTGGTTTTCTTTCATCTTCTTGAAGTATTTTTGAGCGATATCGGGTAAGGTTATGAAGTTAAATGGTAAAGTGAAAACTCCTGGCTAACTCCCAGACTCCATCCGACACGTTCTAATATCCTTCGCATCAGACTTTACTGACTGATAAATGACGAATTTTTCTATGAAACGTGATAAATTTTATTAAAATATTTATTTTTGTTTATCAGTGGCAATATTCAAAGATGCGATGCTAGTAACAAAAGATGAAAAAATTGTTTGATGTAAAAACTTCTTTAGCGGCGTTGTGCACTTTTTTTGGGATGGGTAAAAAATGTTAAACTCGCGTCAGGACACGTGGCATGATCGAATATTCGTAAGACGAAGGGGTGACAGCTGATGGCTCGACTGTCTATACTTGAAGGATTTGTTTACAAGTGCATCTATTAATGAAAAAAGTGACGAAGAAATAGTGAAAGAAAAAGAGTGAGTACTTTATAAAAATACTAGATGAAAACCTACTGAAAATACTAGATGAAAAATAATACTGATAATTAAAGCATTTCGTGCGAAATTATTCCCTAACCATTCCAAAATATCAAAAATGCAACGTTAATGTTCAAGTTTTCACTTCTGCCGGCACTACCGGAGTGCAACCCGATGTTTTTTTTTTCTTACATTAACTACAGTTTTTTTACCTGCTGTTTCTACTTTGATTCTCCTACACAACAAAAAATTGTTTTGTTTAACGATTCATTTATCTCCGTAATTGACCATAAAAGAAAGCAATGAAATACTGACCGTCAAATTTAACTAACTCTCTCGATTAATAAGAACAAATGGCTAAAGGCATTACGTCCGATTATCAACCTACGCTAAAACTAAATATAACCATAGATTGCAGGATTTCTATGACCTTCAGAACGTCGCAGTGGTGCAATGCGGGTGGAAACACGCCATGTCTTGTTGCAAAGAGCAGACCTTGTGGTGTCAGGTTTTAGGCATTGAATGTCTTTGCTAGTCCAATTAGTGATTATTATTCTCAAATACGAATTTCTAACATAACCTTGTATGTAATTAATGGTAAGTGTAAAATATACCAATATGCCATGACCAATGACGTTATAAACAAAAAAATCGTAGACAAGTTGTAAGCATCCCCTATTTTTGTTTCATCCCCTTATTCCTACTCAGACGAATTCGTAATAAAGTTAGACAATACGTGTTTTTATGTTCTGGACGCAGGTGACCGCAGTATGTTAAGTCTGGTCGGCAAACACACCTATGATGAAAATGAAATCATTAATTTAAAAATGTTTTAAATAAATAAAAATTAAAGACATGAACAACACTCCAGCTACTTTATGTTACATGTAGGTCTGAATGGTAACATACTCATTTCCTGAAAAAGACATGTTAAAGTGACAATGTTACGAGCATAAGTTTTTGATATTATTATGTACCGGAGTTTGGTCGGAAAATCAGAAAGAACATGTTGTGCTCTTAGTATATTTTAATGTTATTGTTGTATTTTTGAGTTATATCGGATAAAGTTGATGGCATTTTGTTTGATATAGGTTAATGAAAATGCACGAGTGCTGTGAAATAAAATAACAGTGCGAAAACATGTTTCTTCTGCTTGCCTTCAAAACTCCATCGGATATGTTCTGGTAAAGTAGCCGTCGTTTTACTTGAACATGTGTCTGACTAGAATGACTGAATTTTATGACTTACTGTTTTTTCTATGACTACTAAGCGATGCAAAAAATATACTTGACGCTGGCAATATGCACACAGTTTGCGATGCCATCATTAAAAAAAAATGAAGCACCTAGATTTGGCCTTTGGAATACTTAGTGACATTATAAACAGAAAAGTCTCACGAACAAGTTTTCAACAGAACTTTAAGTAGTGCAAAGTGGAAAGTTCTATAATAGTTAACGAAGAAAGTTTTTCCAGTGGTACAATATATTTATCGGGCTTCATTTCAGGTATTTGTTTTGGAAAAGTCATAGTTTATTAAGAGTATAGATAATCTATATTATTTTTCAATGATTTATTATATTAAAATTGACTTACTGTTCATTCATCCCGCTAAAACTGAGAATGGCTTGGCCGAAGAAACTAATTTTGACTTTAAATTTTGATAGAAATCCAAGGAAGGTTTAGACAGTGATCAAATATATATGGAAAAATTACGTGTGTCATAGTTTGAACAAATCTTCATCATAATATCTGTCTTTTAAAAGCTATTTTATCTTCAAAAGTTTTTTTTAACACGCTTTTATTAACTTGACCTGTATGTATGTATGTATGTATGTAACGGAATCTTTTAACTTCATTTTCACTTACTTCCAGGAGTCTGATTAACTTGAAAATTTGTAAAGGGGTCAAGGGCCGATGAAAATACAATAATCTCATAACTTTATAATAAAGTCCTAACTAGGATCATCAGGATAAAAATATATACGAGGGGCGGCTGATAAGTTCGTGGCCCAAGGTACTTAATGAAACAAATATACAGTTTTATATTTTTAACACGTCTAAGCGTCTGATGAACTTGAAAATTTGTACAGGGGCAAGGGCCGGTGACAATGCAATAATATGAGAATAATGAGACAATCCAACCAAAAAATTAAAAATAAATAATGTAGTTTAAAAAACTAAAAAACACGCTTTTATGAAAATACGAACTCAAAAGTAAAAAATAAGAAGAGAATGTATTTTACTGTAAAAAAGCGTGGGGTGGTTTTTAAGATACTATTGACACCATGCACCCCACGCTTTTTTTACAGTAAAATTTCCATTTATTACTGTTAACTTTCGACGAAAATTAATATAAAAGAATCGTAATTTTTCTTGCTAATTACGGCAATCATTACGCTTCAAAAATTGCACCTCGTTTAAAATAAGGGAGAAAATTAATTCATTTTTCTTCGGACATTAGTCTTTTTAAGTATCTCTCATTACTGTTATAATGTGATGTCGACAAAATTTTGAAAGATATTTTAAAAGTTTCAATCCTTCTAAGGGTGAAGTGAATAATTTAAGAATAAAATAAGTTGTTTGTTTTTTTTTTATTTGCTCCCAGGTAGGTCTAAAAAATTACAGTTATTTATAGACAATAGATATACTAAAATCTGACTATTGCCAGACTCAGAAAATAATTAAAGTAAATCTAAAAGTTTTCTAAAGAGTAAGTGAAGATTATAATACCTCTGGACGTAACTGACCTGCACTACAAAAAAATTGGTTGTCTTTAAAGTCGGTTTGCGGACGATAGTTTATCGTAACAACGTCGTAACAATTCAATGAAAAACACATTAACATTTCACTTCACTTTATAAACAGTCGACGAACGGCGCAAACGCAAGCTCTCAAGCCTCAGCGTAACGTACAATGAGCGTACCGTACAATGAGTCATCTGTTTTCTTGCGTGCAGTTGCGTTCATCGATTTATTAGACGTTATCACGTCAAAACACGGCAAGGCATGGTCTAACTTAAGGAAAAAACTCGACATCATAAATATAATACTTATAATAACAGACACCAAGCGGTTGAATTGGATCTCAAGCTTTTCAGTCATTCAAGAAAGCAATAATAGAAACGTCATACATCTGTCCGCTCCATTCCGTTTTACTGGAACGACTTACAGATAGACGCGGAACTTAAAGCATCAAAGGTACTGACTCACCCGTCAGTGGAGAGGGCATTGCGCCTCGCTACGATACGTACTTTTTGTGCCAAATCTGGTGCGGGGAAAGCCGTTTTCATGCGTGCAGTTGCGTTCATCGATTTATTAGACGTTGTCACGTCAAAACACGGCAAGGCATGGTCTAGCTTAAGGAAAAAACTCGACATCATAAATATAATACTTACAACAGACACCAAGCAGTTGAATTGGATCTCAAGCTTTTCAGTCATTCGAGAAGGCAATAATAGGAACGTCATACATCTGTCCGCTCCATTCCGTTTTACTGGAACGACTTACAGATAGACGCGGAACTTAAAGCATCAAAGGTACTGACCCACCCGTCAGTGGAGAGCGCATTGCGCCTCGCTTCGATACATAATTTTTGTGCCAAATCTGGTACGGGGAAAGAACGCACACATTTAAATTTTGCTACACATTCACAAATATTCTTTTATCGCTACAGACGCATACATTTCTAAATATGTCAATTTCAACGTCATTTTCTTTGCACCGACACACACAAACACACACTAGTTGTATATAACTAGAAGGTACATTGTGCATGCACGTTGGGACGAGGGGTTCGCCCGTAAAGGCCACTCCTCTGACGGGTGTCATACCTGTCAGTACCTGTGATGCTCTAAGACGCGGAATAACTACGTTTTACGGCTCACTTTGTTGAGAGCGTAAAAGAATGATCATGAGGAATGATATGGATCTGTTGTAATATGGGGGATTTTATTTCTGAATGCGGAAGTTGCAATGTATATGTTGCTATCGTTACTACTATAATATATGTTTTACTCAGTCCCGAAAAGCACTACTTACTTTTCCGTTCATAATTTTAACAATATACTTTATAAAAAAAACCGGCTAAGTGCGAGTCGGACTCGCACACCGAGGGTAAAAATTTAAAATATTTTTAATATAATCCATCCATCCATCCATCAGCCTTTTATAGTCCACTGCTGGACATAGGCCTCCCCTAACGTTCGCCACTCCTCCCGGTCCTGGGCCTTCTGAATCCAGCGGCTACCCGCTGTCTTCTTCAGGTCATCAGTCCACCTGGTTGGAGGGCGGCCTGTACTCCTTTTGCCGATACGTGGTCGCCATTCGAGAACCTTTCTTCCCCATCGGTTGTCGGTTCTTCTAACTATATGGCCTGCCCATTGCCACTTCAGCTTGCAAATTTTGAGAGCTATGTCGGTAACTTTCGTTCGTCTACGGATTTCATCGTTACGAATTCTGTCGCGTAGAGAAATACCAAGCATAGCCCTCTCCATCGCGCGCTGAGCGACCTTGAGCTTATGGAAAAGGCCAACTGTAAAAGACCACGTCTCAGCGCCGTAGGTCATCACTGGCAACACACACTGCTCGTAAACTTTCGACTTCAGGCACTGAGGTATTCTGGACGAGAAGACACTTTGTAATTTCCCGAACGCTGCCCAACCGAGTTGGATTCTACGAGTTACCTCTCTCTCGAAGCTGGACTTACCCATACGGATCGCTTGTCCCAGGTAAATGTACTCGTCGACAACTTCGAGAGTAGCGCCATCAACAACGACCGGTATAGGTGTGACATGGACGTTAGACATGATCTTCGTCTTGTCCATGTTCATCTTAAGACCCACCCTTTGTGAGGCGCTATGGAGGTCACCTAGCATAGTGCTGAGCTCTTCCAGGTTCTCCGCCAAGACTACTATATCATCGGCAAATCGAAGGTGTGTGAGGTGTTCGCCATTGATGTTAATACCCAGCCCGTTCCACTCCATCAGCTTGAACACGTCTTCCAAAGCAGCGGTAAACAGCTTCGGGGATATAACATCCCCTTGTCGTACTCCGCGCTGCAGTGGAATAGGTCCAGTGCTTCCGTCGTGAACTCGGACTGTCATAGTTGCGGCTTTGTACAAACACTTCAACACCTCGATGTACCGATAGTCAATCTGGCATCGCTGGAGAGACTCTAGCACCGCCCAGGTCTCGATAGAATCAAAGGCTTTCTCATAGTCCACATACGCAATACATAGCGGCAGGTTATACTCCTCGGTCTTTTGTATAACCTGTCGCAGCGTGTGTATGTGGTCCATGGTACTATAGCCTTTTCGGAATCCGGCTTGTTCGGGAGGCTGGAAGTCGTCTAGCCTGCGCGCAATACGATTAGTAAGAACCCTTGAAAACAGCTTATAGACGTGGCTCAGAAGCGCGATGGGTCTATAGTTCTTCAAAAGGGCTCTGTCACCCTTTTTGAAGAACAAAACTACCACGCTTCTGCTCCACGCCTCCGGGACAGTTCCGCTACTGATGACGGTATCGAACAATTTTTGGAGCGCCACTAGGAGGGGTTTCCCTCCAGCCTTCAGCAGCTCTGATGTGATACCGTCATCTCCCGGTGCTTTGTTGTTTTTAAGCTGATTAAGGGCCCTTCTAATTTCGTACAGGCTGACGTCCGGGATATCTTCGGTATAGTGTCGGGTCAATTTGGCTCTCTTATCGTTTACCACATCGGTAACGGGAGCTTTTGAGGAGCTGTACAACCGTCCGTAGTACCTCTCAATTTCTCTCTGAACTTCAGGCTTAGACGAAACTACAGCGCCAGACTCAGTCCTCAACCTCGTTAACTGGCTTTGCCCTACACTCAGATCTCTTGTGAACACTTTTGTGCCTTGGTTGCGCTCAATAGTGTTTTTGACGCGCTGTGTGTTGTGAGCACGCAGATCGCGTCGTCTGCAGCAAGAGATCTGTTTGTTGAGCTGCCTGTATTTCGACATTGAAGACGGAGACCGGATGCATAGTTCACGCCTTTCCTTTATAAGACCGAGGGTTTGTTCAGAGAGCACTTGGGGTCTACTACTGGAGGGGGTCTTAAAGAACTTGGACCCTACCTCGTGGACGGTTTGTACCATCCTGGTGTTGTATTCGTCCACAGACTCGCATTTTTCTAGGCCCGCGAAACGATTTCGCAACTCAAGCTGAAAGTTCTCGGAGCCCTGGATTTGGACAGGTGTTGGTCGAAGCGTAGACTTCATTAGGCGTGACCGTTCCAGCTTGATGTTGATATTTAATGTGCCTCGTATCATTCGGTGATCACTTCCGGTTTTAAACCTGTTGATCACGGAGACATCATTAAATATGTGCCGTTTGTCTGCCAAAATGAAGTCTATCTCGCTTTTCGTGGAACCGTTGGGACTTATCCAAGTCCACTTGCGATGAGGCTTCTTCTTGAAGAAGGAGTTCATCATAAAGAGGTTCTCCTTCTCCAAGAAGTTAGCAAGCAAGTGGCCTCGGTGGTTCCGTTGACCAAATCCAAAGGGCCCTACCTTCTGCTCGTCGCCGTCTCGCGTGCCCAGTCTTGCATTGAAATCCCCCATCACCACCGTGAAATGAGTCTTAGAGGCATGTATGGCTCTACTGACGTCCTCATACATAGCCTCAACCTCATCGTCTGGGTGTGTCGCGGTCGGTGCGTATACCTGTATGACCTTCAACGAATACCGTTTTGATATTCTGAGTATAAGGTACGCTACCCTTGCTGACACACTTTCGACTTTCGTCACGTTGTTGACGAGGGACCTGTGGACGAGAAACCCGACACCACCTTGGGACAGATGTTCGCCCTCCCGGTGATAGAATAAGTTACCGGATTTAAGGATTACCGTGTCCTCCCCTCTCTTCGGACTTCGGATAATCCTATGATACTCCAGCGTAACTTATCTATCTCTGCTTCCAGCTCATGTATCTTCTCGTCGGTTCTCAGTGTCCTGGTGTTGTATGTTGCCAGGTGCAGAGGTCGTTTTCTTTTGTGACAGCCGAATCTCTGCCGGAGATTCTTAGCACCCCCTGCCCCGCCGTTACCATGGCCGCTGTCGTAACCAGGGATAGCGGGGCCGCCGGGGACTGGGGGCCGAGGTTTAATTGTGACTGCCATAGGGGGTTTTTGCCATAGTCACCACGCTTGGCATTGCGGGTTGGTGACCGCAGTAGATGATACGTTACTCAGGAAGATGCTGCTGCCCATCTCCTGGAATGTGTCCCTTGGTCGCCTCCTACGACCTCCTGGGAAGAATCGGAGTGGTGCTACTCTA
The DNA here is from genome assembly GCA_911387765.1 of Pyrgus malvae. Taxonomy (NCBI): domain Eukaryota; kingdom Metazoa; phylum Arthropoda; class Insecta; order Lepidoptera; family Hesperiidae; genus Pyrgus; species Pyrgus malvae. The sequence continues at coordinate 17,814,508 of OU426958.1, forward strand.
GCCGGACACCACACGGCGTATATTAATATAATAATATGATGTAATTAAACATTTTCGATTTTCACAATTTTTACTTTATCTTTGCTATAATATTGCTTCGTACCAAATTTCAAGATTCTGAGTTCACGGGAAGTACCTTGTAGGTTTTGATTCCCTTGCGAGTGTTGAAAATTTGCGGCATAAACGATTAATATGATGTAACCAAAAATTCACGGTTTTCACAATTTTTCTTTTATCTGTGCAATAAGAAGTTGATTTGTTCCAAATTTGAAGATTCTAAGTTCACGGGAAGGACACTGTAGGTTTTGATTTCCTTGCGACCTATTTCCTAACCACGTTTGTTTGCATGTGAATCGGAACGCTTATGACGAATGATATGGGTCTGTTGTAATACAAGGGATTACAATAGACTATTATTGAATCTGGATGCGGAAGTGAAAAACTTGAAATTGTTTTCGCTATCTTTACTAGTTTACTTTTAATTGACACTAGGTTCAGACTTTTTGCAGCTTTTATCAACCCGCGGAAGTCTTATAGTTTAACCGCTACATAACGCTCCTCTAAAGCTCTAATCTAATTTCATTCTAATCATCAGCTTCTATTAGTCCACTGTTTCACGTAGGCCTCTCCTAAAGTTCTCCACTCAGCCCGGCTCTGTCTCCGCTTTACATATAGGTTAGCTGCTGTCTTCTTCTAGCCTATTTAGTTGGAAGGCGGTCTGTGTACGTTTTGTAAAAACTCGATTTCCATTTGAATATTTTTCTTAATAATTTACCAGATCCTAAGTTAATAACAGCTACTTGTGTTTTTTTTTCCATAAATCAGCCATTAGGTATTTCTGGAAATTCCTAATGAAATCGTTTAAAATTGAACACAATGGCACAATGTGGTCGCTTGAATGAACTATCAGAAATAACAAAACGCTTCGATACACTTGATTGAACAGATCAAAAAATAAACGATCAATATTAGACAAGAGCACAATGAGTGTTCCAATTTATATTAAGTCTATAGGAATTTGATATCTAACAGCTATTAAACAAAAGATTCATTGATGATGTATCTTGCAACATTTACCATTAATGCTTAGCAATAAATTCGCTACGAAACAATCACACATTGTATGTTACAGATAACAGTATTGTACGCTGGTTTATTATGGACCTTTGTGATTTACTGCTGAGATTAGCGTTGTGAATGAAAATTATTTTATATGTGTGTTTTGTTTTAATTCATATGCCATCATAATGTATGTATGTTTAGAATTGCAGTCATTAGGTGCTTATAAGGTAAAATACCACGTTAGTATTCTGTGTCGACACGGATATATCGGGTTCAAGTCCCTGGCGAGCATCTCTGAGTAATAAACTTGTACAGTGCGTATTTATCGTTTCTTCAATAAATAACTAAAATGAGCTGATCCGGACGTAGAAAGTTAAATAGTTTTGCGTACTATTAACAAAAAAAAAAACGTTACCAATTTAATGATTACGCGTATCTTATTCTCGTATCAAAATGAATCGTATACGTTTTACAAAAAATATTGTTTATTAAAACTCTTTTGATGTTTTTAAGGTGAAAATCCAAATCTATTAGGATTTGAGCCAATTATTATGTACATACATACTGAGTCATACATGTAAAATTGTGAATCATAATATGAAGTTGTATTTGTATTTTACTTTGTGATATGTGTAATTTGTCGGAGGACGAAGTTGAAGACAAAAAAACGAACCGAAGAAAGAAAAGCAGAAAAAAGAAGCTCGGCCTATCAAGCAAGCGCGTTTTTGTCATTGATATTCATTTACATTTTTCATAGTGTTTTCCGATATTTTATCGATAGTTAATAATACACTATGAGTTCCGGATTTATTACTGAAAGTGAAATACTGGAGGCAAGGCGGAAGAATGGGAGAAGGTGCGGTCGGAAGATCAACCCAAGGAGGCCCCGTTCAAAAAAAAATAAAAAATGATGGTGGATCTGAAGATGATCCCCCGCTGCGGGTGCAGGAATTGTGGACTGTAAGTTGCGGTTCGACCTCCGGTTCGATATGATCAAAAATGGTGGAATAAAGGGTGGAAACGAGAAGGATTGATAAAGGGAGCAAGCGCACTAACCTGGATTATCACAGGGTCTGGAGCAAATGGTATGCTCGTGTACTGATGAAGCCTCGATCAATCTTCTCTTGCCCGGGAACTTGTGTTGTCCTTCACACTACACTATAAGTACCTATTAATCACTTTGAGTCAGTTAAATCATAAACTATTGACAGCGGTGATGGCGGCGATGCGGCGAGTCTAACCACGTGTGAGGTGGCTTGCGGTGCGGTTGTCACGAGAGGACTTAGGTGCGCGTCGGCGGCCGGACGAAGGCAGACTGATTAATAGGTCTTCCTGATCCATATACGTTCGCCCAAGTGCGAACGATGCAGATATTATATAATAGTGCGCTTGCGGGAAAGAGAGGGAGGATGAAGGTGAAATGACTTAATTGGCGCGAACATACTTGAATTTGAAGATAAGAAAAATATGAATAAAATGAAAGTGATATTCAGTAGTATCCTTTTTCAGCAACATTCAGTTACTTTAAAGTGTAACAGCGCCGGGCATGCCTGCGAGTTATAGTTATAGTCTAACGTTGTAGTGGTATAAAAATAAACATGGCAGCCTCAAAACACCAGTAAAATACAATTATACATCATTATTATATTATTGAATCTGAGTAATACGTCACGGTTGATCAATTATGAGCGTCTAATCCATCAATTATCCAGGAAGTTTGATATACGGAGATTCATATTTGTCATTTTTATAATGTTACAATCGTTGAATCTTGAGAATAAAGCCGTTTCCAATGATACAATAAATATTGAATTTCAACAATTTTTTTTGACAATATAATAGAGCAGCGATGGCCGAGTGGTAAAAATCCGCGGTCTCCGACGCGACCGATTCCGGGTTCAAATCCTCGGCGCGCACCTCTGACAAAGAAATTTGTAATGTGCGCATTTCTCGCTGCTCCACGGTGATGGAAAATATCGTGATATTTAATTGATTACGATGTTCTCCATCGCCGTGCATGCCTAAGAGAAATTCATAATTTCTCGAAAGTATGACGTCCACCAATCCGCACTTGGCCAGCGTGGTGGACTATGGCCTAAATTCCTCTCGCTTGTGAGGAGAGCTGTGCCCAGCAGTGGGACATAAAAAAAAGGTTGAAAAAAATGCTTTATTATTATACTAAAAATAATTCAATACTGTTACGTCTCTTTTCTTAGTACTCTGTGGCCAATTTGTGTAGGTCTATCGTACAGTGGATCAGGCCGCCTGTTCTGCCTGTAAATTCCTTGTTAATAAATCGCTCTTTTTTTAAACAAAAGCTCTTAAGTCCTTTAATATGCCTTATTATTCTAAAATAAAACCTTAAAATATAAGTTAAGACTATTTAAATGATCACATTGATCAAGACAGAGCTAAGTTTGTTCAACCTTTGTATTTAACTACACAAGTTGACACATTTTTTGAATGTTTGAATAAATCCGAAATAACTGAGTTTACTTAAAAGGACGTCTGAACAGTTCGAGTTGATGGATTCATTATATAATTTTTTAACAAAAGTTGAAGACTTTTACTGGCTTAAGCACGATGAATCCGATAAACTGGCGCGGTCAGGTGTGCGATGGGTAAAAATATCATGCGCGTTGCCAGACCCAGCTGTTTGATGCAGAAATGGTTGGTCAGAAATTTGGTCAATTTGGTCTGCATATTTCGAACATTTTACGCAGGGTACTTTCCTTTGAATTACTATCAAACATTGTTTTAAACACACTTAATACCTATGAATATTAACAAAAAAATAAATTTAATGAAGATAACAAAAATATGTATATTATGTACCTATCTGTAGTAATATTTCCAAAATTTTTTGTGTATTTTGTGTCGATTTTTAAATCCAATATTCCAATCTGTTTTTGATGACTTCAATTTTAATTGCCCATAGCGAAGTAGAAAACCATCTGTCTTACGTTAATTACCACGTAATAAGAAACTTTCGACCAACTTCGTCAGGCGTGACGGATGAGTTTGGATGTTATGGTAATTACTTATTAATTTATGTTTGGCATAAAATACTTTTACATAGAACGCGCCGTATACATAATATGCGATCTTGTATAACGCATGGTACAAATGACGTTATACATTTTTAAGCTAGCTCCATTCAGTTTTTATGAAAACTAAGTTTTAAGCGCTACTATTGTATGAGAAGGTCCTACTGTGAGCTGCACACATATCTATGAGATCTACCAGCACCTTAAGCAGCTTCAGCAATCGAGAAATTTTGAGTTTCTGATCTTCTTTCATAATCTTTTCTTAATTTCTGAAGGTCGTGACCATGAAAGTCCTTTGTGCTTTGATATTTTTATTCCGCTTCCATCTTTTCCGGTTTTAGGCCTCGTCCGTTTATAGTGACCGACATGATTCTTTACACCTAACCTTCGGTCATGTTCATTGATTCCCGGCGACTTTTGACACGTGGCTGGTTTATGTTTTGAATCTCAGTGAGTAATTAACAGTTGAACGTCACGGATTTGTTTTTAGTGATGTCCTATGTTAAAAAAATAGCATCTCAACGTCGTAAAGCCTTTACTGTTAAAATAAGTATTTCCCTTAATAAAATACGTTTTTTTTTACAAAAATGCTTTGTGTGACGACCGCTTAGTATGACGTGTTTGTCATTTCCCTTCGATGTCATTATAAACGGATTCCACGGATACTATTATTGAGATCCAAATTGAGTGTAAGACTTGTCCTAGTGAAAAGTGTGTGTTTTTAATATTCTTATTATCTATTTATTTAGTTTTATTTATTTATTATTTAGAACCACCTTAAACTAGGGGTCACAAGGTACTTCGGGCGCCCCAAAGGGCCATCGCCCAGCGGGTGGGCAGGGCTTACCGCTCGGTGAGCTTTGCGGCTGCGTGCACCCTGGCCGGCACCCCGCCTTGGGAACTCGAGGCGGAGGTGCTTTCCAGGGTGTACGAATGGACGGCGGGGCGGAGGGCGCTTGGAGAGCGCCCCGCCCCGGAAGAGAAAGCGGCCGTCCGACAGCAGGCGCGCGATGCCGTCATTGCTCACTGGGCGGAGGACCTCGCCGTCGCTCACTTCGGCCGCCGGACGCTGGACGCCATCGGGCCGGTCCTAAGGGACTGGCTCGAACGAGCGCATGGCTTCCTCTCGTTCCGCCTGGTGCAGGTACTGTCCGGACACGGTTGTTTCGGATCGTACTTGCACCGAATCGGTAGGGAGGAGGCCCCATCGTGCCACGACTGTGGCGCGGCGGAAGACACGGCGGAGCACACCCTCGAGGTGTGCCCGTCGTGGTCCGAGCAGCGCCGCAGTCTGGTTGCGGTGGTCGGGCGGGACCTCTCGCTCCCCCGCGTTGTGAGCGCAATGCTGGAGAGCGAGAGAGCGTGGGCGGCGGTTGCCTCCTTCTGCGAATCCGTCATGTCGCAGAAGGAGGCAGCGGAGCGCGCGCGAGAGGAAGACCCTCTTGCGCCCGCGCTCCGGAAGCGGCGAAGGGGAAGGAGGAGGCGAGCGTATGACCGCCTTCACCTTCCCGATGGTGAGCAGCGGGCGACAGGCGCGGAGGCTCCTCCGCCCGCATTGCACCGCTCACCATCACCGGATACGGGGACGATCGCGGGGATCGAGGGGATGCGTAACGCATTTCCCCCAGCGAAACCAAAAAAAAAAAAAAAAAAAAAAAAAAAAGGGGTCACAAGGTAGACTTAATGCCTAATGGCATTCTCTGCCAGTCAACCCTGGGTGTTGGAGAGAACTTTAGGTAGGCGGACGGAGAACAGCGACTTTATGCACGATAACAAGTATTTTATTATATTGCCAGAGATTAGTTATATACTATATAATAATATATACAATATAATCAAAAGATACATATTTATAATACATACATATACTTACATACATATATACTACATAACACCATACATAAATACATATGTCTATACATATACATAAATATATTATACGTGACATACATTATAATGTGAACTCAGAAGCTCGTAGTTTAAAATCTATCCTTGTAGTTTAAAAATATTCTCCGTTTAATGCACGTTTCCTAAAAACGAAAGAAACCTAGTATATTAAAATACCATCTCTACTTAAACCTACTCCGCGACCATCATTAATATGCGGGCATGTTGATTTCCGTTCTATCTGATCAAGAAGTAGCCAGGCTTAGCGAGTTGCTCTGGAGTGTCAACAAGTTGAATCGTCTTACCTAAAGCTAGTTAGTGATGCTAATGTTCCCTAAGTTTTGGCATTGTATAGCGATAGCGATATGACAACCCGTGTGGCGCAATGGTTATTTGACAAAGGGAGATCTCCCGCCGGGCAAGGTGGTCATGCCCGGGGAGCGGCCGCGCTCCCTTTGCCAAACTGATGACTCCGGACAATAATACGTCCCTTTTGACCTTCATCAGTCGCACCTTCACTCCCTGGATGGACTGCAGCATCACTTCACCGGCTCGTTAGGGTCATCGCAGCGCATCGTGATAACGCTTCCTGATCCTGATCCAGCTACCTCCTGCGACATCATGGATGGCTCGAGTTCCCACTCTGCTCGCCTCCACATCCAACCTACCCTCACATCTCGACTCTGGCAAAGGGAGATCTCCCGCCGGGCGAGGTGTTCATGCCCGGTGAGCGGCCCTGCTCCAACTGACTCAATTCGGAGCTTGTATTGGTAGGATATTCTGAAAACTTCGATAGCGTGATTCAGGAATACCCATGGCGCCATCTCTTGATGAGTAGCGGAAGGTCGCTACAGTTACCATGCCGGACTGCTAATCGAAGGGTCTCGGGTTCGATTCCCGGCGAAACAGAAATTTGAATGATGAGTTTAATTTCTGTTCTCGGTCTTGGTGTTTGTGTTTCTGTCTTTGTATGTGTCCCTGGTACCCACGACGCAGGGTATATATACCCTACTGTGGGGCTATGAGTGTGAAACGATTATTTATTTATTATTTAGTGATCTCGGACAATGGGCCGAGTGTTTTCTTTGAATGATTCACACCCATACCAGGATTCCCTGTGTCGTGGGTGCCACAAAGACTCAGACCAAGAACTGAAAAGCTCCTCGTTCAAATTTCTTACTCACCGGAAATCGAACCCAGTATCGATCAGGCAGTCCAGCATGGTAACCATTGCGCCACACTGGGCGTATCAGTTAGTACAATTATTTGTTTACTTACGAGTATCGTTGTTTTATGATAGGTTTTTTTTAAATATTTACAAAAATTCTAACGCATGTCATGTTTACCATGACATGTCGCACTTGGCTCGAGGTAGACTCTGATCAAAGTACCGACAGATAATGTGGCCTGATTCACTTTGTGGGGACTCTAGGATCTCCAGTGGAGCCCACAGATGTCCTCTATTCTCAACATGCTAATCATAGGAGAGCAACACGACTGTGTGTGACGACAAGGTGTGGGAGCACCTATAGATGTAACTCAGGTGTTTACGATGGCATGTGACAACGTAAACAGCGCCACTGTTATTGGGTAAGCTTACCCGCTGGCTGGACGATTCGAGCTCTCACTAGCTGTCTGCAACTCAAAAATCCCCTTTTAGTCTCCTATCACAATCAGACAAGTGATATGGTAGCTCATATTCTTGTTTGTAACCCTTTTTACGTCCTACTGCTGAACACGGGTCTCTCCCCATTAATCTGGATGTTTGGTGATTACTCCACCACGCTGCTTCAATGCGGATTACTGGCTATTCAGCTGTCGGATGTTTTCAAATCGCCCATAAGGCCTCCGACGAGGTTTAACGACTGTTATCTGTAGATAACAACCGGAACTAACGACTTAACGTGCCCTTCGGTAAATTCATTAATTTATTTACCCTAGCAATCACCCATCTCACAAATAACCGCGCTCGTTTGTTTAGCTGCGTAGATTACTTGCGTACTACACTAGACGCCGGGCCATGCGAGTTCATTGATGCCAAACACCTACGAACAAGATTGTCTGTAAAACCACACTAAAACGTGTAATATTATCACGCATTCCCGTTTCTTGTAAAGCCTACACTCGTAACAGAATTCAGATGCGTATCAACATTATTGCTAAATATAAAAACGCCGTAAACTCCGAAACCGGAAAAAGCATTTCGTTATGATCATAAACGTTTGTTATTGCCACGTTTTGTCGATAATAATAAATGGATTGACGAGATTTTTGTCCTTTCAGGGCTTTGAGGCGATATGAGTGAAAATATTTGTGTCGGTCTTATGAAAACTTGACACTTGTAGGTTCAAAATCTTGTTGAATATTTTTTCCTGACTAACACGAGTTTTCTAAACTAAAACAATTCCCTCAGCTTTACACAAGTCTCCTCTCGAGTTCTGAGAGAGTGAGAGATGTAGGCCAAAGTCTATCACACTGGTGGACATCATGCCTTCGAGAAATTGTAAGTGGGCATCCTAGTTAAATATCTTCAACTCACGGTGGAGCAGCAAAAATTATACTTGACGCTGGCAATATGCAGAGTTTGCGATGCCATAGTGTAGAAAAAAAATTTTTTTCATTGTCAGAGAGCCCCTGTATTTGAACTCAGTATCTTCGTGTCGGAAACCGCATGCCGCTTAGCCATCGCTGCTATGCTCTTACTATATTACTGTTCTTTAAATAAATATGAAGCGTGCATGGCCCGGCGGTTAGCGTAGAAAGCAAACGATCTATGCATCTAAGCCAAACGGGAGCGGTCGGGTGTGAGATGTGTAACCGCTAGCGGCAAAAAATTTCATGCGCGTTTCCGTGCTTCGGAGGGCACGTTAAGCCAACGGTCCCGGTTGTTGTCTATATAGATAACAGTCGTTAAGCCTTGTCGGAGGCCTTATGGGTGGTTTGAAAACATCCGACAGCTAGTTGGCCACTAACCCGCATTTCCTCCAACCTGCATTGGAGCAGCGGGGTGGAGTAAGCTCCAGGCCTCCCCATTAATGGAGAGAGACACGGATATCTCCCAATTATTGGGCATGAGCTCAGCAGTGGGACGCAAAAAGGGATGCAGCCAAATAAATATAAATCTATAGCTACGTGCTGTATAATTTTATAAGAAAAGACTTCAACAACTTAAGAATTCAAGACTGTGTCATGTTTGATGCTGTAAAATATTTAAATTAAAAAAATACATGTAAAAAACGGTAACTAATAAATAATTAATAAAACGTAATAATTATAGATACCTACGTTAACACGGTGGTCTGCTTTACTTATCTTCATTTAAGCAAAACGATCCGTTTATGGCACATCAAAACAGAATCCATACGTGACGTCATATTTTTACCACCTGTAACCACTGGAGCCCATTAGCCAAATTTTACGGTCACATATTTTTTGGAAAGCCCAGTAAATCCTCTGTAAAAGAGACTGGAAGGCTATCAACGTTTTTATGACCACTGGTTTAATGTACCCAGTAAAATGAAGACACATACGTCTTGCGATAATTGAAATTGAGTGTTATTGCCAGGTATTTAGTCTCAATATCGTGTGTACGTGTGGGATGGACTAGTGTAGATGAACTTCGAGATAGTTTCAAACTGTGTGAGGGATAGATAAGGTTTAGAATGTTCAAATAGTTCATCTGTGATGTGTAAAGTTAATTTTTAGTTTGCTGCTTTAGCTTTTAGTTGTCTGCTAAGCTGTTATATATTTTATTTTCATACTTACTTACAGAATTCGTGATGGTTTAGGAATTTCCATTTTATATGATTAAAAAACCACTAGTGACACGTATGCCCGTTTTTACTAACTACGAACAAGGGAACACCTTACTAAGTAACTCCTAATTTAGGGTTGAACTACCGAGTAGTTGGTCCAGCGGAGAAAAAAATTCCTCGTGGTCCAACTAGTTGGACCAACGGTTGTTCCACGGGGAACGCGCGAGTATAAAGCTCTGTTTCACCAATCGATGTCTAATAGGTAGGTCCTATCTTATGAGTGGCCTAGTTTTTTGACAGTTGTCATTGGTTTTGTTCCTCTATTTATTATCAATTTGAGCGACTGTCACATTTGTTAGTTTAGTTATGGGGACCTAAGCACAACGCAATCCCTAATCGGTGTCGTAACTTTAGGTTATGACTAACGTCGTGACGTGACTTAAGGCACAATATAGATATAAGTATACAGTAAAGTAACTTCATACTATCGGCCGAATTGACACACGCACAAAGACAACTGTCATTTACACGGCCGCTAAGTAATCTAAGTAAGGTAATAGTATGCAGTGCCACATTGCGCTATGGACTGAAAATCGAGTTTCATAAATTCATCTTTTGGAACGAAGTTTCTTATCGCGCTTTGCGAAAGGGGGCTAGACGGAAAAAATTAAGACGAAAAGTTGTAACGACACTTTTTGCTATAGTTGTAAGAAGTGCGGGTTACAACTATAGCAACCGCACTCGACATTGCTTTACTTTTTTGACTCCCATCTTTCTTATGACCGCACTTGATATTGCTTAGTGGCCACTAGTGGCCACCCATCCTACTTTGACCACACTCGACATTGCTTAGCTTTGCTGACACTCATCCTTATGACCGCACTAGATTTTGCTGAATGGCCACTATTGGCCACCCATCCTACTTTTGACCGCACTTGACATTGCTTAACTTTGTTGACACCCATCCTTTTTATGACCGCTCTAGATGTTGCTTAATGGCCACCCATCCTACTTATGACCGCACTCGATATTGCTCAGATTTATTGCCACCGATCCTACTTTTGACCGCACTCGATGTTGCTTAGTGGCCACTATTGGCCACCCATCCTACTTTTGACTGCACTCGACATTGCTTAGCTTTGTTGACACCCAAACCTAAAACTAATGCAGAAAGAAGAAAAAAAACATTATTAAGCGCAGAAATTAAAACAATTAAACTTCGTTCCTTCCGGGTGTCCCTTGACACCTCAGTTTTTTCTTAAATTTTCAAGTGCCGTTTTTTTACAATAGTCTTTTTTCACCATTATTATTAGACTGATGAATTATTATTATTATACTATTACCAGACTATTATTATTAGACTGATGAATAAAGGTGATGAAGCGATCACCGCCGCCTACGGGCAACTACAGGGGAGTCTTGAGCATTGCTGCCTGTGAAGGAGAGCTTTTTTTATGAATATTATTATGTCTTGTAAGTTTATTTAGTAGTAAAATGGATGATTTATGATTTTTTAAAGGTATATATAGACCAGCCGCAGAATTATGTATTTGTTGCTAACCTGTTTTTATTTATTTATTTTTTAAGGTTTTATTATCTTTTTCTTGATATATTTTGGAGTTATGTTATAAAAAAGAGCTATCTGACATTGTATGGTAACGGCAAACTTGATCGGATTCTAATTGTTTTTATGGCTAGTTGTAATCTACTTGTGTCAAATCACCATACCGTATGGTATTCTGCAAGTTATTCGCTTTCATTGATGTAGGTGTTGGATGTATATTGTATAAAAAGAAGCAACCCATCATTTTGTAGGTACCAACCCTAGCACTACGCGCAGTCATTTGTTCAAATTTTAAAAATCGGGCTGAGTTACGCTACTGTCTAGAAAGGCAGGCGCTCCTTGTATTGTGCTTAAGGTTAGTGAAACGTGTTTTTCTTCTAAGTAACTCCTAAATATTTAGGCATCTGATTTAGGCGTATCCTATGGTTAATGAATATGGGTTTTAATCTCTGATATGAAACGATATTACTTGCCAAATTTATTTAAATAACATACATATTTTTTTGAAATAACATACAGACCTACGTTTATTAGAGCATAAGCTCAACGTATCTTGTTTAACGTTAGTTTAGAAGTTTCATTTTTTACAGTTTTGAGATACTACAGACCTTAGTCGATATCTTCAAGCATTCTCGAATTTAAAGGTCTTGATAGGCAGACGGACGGATAACAAAGTTATGCTGTAAGGGTCTCACTTTCCTTTTGACTTATGAAACCCGACAAATGGCCTAGTAAACTAAACAATGGCGGGGTCAGCTATAGATCTTTTTCTTCATTAGGCCTTAAGCCTTCACTGGGCTTACCAAATGGCCTTGAGCTTATCCTTGCCTATCCCTGCGGTAAACTCCGCTGTTACACCACCTTTAAAAAAGATGAAATACATGGGACTGATATGTTTAACTCTGGTAAAAAGTAGCATACTAATGTTATTCTTCAGCCTCCCAGATATCTCCAAGTACAAAAATCATTCTACAAGATCACTCTATCACGACGAAAAGAAGCACACAAACAAATAAAAGATTTCACATTATGACGTCCATCGTCATTATGACTTATCATCCATACCAATATTTTTAAAAAGAATGAAAATATTTTAAATAAAATAAATTAAACTCACAGCCTTACTACGCTACAATATCCCCTTTGACATTTTGCAAAGAAAATATAAGAAATCCAATTTTCTGAGCATCTGCCATGTCTTCATTTCTATTTCTTGCGAGATCTGTCAATAATTTAATTTTCTGATTCAGTTAACTCGGTACTTTATTGAAAGTGTGAACCCTGCAAACTATCTCAATCAAAACTAGCAGATATTTGCAATTCAATTACTTTCAATATCGATTTATTAGTTTATTGGGTTAGTTATCAACAACTTAATCAGTCTCCTAAACATAATTTTGATATCAAATTCTCGTAATACTAAATCATTGTACGGATTGGTTGAGTATATTTAAAGAGAGCTGATGTCGTTGCTACTTTATCCTCCTGAGACCCTTAGTGATATTTTTTAGGAAAAAATGAAGTTGTCAGATCGTCCCAGATAAACTTCCCGATGTACTAAACTAAGGACAAACTTTTTATCATAATATCTTTGTCACTTCTTTTATGTACATGATTTTATATTTAATAATATTAGGTTTAATGATAAAATTAATTGAAATCGTTAAGATAAAAATCACACAAATTATTATATATTGTTACGCGCTATGGGTAATAAAAATGCCATTTGTAATCGAAGACGTTTATTGTCAGCTTCCACAAAAATCCACTTAACAGAGTCCAAATCACAATGCACAATCACTATAGTCCAATATCTTCGCTTGAGTCGTCGAAATAATTCTTCCTTGTCGCTTGGTAGAGATCGCTTCGGGTTCACTTCCGGAAATAAACTGCCCAGTCGTGGCTCAGCGCATGCCTTATACGGCTGCCCATGGTTCTCTAGAAATTTCCCGAACCACTAAATACAATAGGCCCGTCCCGAACCTTCCTTTATTTTATTACGCACCTATGTACAGCTTATGTAGTCATTAACAATAGCCGCGGCCCGCGATGTAAACAACCTATACATGTACGCTATATAGGTACGTACTCACCGCGGATGCCGAATTTGTTTACTCGTAGAAATCGATGTTTTTCTTATGACTGATTTTTCGAGAACTTTCTTCACAGTTCGATAGTAGACCTAATACCTGATTATGCGTTTTTGGGGTTTTACTGTACGACGTTTTGTTTTCGAGATATAGGTACTCAAAGGCGTAACAATATTTTAGATAAGCCCATACAGCAAAAATATCTGCTAAATGACGTAGGCAAGTTATTTTTCTGGTTTTAAGCTATAAGTTAAGTTAGTAAAGCTGCAATCAGACTTCAGTACTTCGATATTTTTAAAGCAAGACAACGTCTGCGGGGCGTATTAAGCTTTAGTAAATACAGTTGAAATATAAATCTTATAAGTTCTTTGGCTCTATTTCTCTACTCATCACTTCAGTCCACAAAGCCAACACGTCAGCTCACTTGATGTTAATGAGAACGCTTTCTCGGGCGCCTTTTCCCGTGCGAAGGTAATTTATTTGCTAACTGTACGCTAAGTGCTCTTGACGCGACTGAAGTGTTTACTGGGGTGGCCAATTGGGCCTTTAGTAGGTTTTTTATAATAACTAGTGGTCCAGCCCGGCTTCGCTCGGGTAATTTGAGTTTTTATGGATATAAGCAATCCTATCTTTCAAGTTGGATCAAACTGCACACGGTGTTCAAATTTTATTAAAATCGGTTTAGTAGTTAAGAAGTACATCGCGGACAAACAACCTGACACGTAATTTATATATATTAAGACTAGCTAACCCGGCAGACGTTGTCCTGCCTTAAAGTATCATAAATAAAATATTATTACGACTATAAAGTGAGATGTAAACTATCCTGTCTTTCAAGTTGGATCAAACTGCACACGGTGTGCAAATATTATTAAAATCGGTTAAGTAGTTTAGGAGTCCATCGCGGACAAACAACCTGACACGTAATTTATATATATTAAGATTAATCTTGACACCATATAAAATTGCATCAGACCTATGTTAGTGATATAAATATCGAAAAAAACGATGAAGTTTTCATGTGATCAGCAGAAGTCAAATCTAGTAACATTTTTTTTTGTTTAAACGTATTGCCTGTATGTTTATAAGGGCATTTTTGAAAAATACGGAAAAAAAAACAGAAAAAAATACTAGCCTCTTAAGTACTACCATTTCTACAGAAAAATATGTTATATGGATAATTAATTTCAACAGAGCATAATTTCTAAATCTACTGACTTTTTTGATAACTTAGCTCTACTCAGTATCTAAGCCATTAAGAAACTGTCAAAGCAATAAAAAAGATATTAAATCTTTTAAATCAGATAAATTTTTAACCGATCGGATCTATAAATTTTATACGCAGCGAATTCCATTAATGTAATTAAATCGACACAAAGTAAAAGCACTTTAGTTATATCAGCTTTAATATTTTACAGTGAAAATTTTATTTTTATGTAAAAATTACTAACGCACCATGAGATATTATACAGAGTTATTTATAAAAGATGTAATTCCATTTGAGAGGTGATAGTATAGACCATTTGCTGTAAAATAAGCCATTTCAGTATTCTCTAAGATATTTGATTCGGTCGCGGTTGTTGTCGATAGATAACAGTCGTTAACCTTGTCGGAGGCATCTCCACCAACCCGCATTGGAGCAGCGTGGTGAAGTAAGCTTCAGGCCTTTCTAATAAGGGGGAGAGACCCGTGCCCAGCAGTGGGACGCAAAAAGGGTTGCAGCCATTTTTTCTGAACAGACAACTTATAAATGGAAAACAAATACAATGTAATGGCTACCCAGTTCAATATTTTTGAAATAACGATTTCACGAAATCAAAATTGCCATCATTATTTTCTCAAAATTTTTTCTACAAAAATATTTTATAAACAACAGGAATCAATTTTGAAATTTATATAGCTAGCTGCCCCCGCGAACTCCGTACCGCCCTTAAATGTTCGGGGTGGGCCACCTTTATCAGTTTGGGGGGGGGGGGGGATGAAAAATAGATGTTGGCCGATTCTCAGACCTACTCAATATGCTCACAAAATTTCATGAGAATCGGTCGAGCCGTTTCGGACGAGTATGGCAACGAAAACTGTGACACGAGAATTTTATATATTAGAAAATGCTGCATAATTTAGTATTTATACTAAAAATATTTTCAGAATGATAGGTAGAATATTAGTTATGTGAAATATGCTTTATAATTTACAAGTACGGTAAAACGAGCAATTCTTGTATATATCTAAATATATTTTTCGAATCTCGGAAACGGCTCTAAAGATTTTGATGAAATTTAGTACCCTGGTTTCGGGGATAATAAATAGATCCAGCAAATTTTTATTGATAGAATTTGTCGTTTTATTTAATGTTTATGCCGTTAAATATAAAATTACTCTTACTGACATCTACTGGAGAATATTAATAATATTATGGCGTAGAAAGCCGTCAAATGTCGACCGTAATCCGCCCTTCAAATAAATGACAATGTCCATATGAAATACCTCTATAAAAATTTCGTCAATGGAATTAAAGCTTTCTTGGTCGAATGGTTACGTAAGCTGACTACGGAGCTAGAGACCCGGGTTCAAACCTCAAGTAGGCAAGATGCGTTTTTTATTTTTTGTGACAATTTTTTTAAAAATTGGGAGCTAGGTATTT
This sequence comes from Pyrgus malvae, assembly GCA_911387765.1. Taxonomy (NCBI): domain Eukaryota; kingdom Metazoa; phylum Arthropoda; class Insecta; order Lepidoptera; family Hesperiidae; genus Pyrgus; species Pyrgus malvae. The sequence continues at coordinate 17,830,557 of OU426958.1, forward strand.
GAAAAGGCTTTGTTAAGTAACACTAAGCTAATGAATGTTTAAAAATCAATTGTTTTTATCCGAGTAACGCTCTGGCGTCCAGGTACTAATTTACAAGTACGGTACAACTGCAGACATCGCCATTTTATCAATATTTATCGTACTAAGATGTAAAGGTTTATTGAAATATTTAAAAACCCTACATATATAATTATAATCACATTTATTTGTTGAATGTGATTATGATTATGATTATATAGGTTTTTTAAATATATATAAAAATACCAACATGTTGACCCATCCTTCACCAATAAATAATGTAAACCGATCGACCAATGAATAACCAAAACTAACCTTTAGTACACTTCTGAAACCCAGGTCATTTACAAAAATATCAAAGCTGAAACTCTTAAAAATATTCACTAAACTGGGCCGAAATGGACCCGAGCATTATAAAATTAAAATGTCGGACTCCATTATCTATTTTCCGTTACTAGAGCAGCGATAGAGCACGCTGTCAGCATATCAAGTGTCTCGTTATGATCCGAGGCTTAGAGTCATGTTATAAAAATCACAGTGAACTACATGTAGCTTAAATTTAGAAGATGGAAAAAATATTAAAGCTATCATCTGTTGATGAATACATCTACATAACTGATAAGTTAGTAGTAGGTTTTGTAGGTGGTAGAACTATTATGGTTTGTCCGGGGAAGTACCACCGCTACACCCACTTCTGCCGTGAATCAACTCTATTGTGTTTCGGTGGAAAGGTGCAGTTGCCGGCCACACTTATGTACATGAGGCGACCTGACAAGACAAGTCTTGTCTATGCTTGCTTGAGGTTGTATGTAGATGTTCATGGGCTGCAGCAACAACTTAACACCACGTGGCCTGCATGTTCGTCTGCTACTCCCATCAAATAAAAAAAAGTTAGCCTGAGAACTACTTGGTTGCAGATCATTTTGCGCCTAAGTAGTGAAAAAAGTTTCTGCCATTCTGATGACATCAAACTGCCCATACGAATGGAAACAGTTTAATGACTGACATCTTTCGGAAGCAACAGAAACATCTTACAGAACTGGCGAATAAAACATTGTAAAAAAAAATAAGTGTCGGATTCCAATATCTATTTTCCGTTCCTAGAGCAGCGATAAAGCATGCTATTATTATGTCAAGTGTCTCGTTATAAACCGAGGCTGGATGGAATACTACAAGAATTTCGAAGAAAAATGGATTACATTTAGCTTATATTTGAGAAAATTAAAGATGACAAAATTTTCTTGTGGTTACCGTGCATTTATGTTCAACCAATATATAAAGAAGCCAGTATCTTTACACACTTCTAGGATTTTGTCTCTGTCATAACTGGGGGGGGGAGGGGTCTGTTGGTCGCTTGCTGCTCCAAACCATGATGTCGATTGTGGCCAGGCCACGCAATATCTGATTATATGCTGACAAACTTGCAGGCCACAGTTTGGTATGGTGTATACACACCATGTTTAAGGTCCACTTAAGGTCCGCTTAATATGCAGTAAGCTTGAGTCGGGCCAGCAATAGCATGCTATGAAGTTTTTTTCACAAATTAAGTTGATTTTAGTGTAAACTTTACAAATATTAAAAATTCGTTCATGCTTTATGACGGCAAGAAGATTAAGTTGATTAAGTCCTAAAAGACGAATGCTCGTTTTCACTAACGACGAACAAGGGAATGCCTTACTAAGTAACTACTAATTTAGGGCAATGCTTAGCATAAAGTTCCGTTTCACCAATCGATGTACATATTAATAATACGTTGGTCCTATCTTATGAGTAGCCTAGTTTTTTGACAGTTGTCCATGGTTTTGTTCGTCTATCTATAATTAATTTGAGCGACTGTTACATGTGTCAGTTTAGCGGCACCTAAGCACGACGCTTAGAGCATCAAAGTAACTGACTCACCCTTCAGTAGACACGGCATAGCGCCTCGCTTCGATACATAACTTTTCTGCCAAATCTGGTGCGGTTCACATCACACACACAATCACACATTTTAATTTTGTCACACATTCACAAATATTATTTCATCGCTACAGACGCATACATTTCTAAAGATGTCAATTTCAATTAACAACGTCATTTTCTATGCACCGTCAACACTGACACCGACACACACAGACAAACTAGTTGTATAACTAGAAGGCACATTGTGCATGGAAGTTGGGACGAGGGGTTCACCCGTAAAGGCCACTCCTTTCTGACGGATGTCATACCTGTCAAACAAAGTAACTCCTAAATATTTAGACCACGGAGTTCCAAATAACCCGCTGTGATTTAGGCATTTGAGTTAGGCGTATCCTGTGGTTAGTGAAAATGGGTGTAAGAGACAAATAATTTTAATGAGTTTCAATACCAAACGCTAAAAATTAACATTATTAAAGTAATAGAAGGCTAAAAATCTTTAAGAATATTAATTTAAGTTATTCAACATTACTCTAAGTTACGAAAACCGGCCAAGTGCGAGTTGGTGCGCGAGTGCACCGAGGGTAAAATATTTTTAATATATGTTGTAACTAAAATTTACGGTTTTCGCAATTTTTCCTTTATGTTTGCTGTAAGACGTTGCATCGTACCAAATTTCAAGTTTCTGAGTTCAAAGGGAAGTACCCTGTAGGTTTTGATTCCCTTGCGAATGTTGAAATTTGCGGAAATTTGAGGCATAAACTAGGCTAAAATCTTTTGATTGCGCTGGTTTAGAAGTTTGATTTTTTTACAGCTCCAAGGGACAGTAGATCTGAGTATTTATTATAAATTCTAGCTTGATACCTCTATGCGTTCCTGAAAAAAAAATCTTGACTGAGAGATGGATAACAAAGTGATCCTATGATACATAGTTCCGTTTTTTCCATTCGAGGAACGGAACCCTAAAAAACATAAGCTGTCAATAATATGTGGGACAATAAATTATGTATAGGTACACAATTTCATTGTAATGTTTTCGTTAATTCTAGTTATTAATTTTATTTTTTACAATAGTTAAACTCCACAGACTTGGCGTCCGTGCCTTTTTGCGTCAAGTTATTTTGTTTGCTGTTTTACTTTTTTTTCTTAAGTTTAAGAAAAAAAGGTTAAGTTCTTAATTTGTTAAGTTATTAATTTTGACTAATAAAGCTCTTCAAGTACTGTTGAAAATCTTTAGGGCTCCTAGCGTTCAAGATGCTAGGATTTTTAAAGGATAATGTTCACTTCAGTTCAATAAGACCATTCCAATCTTATCTAACGTGGAGAAGGCGTGTAGAGATACAATATCACTTACTTGCTTGAATGGATTTTCAACATGCAATATGTCGATAAACGTGATGCCTAATGGGAAAGATTACACGTGTTCTCATAGGTATTTATAGGAGCAGTGAGACGAAATATCAGATAAAGAAAAGAATAAATATTTAATTCATATTAGGAATACATAATCTTAGCTAAATTAATGTAATTTATTCCCGATCATCGCTTTAGGGCTAGATGTTGAACAGACGCTTTTAAAACTCAAATGACATTAATATTTATAATTTACTAACATAGGTATTAAGAAAATTGTTATTAACAACGAGACTAGCGGCTGCCCGCGACTTCGTCAGCGTGGACATTAGCTGTTTTAAAAAAAATAAAAGTAGCCTAAGTTACACCTTATTGCATCAACTACCTGACAGTGAAAGTCCCGTCAAAATCGGTCCAACTGAGTTGGAATCGGTTCAGAGATGAGCTGGAACAAACAGACAAACAAAAATTGTAAAAAATAGATGTATTTTGGTATATGTACCGTCTGTTTGTTCATATGCATGCATACTATATGTAATGCTTGCATACATATGCATTTAATAAATGCATATGAATGCAGTGCATATTTTCATGTTACAGACACTCCAATTTTAGATTTTACTAGCTGTTGCCCGCGACTTCGTTTGCGTGGACTTAAGCTTTAGAATATTTCTAAAATATAAGTATCCTAAGTTACTCAGCTACCCGTTAGTGAAAGTCTCGTCAAAATTTATCTAGCTATTTAATAATAATAATAATAATTATAATAATTCATTTATTGCCTTATAATTACATAATACAAAATAATCCAAAGTCTTATTGCTAAAAAGCGGCAAAAGGAGTCGGCTCAGCTTTTGCTCACGCGAGGTGTTAACTTCGCGCGGCGCTGTTTTTCAGCCGATCCCTGTTCCCAGAGGTCTTAGTCGGGAATCAGATGTCTGTGGTTCCCCAATTGACCGCATATACGTTAATAAGTTAATTTACAAGAATTATTTTAATAAAATAACATAATCGACGAGTGTGTGTGTGTGTGTGCGTGTGCGTGTGTGTGTGTGTGTGTGTGCGTGTGTGTGTGTGTGTGTGTGACCGTATGCGCGTGCGTGTGGTTGCTAACCGTCGAAAAAGTGTTTTAGCTTCAGTAACTTTTGGTAGGCGTGTTTCAAATTCTCCGCAGCAAGTTGCCTTTTCAGTAGCGCTAATTTGTATTTTCTTTTAAATGTTTCTAATGACATGTGTACTCTCATAGGAGGTGGCAGGTCGTTCCATATTCTCGCTGCGGCGAACTTGAAACAGCCCCTATACCTAGTTGTTTTATGTGCCGGGATCTGCAGCATGGTTTCCGCATTGGAGCGAATGCTTCGATGGTTGATGTCTTTTATCCAGATAAGTTTCTCAAAAAGGTATTCTGGTTTCTTATTCCAAATTACCTTTCATTCCATTTCAGATATTATTCGGAAAAAACAGACGGACAGACAGACAAAAATTGTATAAAATGTTATTTTGGTATATGTACCGTATATAAATTCATATGCATGCAGTAAAAAGCGATTATTTTAATATTACAGACACGACTCCAATTTTATTTATTTGTAAGTATGTAATTTTGTATGTGTATGTAAGTCTGATCGGCAATTCTACAGGTAAGAATGTAACAGGTATTAAGGGTCTGAAGATAATAATGTCCTTAAATAATGTTTTCAGCCAGATATATTACCATTTATTATTACCTGAAATCTAAGGAAGGACGCCATATTCCAACCGTAAATGACTTGTTCTATTGCGTAATTGCAAAATAAATTAAACATTTTTTTATTGATTTAAATTTTCTCATATATTAATAATACTTTATGTTACTTATCACATTTTTAGGGTTCTGTAGCCAAATGGCAAAAAACGGAACCCTTATGGATTCGTGATGTCTGTCTGTCCGTCCGTATGTCACAGCCACTTTTTTCCAAAACTATAAGAACTATACTAATGAAACTCGGTACGTAGATGTATTCTGTGAACCACATTAAGATTTTCACACAAAAATAGAAAAAGGCAATAAATTTTGAGGGTTCTCCATACTTAGAACTGAAACTCAATTTTTTTTTCATCATTATTATGGATAGGTTTTCAAAAATGATATGAGGTTTTTACTATTTTTTCTTTCTAAACTGAATAGTTTACGCGAGAGACACTTCCAAAATGTGTGTCCCCCCCAGTAACTTCTAAAAAAAGAGAATGTTAAAACTAAAAACTATATATGATGTACATTACGATGCAAACTTCCACCGAAAATTGGTTTGAACGAGATCTAGTTAGTATTTTTTTTAATACGTCATAAATCGTAAACCACAATTTACCTTTCATTCAATCTTAATGCAATGATTTCTATAGATAATCAAAGGCAATGAAGTATTTCTGTTGCCGCTATGGTTATATAAATACTAAAAATAGAATAAAATAAATATTTAAGGGGGCTGCCATACAATAAACGTGATTTTTTATAGATAATGGTACGGAACCCTTCGTGCGTGAGTCCGACTCGCACTTGGCCGGTTTTTTCCTTGTAACCTGGATCGTTTTTTTTCTTATTTGCGGAAGATACACTAAAAATATTTTTTTATAATTAAAGTTACGTATATGATGACAGGGTTACAGGTAAACTTAAAAACTTAGAGAAAAATATAAAAAGAAAAAAATTATAAGTTGGGAGGTAAAGGACCCACTGTCCACAGCTTCAAGACTATTTGGTTACGCTGAAATCATACCCCTTTCGCACCTGAGTAACACGATCGTGAGTTACGAAGTTAAAAAAATCTAAAACCGCGCAAAATCTGTTTTGTCGAACGAAACCGAGATCGCTTAATCGTGAGTTCATTAACTAACCAATCAGGAATCGTTTTCGGCTCAACACAGCTTATTTACCACGTGCAGGCTGAAAAGATGGCGGCGTACGTAGATCCTCAGACAAGATTTATTAATTATTACTGTTTTATTTTTATTTTTCTAGGTATTTCAATTATATTTTCGTTTTGTTTCATAGTTTAAACTTTATACTAATATACAAAAGAAAAAAATTAACCATTAAACAGCGAAACTTGTAGTTATGGCTTTGAAAATTAGTAGTAGTACAATCGTGAGCTCTGGGTTGCAATTGTACTTACGCACGATAGTGATTATATTTTATTTTTACTTTAAAGGGGGTGTTAAAGATGGCAGAACATAAAGGTTCAGCCGGGGTGGTACCACAGCTGTACCCCCGTTTTTGCCGTGAAGCAATTCTATTGTGTTTCGGTGGAAAGGTGCAGTTGCCGTCAGACTTATGTATGTCAGGCGACCATCAGCCTCTGGAGCAGCAGCGTAACCGCATACGATTTCAGGCAAAACTCAGTCTTGCGTGTGAAAACTAAAAACTCTAAACTTGTGTGCAGCTGTCCATGGCCTGCAGTGACCATTTAACAATGCATGGCCTGCATGCCTACTTCATTAAAATAAAAAAATAAGAAAAATTGTTTCCTAATTGGTTCGTTTAACTTTAAAGTTACCATTAATAGACGAACTCTTGTTAAGCCTGCTGGAGGAGGGAAATCTAGATTGCCTTAATGATGAATTTAATGCTCCAGCTTTTGAAAATTCTCAATTTTCATCAACAATCTACGCCCTGTGGGCCTTAAAAATTTTGCTGTCACCTGTAGCGAAGGGCTTACGTTAGACTTCGAGATATACTTTTTTTATATAAATAAACTGAACAAAAAGGCAGACGGACGTGATGTTAAGCGATCACCGTCGCATATGGACACGGGCAACCCCAGGAAAGCCACCCGAGCATTGCCGGCTTTGGAGGAGAGCTTTTTTACAGCCTTCTTGAGGAACCCCATGTTATAGTCCACTGGGAATGCCACAGCTGGAAGGTTGTCCCATAACCTACACGTCCGTGGTAAAAACGAGCGTGCAAAGCAGACTGTGGAGGACCGCCACGAGTCCAGGTGATGCTGGTGGAACTTTAACCTTCGTCTGGTGGTATAATCATGGAATGGTGGTGTAGGCTATAGTAGTAGGTATAGTAGTAAATCATCTTGGGTTTGGACCTGCCGTAGTTCTTCGCCTTATCCAGAGTGTTCCTGTGTTCCTTAAGCTGTGTTTTGACAGATATTTTACCTCTATTCCTTTATTGGATGAATTGAAGAGACGTAGATATCATGGAACAGGTCCGATCATGGTAAATCGCATTCTAGAGAGTTGAGTTAAACAGTTAAGTTTGAAAGATGACAAAAAATGCGAGGAGGAGACATTGACCACAGAGTATCCAATGACATAGTTTTAGTCAAATGGAAAGAAAGTGGAACGAGAACAGATAAAGTTCAATGTTAGGAGAAAAAGGAAAAATGTTACATTGATGTTGATGCTCCTAAAATTATTACATCCTACAATGTACTCATGAGTGGAGTCGATGTCTTGGACCAATCTATGGAGTATTATAGGAAATACATGAAAGCTCGTAAGTGGACATTGAAAGTAATACTCCACCATACTCCACTTTATCACTTTATGGACCTTTTTCCGTATCGGAGAGGGAAACCTTCAAAAGGTACCTGGCACCTTGGGAGAGGGTACCGGGTTATGTGGGATTTGACCGCACTAAAACCCCTTCGGTGGCCTGCCTTTGCGCTTGGGGAGGACTCCGGGATCTCCAGTGGAACGCACTGGTGTCTTCTACGCGCGGCGCCCAGAATGGGCCGATCTTCGAAAGAGCAGATGTGCTCTCGTGCACCTTCCGATGCTCATGGCGACATGCGTCCACGCACACACCTCCGGCCTTCCCGGGGCTGTTATGAGAACGATCGAGCTCCCACTCCCACCCATAACCCTTCAACAGGGAAAAGATATGACGGGTATGACCAATTGTCGACGAATATTGTCTTAATTATGAATATTTAGCTTAAATAACAATGAAGTCACTATCGTGCGTTGGTAGAGTAGTGACCCGAAACTCACGTCCGTGATATGTGCTTTAAAGTAATTCGGTAATAACAAGATTTTTTTAAATATTTTTTTCATGAAATAGGCCACCTATTTTCAAATAAATGATAAGAATTTATTTGATCGAATACAAAAAATATCTCAGGTCTGAAAGGGATACAGTATCAGTATTCTCATCGCTTCTCTCCTACCAGCCGAGACTATGGCAACTATACAATATGGACTCAGATTACGCCATCACTTTTCATCGGCCACTTTTTACTGAAGATTTTATCCGAAGCTTTAAGATTGAAGACGTTCATCTTCATGATTTATCAAGAGCTTAGTCTATCTTGGACATTTATTTTTCTTCTGCTGTTCACTGCTTATAGTTTACTGTGTCATATAAAAAGAACGAAGTTGAAAAAACTGAATATAATAATAAAAATAAAATAAAATAAATGATAAAAATAAATAATAATAATAACGTTTCACACTCATAGTCCCAGAGTGGGGTAGATATACCTTGTGTCGTGGGAACCATGGACACACACAAAGACAGAAACTCAAACATCCAGACCAATAAAAGACATTTAAACTCATCATTCAAATCTCTATTTCGCCGGGAATCGAACCTGGAACTCTCTGATAGGCAGTCCGACCGTCCGGTATGTTACTATAACCTTTGCGTCACGCAGGTCGTCGAATATGGAAGTACGAGTATTAATAATCTTTTGTCCACCAGCTGATTCGTCCTTTAAAGGTTTTTTTTAAGAACGGAGTTTCATAATAGATACTTATATTTTTATTAATGGTAGAACTTTCGTGGGTTGACGATGGAAGTACCATCATTGCAGCCATGACGCAATTGTATTGTCCTTCAGTATAATGGTTTTTGTTGATTAGAAATAAATCCTTTGTCTAATTCCGATGAAGCTGCAATGCTTCAAGGAGTATATAAGTTTTAATAAATAAAATTCTGATAAATTATTTTTCAAGGTCTTCTTGATTTATTGCCAACATAGGGCGCTATTCCCAATGTAAATTATATGTTTATTATAAATATTTTTAAATGCTACCGTTGATGGTTATTAAATTGAGACTATTATTAAGTAACGACACGCCATATATTTTTATTATTAATTTACTATATTTAATTAATTACTTTTAAAGTGTTCAGTATTTTATAATAGTTTGGAATTTCAAAAAAGTAATCGCTCATGTTATATTTAAACCTCAGTGATGTCATAGAATGCTTTGCAATATTAGGTACTCAAAAAACAATTGAGGCTGAATGTTTTAAGCTGTTAATTTATTTACTGTATGTAAGAAGGCTACTTGATATCACTACGATAGTAAAACACAAAAAATATACACAACATGTTATTTAAGTAGGATTTTCGGTCAGTCGCTATTTTGTATTCAAATTTATGTAAGTAAAACCTAGTAGACTTTGCAATTAATATGACGAGTGTTTTTGTTATTAAATTATTAGTTGCCCGTAAAGCACCAAATTCTAATAAATCTAACATATAAAATTCTCGTGTCACGGTGTTTGTAATTAAACTCCTTCGAAATGGCTCGACCGATTTTCGTGAAATTTTGTTTGCATATTGTTTAGGTCTGACAAAATCTATTTTTTATACCCCTAAATGTTAAGGGTGGTCCACCCCAAACATTTAAACGCGGTATGGAGTTCGCGGGGTCAGCTAGTAATTTATAAGGTTATATTTACAAAATACGGATAATTCATAATATCGCTCTTTAACACTGAGTCTGTATATTTATTTTTATTTGAATGCAGTAACAGACGAGCATGCAGGCCACATGGTATTAAGTGGTCGCTGCAGCCCATGGACATCTACATACAACCTCAAGGAAGCATAGGTAAGTCTTGTCTGAGGCCGTATGCAGTTGCGCTGCTACTCCAGAGGCTGCTGGTTGCCTCATGTAAGTGTGGCTGGCAACTGCACCTTTCCACCGAAACACAATAGAATTGGTTCACGGCAGAAGTGGGTGCAGCGGTGGTACTTTCTCGAGCGAACCATCATAGTTCTACCACCTACATTCATATATATATTGCATTTCACCTTTGCCAGTCATTATTTCAGTCCTTTCAATGTTAATAAAGCATACGATTGTGTCTCGATAAAATATTTTTGTAGGTTTAAGATTTACAGAATCTGGTTTACTTCGTGGTCGTATGTTGTCTTCATTGTAATTTTATACGAAAGTTTATGCCGACAGCTGACCTAATTCGAAACTTTATAAAATAATGTAAGTTTAGTGGGATTTTTAAGGAAAAACCTAAATCACTAAATATTTTCACGAACATTTGTGATATGTATATTCTATATAATAGGGTCTTGGACAATATTCACAAAAAAATCTCAAAATTCATACCTTAAAAAGGGTGCTCAAAACTACGCTTCGAAAACAAAATAATTGTTACTCGTAATTAATTTACATACCTGATTTACTGCCGCTTGAATCAATTAAAATTTAGTTTGAATTGTTTGAAAATTTACTTAAAATTTGTGACTTCACAAACCATTTTCTCGTACAAAATGTATGAGCATGATACGTTTTGACAGCTCATCAAAAGTATATCAATTGATTTGGTAGTCCAAGATCGGCTTTGTGTCGTAAATGATAAGTACCTAACTGCATCTTTTTTTGGTATCGGGGGGGAGGGGGGGGGGACGGAACCTTCATGATGTAAAGGTACCCGACACCTTGGGAGAGGATACCGGGTTATGTGGGATTTGACTGCACTAAAACCCCCTCGGTGGCCTGCCCCTGCGTTTGTGAGGACTCCGGGATCTCCATAGAAACGCACCGGTGTCCTCCACGCGCCCCAGAACGGGTCCATCTTCGGGAGAGCAGAGTGTGCTCTCCTGCACCTTCAGGAGTTCATGGCGGCACGTGGCCACGCATACACCGCCGTCCCTCCCGGGGCTGCTAGCTGGATGGGTCAAGCTCCCACTCTCACCGTCTGCATCCCCGGAATCCCCCTTTTAGTCGCCTCTTACGATCAGGCCGATCAGGCATACCGTAGCTTTATTCTTATATCATATAAAACTACATTGCAGCGGTTATGAGGTTAAACTAATATGCCTAGTTCGTAATAACGCCTTGAAACATGTATTTCGCATAACGACCATTGAGTCATTTCAGAGAACAGCCATCATTTCCGTCGCGACAATGTTAATGAAACTTTATGTTCGAAATAACATTGCCGATAAATAGAGAGGTAGGTAAACGTATTTTTTTCAATCTATTTTTTATGTCCCACTACTGGGCACAGGTCTCCTCTCATAATTGAGAGGGATTTAGGCCATAGTCCACCACGCTGGCCAAGTGCGGATTGGTGGACGTCATGCTTTCGAGAAATTATAAATTTCTCTCGGGCGATGGAGAACATCGTAATTAATTAAATATCACGATATTTTCCATCACCGTGGAGCAGCGATAAATGCGCACATCACAAATTACTTTGTAAGAGGTGCGCGCCGAGGATTTGAACCAGGGGTCGGTCGCGTCGAAGACCGCGGTTATTTACCACTCGACCATCGCTGCTGTGGTTAACGTATAATGAATATTAAATAAATAATAACGCTTCGCACTCATAGCCCCACAGTAGGGTAGATATACCCTGTGTCCACGGTGCCATGGACACACGCAAAGACAGAAACACAAACACCCAGACCGAGAACAGAAATTTCAAACTCATCATTCAAATTTCTGCTTCGCCGGGAATCGAACCCGGGACCCTCCGATGGGCAGTTCAGCATGGTAACCATTACGACACGCGGGTCGTCAATGTTATTATGTCCCTATGGTTTGGTAGGTTTTTGTAAGTGGTTGAACTTAATTGGTTCGTCCAGGGAAGTACCGCCTCTGCACCCATTTCAGAGTAGCGTTGTGGAGTAGCTCCAGGCCTCCCCAATCGGGAAAAAACTCGTGCCCAGCAGTGGCAAAACTGGGCTGCAGACAATATATTTTGTGGTTTATTGGTATTTGGAACCAAGTTTCCTTTAATCACCATTGGATTATAGTCCTTAATGTAAGCCGACATAGCAGTAGTCTCATTATTTACCTCACATAAATTTTACCTCAAAATATTAAATAATTATAACAAAAACAAAAAAAATTGCTAATACGAAGACCTCGTAAAATGATAGATACTTCGTATTTTTTGAAAAGGTTTTTTTACTTACGCTGACGTTAATAATAGTGACTTACAAAGCTATACATAATGTTATAAATATTTACCTAGAACATCTTAATGTACTATCAATCTATGAAATAATAGTCATTTCCGTCTTATCAATGTAATAAACCATTATTTTCCGAAATCATTAAAGGGCGGAAATAGATTAGTTCATTAAACATGTTTAAATATTCTAATAGCTTGTACCCTGATTTTCAATATAAATTCCTTCCATTCTGAGATTCGCCACTAATTTTTAAAGCGAAAAGTTTATGTTCGCTACAGAGGTTAACCATTCTGAGATTCGCCACTAATTTTTAAAGTGAAGAGTTTATGTAAGCTACAGAGGTTAGCCATTCTGAGATTCGCCACAAATATTTAAAGTGAAGAGTTTATGTTAGCTACAGAGGTTAGCCATTGTGAGATTCGCCACTAATTTTTAAAGTGAAGAGTTTATGTTAGCTACAGAGGTTAGCCATTCTGAGATTCGCCACAAATATTTAAAGTGAAGAGTTTATGTTAGCTACAGAGGTTAGCCATTGTGAGATTCGCCACTAATTTTTAAAGTGAAGAGTTTATGTTAGCTACAGAGGTTAGCCATTCTGAGATTCGCCACTAATTTTTAAAGTGAAGAGTTTATGTTCGCTACAGAGGTTAACCATTCTGAGATTCGCCACTAATTTTTAGAGTGAAGAGTTTATGTTCGCTACAGAGGTTAGCCATTCTGAGATTCGCCACTAATTTTTAGAGTGAAGAGTTTATGTTCGCTACAGAGGTTAGCCATTCTGAGATTCGACACTAATTTTTAAAGTGAAGAGTTTATGTTCGCTACAGAGGTTAACCATTCTGAGATTCGCCACTAATTTTTAAAGTGAATAGTTTATGTTAGCTACAGAGGTTAGCCATTCTGAGATTCGCCACAAATTTTTAAAGTGAAGAGTTTATGTTCGCTACAGAGGTTAGCCATTCTGAGATTCGACTCTAATTTTTAAAGTGAAGAGTTTATGTTCGCTACAGAGGTTAACCATTCTGAAATTCGCCACTAATTTTTAAAGTGAATAGTTTATGTTAGCTACAGAGGTTAGCCATTCTGAGATTCGCCACTAATTTTTAAAGTGAAGAGTTCATGTTCGCTACAGAGGTTAGCCATTCTGAGATTCGACACTAATTTTTAAAGTGAAGAGTTTATGTTAGCTAAAGAGGTTAGCCATTCTGAGATTTGCCACTAATTTTTAAAGTGAAGAGTTTATGTTAGCTACAGAGGTTAACCATTCTGAGATTCGCCACTAATTTTTAAAGTGAAAAGTTTATGTTAGCTACAGAGGTTAGCCATTCTGAGATTCGCCACTAATTTTTAAAGTGAAGAGTTTATGTTCGCTACAGAGGTTAACCATTCTGAGATTCGCCACTAATTTTTAAAGTGAAGAGTTTATGTTAGCTACAGAGGTTAGCCATTCTGAGATTCGCCACTAATTTTTAAAGTGAAGAGTTTATGTTCGCTACAGAGGTTAACCATTCTGAGATTCGCCACTAATTTTTAAAGTGAATAGTTTATGTTAGCTACAGAGGTTAGCCATTCTGAGATTCGCCACTAATTTTTAAAGTGAAGAGTTTATGTTCGCTACAGAGGTTAACCATTCTGAGATTCGCCACTAACTTTTAAAGTGAAAAGTTTATGTTAGCTACAGAGGTTAGCCATTCTGAGATTCGCCACTAATTTTTAAAGTGAATAGTTTATGTTAGCTACAGAGATTAGCCATTCTGAGATTCGCCACAAATTTTTAAAGTGAAGAGTTTATGTTCGCTACAGATTTTAACCATTCTGAGATTCGCCACTAATTTTTAAAGTGAAGAGTTTATGTTAGCTACAGAGGTTAGCCATTCTGAGATTCGCCACTAATTTTTAAAGTGAAGAGTTTATGTTCGCTACAGAGTTTAGTTACAAAATACTTAATTGTACCCGTGGGATACTTAAATTCGATTAGCTGATCCTACTTTGATGTTATGTATACCGTTATTTATCGCAGCTTTGTGTTAAGACCTTTAACATCTATATATAAAAAATAAAATTCGAGTTTTTTTGCAATATTAAAATAACTGCTTTTTACTAAATCCATATGATTGGATATACGGTACATATACCGAAACTAGCGGCCGCCCGTGACATCGTCCGCGTGGACTTTGGTATTATTCATAGCGAAATGTTATATAGCCTAAAGCCTTCCCCGATAAATTGACTATCCAACAAAAAATATTTTTTCAATTCAAACCAGTAGTTCCACATAATAGGGAGATTAGCGCGCTCAAACAAACCAAGAAACGAACAAACTCTTCAACTTTATATGTATATTGGTAAAGATATTTTTTACAATGTTTGCTGTCTGTCAGTCTATCTGTCTGTCTGTCTATTTGTTCCGCTAATCTTTGAAACGACTGGACCGATTTTGACGGGACTTTCATTGGCAGGTAACTGATGTAATGAGGAGTAACTTAATATACTTTTATTTTAGAAAAAATCTACTCAGATCAATTCTAGTCAGAACCTTTGATGCTTTAAGCGACCAACTGAATTAAATATCAGATTATTACTTATTGTAAAATGTTATTATTAATATCCATTCATAGACCGCTTTTTACCGCTTGGCCAGAGAGAGAACATAGTTTTATAACTGAAATTTTATTATCATACCATGTCTACATATTTTTATTTCTAGGGTAATTGAGAACGACTAAATGTTGACATTTCAATAAACAACCATCATTTCCGTCGTCGCGTCAACGTAAATAAAATATTTGGTTCGGAAAGCTAGCGCGCGGAAATGGGCCGACTCATTATAAGCGGTTCAACATTCCGGGGTGTTTGTTAGTTTTATCTTTGGTTTATTAATGTGGATAGAGTAAAAATATATTATATATATGTATTTATGACTTACTAGTACCGATTGAATTATTGCCATGTCGTTTAGCATTGAATCGTGAAATCGTGTCAAAATTTATGCATTCATTGAAATATTGATAGCGATACCATATTTCAGAAATACATACATAATAATCATAACTGGTGACCGACTTTCATTGAAACAAGCCTGAACTATGTGTGGATGATTAATTTATTAGTGTCTTTTGCATGGGACTAAAAATATACAATAACCTACCGGAATTCCTCAAAATAAAAGCAGGCAGTGAGTTTAAAAAGGAACTTAAAACGTATTTACTGGAAAAGGCATATTACTCAGTCACTGATTTTCTAAACGATAAAGCGGCATAAAGGAAATCCATAAAAACCTGGGAGGTTTTTTTTTTCGCCGGATTTTTTTCCTCTCAGTGTACAAAAACCCTGCAATATGGGTACCCAAAGCCGACGATCGGATCCGATCCGAAAATAAAAATAAATAAACTGAAAGGCGCAATATGGGTACAAACAAAGTTAAATGTAGTATACATGTGGGATGGAAATAAAAGACTGATGCACGTTATAGTAAAAATATATTGCAAACGACAAAAATTACAACTTATTACAACCGCAAGCGCTAGCTAGATCACACCATCGACGACTACATCTGTCAAACCGGACATTACATATTTTTTAAAGTTTGCGTTCCGTTGCACGGATAAAATTCCTACAGACTCGGTCATCCTGCTAAAGTCTGACCTCAGACTTTCTTAACTACTTACAAACATCCCTATCAAATTAAACATATTGAAACTTTTGCCAACTTAATTTTGAAATAAATACCCTACTCAACACACAGAATCTATCTAAGTCTTACTTACTAATTAAACTGTAAAAACAACATATTAAAGAATAAAAATTTAATTTTACCAACTTAACTTTGTAATAAAATCCTATTCAATACATTAACTATGTTTTCTTACTTACATCTCTAAATATGTTAATCAAATACATGCCTTAAATAAAACTTACCTACTACTACTATTACCATCTTAATAAATTAAACGTACCTGCATAAATGCAATACCTAATACTCCACATAATATCTTATACTTTTACTTTAACACCTTTAATATCTCATACTCTTAACACCTTATATACCTAATATGTAAATCTTAAACACTATGAACAATTTTATTCAAAGATGGTATGCCCACACAAGAAAAATCAGACCCTAAAAGCAACACAATTAAAAATAGACAACAACATAAACACAATATTTAAATTATAATAACCTAGTCGTCAGCAGGGGTAGGCCACTGTTTCATATACTCTGCACAGGTGGTTGTTATTAGAGGACCCTCTGAAGAACTATCAACCTTTTCAACATTGTATCTATCATTTCTCTTAACTTTTGTCACCCTGTAAGGCCCCAAATATTTTGGTTTCAGCTTTAGTCCTGGGCCAAATTGTGTTCTTTTAATGGCTACCATCTCACCTTCCTGATATTTTTTACTTTCTTTTCTTTTCTTATCATACTGACATTTATTTTCCTGCTGAATTTTTAAAATTTGTTCCTTTGCTTTTAATCTCAACTCATCTCTTTCTTCATTATACATTTCTATGCTCTCCTGCTGTAACAAGTTTTGTAATTCAACATCCTCTTTGTTTCTCATTTTTCTTCCAACCATCAGATTAAAGGGAGTAGTGTTGATACTTCTCTGGTATGTAGAATTAAGCGCGCTCTGAACTTTGCTGACATGCCGGTACCATAATGCTGGTTCTTGAATACATAGCTTAGTCAGAACAGGTATAATGATCCTGTGGATGTGTTCCACTTGACCGTTACCGCGAGGCACTCCTGTGGTGACTTCCACATGCTCTATGTTCTCATCCTCACAATACTTCTTAAACTCGTTACTTGTAAATGCAGTTCCTTTATCCGTGATCACCCTTTCAGGATTTCCAAAAGTTTGCTGCAAAATAGAAAGTTTTGATAAAGTTTCTTTAGAGGTAGTTGATTTCACTGGAAATAACCAAACAAATTTCGTAAATGCATCTATCACGGTAAGTATATAATTATACTGCTTTTGGGTGGCTGTTAATGGTCCAATGTGATCTATGTGCAATGTCTGTAGAGGTAGTGATTCCTTCCCCACTGGATTAAGGAATCCTTCTTGTTTGCCACCTTTTCTTGATGCCAGAATACAAGGTATGCATTACAACATGTAGTCCTGTATCTTTTTATCAATATCTGGAATAAAATAATCTTTATTAATTAATTCTTTCATCTTTTTAGTAGAAAAATGTCCATTACTATGAGCTTTTCCAATTACTTCTTTTTCCATGACTTTAGGTACAACTAACAATCTTTGATCTCCCTTGTATAGAATATTATTTTCCATCCAGTAATCCTTGTAAGTCTTGTCTTTCAAAATTTCCTTTATGGCTCTTAAACCTTCATCTTTATCTTGCGATTCCCTTAACTGACTGTGAAGGCTGTTTGTGATTACCCCTATGTATGGGTTTCTGCTTAAAGCATCAACGTGTCTCATTCTCGAGCCTGCTCTGTGTTCCACCTTATAATCATATTCTTGTAGAAGAAGAACCCATCTCGCTACTCTTGTTACTAAATCTTTCTTCTTGAGTGTCATTTCGAAAGCCAAGCAATCTGTCACTATTGTAAATGGAATTCCAATCAAGTACTTACGGAATTTCTTTACTCCTTCCACTACTGCTAGGGCTTCTAACTCATAGCTTGTATACTTCATTTGTGCTTCTGAAGTCTTTTTGCTCATGTAGTACACAGGATGAAATTTACAGTCATTGGGATCCTTCTGCAAAAGTATAGCGGAGTAAGCTACTTGAGATGCATCTGTATGCAACTGTGTTTCTAATGCTGGGTCAAAAATGTGTAACACAGGGTGTTTAGATAACTTTTCCTTCAATATCTGAAAAGCAATCTTCTCCTTTTCTCCAAAATAAAAATATTTATCTTTCTTTAATAGATCTGTGAGTGGCTTCGCTATCATTGAATAATCTTGAATAAATTTTCTAAAATATGAGCTAAGTCCAATAAAGCTCTGTAACTCCTTCTGAGTACCAGGCTGAGGGAATCTCATAACCGCATGGTTTTACAGTACTATTTTCAATAACATGACCTAGATATTCAACTCTCATCGTAAGCAACTCACTCTTATTCCAGTTGATTTGCAGCCCATACTCTGCAGCTCTTTGCAGTACCTTCCTTAGTTTTACTACACCCTCTTCATAGGTTATTGACGGTATTATCACATCATCAATAAATATTAGTACCCCAGCTTCAACAATTAGGTCTCTGAAAATTGAATTAATAAAGCGAGTAAAATAATTCGGGCAAATAGATAAACCAAAAGGTGCTCTAGTGAATTCATACTGGCCATTGTGGGTAACAAAAGATGTATATTTTGTACATTTGTTATTTATCTTTAAATGGAAAAATGCATCCTTCAAATCCAATTTACTAAAAATTTTAGCACCTAATAACCTGTCAATATGGTCGTCTATTATAGGGAGAGGAAATTCATCTTTCACAATTTTCTCATTAATTTTCCTGTAATCCACACATACACGCGTTGTACCATCTTTCTTTTTGACAAGAACTAAAGGACTTATGCATATTCAGAATAGCTATGTTTAATAATACCTTTTTGTAACCACTCGCTCACTTGTCGGTCCACCTCTTGTTGCTCCTTGACAGCTAGACGTCTTGGTCTCTGTGCAACAGGAATATCATCCTTCATGACAATAAACATTTCTATTGGCGCCTCCTTTGTCTGAATTGGGCAGTAATTTTTCACAAGATCCTGTACTTCAAATTTTAGCTGCTGATCTGGCACATAGTAAATTATTTCTTCCGAAACACCTGTAACGAGACAATTTAATAAGTTATTGCCCCCCCCCTGACACAACATTGACTGACCCCTTATCAAAAACAAGAATTGTGTTTTGCAGAAATGGCTGGCCTAAAATCACTTTGTAGGGCATAACATCTTTGGGCACAATATAAAACGTACATTTAAATGAATGTTCATCAAAGTTTATATTTAACTCGACTTTTCCTAGCGAAATAACTTTGGTTGCACCAAGTCCCGAAAACTCGATTGTTTCTTTTACGTAAGTTAGAACGTTTAACGAGAAAAATAGGTCCACTGTTATTAAGTTAACATCACTCCCCGAATCAATTAAACTTTCTACTTTCACACCACCAATTTCTAATATTTTGACCGATTTATTATCACTTCGCGTTACGCACAAGGTACTCTGTGGCGTTACGTATGAATGTGTCATGATCATCTGTTGACATTGACAGCTTCCGCCATTTCCGCTCGGATTGACATTAGCGCCGCCATGTTGATCGTCATCGGAATTTACTGCGAGCGAATCCGGTGCTGACTTCAAGCACATCGCGCGAGGTTGCCATCTTGTGGCGCGAGCTTCGTTTCCGCCGCTTCCATTGCTAACTTCATTTTGCGCCGACGATCCCGCATTCATATTTATGCAATTTGTAGCGATGTGGCCGAATTTATTGCACTTATAGCACTTAACACCGTTTCTGCATGCGTTTGCTAAGTGGCCCTTTTCACCGCACTGATAACAATTCCGTATGATACGTGTGGTGTCCACCTTTTTCTCTTTTACAGGTACCGGTTCGTGTCGCTTCTTCGCCATAGTTTTTTTCATATTTTCGTAGATCGCCAGTTTTTCTTTTAGCGCAGAATATGTAGTCACCCCATATAAAATATATAATCTATCTAATCTATATAATCAGCGAACTTTCCTCTTCGTCCCAACTCTTTCATTACGAGCATATATTCGTAGTAGGACTCTTCTTTCCTTTTTTTTCTAGCAGCCATCATTTCATGAATTTCCTTTACATTGTAGCTGTCTGGGAATTCTTTTAATATAGCTACTTTAAAGTCGTCAAACGATTTAAATACTCGTTCGGACTTAAGCCACAGTTCCGCCGTCCCCGTCAAACATCGCCGTGCCACGATAAGTTTTTGCGTCGAGGTCCATCCAAATAATTCCGCATTTTCTTCGATGTCCTGCAGCCATTTCGAACAGCTCAACGTTTTGTCCGTCCCGTCGAATTTGCTGATCAAACCGTCGTACCCCGCCGTTGTCATCATGTTAAAATGGCTGGCCGCGTGGCCGCGCCCGCCATCATAATCACCCCTTTTTTCGTCCTGCATATCGCCTTTTCACCTTCTCGCCTTTTTCACCGAACGATCGCCTTGCAGTTGTAGTCGTAGCACTCCTTTCGCCTTCCCCACCGTTGAATACGCCTTCTTTTCTTTGTCTCACGCGCCACCACCTCGTGCACGTGCTCGACAAAAATTCAATTTCGCCTTCTTTATATCAATCAATATACTATTTCCATCCCGGACGAGCCCCCAAAAATTGTGGGATGGAAATAAAAGACTGATGCACGTTATAGTAAAAATATATTGCAAACGACAAAAATTACAACTTATTACAACCGCAAGCGCTAGCTAGATCACACCATCGACGACTACATCTGTCAAACCGGACATTACATATTTTTTAAAGTTTGCGTTCCGTTGCACGGATAAAATTCCTACATACATATAATAAAATAAATGACACTATTTCAATGTACATTTTTATGTTTGTAATTCGTAATTAGTTAAGTTTTAATTATTGTAATATTTGCATACCTCATGAAGGTAAATATGGCGAACCAAATGTATAAAAACACCTTTTGTAAACACCCATAATTGTCCAAATAAAAGTCTTTGTCTTTGTAAATAACTTGCTCTTCGGTATTATAAAGCAAGGTTCCATGCACTCTATATGGCCGAAACTTATTGAATATGTCCCACATAATAAGCCCACAAAACAATAACGATGGATGGACGATGGTCTGAATCCTTCTCGATTTTGAGGCAAATCTGTGCTCAGCAGTGACGGAGTTATAAAAATAGTTGCTAAATTAATAGTAAACGTAAATATGTGATACTCAATTAACTTTTATTTGTTATGTATGTAAGTATATTTGGTTGCCGTTTATCTCTTATATTTACAAAATGAACCACCTATTGCTGCTTTTTTTACTACCCGAAAGTTGACTGGCAAGGAATACTCATAGCAATAAGTCCACCTTTGTACAAATAATATTTTTTAAACAGTTTGAACATGTTATTTTTTTATCCATTATAAAATGAATTAACAACTCTGAGCCTCATCATAAATTAAAACAGTCTACTATACTATACCATTTCCAATTTATTTCATTTTGACACCGTAAACATCGATCATTTAAGAGACCGCTGTGATCATTTAGCTAAAACTCATCTCGTTGGGTACTTCGTGTTCATTTGAATCGCTGAATTATTGATGGTCGATATCCACAAGTCATTTTAATTGCTATGTAAATTGTTTTCTTCCCCAGTATTGAAATTCAGCTCTTAATCGAAAATGGAGATTTCTGCGTACTTATTCAAGTTACAAATCTCACTGGATTCCTATATTTTACTTTGTAAAATGAACTAAAGATTTTTTTAAAGGTTCATTACCTTTTTTTCCACCATAAGAATATTTTCGAATTTAAACGCAATTTGGTGATAGCAGGTCTTGAGGATTTGTATTGTGTAAACAGGTATTACCAGCCATGAAGCGCGCATGGCCCGGGGGTTAGCGTAGAACGCAAATAATCTATGCAACTAAGCTAAACGGGCGCGGTCGGGTGACCGCTAGTGGCAAAAAATTTCATGCACGTTTCCGTGCTTCGGAGGGCACGTTATGCCGTCGGTTGCTGATGGATCCCAGTCGTTAAACCTTGTTGGAGACCTTATGGGTGGTTTGAAAACATCCGACAGCGGGTTGGCCACTAACCCGCATTAGAGCAGCGTGATGGAGTAAGCTCTAGGCCTTCCCAATAGTGGAGAGAGACCCGTGCCCAGCAGTGGGACGAAAAAGGGTTGCAGCCAAACAGGTATTTGAAATATGCGCTGACGTAAAAAAAATCGCTTCACACTCGTAGCCCTAAAGTAGAGTATATCCATCTTTTTGTGTGTCCATGGTATCCACGACACAGGTAATCCTATGAGTGTATAGCTTTTTATTTTTGTACATACGTTAATTGACAATAAAACCTCAAACTTTTGTCACGTAGTCAGCTTAAATTCTGGATGGAGTACCTGTACTCGTATAAAATAACATGACGACGTTTTAATATGAGCTATGAAGCTAAAAGCCTTTTACCATATGCGTCGTCGTCAAATGTAAATTGTAAACGTAATCTTCACTCAGATTGCGTTGCTGTGTTACCGTAAGTAACCAGTTTCATAACGTACGGAATAACTTGAGAGCATTGTGCAATCTCATTGGTGAGCTTGAGACATGATTTTTTAAATTTAGTAAATAATTTTACTGCCAATGTTCAAGGCTAACTGTTCTTCGTCGTTATACCCACTGTTAAACCGTCGGTCATATTATAACCATTGAGAATATTTACAAAATCTATCTATGTATACATAAAAATTTCATGTCACAGTGTTTGTTACCAAACTCCTCCGATACGGCTGAACCGATTTTGATGAAATTTTGTTTTCACCCTTGGTAGGCCTGAAAATAGGTTTTTATCTATTTTTCTTCCTCTTAAGTGATAAAGTTGACCCACCCTAAACATTTAGGCGCAGTACGGAGTTCACGAGGTCAGCTAGTAATCCAAACTAATATTATAAATTCGAAAGTAACTCTGTCTGTATGTCTGTCTGCTACGCTTTCCCGCTTAAACTACTGAACCAATTTTAATGAAATTTGAAACACAGATAGAGTGGACCTTGAGAAAGGACATAGAATGGTTTTTATCCTACGGAAACCTTTAAAACGAGTCTACGCGGGTGACGCCGCTGGTGGAAGGCTTGTGTTATAATATAATAGCCACACAGTAGCATAGCACACACAGTTTACCCTACATCTTGGATACCACGGCCACACATAAAGACAGAAACACAAACACCCTGACCAGACCAGAGAAGAGGAATTTTAAACTCATCATAAAAATTTCCGCTTCGCCGGGAATCTAACCGGAGACCCTACGATCGGCAGTCCGGCGTGACGTTGCGTCACGCGGGTAGTCGGCACAAACAGATAAACGAGCAAAAATTTACAAATATACTTTACACCGCTTCACTTATGTGTGAATCCCACTATGGGGCTATAAGTAGCCACTTCAGCTTGCAGATTTTGAGACATAATATATGTCGGTAACCTTCGTTCGTCTACTGATTGCATCATTACGTCGCGTAGAGATATACCAAGTATAGCCCTCTCCATCCCTCGCTGAGCGATCCTGACCTTATGGAAAAGGTGAACTGTAAAAGACAATGTCTCAGCGCCGCAGGTCATCATCGAAAACACACTGCCCGAAAACTGACGAGCATAATTACCTTTTTTTTTTATTCGAATGGAGTATTAGACGAGCATGCAGGCCACGTGGTGTTAAGTGGTCGCTGCAGCCCATGGACATCTACATACAAACTCAAGCAAGCATAGGTAAGTCTTGTCTGAGCTCGTATGCAGTTGCGCTGCTACTCCGGAGGCTGGTGATCGCCTCATGTAAGTGTGGCCGGGAACTGCACCTTTTTACCGAAACACAACAGACTCAGTTTACGGCAGAAATGGGTGCAGCGGTGGTCTTTCCCCGGGAGAACGATATTAGTTCTACCACCTATGAAATTACGTAATGACGGGCGTAAATAAGGCTGTATGTTACACAATTTTGCTTAACACAATTATGTCTTAAAAAGAGCTATCACCGTAATCTCTGTGTATTCTAAAGGTAACATCCCTAAGACTGCGTCAGCATGTTTTCGCTCGACGAAGAGCAATATTACGTGAGAATAACATGACAAAGCTGAACATAATGACAGACGGAGATGAGTCGTTTCTTTAGTGTTACAATAAGTTTTATTACATTAAATATAGGTAATATACATAGTTTTAAAAAAAACAGTGTCATATTTGTCGTACATCGAACAACCCACACTTTTTTCACAATAATACTAGTATTTCTTGTTCATTATTATTTTTTGCTTATATTGAGGATTATATTCACTTTTTTAGTTTGACGTGCTTTAAAAGTGTTTTTTTTAGTTTCTATAAAGTACATTTTTCTATTTTTTAGTTCGATTTATTGTTATTTTTTTTCAAGTGGTCGGAATTATATTTAATATATTGCCACCGATTCTTAATAAGTGTATAAAGTTTGAATTAAATCTGTTCGTTGACAGTGGGTCAAAATCCAGTCCATAAGAGTGTTAAAAACAGGCTCATAATTACAAACAATCATATAAGTGAAGCTAATATAAGCGTGTTAAAATATCGGTATTTTTATTTAAAATATTTATAAAGACTTATTCTTGAGATAAAGACAAACGGTGAATAAAAAGAAAAAAATATTATTCAGCTTCATTTCTTACTTACTTACGTACTCTAGGCACCCCGAGCCAGTGACACGGGATCCATGTAAACGCAACGGGCCTGCTTCCGCTGCGTAAGCGATATTTGATGTAACCTTGCTATTCTCTAACGAAATCATTCGTCTCTGTACGCAACGGCAAACACCGCATATAATTCGACCTCGAGTTTCGAGCTGTAAAAAGTGTCAAACCACGATCTTGAGTAAATCCGCATAGCTGCGATATTTCCGCCGAGCGCTACTGTTACTTTTTTTAATTTATGAATTCTTGTTTAGATTTCCGTCTCTATATCAATGCCGCGATATACGCCGTTGGCTTATTAATAGCGTTGCAGAACTCTTAGATGTAATAAGTGTCATCGTAGACTACGTGTGGCGCACAAGTTGTTCGCTACGACACTACGTCTACGATTATGTAGACTACTGTGCGTAGCAAGGACTTTCTACTACAAGAGCGTAGCGGACTAAGCTACGCCGCGTAGCAAGATTTATAATGTTTTGTTAAAAGCTATTTATTGGATTGCGGAATGGTTACCATGCAAGAGGTCGTTGATTCAATTCTCAGCGGGGGAGAAATGTAACTGCTGAATTTATATGTCTCTTTCTGGTCTACAGAGGTGTTTGTGTCTCCATGAGACCAACAAAATAGGTTCGAAATTAGACTCCTTCAATAAGAACTCCGTCCACGTTCCACCACCATGACTAAACTAACATCTGATCGTGACGTCAGCTTTTCCGTTTTCCCACTTTGCACAATGTAATCAATTGAGTTACTTATTTGACCATTTAGAGAGATATATAACTTTTATTGCTCCAAGTTGTTTTCACACTTATTCTGAGTCAGTCAGTATACTTTGGATTTCAGTGACTTTCGTATTTACTTATACAACATGCAGGGAAGCTTACCTTAATCAGGATTGATATACGTTAACTCTCACTTGTTAATTCAATTACTGTCTCATTAGCTAATACATGAGAATGTTATCATACTATAATTCTGCCTAGGAAGGTAGTGTACCTAACCAATTTTGAGAGATTTAGAACCTTATTAGCTTACTTTAAGGTACACATTACACTGTGTACAATATTAAAATGCATTACCTAATCATGTGTAGGAATATAATAAACCATATGGTATTGTTCGAAAGACATTTGCTGATTAGTTTTCTAACATTAGTATGAGCGGTAACAATTGTAGATCATTTTGGTACTTATAACAATATAAATAGTTAATTTTGGATGACTTCTATAAAATAATTCAAAGTAATTAATTTTTAATCTTTTAATTTGAATGAATTTAATTATTGTAATATTTGCATACCTCATGAAGGTAAATATGGCGAACCAAATGTATAAAAACACCTTTTGTAAACACCCATATTTGTGCAAATAAAAGTCTTTGTCTTTGTCTTTAAAGTCAACGCACATACAGCCTTCAACTTCAAGCAAGGTAGCATGAGCATCTTGCAGCGTAATCTTTACGTTTAAAGACAAAGACAAAATGAATTATTTGCACAAATATGGGTATTACAAAAGTTGTTTTATACATTTAATAGTCCGCCATATTTACCTCAGTAAGATATGGAAATATTGTAAAAAGAAATAAAATTACTGACTAAAATCTGGGTTATAATATTGATTAAATATCCCATATAAACGCAAAGATTTCATAATAATTTGTACGGCTTTGGGCACCCAATTCACTGGGTTTTTATGCACTTATACACTACATACATACGTTAGAGTGAGAGAGAGCTAGCAACCGTTACTTTCCGTAGAAACACAGTGAACTTGCCTGAACAAAATTAGCCCTACGATTACGATTTTTGTTACAATATAATAATCATGTAATAAGGTATTTCGCAAGCCAGTTTGAAATACAGAATCATGTTCGTTTCGTAACGTAGAACTGACAAATTAAGGTGGACCCTTAACATTATGAGGTATGAAAAATAAATGTCAGATCTACCCTATATACACACAAAATTTCATGAGAATCGGCCAAGCCGTTTCGGAGCAGTTTGGCAACAAACACACGCACATGTACATGTATATGTATGTTATTTAGTATATAGGTATGTATGTAACTTTATTTGGCTGCAACCCTTTTTGCGTCCCACTAATGGGCACGGGTCTCTCCTTCATTATTTGGGAGGCCTGGAGCTTACTCCACTACGCTGCTCCAAAGCGAGTTGGTGGAGGAGGTACTTTATTTAAGAATTACAAATGCATATCGCTGAAATTATGGTCTCATTTTACATTCAAACCCATTACTCTGAATCATTTGACGACATTTTGGTTTCCGTTCTCCATATTCGGAAACAATCAATCGTTTTGATACATAATAGTTTGAATAACATTTTGACTTAATAGCCGATGTCAAAGCATTAACATTAATTTATTGTATGTTGTTTTTGGGAGAAATTTCGATTGGCTCATCACTATTGCCCATTAAACTTAACACTTAAAGTGGACACACGAAATAGTGATTAAATCGTCATTTTAAATTTCTGCTTAGCTTTAATCAAACTGGTGTAGGTGAACTTTATAAAGACAATAATGCATACAAATTATTATTTACTAGAAGCTGCCCGCGACTTCGTCCACGTGGACTTTATATAGCTTTATATAGTGGATGTTTTATAGCCTACAGCCTTCCCCTTTTTTTAATAAACATTTCCATCATATATTACATTATTATGTGTAACTCTAGCTGTTTTGGCAGCGTACGCCAGAATAGCTCGCATTGCATTTTTTCCTACAAGTACTTAACACTTAAGTCATATTTTGGACAATTCACACAATATCTTTATATAAATAGCCTGTATGTTATTCTGATGAATAAGATATATTATTGTTAAGTTTCATTAAAATTCATTCAGTAGTTTTTTTGTGAAACAGTAAGAAACATCCATACGTACAAACTTTTGCGTTTATAATATTAGTATGATTCTATATCATTAATTCAATGCAATTTGTAGCTAAATTATTCATTTGATAAATATGAGATAATAGCTAATAACACAGCTATACCTACTGTATACGTAGGCGTGAAGGCTTAAAATTATAAGCGTTGCTAAAAAGCGTTGTTAAAGTTATAAGATTGTATTGTATTTTTTTATAAGTATAGAAAATCAAAATTATGTAGGTACGTATTTTTCCAAGAAACTTTGCGTGGTTCTCGGCCTAGTAGCTTTCACCATGTCTTTCAAAATATAAGCACGATAGTAAGTATTCTGTGTGTGAAAAAAAATCTTATCAAAGGTACGCAATAAATTTTGATCTGCAGTCTCCATATGTAAATTTAATATTTTAAGGCTATTATAATTTTAAAAAAGAAACGCTTTCTACTCATATCCTCACGATAGAATATCCTGTGACGTGAGCATAAGACATACATACACCCAGACCAGGAAAAATCTCAAAATTCTACCTTTAGATATATTCCTCGCTGGAATCCAAACTCCAGACTTTTTGCATAGCCCACCGGCATGGTGTCAACTGCATCGTAGGGATTTCGTTTATTTAAAGTAGAGGCCACCTCGCGGTTTACTCCCCCGTGTTAGAAAGGGTCAGTAAATTATCAATTTTTAGTTTAGTTACGGTTCACTATTTTGGCTATAATGGCTTACACATTTTGGCTATAATGACTTACACATGAGATATAGATACTGTGGCAGGCTTTTTGAAGATTTTTTAAGATAAACATCATACATTACATAATGGTTTTGGCAGCGCACGCCAGAATAGCCCGCAGATGATAGGGTTTTTCCGATTTACTTTAACCTTAACGTCATATTTTGGACAATTCATACAATATCTTTATAAATTGTAGCCTATGTGTTACTCTGACGTATGTGTAAGCTTATATTTATAGCTATTTTTTTGTAAAGTTTCATTTAAATCCATTCAGTATTTTTTACGTGAAAGAGTAACAAACATTCACACTTACAAACTTTCGCGTTTATAATATTAGTATGATTTAGCTGTGATCTATACACATTGTCGCAATTATTAAAAAGCTCACAGGAAAAAGGAATACTCTGTTATTTTGCTATATAATTTATTCAGGTCTTCTGTGTCTGTATTGATTAGCCTTTGCTAGTTACTAAATCATTTCGTCGTAATTAAAGTCAATTACAACTGTCTAGTAATTAGAGCTATGGGGCTTTCATCAATTATTTGTGCAATTACGGGTTTCAAGGACATGCCAGTGTAAGAGGTAAATTTACATTGTTCCTAGTACCTAATTCTTATAAATTTCCTCCTACTCTTTTCAAACAATACTATTTATGAATAAATGTATTTACTCGTAAATTTCAAATGATTATATTTCAGGCACATTTGAGATGTAAACACTAATAATCCGGCGACATCATTAGACGACATTTTTGTTTCCGTTTTCTATATTCGGAAACAATCAACCGCTATGATACATTATCCTTCCAAATAAATTTGTAGATAGCGAATATCAAAGCATTAAATTTAATTTATCGTATTTTGTTCTCGAATGCGTAGGAATAATTTTGGTTTCACTCGTCATTAATGCCTTAATCATTCTTTGAAATTCTTTTACAAACTCAAAATATACTATTATTGGGTATGACCATAAAAATATCGTAGTCATATTTTTACATCGCAGATTTTCTTTAAAGTGAACCGTTATTTACACGTTGACTGATTGAATATCGTAGTCATACTTTCGCCTCGCAGCTTTTCTTTAAAGTGGAAGTGGAGTGAAAGTTATTTATACGTTGACTGGTTGATGAAAAACGACAAAGTATACATGGACATTATTTTACTGAAATCTGTAATAAACAATGATATATGGCTGCACCATATTACCCACATTTGATCATTCTATAATTGAAAATAACCGATCCGTGAGTACATTTTTATATACGTTCTTACATAAGGTATCAAACTAAATCGACTACTTTTCTGTTGATTGTAACGTGCATTGCTTAAAATGTATTATTCTCTAGCCGTAGGTGTGGCCCTGTGAATCTATTGAATTAAAAAAAATACATAGATCTTATTTACTCGTGTGTCCTTCGGTAATAGAACCATTGCTTCTAATATCCCCGCTGGAGTGCCCGAGATGGGCTGTCAGTTTACTTCGCTCCACGCGGCGCCGAACGATACGCCAGCTATCTGTTGCTACTGTAGATTTTGTATAACTTTGTGTTCCTTTTTATTATCCAAATGAGTAAGCATCCGATTCTACTCTTCCGCTCGTACATCAACCATAAAAACTCTGGTGCTTTACTTTTGATTAAGACGGAGTCGTAGGTATGTAAACTATAATCTCCAAAACAGTATAGATTATCAACCTTGCTGCTTTATCCTTCATCCATAATGTAGCTGTAGGTACATTATGGATGAAGATGAACTAAATCTTTCAATACAGAAAAAATCACGTATGCCCCTAGTTAATAGAACCCGCTGCTTGGCCTATGTATGTATGTCGTGCTCAAACGGTATGGTGCGCAGGATGTATGCTGCCTGCTGGACCGTTGCTTCCAATATCCCCGCCGGAGTGCCCGGAACTGCGACTGTCAGTTCGCGGTGCTCCACGCGGCGCCCGACAATGCATACAGCAGCTAGCATGCGCTGGTATTGCTACTACGGATGTTGTAATACTTAGTGTTCTTGAATGATTAATTGAGTGCGCCTCCGACTCTATTGTTACGTACACATTTAAATTAGGCACACAATTAACCCTGCTGCTTTAACTAAGACTATGAGCGTTGCTTAAATGGTATCTTATGATTTAATTTTAGTTACGTTTCCCCAAATTTTCCAATACAGGAAAAAATATGTATGTCCCTAGTTAATAGAACCTGCTGCTTGGCCTATGTATGTCGTGCTCAAACGGTATGGTGCGCAGGATGTATGCTGCCTGCTGGACCGTTGCTTCCAATACCCCCGCCGGAGTGCCCGGGACTGCGGCTGTCAGTTCGCGTTGCTCCACGCGGCGCCCGACGATGCGCATGCCAGCTAGCGGAGCCCCGCCCGCGAGCTATCGCGGGCATGCTCCCACTGTCAATGCCGCTGTGCGGGCTGCGACCACCAAGTAAGCTGTAGCACGCTTACGAGTGTTACGTCGCATCACGCTACGATTTTGTGCTAGTTGTTTTCAAGCTTATGGTTTGATGATAAGTTTCAGATTATGCCTAGTATTTTAAAACTGTTTTACGCTATCGCAATAAGGAATTTTGTTTTATATTGTAGCGTTGCCCCGTACAAATATATGATAATGAGGCGAAGATATATGAGGCGCTGCAAAATTGTTCCAAGTGAGCATACTTTGCTGATATCAAAATTGTATTGGAACCTTAACAAATTATATTAAGATACAATTCTTTCTTGAAAATATTGCTGTATTGCGACTTCACGTAAACTATAGTAATGAGTTTCTGTTTAGTTAACAAACAGAAATGAATCATTATTTAATATAAAAAAATAATATTTGGTTACTTTGTTTTTCATAAATTTGATGGACACTTGTATAAAATTATATTGGCAGTTACTTTCCAGCAGTTAAACTGCCAGTATACAAAGAAACAAAGTATCGACGATAGTGTTTTATGAGTCTATCCCCTAGCCAATATTTAAAATGTCAATTGCATATAGCATTATGTGGTAATATGCTTTATTAGTGACAACTGCATCGTAAAAGAATATAATCTTACGATGCAAGTCAATTGCAACATAAAACATAACAGATTAGATTACAATGTAAAATATTGCTTTAGCGTACAACAGTTTTATATTCGTCGTAACTTTTATCTACTCGTAGTGTTATTTTCATAAGCTTGCAAACGACTAGTATAAATAATTTATAATTTAATGTACACAGTAGTTGTTATAGCACAAAACGCTCGAATCGACGCACTTACACAACTTTGTAAAGACGTATTTTTTGCACCCACCGCTTGTGGATGTGACTTGGAGTTTCTGGAGTTTTGGACTTTAGGTTTTAACTCTCAGGATGGCTACATCGTTCATTCATTGCTACCTTTGTATTGTGAAATTATTGATTATTAGCTACAAGATAAACAAGAATTTAATATATAATTCCATATATAATTCGTGTCTCATTTCACTCACAAATCACTTTTTGCATTGGAATTTTACACAGAGTTATAAAATTATCGACCCCAGTTGCATAATAATGTTGATTTCTTTTTTTAATTCATAAAAAAGTTTGTATTTCAAACGAAAATTTCCCAAACCATCTTTACTATATGATACCTATTCTAAAAAAAGTTTTTGGTAGATATTTTTGAAAAATTTTGCTTTTCACATCTTTTGCTATCTAAAGAGCCTTCGCAAAAGCATTATAGCGTAAAGTTATGTAACATATACTTATGGTATTTACTATACCTACTCTACAACTATAAGACGATCTTTCATACGATTGTTAGGAGTTTGGTTTTCTCACGACGATAATAGTCAAATATTAAAAGCAGACACATTCAACACATTAACATTTTCTAGTATTTATTATTCGTGAAGCTCACATTACACAACACACGTGCATTAAACGTGTCGTTACTGCCCGCTGCTATATGAATTTTCCTGTGTGTGAGTTTCCCCAGCTTTCTGTATAAAATATATCGTATCACATCATTGAACGATAGATTTTGTAGGTGTGCGTTTAAAACGTTCACAAAACGAGTCGTTTGCGAAGGGTCTTACTATTTATTTTAATAATAATAATAAATATCTTTGGACAATTCACACAACACCATCTGATTCCAAACTAAGCAGAGCTTGTACTATGGTAATCAGAAAGCTGATAAACATACTTATATAATTCTAAATACATACTTAAATAGATAAATCAATTCGATATTTCATTCGTCAATTCGAGCAATTTGTACATAAGAAAACTACTGTTTGCATTAGATTATGAATTGCAGTGTGTCACGGGTGGTAGTGTCCAGTTCCACTTATCGGTAAAGCAAGCACTAATATCTGGTGGTTTTCACTGGCTCTCTTTTATGTGTTTTCACAGGCACGCCAAGAGCACGTGAAAAATTTTGATTTCCTAATACAATATAGAAATAAGTAATATATTATTACCTAGGATTATTTTACAAACATAAAAAATATGAAAAAATCCCAGTCATTTATTTTTAGAGTAAGTTTCACATCCGTTATACATAATAATATGTGGTTTCAACAAATCAAGCGTTAGATTTCTACATATCCTATATACTCGTAGACATTTTAAATGAACCATAACTACAAAAGTATAAATAAAACTAGAATTTTCACAAAGAACATAGTTTTTCTAAAATCTTAAATTGCGTTTTCCAGACATATAACCCCTTTTCTAAAACGTACAGATTTGTTTTAGAATATTTGTATTATCATGCATTTCGAAATCTTTATGGAAATAATAGAAATAATTTTAAACAGGATTGCAAGCTTGAAATATGTTTCTGAAAGGTGTGCACTGCGCATTGTACGTGATGTGTTTTTGTATATGCACCTTGTTTTATACGCTTGTGTTTTCATGAAGAAATAATATGTTTTTGTGGTAATATTGTACATCGGTCTTATTGTACAAAACAGTTTAGTAGGTGATAGAACTATTATCGTTCGCCCGGGGAAGTATCACCGCTGCACCCACTTCTGCCGTGAACCAATTTTGTTGTGTTGCGGTGGAAAGGTGCAGTTGCCGACCACACTTACATGAGGCGACCACCAGCCTCCGGAGTAGCAGCGCAACTGCATACGACCTCAGACAAGACTTATCTATGCTTGCTTGATGTTGTATGTAGATGTCCATGGGCTGCAGCGACCACTTAACACCACGTGGCCTGCATCCTCGTCTGCTACTCCATTCAGAAAAAATAAAATAAAAAAACAGTTTTATTAACTGACTTAAACAGTTACAATTAGGAGTATTTTTTATGTACGAGTATGTATATTCATCAATTTTAGGGTAATCATAATCATAATCATTATTTATTGCAATATATGGTACGAACATAGGTTCTTAACTAATTATTTTCGGCCATATTTGACCCATTTGGGAATGCAATAACAACTTTTAAAATTTATTCTTTATAGTTTTAATTAATTTAGTAGTACTTATTTTAAATTTGAATGCATTATAACTATGGTCTCTCCCTATTGTTGGGGAGGCCAGGAGCTTACTCCACCACGCTGCTCCAATGCAGGTTGGTAGAGATACGGGTTAGTGGCCTACCCGCTGTCGGATGTTTTCAAACCGCCCATAAGGCGTCCGACAAGGTTTAACGATTGTTAGCTATCGACAACAACCGGGATCGACGGCTTAACGTGTACTCCGAAGCACGGAAACGCGCCTGAAATTGTTTGCCACTAGCGGTCACCCATCGCCCACCAGACCGCGCCCGTTTGGCTTAGTTGCGTAGATCGTTTGCATTCTACGCTGATCGCCGGGCTATGCGCGCTACAAAGAATGTACACTGAGTATAAATGTTATTGAAGTATTTTCTGTATTTTCAATTTTCAGTTACTCTCTCTGATTATTGAATCTCGCATTTATTTATTACTCGCCAAGTCAACAAATATAATTACTAGACATTTTTTCATTGTCTAAATTTTCATTTGTTTATTAATTTTACGGAATATTTTGTATTTGAATTGATTAAGAAGCCATAATGGTTTGCCGGTCTGATTATAATTGAATTTTGAATAAAGAAACGCGTCAGATCATTTAACCACCAGACTGAAAATTAATTCGTAACAAAAATTACATATTCAAGGCTTACATTGTAGGCTTTTATTATAATAATTATTTCAAAGCCAATCTATTATACTAATCGTGACCAAGCACTTGTTACCATTACAATAATCTTTTTTAATCGTACGAAATATAGAACGGCCTTGTATATTTGATTTATATTATTTAATAGGGTTTAATTCTTTTCCCCACTCTCTAACAACTCTCATTTGAGCAGCGTGGTAGAGTAAGCTCCAGGCCTCCCCAGTAATGAAGGGAAAATATTTGGCTCCTACTGCTAGATAGCTTAAGGCCAGAGGGACGCAATAAAAATAAAATAATAAATAAATAAATAATGTTTCACTCATAGTCCCACAGAAAGATATACTCATTTTCGTGGGTACCATGGACATAACACCCAGACCGAGAACAGAAATTTGAAACTCATCATTCAAATTGGTGCTTCGCTGGGAATCAAACCCGGGACCCACCGATCGGCAGTCCGGCATGGTAACCATCACGCCACGCGGGTGGACACAGGGGAATAATGAGGGGAACATTTTTGGGTCCTACTTTTAGATAGCTGGACACCAGAGGGACGCAATTTTTGTTTTTAGGGTTCCGTGCCTCAAAAGGTAAAAACGGAACCCTTATAGGATCACTTTGTTGTTCGTCCGTTTCTCTGTCAAAACCGTCAAAACGGGCCATGCGCTGTTTATCTGTGAAGTTTTTTCCAAGGACGCGTAAAGGTGTCGAGTGGAAATTAATTTAATAAATATTCAAATTTATTATTCCTTGAAGCTGAAAAATAAAACCAATGAATAATTTAACTTTAAAGGATCTTGAGAGATAACTAAGTGTTTTTTTCTTACGGATTCTCTTTAAAACATATTTTTTATTATTTCGCATTAAAGAAATCCGCTCTTCAGGGAGAGAGATCCGTGACCATGACCGCAGTAACAGTAACAGTAGCAGTAACAACAAAAGGGTAACAATTACATTATCTTAAGTAATACCTTTATGCACAATACACTTCTATCGCGGTTTTTTTATGAATTTACTTCGAACATACTCGTAACTTCTCGGCTCTTTACTAACGAGCTTCGGATGAAAAATCGTAAAAATCTTCAACTTATTAAGACTAATATATGTATGTTTTCAATGTATTCCATTATGAGAGAGTGAAACATATAAATTATGAGATGAATAAAGGCTAAAATAAAAACAATAAATAAATTATATCCAACTTAATGTCTTGACATACCTACCTACTTATTTAGAATTTTCAGGACGACATGGGATATATAAATTAAAGGTTCCATTACAGAATGCTGTTCGCATTTTGTTTTTATGAGATGCTTGATGATTATTATGATTAATCGTTTGATGTGAAATGAATATAATTTATTTGCGCAAATATGGGGATTTCAAAAGTTATTCATGTACCTTTTTAGTCCGGCATATTTGCCTCAGCGAGGTATGTAAATTTGGGGGATCGGGAGGATCAAAATAATTAGGTTCCGAAGCGTTAAGTAAATGCAGACTTTTATTCATATGGACCTGCTCAGCCCATATCCCAAAAAGTTGGTAATGTCAGACATGTAGGTTGTCTTACAACAATATATTTGTATAACGTCAAAATGGAATAATTAGGTACGTATAATATTATGTAACGAATCCCACGACCTACATGTGTGAAAAATGACGCAAAGCAACGTGATGCGACACGTTGTGAAAATATCAATTATAATGTTGTACCTACATCGAGTCTTATGTAATAAAGTTAATATTAAACGTCATTATTACTACGACTAGCCTTCCTTCCAATTGAT
This sequence comes from Pyrgus malvae, assembly GCA_911387765.1. Taxonomy (NCBI): domain Eukaryota; kingdom Metazoa; phylum Arthropoda; class Insecta; order Lepidoptera; family Hesperiidae; genus Pyrgus; species Pyrgus malvae. The sequence goes on from OU426958.1 coordinate 17,866,923, forward strand.
TTCCATTGCTCATATATAGCAACATAGATAGAGGGGCGCGCCGTAATAAAATCATTTTATGTAGCAATAAAGTGGCTTCCTAACAGTTGAGCTTCAACCCGGTACTGTGTAATTAAAATACACTGTTAGATCTGACGGACACATTCTCTTTTAGAATTGAAATAGTTCATGTTTTTTACAATTTTGTGCATAACAGGTATACACGGTGTCGGCAAACATTGTCAGAATATATTACAATAATTTCCATATTAATCAGAAGTGCACACCGGTGTTCGAACCGGGGGCATCGTCGGTGACCGATTTCTTAACTTCTCTGCATCATCATTTGAAATTTTAGCTACGGGATATTACGACGCATTTTATTTTCAAGCTCCTTATATTCAAACTACCGAAATAAATATAATGAACAACCGCGATAGTCTCAAACAGCGTTTTACTCAGCCATCGCTACTCAAGTCCTTACTTAGTAGAGAGAGTAGAACAATAATAATTTTGTGTTGCAGTGGTCCTTTCCCACAACTTAAATAATTACAAGGGAACGGTTACAATTGCTGTAATTTATTCGAACGACCTTACATTTCATATACGTGCGCAACATTTGTAAGTAAGGGCCTATAAGTTATAACTAAGTAAACTCGGTTGAGAACTTCTGATTCTAAGCAAATTGTTTGCGACGTACTAAAAGTTTCAATCTTATTACTCGATTGCTTTTGATTTGTATATTACAATTGTGCGCTTGGCTTGGTTTAACAGACAAACAACATAATATCACACAAATATGCGAGAGCCCTAAGACCTCCTTAAACTGACACTATTGCAAAATTCGTTCTCAGCAGATTTTTTTAACTTAGACTATCTTCCTGCCAATTTCGATGTTTGTACGTGAGACGGTTTTGGATATTTCGTGATGATTGAGTGGGTCACCGTTCATTTTCATTGTATTTTGAATTCTCCGCAACCCGTGTCTTAGCCAGTCAAAAAAGTTTAAATTCTTGTACAATTATCGTTTTATGACGCTGAAACCTGAAAAAAAAATGGTCCGAGATTTTTATTTGAAGTCAGTTGTTATCAACTAATTTTGGTACTGTCTATCATTTCTCGAAATATCTTAATATTATTTTATTATGTATTATGTTTATTTATTTGTAATTTATTATATATATGTAATTTTATAGTATATTTATTATATATACATATATATAGATACTGTTATTTATATATGTATGTTATATGTGACTATATATATAAAATTTAACTAATACGCTTTGGATCGACGAGTAATAACCGTTACCACTATCCTTAATTATTTTATTGTTGCTACCTACTAAAAACTCTCACCAACAACCAGGGTTGACTGGTAGAGAATGCCTATCGGCATTAAGTCCGCCCTTTGTACAACATTGTTTAGTTGTGACAATAAAGAGTAAATAAATAAATAAATAAATAAACCCTTTTCCATCCAATTTAAAAAATTACAAGGAAACAGTTAAAATTGCTGTATTAATTAATTTTTGCGACCCTCCATTTCATATACGTGACAACATCTGTAAGTAAGGGCCTTTAAGTTAAAACTTAGTAACTTAAGTAAACTTGGTTAAGAACTTATGATTCTAAGCAAATTGTTTGTGACGTACTCAAAGTTTCAATATTACGAGTATTACCCGATTGTTTTTGATTTCATATATTACAATTTGTGCACTTGGCTTAGTTTAACAGACAAACAACATAATATTATACAAACTTGATAGAGCCCTTAGACCTCCTTAATCCGACCCTGTTGCAAAACCCGTTCTCAACAGTTTTTTTTTATCTACTGACAGGTATGACACCCGTCAGACAGAGGAGTGGCCTTTACGGGCGAACCCCTCATCCCAACGTGCATGCACAATGTGCCTTCTAGTTATATACAACTATTGTATGTGTGTGTCGGTGTCAATATTATCGGTGCATAGAAAATGACGTTTTTAATTGAAATTGATATTATTTAGAAATGTATGCGTCTGTAGCGATGAAATAATATTTGTGAATGTGTGACAAAATTAAAATGTGTGCGTTCTTCCCCCCGCACCAGACTTGGCACAAAAATTGAACAACTGAAACAATTCGAAGATAAATTCAAAAAACCTAAGGTATATTTTTTAAAGTTATAAAATCTACATTTCACAGACTTAAACAGCATCTTCCGTATTTAAAATTAAATCTATATATCTTCAATAAATATAGCTTCAGAAGTTTTACTTCACTGAATAAGTAGAAACAGCTGGCCAATTTATTGCGATGCCGGTTATTTTCTATAGCCTTGGGACATGCGAATGCGTGGTGCTTTGTTGGATAATATCGTCCACTTCACGTCAGTTTCATGACCGTCTCGTTTATAATTTTATACGCTGGCTCTGTTTTGCATAACTTCACTTATGGGAGCTTTCATCTTTATGGGCAAAATATTCATTTCTAAAGATGCAAAAATTTTAAAGCGGCCACCAATGAAATTTTATTAATAAATGAAAAATATCCACATGTACATATATTATAATATTAACAAAGGAACACAATAATATTCTACTATAGAAACGAATATGTGCAGAGTTTCTCATAAAGGTAATGTCAGTCTCTCAGACTATGATGAAAAGAGAGGGCTTTAGTTCAGTATGATTTACCTATAGCCACATAGCCCATAATCTGTCTCTAGGTACCGCGTACCTCTTGACCCAGAAAATAAAAAGAAAACAGGTAAGTACAGAAAATATAACGTATCGTTATGTACGATATTCTCAGGAAATTTTCATAAAAAGATATGGTATGACTAAATTTGAATATCATACAAATCTTTGTTTAAAAACGTTAAACGTATGATAATATTATTAGAATACTAGAAATTTTTTGAAGTTTAAACTTGTTGGCCACCTCAAACTACAGCCAATCCAATCAGAGCTAATCGGTGTTTAAACGTTGAACATATGTGAATATTATTAGAATACTTGAAATTTTTAGAACTTTAAACTTGTTGGCCACCTCAAACTACAGCCAATCCAATCAGAGCTAATCGGTGTTTAAACGTTAAACGTATGTAGATATTATTAGAATACTAGAAATTTTTAGAACTTTAAACTTGTTGGCCACCTCAAACTACAGCCAATCCAATCAGAGCTAATCGGTGTTTAAACGTTAAACGTATGTTAATATTATTAGAATACTAGAAATTTTTAGAACTTTAAACTTGTTGGCCACCTCAAACTACAGCCAATGCAATCAGAGCTAATCGGTGTTTAAACGTTAAACGTATGTAGATATTATTAGAATACTTGAAATTTTTAGAACTTTAAACTTGTTGGCCACCTCAAACTACAGCCAATCCAATCAGAGCTAATCGGTGTTTAAACGTTAAACGTATGTTGATGTTATTAGAATACTTGAAATTTTTAGAACTTTAAACTTGTTGGCCACCTCAAACTACAGCCAATCTAATCAGAGCTAATCGGTGTTTAAACGTATGTAAATATTATTAGAATACTTGAAATTTTTAGAACTTTAAACTTGTTGGCCACCTCAAACTACAGCCAATCCAATCAGAGCTAATCGGTGTTTAAACGTTAAACGTATGTTGATGTTATTAGAATACTTGAAATTTTTAGAACTTTAAACTTGTTGGCCACCTCAAACTACAGCCAATCTAATCAGAGCTAATCGGTGTTTAAACGTATGTAAATATTATTAGAATACTTGAAATTTTTAGAACTTTAAACTTGTTGGCCACCTCAAACTACAGCCAATCTAATCAGAGCTAATCGGTGTTTAAACGTATGTAAATATTATTAGAATACTTGAAATTTTTAGAACTTTAAACTTGTTGGCCACCTCAAACTACAGCCAATCCAATCAGAGCTAATCGGTGTTTAAACGTTAAACGTATGTAGATATTATTAGAATACTAGAAATTTTTAGAACTTTAAACTTGTTGGCCACCTCAAACTACAGCTAATCCAATCAGAGCTAATCTGTTTTTAAAAATGTTAAATATGTTGATATTATTAGAATATTAGAAATCATTAGAACTTTAAATTTGTTAGCTACCTCCAAACTACAGCCGATCCAATCAGATGTAATCTGAGTAATAAGCATAATAAAGTGATTTATTGCAAGAAATGGGCAGTAAAGAGTTGTACTAAAATTATGTGAAATAAAAACCATACAAAGTTCATTCTTTTGAAACACGAGAAACAGGTTACTGAACTTCAGTATACGAAAATTTACCGCTAAATGAAATTCAACGATCAAACAGTCTAACTTCATGTTTCTATCATGCAAATTTCAACATGTTAGGTTCAAAGTTCTCCACTTCCTCTGACTTTATTCGTAATTTGCGTGACTTAAATATAACGGGCTATCTACATCGATGAAGTTTGAAAAACTTTTAGAATATAGACATTCTCAAACATTTCCTGAGTCATTGAATTTGTGGCAGCATAAAGATATATAAATATACTTTGTAAAGGTGACCTGTAAAAAGCTGTCAATCAAAGCTGGCAACGCACAGGACTCTGAGTTTGGATAGGACCTCTCTACTGACATAACGGCCCTTCTATATAATTTTGAGCTAGCCTTTGAAAAAATAACGTTTTATTTCAACAATTTGTCTGAGTTACGTTATCTTAGTTAAGTTGCTGTTGTTTGATTTGTTTTGTGTTGAAAGCTTAAAAGCATGATAAGTTTTTCTTTCTATCGTCACCGCAAAACTCTAATACAGAGCGGGTTTCTTTGTAAGTAACTCCAAAAATATATCGCTACTAATAATGTTATTTCTATACATTAAAGCGAAACATTCTGCACTTACTGAGCGATGGTTCTGATGGTTTACATGAAATATATTTCAAAAAGTTTGAAATTGAATTCTTAATCCCTATAAATAACTGTTCTGTAATTGTTCAGAAATTAACTCCAACAAGCGGCTGCCCGCAACTTCGTCCGCGTGGACATTAGTTTGAGATTTTTTCTAAAATAAAAGTAGCCTAAGTAACTTATTACATCAGCTACTTGCCAGTGAAAGTCGCGTCAAAATCGGTCCAGCCGTTTCGGAGATTAGCCGGAACAAACAGACAGACAGACAAAAATAGTAAAAAATGTTATTTTGGTATTTGTACTGTACACACATTCATGTGCATGTAATAACAAGCGGTTTTTTTAAATTACAAACAGACACTCCAATTTTATTTATTCTCCGGAAGTATATTTCACTTTCCCCATTTCACCAGTCCAATCGATAAAGATAGGCAAAAATGAAGAGACTTCCACTTGAAATTGCCAAATGTATCGAAAAAGTTCAGTTGAGAAATATTGTAAAGCTTAGAAAGTTACGTGAGCCAAATGGCTGGCTCAAATTGTATGTGTTATGTATATGTAGCTAGGTATATTGGCATTCCTATAAATTACCTGTACGTTGACTTATAAAATGTTATTGAAATTAAAATAATTTGTTATTATAGCAATCAATTGGCTACCTAGCTTAGAGGAATGATACTACATACATAATAATATATTTAACGCTGCGCTACCCAGCAGCGAGCGTAGCTCTATTACAGTTTATTATAGCTGTAATAGCGAATATTTATCCCTTTGAAGCAAGGAGAAATAAACGACTGCATATGTACTATAGTTCGTTGGCTTCTGCGCAGCTAATCACGCGAAGTCCTAGAGACAAAGATTCGTTGTGAGAACTATATGACCCTTCATCACCCTTTTGTCATCGAATCATCGAAAATTTAATATCCCATAGCAAAATCCTCGAGAAATTGCAAAATGTATCGAACAGGTCCAGTTTAGAAATATAGGAAAGTTAAGCGCACTCCGAAGATCACATTACAGCAATTTAAACTCCGTAATACTTTATACCGATACATCCAGGTGAGTTATTTTCTCATGTTGCTTAATGTAGCTTCGAGTATACAGGCGGGAATAACGTGTGGAATTTTCTGGCGAATTACATCAACGTCGACGTACAATGCGATATTGGAATTTGGTCAAGTTTGTTGAAAATGAAACAACACTGTTAAAACTTGAATTTTCAAAAATGTTGATTCTAACAAATACCTAGTACGTGCAATAATTTTGAATTATCTGAAAAGAACCAAAAAATATCTGAGACTTTATTATGATAAACTTTTCAAACGTGTACACAGTTCAATGTATGCCAAGTTACATCATATTGCCCATTCTCCTTTGCCTGACTCCCATTTACAAAAATGTACGATTATCTTTACTAAATTTCACCATTTGCTAACTACTGTACATAATATAGTAATATAGTAACTTTGATAAGAAGGTATAAAGCTACTAATAAATAGGAAAATTCTAATAACTTGCCTTTTACCACACATTGTTTAAACGTGTACATACGATACTGTATGCAAAGTTACTGCACTTTATAATTATTTAATTTTGGAATCTCTTACAAAAATCTACGATTTTCCCCGGCTTTTACTACAATATCGACCTATGGTGATTATAGAACACATGAGAGGCAAAAGTTCAAGACAATCAAAATTAAAAACTTTCATAACAAATTCCACGCAAAATTCCAATACGTATTGAAAAGGTCCATTTCAGAAAAATATAGCTCAGTCTACTCCAGGGATTATATTGCGGATATTTTCGTGTCCCCACAGGTTACGTGAGCTGGCAATCTCATCATATTGGCTATATAGCTACGATTAAATAGAATTGTAAATAACTACGATGACTTTCAATGCATTGCTACCAGTCTTCCAGGGGTTTGAATACCAATGTTTAACTTTGCCGACATTATTATTAGTACTATTTTGTTACGATGTTTCCCAATCAAACAATCAATCAATGCTTTATTGTGGAATACAAGTACATTAATGGTGTTAACATTTTGTTCTTCCATATTCCCGCCGTAATAGGCACACAATAATTAAAAATACATACTTAAACCTAATTTTAAAAATAAAGAAAAATTTAAATTGAAATTATAACTAACATATTTTATAAGAAAGAATTAATAATTAAAAAAATTATAACAATAAATGTCGATTATTGAAATTAGTTAATTATTAGTCAAAAATTTTGTCAGTTAAAAATTCATTGACGTCACACGTTCTCGTCACATTTGTTCACGAAAAAGTTTCTTAAATTTTCTTTAAATATTTTTACATCAACAGTGGCACGTATAGACCTCGGTAGTTTATTGTAAATTGGTGCTCTGTTGAATACGCTCTGCTTAAATAAATGTGTTTTGCAAGGTGGGATATATAATTTGTCCTCATTTCTAGCTCGCTGGCGAAACTGGAAGGAAGAGTTCAATATTATTTCTCACAAATATACTGCACTCTAGTATGTTAAGGCAGGGTAGTGTCAGAATTTTTAAAGTTTTAAATATGGGTTTGCAGGATTCTCTACGTTTCATATTACACATAGACCTTATACACCGTTTCTGTGCTTTGAACGCCATTTCCTTGTTTATTGAATTTCATAAAAATATTTTTTCCGAATATCTACGCAATAAGATCATTAAGTAATTCTATGACAACACTGCGGTTTGATATTACATTTTATTGATAAGAAATCTAAATGTAATTACATTATCTAAGCTGTTATGTGTAAAAAACATTTCTTAAGTAAGACTGACGTGTACTTCTTTAGAGCTATCTCACTGACACTTATGTGAAACAATAATTCAAACCTTATAATTTAACGTGGGAGTTTAATTCAAATTAAGCTCCGTTGGTTCTGCTGAAAGTGAAGATAATCTTATTACCGACCCCTAAATCCAGTTAAGACTCTACTGTTCGCCATTCCGAGACAAAGTGGGGGCCTTAACAAATCCAGTGTTGAAGTTATTGTACTTGCGATTCAAATATTAATACGTCTGTTTTAGCGAAGGACTTTGTTCACATTAAGCTAGTGATGGAACAGAAATTAAACGATAAATTTGTATGCAATAACTAAGAAAGTGTAACGCTTATTCAAAATTTTACTATCGCCGCCCGCGACTTTGTCCGCGTTGACTTTGGTATTAGTCATAGCATGATGTTATATAACCTAAAGCCTTCCTCGATAAATAAACTATCCAACACAAAAATATTTTTTCAATTCGACCTAGTAGTTCCTAAGATTGGCTGCAAGCCATTTTGCGTCCCACTGCTGGGCATGGGTCTCACCCCTTTAGTAGGGAGGCCTGGAGCTTACTCAACCACGCTGCTCCAATGCGGGTTGGTGAAGATGCGGGTTAGTGGCCAACACGCTGTCGGATGTTTTCAAACCACCCATAAGGCCTCCGACAAGGTTTAACGACTGTTATCTAACGACAACAACCGGGACCGACGGCTTAACGTGCTCTCCGAAGCACGGAAACGCGCATGAAATTTTTTGCCACTAGCGGTCACCCATCTTACACCCGACCACGCCCGTTTGGCTTCGTCGCATAGATCGCTTGCGTTCTATGCTAACCGCCGGGCCACGCGCGCTTCTGCATGTTATAAAACATGTTAAATAACAGGTTATTATTTACTCAAGATGCAATGGATGCGGTGCGGGGCATTGTGTATAGGAGCGACTAACGAAAATGTTATACAACATTGTTATTCTAATGTGTACAGTATTGTTATATGTTGCAAAGTTGAAAAACAATGTCAGATAATGTGGATGTGTCATAAACCGCAAGTTATACAACATGTTATTTAATCTGTACGCACCTTTAGTAAAATGTATAAAGATGTCTCGTTTTATAATAATAATATTTAATTTAATAACATAACCTTTATATATTTACGTCCAATAACGCTTCACACTCATAGCCCCACAGTAGGGTAGATATACTCTGTGTCGTGGGTACTATGGACATACATTATAAAGACAGAAACACGAACACCCAGACCGAGAACAGAAATTTCGAACTCATCATTCAAATCTCTGCTTCGCTGGGAATCGAACCCGGAACCCTCCGATTGGTAACCATAACGCCACGCGGGTCGTAAGCGTTTTGACAGCTCATTAAAAGTATCTTAATTGATTTGGTAGTACAAGACTTAATAATTAATAATAATTAATACCTAATCCTTTACTATTCGATGGTAAAACGAAGTCAATCCAGCGTGGGTCTCAAGTCTTTGAGAAATGAGAAACAGTTTTGCTTTAATTCAGTAAATAATTTACAATCAAGTAATCATGCTCTGATGGAAACAGTTTTAATTTTAAATGCAGAGATTAAAAGTTCTGATAACTTCGTATTCAAATCTTAATAAAATTGCGGATTGATAAGATTTTTGATAAACATAATGGTTTTTAAAACGTAATGCAATAAAATTACCTTGTATATTTAATAGAAAACTTAACAAATTTTTTAATTCATAACATATTATACCTTGTAGTAGTAGAGAAACAGCGATAGCCCTTTGATTAAAATAAGTCACCGATCTTCCACGGTGGAATTTGATGGTTTTAATCCAGGCGCGCCTTTGACAAAAACTCTTCTCCGTAAAGCAGTCATACTTAAGATGTATGTCTGCTCTACGGCTGCTTTACATAAAAATTACATTATAATGTAAACTGCTCAGTTCACAGTAGAGTTCATATTATCCTTAACAGTAAAACATTGAAATATTTGGTTACACGACGACCCATGTAGTGTAATGGTCACCATGCCGGCCTGCCGATTGGAGGGTCCTTGTTCGATTCCCGGCGAAGCAAATAAATAAAATAAATAAATAAACGTTACTCACTCACGCCCCACAGTATGGTAATTGATACCGTGTGTCGTGGGTAACATGTCCATGTTACCCACGACACATCCTGTCTTTGTATGTGTCCACATACAAAGACAGGAACACAAACACCCAGATCGAGAACAGAAATTTAAACTCATCATTCAAATTTCTGTTTCGCCGGGAATCGAACCCGGGACCCCTCGATTGGCAGTATGGCATGATAACCATTGCGCCACGTCAAGAAAAAATTTGAATGATGAGTTTAAAATTTCTGTTCTCGGTCTGGGTGTTTGTATTTCTGTCTTTTGTACAGGGTATATCTACCCTACGACTAAGATTTTGAGTAAGAAACGTTATTATTACGATTTTCTCCATTACAGTGCATGCAATACAAAAAAAATATACATTGGCTTGCGTGGACTACAACCTACGGCTGCAACCCTTTTTGGGTCCCACTGCTCGACAAGGGTCTCTTCTCCCTATTGGGGAGGCCTTGAGCTTACTCCACCACGCGGCTCCAATGCGGGTTGGTGGAGATGCGGGCTAGTGGCCATCAGCTAGCGTTAAACCGGTACTGATGGTTTAACGTGCCCTCCGAAACACGGAAACGCACATGAGATTTTTTGCCAGTTGCGGTCACCCTACTTACACCCGACCGCACCCGTTTGGCTTGGCTGCATAGACCGCTTGATCTAATCGACTACGACCTAATGATGAAAAAAGAGCTGTACTAAGCAGTGAGTAATTTACTGAATAAATAAAAACAAAATACTTTAAATATCTATTACATTTTTACTGTTCTCTAAAGGTAGACAGTAAAGTTATGTACAATACGACATTGCGCGATTCCTTCATAGCTTTGAGTTTGTTCAAAGGTTTTTCTTTTTAAAGAGACTTTTCCTTCTTAACTAAAAGGTACAGAAACATAAAAAAGAGCGTATTTATGGAATGATTTTATGCAGTTGTCTTTGCAACTAAGTGTACTTTTGTTGAAAACGTTTTCATTCATTAGCAATACTTCCACTTTGAAATATTTTTCTGATACTTACATTATAAAAAGGTATACCATGTAAGTAAGTACCCATAAAAATGTTTTATTGCGCTCTATGAGCCTTATTTCAATGCCAGGGTGGAGCGAATTCCTTTTTTATCTTCTTTTAAGAAGTATTTGTGTAAAATTTCAGCAAATTTAATTAATTTCTTGAGGTGGCGCATTAAGTTTGAAGTGTTTAAAAAATATTAAATTAGGATTTTAAATAGGCGTTTATATAATATAATTTTGGGAAGTGTTTTGCATTGCAAGGAGTTATTTATAATTTATATTATAATATTTAATAACCTTTTTTTTTGTTTTTCTCTACTAGCAGGTCAGGTTTCCGGCAATGATTTTGGATAGATAAAAAAATTATCAAAAGATAATTGAATTTTTTTTCTTTTCAGCATATGCGTTGGTCACACACGCACACGCAAAGCTTGGAGTGTGAGGAGCGACTACTCGCGCGGTGCAACCGGCCGCGCGTCAACTCGGCCATCTTTGTATCTGCCGAGCCCACTGGCTTCGCTGGTTTCGATGCTGGCGAGTTTCTGAGACGACACGGTTCGCAGTCTAAGCTGTGTCGCAAAGCAAGGTAACCAAGTACTTATTGTTTATTGAAGATTTAAGATTACTGACGAATAGCTTCATTCGTATCTGCCTTGTTAGTTTTGAAGTTCCTGAAGCGACATGGTCCCAGTCCAGGATGAAATAAAATACTTTTTAGATTATGAATATTTTCACGAGAATTATTAAATCGTTATAATAAATAAATATAACTGTAAATAAACAGAATTGGACACATTTTTCTTTTGAGTAAAATATGACTATAAAAGTTTTGCTAAGAACTCACTTCGGTTCAAGCGTCTTCAATTCAATAATAAATTACTTCACCGAAGAAAGAGATGCGCTGAAGGGTCAGTTGTAAAAGTTATATCATGGAAATGTACATATAGATAATAATCTCAAAAAAATTACAGGTCGGCTGATAACATACCACTTACAACCATGTCAGACTCATCGGAGAGGCTCTGCAAAGCTAAAGCGCCAAGAGAGGAGACGATCAACGAAGAAGTTAGTAAGTCTGATGACAGTGGAAGCGTGGAAACAGTTAAACATTTCGGCCTACCAATCCTCTCTGTGTCTGGCCCATCACCCCCAGATGAGGACTACGACCAGATAGACGAGTACCTGTAGCATTTCCACACAAGTTTCCAGCTTAAATATGTGCTGGAAAAAATGAGGCCTCCTTGGCCCAGTCCTGCACAAAGCCCTTAATCTGGAAGCTTCAGTGTTTGCACTTGACTCTCAAACGATTTCAATTTTAATCCTGTGTGAAAGTGTGTAAAGTGTGTGTTTCGGAAACTTTTTGCATCACAACGAATCTTCGGAGACTTTCGGCTTATATCTATCGTTAATTAAAAGTGTGTCTTGATGAGGGACCATAGTTTTAGAACGGTGTGAGTTTTCATCTACCTTTGTGACTTTACTGTCTTGTATCTCTATTGAGTGTCTAGTTACTCTAGTAAAAATGAATAGTTATATTTCGTCGATTAGGTATTTTAAATCACTATTATAGATTATAAGGACTGCACAATAACTTTATGGTATATAGACATAAATTTTAACAGTGCCACTCTACATTTTAATAAGTAACTTACTTATACTCAAATTGATGTCTATAATGATATTCTTATAAGCAATTTTAATGTAAGTATTACTTAAATTTATGTATTTTAAATCTACATATGTACAAAATTGAGGATATCAGTGAGATTTTCGTTGCAATTTTGGTGTTCACCATGAACATTTAGTGTAAGAATAGTAAATGATCTATCTTTACTTAGTCATGATCTTTTATCGTGTAAGTTCTAGCATTTAAATACTTTTTAGTATAGATCTATGAAGAGACATGAAGGTTGAACTTTGGTCCAATGATTGTATTATCTGCACATGGTGTTTTTAGAATAAGGCAATTTTGATTTTATTAGAAAACCACCCTCACACGGTTTAAATTCTCGAAAGCTTTGTAGTAATCAAAATGTAATATTAATTTGAACAGAAAATTATAAAATTATTGCTTGTTATTTAGGATTGCCTTTTTCGATAATAATAATAATAATAATAAAAATATTTGACGTTTGCAAACTTTCGTAATTACAAAAAAATCTTGTACATTTCAAGATTTTCTTTTCTTGTTCTTGTTTTGAAATGTCAATTACTTGGTTTTCTTGAAAATAATCACCTTGTATACGTATAAATTATAAATGAGTATTTGTTTGTTTTACTACCGATATAAATATAACTATATCCTCAAAATATTAAATCCAAATTGGAGTATTGGCCTACGTTGAATAAGTAGTTAAAATGTGTTTAAAGTTGATTTACCCTGAAATATTATTAATTCATTATAGAAATAGCAAATCCAGTTTTGAAGCTAAGACTTTATTATTCCCTCCACTACTTATAGATTTTCTCAATGGTTAAGATTGTGGTATGATATACTTGTTAGAGAATAAATCTGAAAATGAGCGTTGGTTGGCATTAAAACAATATTGATAGTAACGGAAAAAAATCGCTACGTTTGACTTCAATTATGATGTTCGAAGACTCGTCCTTAACGAATAATTTATTTCACGGAACTTTAACTTATTTTCTCGTAAGAGAACTCATTGATTGAGTTTGAATCTTTTATAAGACAGAAAAGAGGGATTAAATTTGTATTTGTAATTTCTGAATATGACCGTTATAATAGCTTATTCACGTTATTGTATAAAAAAATACTAATTAAGTAGATATATTAACCGTATTGATTAATGCTAAGAATTTGATAGTCAATTAAATTGACCTCAATTTACTATACATAAATATAGATGTCATAATTCCTTTTAAATTAAACAAATTTTCAGGTATTTAAATTTATAATAATATTTTGAAATCCAAAGAAGGATAGTTATGAAAACCAAAGATTAGCCAATAGTACTAAATGTATGAGCAAAAACTTTTACCCTATGAATGTGAACTGAAGAATATTAATTGTTAAATCACTTGTGTATAAATAAACCAGATTTAATTATTTACTGTACGAAAGTATCAAAAATAATATTTTTTTTCTTCTTGTGTGACATTTTGCAATCCTTATTGTGTTGTAGATTTTATTCTAGTCTTAGATATAAACGTCCTTATTCCAATATACTCTTAAATATATTATACAACTAAGTATCAGTAAATTAATTATTCATATTTGAAATTCTGAAATTAGCGTTATTCCAGCATATTATTGTATGGTATGGTAGAAGTTGTCTTGTGCCAATGTAATGTGTTATTATCTCATAACAAATATATTTTGGATTTATGGTACTGTCGTTGATATGAAGTTACATTTTTGATTTCTTACGTTGCTGCTATTCAGTTTTATTGTCGTTTAGTTTTTTTTTACTGAATGCTATCATATCATTTAACAGCTACCCCTGTTTTCAAAGCTATGTTTTCTTGTTTATGCAATATTCTATTAAAATAAATTTAGTTTAAAAATGTACAATAATAGTCTTGGCAATTATTGACAACTTGGATCTTTAATTTTGAGTAGTGATAGTGTAATTTTAACTGCCCAACCAACAATTTTGCCCTATAACAAATCCTTAGACCTCAAAAAAGCTGGCTAAGCGATGTATAAAGGTTTTAGCGGTGACCGAAGGTTGTATAATAGCGTTGGATAAAACAGTTTAGCTCTATAAGTTTATACAGCCAAAAATACCTATTATCAAGTGATGTAAAGGCTTACTTCGCCACTTTATATAGCTGTTATAGGCAGATGTTATAGCAACCTCCAATGTGACCAGTATACAACAATAGAACTCTATACCAGTGTTTACTGTCGCCATAATGTGGCTGTTTTACGCTATAAAGGTTCTGAATGTACTTTAATACGTCTTTTGTTATAGTAGAGCTGAAAATTCTACAATAGGGCGATATTGTGATATTGTGGTTTTGTAGAACGCCGTTACAACACATGGCACTATAGTGCGCACAAAAACTCTGCAACAGAGCTATTTCGTGATACAGATGAGTTTCAAATTACCCTTATGTAGCTTAAATTGTCCTTTAAAGGTTTGCTAATGCCCTTTATAGTTCCAGTGTTAAAATTGTCACAAAGACACTTTTTAAGAACAGGATTGTTTTTTCGTTACTGTTATAGTCCTTCTTTTACACCACAGTGTTATAAAAGGAGTTCTTTCTCTTTTAAAACATAAATACGGTATATAAAGGTACGCTAATTACTTTTAAACGATAATTCAGTTTTATAAAGGCATTTCTATCACTCTTTAAAACTTAATCGCCAATTATATTTAGCGTAACTAATGAAACACCTTTGTTTTTTATAATTGTTATATTTTTTAAATTGAATAAAAAACTTATGGCATTTATGTATGGCACTAGAACAAGCACAAACGGATCCCTAATTTCATGTAATGGTGGCTGTGGTCTGTAATGACGAGTGCTGTAGTGGACTTCAGGACGCTAAAAGTATATTTATGACGTTAAATTCGTAATTGTTTTAATAAAATCTCAATAATTCGAAGAGGGCATTAAAATATTCTCGTAATATCACCTATGCTTTCTCAGTAAAATAACCTTCCCACACATCATTACACACGTAAGAGTCGAATAATTTATTTACAAAATAAATTCTAACTTATCAGTATAACTCGTATTCTTCTTTTATTATTTATTTTCTAAAAAACATTCCAGCTGTGTGAATTAACGCGTGAACGAATGAAAAACGAGTGAATGATAAATTAATGGTGTAGTAATGGAATCATAAACTCTTTTACAGTACAAAAAGGTACTTTAGAAGCGTTGTAGTGGCTTGTATATCACCAAATGGAGATTGCGTTACTGTTACATCAACCGTATAGGCCAAAATTACAATGCTTGATGCCGCTATACTTCCACTTTAGAGCCGAATGGAGATATAATTGCGCCACTTTCTTTGTAGGTGCACCTTCTTAGGCCCTTTATTTCACCACCCATTGGTTTTAAGGAAACGTTCTATGGTCTTTTATAGAACCACCTTTTGCTGGTTGGGTGTGCCTCTTGATTTTTATTATAATTTGACATGGAAGAGATCTTAGTTTGTTTCCGATTGATTCACATATTCTTCTATTGTATAACTTTAGTGTAGCTTTTACATGGTAGGAGGACGCGCGTATTTTTACTTATTGTAGTTATACTTAAAGATGTACATATCTATAATGGACACTTTATAAATTGTAATGCTCATAATTCTAATGTAAAGTACATTAATTAAATTTAATGAACATTATTGTAAAATATTATTTACATCCTTACAATATCTATTTACTATCACGATGAAATAAACATTTTAAAACTTGTGGCTGTGTTTTATTTATTAGTAATAAGTAATGATTTTTTTCTCAGAGAAGTCCACTAATTTGAGATACATACAAAGTTTTCCGTATCGGATACGTTACCTAATGTTAAATGTGTCATACTTCAGCAAAAAATATGGTATTCCAAAAATTTTTTTGTTTTGTAAACTTTGTTAAAAGCAATAGATCGTGTGTGATAAAATTAATGTCATTAGAATCTTGAATACAAAAGTGACATTAAAATGAATGTCTTAAGACAGGGAACAAGGCGTTTTGTAACGACAATATTTAAATCCCACTGTCGAGGTAAATATACCTTGCTTATTTATATTTTGCTTTATGTATCATCTATGTTGTATTACGTGGTCACTGCATTCTATGGACATATTTTTATCAAACACTAGAGGTGCCCGCGTTAGAAAGGATCAGTAGCTTGAAGTGAATATTTGATAAAGTTTATCCATATTATCAGAGTTTTCATACGGTTCCCTGAAGTTTTTAAAAATATTCTATCGCGTATCTTCATCAGGGGTAATGTAAGAATCTAATAGTAAAATAAATTTTCAAGTCGGTCCAATTCAATGCTAAGAAACAATCAAATCTTTCTCTTTTTTATTTGAATGGAGTAGCAGCCGAGCATGCAGGCCACGTGGTGTTAAGTGGTCGCTGCAGCCCATGAACATCTATCTACATACAACCTCAAGCAAGCATATGTAAGTCTTGTCTGAGGTCGTATGCAGTTGCGCTGCTACTCCGGAGGCTAGTTTTCGCCTCATTTAAGTGTGGCCGGTAACTGCACCTTTCCACCAAATCACAATAGAATTGCTTACGACAGAAGTGGGTGCAGTGGTGGTACTTCACGGGCGAACCATAATAGTTCTACCACCTTCCAATTTCCACGACATAAATAAGCTGGGTTCGTTAAATCACAATAACAGTGCTGCTGCCCACAAATTCATTACGGTTACAGAGAAGATATATGTATATCTTGAATTAATATTAGATAAGGATCCTTACGGTACCTCGGTAAATATTCTGTTAAGTGATGAATAATAAAGAGGACTTGTTACTTCTAAGAGCAATGAATTCAGTCCCAAAAATATACATTTTACTAGTTTGCAACCATTTTTTGCATCCCACTGCTGAGTACAGTTTACCCCGTTATTGGGAGGCCTGGAGCTTCCTCCACCACACTGCTCCAATGCGGGTTGTTATGGGGTTTAGTGGCCAACCTGCTTTCAGATGTTTTCAAACCGTCCATTAGGCCATTATGATGAAAATGGAGACCGATGATTTAACGAGCCCTCCGATGCACGAAAACATTCATGAAATTAACCACTAGAGCGGTCATCGATCTCACACCCGACCGGGCCCGTTTCGCTTAGCTACGTAGATCGCTTACGTTTTAAGCAGCTACTTTATGTATGTTCTAGCTCACTCTTTGGTGCGAAATTGAACTCTATATTTTATATAAACAGCACATATTCAGCTGTACTGGAAGATAAATCCTTAAAAAGGACGAAATATACCGTTTAAAGGTTACAAGAGGTAATCTCGATTAGGCATTTAACTATAACTTAAAGAAATAATTAGGGCAATTAGTACCCAAAAAGAGATTTGTTGATACAAATTCATTAGTCCTTGGCCGAGTTAAAGTTACCTATACCTAGCTGTCGGGTTATATTAGCTCACAATATAGTATGAAGATTTTTATTTGACTGTAATGAGGATCAGTAATGTTATTGAAAATAAGATAAAACTAGTATCCACGTTATTCAGATGACATAAGAATATTATAATATTTTTGTATTATCCAAATCGGTTCATAACTTACGCAAACATGTCTTGGAACTACCACATCTTGGAAGTTTGTACTAAATTAAGAGCAGTGCTTAGCCAATTTTATTATTTAAGACGTATTTTAAGTAGAAGCAATATGTATTGTGTGTATTACGCTCTCGTGGACTCGATTGTAAGCTACGGGTTGAGCAGCTACGGGTGTAGTTTTAAGACATATGTCGACAAAATAAAAGTATTACAAATCAGATTTATGAAACTATTGACCAGTAGTAAAATTAAAAATAAGTGTAAGCCCAACTATGTCCAACTTTTTAATAAATGTAAAATACTACCTGTAGATTGTAAATTTAAGCTACATATTATTAAAGAGAACTTTAACAGGACTGATTATCTGCATAAACCCACCCGAAGCTGCCCAAACCGTAAAAGTAAAAATCATAAGTTTATAAAACCGAAAACTACAAATTATTTTGGAAAACGAACTCTTAAATACATCGTGCCTGACATTTGGAATAGTCTGCCATTGCTATCAGAGGCCACTAGTTATAATAAGGCTAAACGAAAAGTAAAAGATTTTTTTTTAGAAACGATTACTTAAATATATTTTTTTTTCTCCAATGGGTAACTGAACTTATATGTACGCTTGATAGATATCTATATATATGTATACTTCTGCTAGTTATAGTTAATTAGTAGCACGTTAAAAAACTAAATTTAATGTCACTGAGAGCATGTTTCTCCGCCTACAAACTGCACTCGCAGTTTGGCGGATTACAGAATATTGTAATAGTTTTTAAATGTGTTGATCAAATAAATAAAAAAAATAATTAAGTAATAAACATGTGCCGTTCCCTATCGCTAATAAATTAAGTTTTTAACAAAAAAATAGAACCGACTTCAAACGGTAAAAAATAAATTGTTCAGTACCTACTTCTTCTTGCTTATGGTAATGACTCTTAAAACTATTTTTGGAGTCGGGCCCTTACTAAAATGTCGTACCATTCGTTCTAAATGGGCACCGACAGTACAGACAGTGGGACAGTACCTACTTCTTCTTGATTATGGTAATGACTGTTAAAACTATATTTATTTATTTTTTTATATGTAAACCGAACAAAAAGGCAGACGGGCCGCGTGGTGTTAAGCGATCACCGTCGCCTATGGACACGGGCAACCCCAGGGGAGCCACCCGAGCATTGCCGGCTTTGGAGAAGAGCTCTTTTTACAGCTTTCTTGAAGAACCCCATGTTATAGTCCACTGGGAATGCCTCAGCTGGAAGGTTGTCCCATAACCTGCACGTCCGTGGTAAAAAGGAGCGTGCAAAGCGGACTGTGGAGGACCGCCACGAGTCCAGATGGTGCCGGTGGAACTTTAACCTTCGTCTGGTGGTATAATCATGAAATGGTGATGTAGGCATCAATTTGAAGAGTTCCTCGGAGCACTCACCGTAGTAAAGTCGGTAGAACACGCAGAGCGAGCCTATGTCTCTTCGCAAGCTGAGCGGTTCTAGCCTGTCAGTCAATCTTGGGTCGTTGACGATTCGGACTGCGCGCTTTTCAACGGAGTCAAATGGGTGTAGCTGGTATTTTTTGCTCCTGCCCAGAGATGAGAGCAGTACTCCATGTGGGGTCTGACCTGTGCCTTGTACAGCGTCAGGAGTTGCCGCGCAGTGAAGTACTGCCTCGCCCTATTGAGGACACCAAGTTTTTTGGACGCCAATTTGGCTTTATATTGGAGTCGGTGCCCATTCAGAACGAAAGGTACATTATATTTACTAAGACAGGACATTTTACTAAGGGCCCGACTTCAAAAATAGTTTTAAGAGTCATTACCATAAGCAAGAAGAAGTAGGTACTGAACAATTTATTTTTTACCGTTTGAAGTCGGTTCTATTTTTTTGTTAAAAACTTAATTTATTTCACTCTTTTTAGTAATTTTAATAATTCTGCACATAGGTAAAGATACTTCAACTCAGTTGTGCGCGCGGCCCTATGTGTGCGTGGGCTAGTAATTATGCAGCTTT
This sequence comes from Pyrgus malvae, assembly GCA_911387765.1. NCBI lineage: Eukaryota > Metazoa > Arthropoda > Insecta > Lepidoptera > Hesperiidae > Pyrgus > Pyrgus malvae. The sequence goes on from OU426958.1 coordinate 17,886,892, forward strand.
AATTTGTGTGACAGTGACGCGGCCATCGTCGTCCGAGCAACTTCGCTGTACCTCTTGTCACGCACACAAAGTCACTGTGTATATACAGGTTTACCCACACATAGCGCCGCGCGCACAACTGAGTTGAAGTATCTGTTTAAGCATAATTGGAATTTTTTTCAGTTAATTCCTAAACGTTAAAGAGATACCTTTTATAATCATGTTTATCTAATAGCCATCTTATACCCTGAAAGAATACTACTATAAGTCCACCTGAACGTATAAATTAATGAAAGAATTTGCTCTCAGCTCCTAACCGTTGAGGAGTTGTACCTTCAATCATCAGCTTAGCAACATGAGGTGATAATTACCGGACACAAATATTTGTATTATGTTAAAAAATATGACTAAAAGAATGTGTGTGCCTATTAAGTTTCAGTGTTTCCCTCGATTTCCCTAGTATCACATCATCAGATTTTGCCATGGTGACAGTTGGACCACCTCAGAAATGTAAGATTTCCAACAAAAAACCATTTATTGAAAGAATTTGCTCTCAACTCCTAACCGTCATAGTACCTTCCATCATCAGCTCAGCAACATGATATGATGATAATTATACACAAATACCTGTTTTGCTTTAGTAAAAATATGAAAATCATTTGTTGTGCTATAAAATTTGAATGTTCCCTTCGATTTCTCCGGGATACCATCATCAGACTTTGACTTGGTGACAGTTGGACTACCTCAGAAATGTAAGATTTCGATCAAAAAACCATTTATTGAAAGAATTTGCTCTCAACTCCTAACCTTCGTAGTACCTTCCATCATCAGCTCAGCAACATGCTATGATGATAATTATACAAAATGCCTGTTTTGCTTTAGTAAAAATATGAAAATCATTTGTTGTGCTATAAAATTTGAATGTTCCCTTCGATTTCTCTGGGATCCTCTCATCAGACTTTGACTTGGTGATAGTTGGAACACCTCAGGAATGTAAGATTTGGAATAAAAAACTATTTATTGAAAGAATTTGCTTTCAACTCCTCACTGTTGCAGTACCTTCCATCATCAGCAACATGAGATGATGATAACTATGCACAAATATCTCTTATGCATCAGAAAGTATAAGAAAATCAATGTGTGTGCCTATAAAATTTGAGAGTTCCCCTCGATTTCTCTGGGATCCCATCATCAGATCCTGATTTGGTGACAATGGGACCACCTCGGGAGTATAAGCATACGAACCAAAAAAGAATTTTGAAAATCGATCCACAAACGGCGGAGTAATCGGTGAAAATATATAAAAAAAAATACATACAGCCGAATACAGTACCTCCTCCTTTTAGAAGTCGGTAAAAAATGTGTGTACGCGACAGCGTGTGACATCATGACGACTGAACCGAGCGCAGTCGGCATATAATTCGACGAGCCGGATTGGAGTGTAAAGTGTAATTCGAGTGTAATTTTGTAACTAAAGCATAAAACGTACCTTAATACCTAATATGATTACTTATAAAGTAGAAATTATGTACAAGCTCAATCAGATAAACGTCCGAAATACCTGTATAGGTCTACTCGTACATATTGTACTGACATTTTAGAGGAAAACGTATTTTTGGTGTTTTTGAAACTGGTTGAGACATAAAATTACTCTTCTATTCCTTTTTTTTGTTATCGGGGGGAAACCTTCCAAAGGTACCCGGCATTACCTTGGGAGAGGGTACCGGGTTATGTGGGATTTGACCGCACTAAAACCCCCTCGGTGGCTGCCACTACGCTTGGGGAGGACTCCGGGATCTCCGGCCGAACGCACCGGTGTCCTCCACGCGCAACGCCCCAGAACGGGCCCATCTTCGGGAGAGCAGATGTACTCTCCTGCACCTTCCGATGCTTACGGCAACATGCCCTTCCCGGGCTGCTGGTTTAGACGGTTTAGATGGTTTAGACGGATCGAGCTCCCACTCACACCGTCCACAACCCCGGAAGCCCCCTTTTAGTCGCCTCTTACGATCAGGCAGGGGATACCGTAGCTCTATTCTTAATCCTGAAGTTACAGGAACTACTCTTCTATTCCTAATACGACAGGTGCTTTTGATTACGTATGAAGATTGAAATGAAATATTCTTTATTTACTGTACGGTTCCTTTACAAACTCTCGTGAACGTTATTTTTTATTTATTTATTCATTTATGTACACACAAGTTGAAAGAAAAATACAAAAGAAAAGAATACAGAAGAAAGTTTGTACAAAAGTACTACTTATTTCCATTGGAAATCTCTTCCAGTAGCCCTGAGATTGGAAATTGGTTAAGCTCAAGGTAGAGCGTGTAAAAATAAATTACAAGTTCAATGCAAGTAAAAATGGATAATATACTTACTTACATACATACATACATACATATTTAATATGTATTTTATATATAATGTATTTTATATATATGTAATTTATATATAATTAATTGACTCTGCTCTGGTCGCATTGATATAACTTAATGAAAGAAACGAATGTATTTTTATTTTTAAACTCTTAGGGTAGATCGTTATAAAAATAAAGAGTTTTATTTGTGACAATACTTGGGAGAAAGAGGGGCCTCCCATGTAAAAACTGGTGTCATTGGCTTACTGGTACGCATTTAAAGTAAATTAAATTAGTTTCAAGGTACCTAAATATCAAATTATAATTGCCGGGAATCGAACCCGGGACACACACGTATTGTGATCACTGTGCTCATATAATGTTTATTGAATCCAAAAAGTTTTCTGTTGTCTACTTACTTAAATTCTATTAATTTTAAAATTCTAATGCAAGTAGACAACAGAAAAAAATATAATTTTAAAAACATAAAAAAGATTTCGTTAAAGTAAAATCGAACTAAGAACTAATGAATGAAGAAACTCCACTCCAGTCTATGTTCCAAGAGGCGTAATTATGGTGGTAAATTATTCTTGTAACGAATTTGTGCTTTATTGTTATGCTTTTGATTTGATTTTTTAATAAACTGTGTTATTTCTCTTTTATATTTTTATCATATTATGGCGAACCCATATTTTATTTGAATTTTTTATAGTATAAGTATGTACATAGTAATTTAAAAAAACTACTTAAAAAGAAAAATACACATATTTTACAAAATGTATATGCCATCCAAAAGACCTGATTGCGGCATGGTGCCCAGAACGCTGGCAGCATTCCCTCGTTGAACCAAAAGACTGATTTTTTGAGCAAAGTAACTGCCAGCCCTCTGATCACCAATAAACTCCTATTTTGTAAGTCTAAAATCGTAAATATCGCCTTATTATAGTCATAGAACCAGAAGGTGATAAGTAACAATTTAACCTGGATTTATTTTCATACTTACGTCAGTACTATCAGGCTTAAAATAGATAAAAGTAAGATACTTTAAAACATTTTTAGTTTAGAATACTTGCATACATCTATAATAAGTACGTTTTTACGCGGGGTCACCTTTTGACTCAATTTTGTCTTTAACTGTCAATCCTAAGTAAGGCCAACGAGACGAGATAAATAATGTGAACAAAGTTTCAGGGGTTTAAAACATTTTTATTTGAATAAATAATATGGAAATTTTTGATTTCACATTCTAATTGCTGTCGTCTTTATTAGACAAAGATATATCGTTAGAAGAGTCCGAATCAGCCATACCATAATATTTTATTGTTATGCTTCGCGTTTCCTTCTCGATCTTGGAATGCAAATCTTTGGGTGCGGATCTAACAAATGATTTTTTTAAATTTAAATATCATTAAAAAAAAAGATAGAAATTATAAATAAGTCAGGTGACGTAAACCATGCTTCTCAATTATTCGCCGTATAATAAGTTCCCGGGATTATTATGAGTTTAATTTTATTTGTAGAGATTTGATCGGTAGTCCAACAACCCGCATTGGACAGCATGGTGGAGTAAATCGGTAATGAAATCTCCGCGTATCTATTTCTTTATTTTGGTACAAAATCCTTTACGCGCAAATCTAACTGGTGTCACTGGTATATCACTGTTTCAGTTTGAATCATCAGATTAATATTTATGTTTTTTTCTTTATTCTTTTTAACCGTGTTAAAAAGAGATAAACAAAGGCGGTTGACGCAAACCATGTTTCTTAATTATCCGCACTAATGAGATTGCCAGACTTTAGGAATTATTCACGATTTTACCCAGACACTTATTTTTATATTGTATAAGAAAAATTGTTATATACTTGGCTGCAAACCTTTCTACGTCCCGCTGCTGGGCACGGGTCTCTCCCCATTATTGGGGAGGCCTGGAGCTTACTCCACCACGCTGCTCTAATGCGGGTTGGTGGATCTATACTTACTTTGATATATTTATCTTCATAAAAAATGGACATGAATCTTTTGTAGACTACTAAATGTCCAATGTAAAAGATACAAAATGAACGTCAAACAGCGCTCCAGAAACAGCGTCTACAGAAAACTGTGAAAATTATTAATATTATTTCTACAACTATCTCAAATGCCAGTTAATAGTTCCAGAATTGCGTTACTTATGAATTTGTTAATCTGGAAAGCGACATTCGTGTGATAATAAACGTGCTTAGTATATTTTAATGACAAAGATATTTATTTGCACAAATATGGGTGCTTATAAAGTTGTTTATATATATTTAGTTCGCCATATTTACCTTTATGAGGTATGCAAATACATATACAATGATAAAAATATAAAAGGAAAAAACTTCACTACTTATAACATAATTACAAAACGTACATTAACATCCATTTTATTATTATTTTTATTTGTCCTATATTGCGCCTTTTATAAATTAGAATATTTATTTATTTATATTTCGGATTGGTTACGATCGTCAGCTTTGGGTACCCATATCACAGGGTGTTTGTACACTGAGAGGAAAAAAACCGGCGGAAAAAAAACCTCCCAGGTTTTTATGGAATTTCTTTATACCGTTTTTATTATTTGTTGGAAGACTTAAAAACATTACATACAAGAATTTTAATTTTAAATTAAATAGCAGAAGCTTATCTTTCTAGTGATATGAAAAGTGTTGTGGATGAACTCGCATGGTTCAATGAGTATTACAGTCCTGCACTGGGACTTAGGGCCTCTTTCACCGCCTTCAAGTAAAGTGACAAGTACGCTAATTGTCGGTTAAAGTCCGTAACTTCAATTTAAGTTTCACAATGTTCGAGTAGCACTATTCATATGATAAACTGACCCGTACTCATAACTTTTACTTGCCAATTTATTTTACTTGGGATGTAACTAAATAACACTTTACTTGGAGATGGTGAAATAGGGCCTAAGAGTAATACTTTAATGCTAACTCAAGGATTCCTTTTTGAATACAGATGATAGTAAAATATTCTATCGGATACGTTACCTATCATATCCGACAAAATCCTCAGAGAGTAAAATATTGTTCACTTACAAATCGAAAATGTGCGATTTAATTTCAGTCTGCTCCTGGTTTTAATTGAGTAAAGCAATAAGATACAAAGTTTTCACCGTTGGGAACATAAAATGATTAATATATCAGACTAGCTGTGCAATGCGGTTTCACCCGCGTTATTTTTTTTAAAGTGTCCTATTTTATATTTATAATAACAAATAAACTTACTTTCGCATTTATAATATTAGTAGGATAGGATGGCTGCAACCCTTATTGCGTCCCACTACTGGGCACGGGTCTCTCCCCATTATTGGGGAGGCCTGGAACTTATTCCACCACGCTGCTCCAATGCGGGTTGGTGGAGATGCGGGTTAGTGGCCAACCCGCTGTCGGATGTTTTCAAACCGCCCATAAGGCCTCCGACTAGGTTTAACGACTGTTATCTATCGACAACAACCGGGACCGACGGCTTAACGTGCCCTCCGAAGCACGGAAACGCGCATGAATTTTTTTTTGCCACTAGCGGTCACCCATCTCACACCCGACCGCGCCCGTTTGGCTCAGCTGCATAGATCGCTTGCGTTCTACGCTAGCCGCCAGGCCATGCGCGCTTCAGGATAGGATATAAATTACTAATCCTCAACTTCAAGAGAAAAGCAGATAATTAACACTATGAGATAGAGAGAAATAATGTAGAAAATGTTTAAGCAGTATCTGTTACTACTTTCTAGATTACCTTTAACTGTCAGGATTTTGCAGATAGCCTTCTAGAGGTTTTATTCTTTTAAACTAAAATATTTGCAAAACTAAGAAAATCTTCTTTTCCTACTTAACAATAAATATTTTACGAAAATTATCCACAGAAATCATTATAATAATTTATTATTTGAGATCGTTAGATTAATCTAAATACTTAAATAATTTAACAATAATTAAAAATTAAATATATAAAGTAAATTATAAAAAGAAAATTCCATCTAGCAATTGTGCTTGTGGCATTGTACCCAGAACGCTGGCAGCGTTTCCCCTCTGAACTAGTAAGCTCATTTTTTGGGAAATATTGTTGCCAGCCCTCTGGTCACCTGAGGCTAGAATTAGTCTGGTCGACATATCTTTCATGAACGTTTTCATGTCAGCCGACCATGGACCCATAGTTTCCATCGCAAGCGCCGCAAATTCATATTCCTTCGTGATGGAAGAATATTTGCGACGCTTGAGAAGTTGTGCATGGTCGGCTGCGGCCCCTGCCTTTTTAGCTGTTTCAGCTATATGCGATGGGGCCAACGTATCTACACAAGTAAAATCCCATACCAGGGCCCGACCAACTCGCCATGGAACAAGAGTAGCTCCGTCAGGTCTCTTGCCATCGTCTCTAGACATTCCTGTGGGTTCTAAGGATGCAGGTATAGAGACGGTGCCAAGCGATCTGCGGATCAAATCATTTACAGCTCCATGGCGATATAACCTGCCAGCACTCCTGGTACAGGATAGACCATGTCGACCAAAACAACCCACACCTCTGCCACATAAGCATTGATGGGGTTCACATACTTTAGCACCAACGCGGAGGCCTATTGCTATCCTTAGCGTCGATGCGTCTAAAATTGTGCCTAGATTTTGAGAAGGGAGCACGTGCAGCCAATGTCCAGAGTCTTCATCTGATACGGCTAGCAATCTCGCCCGATCCGTGTTGTCAGTGCATTCGTCAAGGAGACAGGCAAACGTAGCTTTAATCCCAGGCAAGTCCCAGTAACGTTGTTGAGAGGTTTCGCTAACGTTAATTATTTCATTGGGAAAGGTACCTCTCCAGACCTCCATAGCCTCATCCAAGCCGGTCACCCGAACATCAGCTAAATTAATGTTTAAAATATTGCTGATGAGGGTAACCGTACTATGGGTAGAAGCTAAAAAGGCCGGGAGAGCTACACTTGAGCTGGTGCGAATACCTATACCACCAAATTTTATTGGCAGGCAAGCCTGTCTCCAAGACCGATCATCAAAACTTAAATTTAAAATTTTGGATACGTAAGTTTTAAGGGTTTGATCTATAGAATTTAAAACCAAAGGGAATTTCCATACTGGACAACAACGGAGTAAATACAAGTATTTAGGGGTAAAAAGGCACAGGCGAAGAATATGAATGGCCATGTGCGGCTTTATTTCCAAAAGACGACCAGAAGAATTTGTGAAAAGATTTAATTTTGAATTTATCACGGCGGTAACTGCATCAAATATTGGGGCGCCTAAAAGTGTCAAATTATGTTTATTTTTAATGGTAATATCTGGAGTAAGTGATTTAAATTTAGCTACTATTTCACTATGTTCATGAGTGGAAATGTATTCGGGAATAAATAACTCGCATTTAGATGAATTAATTTTGAGGCCTAATGATGCAAAACGTTCAATGATTAACTTAAAATCTTCCAATACTGAGGATGCATCACCACCTAAAGAGCCATCATCAAGGTACCATATATTTAATTTAGAATTTAGCTCTGAAATTATTGGATTTATTGCCAAACTAAAAATAACAGGTCCAAGAGGGTCGCCTTGTTGACATCCAACGGCAGAATCGATATCATTATTACCAAACATTAATTTTGAAGGAGTGCCATAGCATTGCCAAATTTTAATATACTCAAAAATTTCCGGTACTTGTTTTTGAATTTCTTTTAAAAATGCACTCCTACAGACCGAATTAAAAGCATTTTGAATATCTAACTTGAAAAAATATTGTTATCATTTTTATTCAAAAAGGTTCGTGTAGCATGCACAGCTGCCTCACAACCGCCTTTGATGCCAAAACCGAGCTGTCGAGGTTTTAAAAAACCCGTCAACCTAGATCGGAATTCTCGACAGCAAAGTTTTGACGCCAATCTTCTAAGGGTACTTCCCACTGCTATTGGGCGAATGCCACCGTCTTTTTATTTAAAGCTATCAAGTTAGCTCCGTAAAGAATGGGTATAATTTCTTCAGGAACTTTTCCTGATAGCATTAAATTTATAAGAGCAGTCAGCTCCCTTAACAACAACCGCCCAGCGTCGCCAACCAAGGGATTAGGCAGGTCTTTTAGATGTTGCGGAGAAATTCCGTCTAGACCACTAGCAGAACCATTTGGAAAAGAGCGGATTGAAAATAAAACAGATTCCTCACTAACTTTCAGTGGCTGAATCTGAGCGGTGTTTGTAGATTTAGGCAGCTGGGAGACAGGTTCTGCCGTGGGATGTTTGTCGCGGAGAGCTGCTAGAGTATCTTGTGAGTATGTAGCCAAAGAGTCATCTGAAAACAATAATTTAGCTGCTCCTCTAATATCGCCGTTGTTTATTTTATTTTCTATTATTCTGTGAACATCATAACTGGAATTTTTAAAAATAGGTTTATTTTTTCTGTTGCTATTACTGGGATCTGTGGTTAGTTTTAATTCCAAATTATTTTGTTTTATTACTTTATTTAAGTTTTTGCTTCGTTGGTTTTGGTCTATATGTAAAGATTGAAATGCAAAGACTAATATTTTTTTCCATGACTCAGTAGAGTTTTCAGAAACCACCTTGGCTACACACTCAGATAGGCATCTCGCCACGGTTACCCGCGCTCCTCTCGGTATACGTTTTATTATCTTTTTTTTCACTTTTAAGACGTGCCAAAGTATGATGAAAACCCTCATCAACACTAGCCCCATTTGTAAGAATACTAGGTGTGGTTGGTGCATCTTGTCCATCAACACTGAAATCTACTCCCGTTCTTGGGATATGTTTTCGGCTTCTGTGTATTGATAGTCCACGCAGTCCTCTGTAAAACTTGTTGTCTGTACAAATGGGGCAGCACACTAATGAATTGTTACTGATGGAATTATCTGGAGCGGACATATATTTAAAGGCTAAAAACAAGACATACAAAAAACATAAAATTATAAATAAACTAAATATCATATACAACTAATATTCACAACTTAATATCGGCGTAAATCTATGTCTAAAAGTCAATGAACACCAGCGCAGTCTTGTTTATTTGTAGAGCCGTTTCCGAGACGACAAAAAGTATACTCCAATAAGATGTGGACTTGTAAATTTAATATGCTTATTTTTACCAATAGCATAGTTGTAAAAATATTCTCTGATCTTACAAATGGAACATATTATGTCATTCTTCATCCAATTGTCAATATCAGCTGGGAAAAATTTATACACTATTTTCACAGCTAATAGCAATTTCGTCTTTTCACAAACACTTGTGGATGATTATGGAAACATATTCTGATCAAAAATATATAATTGGGCTATTAACAAGAAATTATAATGTTAAAATTGATTTTTGTAGTTATTTACAAAATGTCATGCAGTATGACAGAAATCATGAATACATTTATAATAAGATGGATGAAATTTTATTTTAAAAATAACAGCTGTTATTAAATATATCAGCATGTAGGACATTTAACTTTAAGTAAGGCAACCCAAGGAAACCGTACCTGAGCCAGCAAGACTATGTGGTATGACCACTACTCCAAAGAATTCGTTTAGGAATGACTTGTATCATATTTCCCATTGTGGTCTACTAAAAAATTTGAAATATTCAACTAATTGTAAATCATTTTTTATGCTATGTTTTATATGAACATGAGAGCATGTTTGTTTATTTATAATAGAAGGATCGTACATTTTTTACAGTGTTGAGTATTTTAATACATATTAATAATAAATGACAAGATTCAAATATACACATTTTTCATGATGAACATGCAGAACACATGAAATGTAATATATAAAAATATCTAAAAAATCTCAAGAAGTAAAGTTTGAGATAACATTAGCTTGAAATCGGCTGCCAATAATTGGCTCAAAAATTTATGTCTCGTTTGTGTCCGTTAATTAATAATAACGATTATGTTAGTTGTACACCAACCCGCATTGGAGCAGCGTGGTGGAGTAAGCTCCAGGCCCCCCCAATAATGGGGAGAGATCCGTGCCGAGCAGTAGGACGAAAAGGGTTGTAGCCAACTGATAATGTAAATGGTTCCATTTCTTATTAAATCTAAAAATCAATTTCAAACATGATTGTACGATTTGGTCAAGCATCTTGTCCTATCTACTAGAAACCACGTATTGCAGCTTAAGATAAGCACTCTTGAGTTTAACTATTACAAGCAGGCAGATAGCTTAAATGGCATGGCATCGTAAAAAGTGCCATAACCTTGAAATGGGAAATCTGAACGAGAATGTAGTAAGCCATCATAGAAACGGGCTAGGAAAGCGGTTAATTGTCGGTGCTTAAAGGAACGTAAGGAAGTGTAAGACTTGTACAGTACCTATTCAAACATTTACAAAAATATTATATTTAATCAAATAAAAAAAATATAAGACACAACGATTAGAAAAATATGACGTCTTCAGAAAAATATGCAGTGACACGTAGTAGCTAATGCTTTGGAAACGATTGTAAAGTGATTTTTTTTCTTTCAGTATGGCATCGCATCTGAGCATTTCCTTTGTAAAGTAAACATTTGTATCCAGTTTTTGTCCGCTTCGTTGAAATTGGAATACATAATACTCAAAGCCAGTAATCAATTAGTCAGTCAAGTCAGTCAGATATTCAAGCAAAGCGATGGCTACTTCACTAGCATCGGGTACAATGCAGTTTTAGAGGCAAGCGGAAAAAAACGTATTTCGCACTGTAATTTACGTCACAATATCTTAACCTTTATCAAACAAAATGCCGACAGCAACATTCGATATAACTTAAAAAAACAAAAGCACTATGTGTCATTTTCTACTTCCCGCCAATTGAAAAATTTCAACATTTTTATGTCCCACTGCTGCCCAGTCACAAGTCTCCTTTCGGAAATGATAGGAATTTAGGCCATATTCGCTGGCCAAGTGCGAGTTGGCGGACATTACGATCGAGAAATTATGATCTTTTCTGAGGTGGTTTAAAACATCATGATTAATGAAATATCACAATATTATGTTTCCCCGCCAAGAAGCAGCGATAAATACGCACTTAACAAATTTCATTGTCAGAGGTGCGCGCCGGGATTTTGAATCTCCGAATCGAAATTTATTATCTTCGTATCGGAGACCGCGGGCTTACTGCTCGGCCATTTCAACCGACTCATAACAACCGAAGATTATTTAACGTTAACCATTCCCATGTGTACAGGCAGTTCCTTAACTGGAGAAAATCGTAAAATGTTCGACGGACAGCAGTTAAACTTGCTCTGATTGTCTTCAGCAATATCCGTTGAGAACTTTATGTTTCAGCACTTTACATGGCTGCAGAGAACTATAAAATATGAATGAATCTCTGGTTTGACTTTATGTCAAAAGGACTATTTAAATGCAAATATTTCAATTGTTATGCTTCAACTTGAAAATTTTATATTCGGTTTAAGGTATCAAGATGGTTTTATGTTAAAATCTTCATGTTTGTTGCGATAAGACACGAACATATAGGTACTCGTTTTATTGAATATAGCCTTCCGCCAGCGGCTTCGCCCGCGTGGACCCGTTTAATGGCTCCCCGTAGGATAAAAATAGCCTATGTGCTATTCCAGGCTTCATTGCAATATTAAAATCATAGGCGTTTATCCAGTTGCTTCAACCGCGTTGACCCTATTACCCGTTTTGACGTAGGAATGAAGCAAAAAGTAAAAGTAGCCCGCGGTAAAAAGTAGCCTATATTACCGAAGGTGAATGTAGTTTTTAATGGTAAAAGAATTTTTGAAACCGGAACAGTAGTTTTTGAGTTAATTCATTACAAACATACAAAAATACAAATCTTTCCTATTATAATATTATCTTGAATATATACAAATATTAATCACTCATTAACAAGTGAAAGTGACATATTCATATGATTATCAAATGTTCAGGTTGCCACTACCTACTTGAGACGTGTAACTTTTATTAATTGTCTAATCCCCTTAAAGCACCACAGGTGACTCCCGAGTCAATATCTGCGATGCTCTTCCAAGTTTAAAACATCAAAGATACTGACTCACCCGTCAGTGGAGAGGGCATTGCGCCTCGCTTCGATACATAATTTTTGTGCCAAATCTGGTGCGGGGGGGAAGAACACACACAACTTAATTTTGTCACACATTCAAAAATATTCTTTCATCGCTACAGACGCATACATTTCTAAATATGTCAATTTCAATTTAACATCGTCATTTTCTATGCACCGACAACACTGACACCGACGCACATAGTACACACACACTGGTTGTATATAACTAGAAGGCACATTGTGCATGCACGTTGGGACGAGGGATTGAGATCGTAAAGGCTCCTCTGACGGGTGTCATACCTGTCAGTACCTGTGATGCTCTAAGGCTCTGAGCTAATCCCTTGTAAAAAGTTGTATGTTAATGGTTTTCTTACTCCTAAGAAATAATTACCTCACATAGGTATAACATAGACTACTGATTTCGGCAACTGTTAATAAAAATGAAGATACACTACGTATGTTCTAGGAACCTTATTCATAAAAGTTTTTTAAATTAAAATTAATTATGAAGGATGGATAATGAGTTCATTATCCAGACACAAATTAAACAATCTGTTTAATCTGTGTCTTAAATCGATGTGACATCAAACTTCCTCACTTGTAAAAACTAATAAAGGGCTCAATTAATCCCTATCCCTACTTCCCTATTTATATATATGTAAATTCGAAAGTAATTCTGTCTATCTTGTCCGTCTGCTACGCTTTCACGCTTAAACTTCTGAACCAATTTCAGGAACATAGATAGAGTGGGAGCAACGATGGCCGAGTGGTAAAAAACCGCGGTCTTCGACGCGACCGATCCCGGGTTCAAATCCTCGGCGCGCACCTCTGACAAAGAAATTTATAATGTGCGCATTTATCGCTGCTCCACGGTGATGGAAATTATAGCGATATTTAATGGATTACGATGTTCTCCATCGCCTGACGTCCATGACGTCCACCAATCCGCACTTGGTCAATATGGTGGACTAACTATGGCCTAAATCCCTCTCACTTGTGAGAAGGAGACCTGTGCCCAGCAGTGGGACGTAGAAAAGGTTGAAAAAAAAAGATAGAGTGGACCTTGTGAAAGGACATACATATAGGATGGTTTTAATCCTACGGGAATTTATAATAGGGGACTGGCGGAAGGCTAGTACTTTAATAAAGCTTAGGTTGTAAACTATTTTTTATGGATATCTCTGTAGGTTCATCTAATTAAGTAAAACCTTTTTATTCGCAGCACAAAGAATTTTAATTCGTAACGTCATTGAAAGTAAGTAAGCAATCTGCGTTTATTTTTATTTTCTATTCCCCTAGGATTGGTCCATCACAAAGAACATTCATCATGCATAGCTTTCTTGTAGAGATTAGCCAGTAATGGATCCTTTGTAAATCCACGTTACGGAAGATACTAAAAGATTACATGACTTGGCCAAAGTCATTTAAGCTTGGACCTCACTGTGGGTTTCCTGATAGATAATTAAATACCATAATAAAATGCCGTTTTTTTCACTGTTTTGTGTAATATTCATACTAAAATCATCAGATTACTGAAATATGACTTACAATGCATTTAATTTGTTCTACTACTGTACCTTTCGTATAAATTTTTTAAAAACCTATAGGCGCTCTCTCCACCGCGACGCAAAACGTCATAAAATATAATCTTTTAATCTTCCTACCACCCAAACTATAAAATGCACAAGGTCCTGATGACGCTTGAGGAAATCCACAATGAGCCTCGTGGTCTTCCCCGTTTGACGGCGTTTACGTCACAATATTATTAATACTCTCCAATAGATGTCAGGAAGAGTCGTATTTTTCAGTTCATATTTGAATTGATTATTATCACTGAAAATATTTTTATACAATTAAAAATTTCTATAAATAAAAATTTGCTGGATGGATTTATCACCCCCGAAACTAAACTTAACTTTAAATTTCATCAAAATCTTTGGAGCCGTTTCCGAGATTCAATTTTTTTTATTAGATTGCTCGTATAAAGGTATTAGATTAGTCCCACGATACATCAGTTATTGTCAATTAACAACAGTTTTTAAAATATATATATACATTTAATTCGTTGGGTTCTCTGTATTGCAACTATTAGTATAATTTGAATTATGATCGGAACTTCCAACCACGCACACATGTTTACAAAACCGGCCTCACTTTGTTGTTCGCAGAGTTACATCTTTACTTTTTTATTTGATCTGAGAGATCTAATTTCATTATAGATTCTATTAAATCGAGATTCAATAGAATCTATAATGAAATTAGATGACTCTCTGTTAAGTAATGGAGACAATTTTATGTGTATCCCGGTATTTATCTTCTTTTCTTAATTCAAATTAGACGATGAGAAGCAGATTTCAAGACAAAGACAAATGGTTTATTTGCGCAAAAATGGGTATTACAAAAGTTGTTTTATAAATTTAATAGTCAAACCGCCAAATTTACCTCAGTAAAGTATGCAAATATTATTAATAAATAAAAGTACTGACTAAAATCTAACTTACGAATTTATTAAAGTATTAAATTTACTATTCATATTATTTATTTTTGTTTATCCCATATTTTGCGTTTTTGGTAATTATTTATACGGTATTTTATTCGCGTCATCGGCTTTGGGCACCCAAATAATAATAATAAATAAGTAAAGGTTCTTATACATTGAGAAGGAAAAAAGCCGGCGGACAAAAAACCTCCCAGGTTTTAAATCCTGTAATCCCTCACGAAGTTAGTTCATAATTTAGAAATTCAGTAACCGAGTAGTACGCTTTTGTAAATAAGAACGTTTTAAGGGCTCGTTTTTAAATTTAAAAAAGCTGGCATTTCCTAAATGCCGGCTTCATAAAAAAAGTCATTCTTTTATTGGGATGTCCATCAGGATATATAATAAAATCCCAATAAAGATTCAATCCCTGCCTTTAAAACCTTTTAAGAAGGCAGTCAAACAAGTCCTGTGCCGTAAGGCTTATTATAACACTAGGGACTATCTTAATGATAAAGGAGCGTGGGAATGAATCTCGCTCACACAAGGCTATTTCTTCATAGATTGTATTAGTTTTAGTAATTACTCGCATCTGTGAGCAGGTGGAAGTGGGTTGATGGTGTCTCACACGATCAGCTGTCACGTGTGACCATTATCGACCCATAGCCATTCTGTCATCTCAAATATATTAATATGTACTTTTTTTTTAAAAAGAGTTGCTGGGAGTTTTTTTCCGCCGCCTTTTTTCTCTCAGCTCAACATCTAGCCCAAACGGGCACTTAAAGGCGATGACCGGGAAAAAATGACATTCATTAAGCGAATATTTTGTATTCCTAATATGAAATAAATATTTTTTCTTTCTTTCTTTCAAATCACAATTTGTTTTAGATTTGAGGAATTCAGGCAAATTATTATATATTTTTGGCCGAGTTGAAAGTTATTTTTTTTTCAATGCTTTAATAGTAAATTAGTCCCACGAAACATCGTTATGTAAAATTTAGCAAAATCTAGACTATTATGATCGTCAAAAAGTTATCAATTCAGTCGAGCCAACATTTTTTTTACAAACTCTACACCTTCGGAAAGAAGAACTTCTTGACTCTGTGCTGGTGTTTCGACCACTCATGTATACATACCTTTATGCCACAACTAATATATTATGTATGTGTATTTTGATAAATTAGATTTTTGTTTTAAAACATGTAATTATTTTTTTAATTTTAAGTTAAATAATAGGTATGAAAAATGTTTTGTTTTTTACGATTAGGCTGCGCCATGATAGATAATATTGAATGCAAATGGAATACATAGCATTTTATTTATAGTACCTGATATTTAAAGTTATTTTTTAAGTCCGTAGCCATTCATTAACTTCTGTATTAATTTTCAACTTCTGTTTATTCTTTTATTCTTAGCTTGTCATACCTGAAATGTGATGTTAAATACACACAAAGCCTTGTATATTGAAATCAAAGCTTTTTGTGTGAATCAAAGCTTTGTGTTTGAATACATTCAAATTTCAATCTTACTCCATCGTATTAAAGTTGATTCTGCTTTGATGAGTGAGGCAGTCCTACAATGCATTCATGTCATTAGTATCAAAAGCAACATTTCTAAATAGAGGCATACGATACATTGCAAAGTGAAGAGGGTACTTGGGTCAGCTTAAGATTGACACGATAAAACTCTTTATCAAGTTTCAATTGGTAATGTTAAAGACATACTTAATTCAAGAAGCGAGTGACCATAAGCTGCAACCACTTGAACGAGGTTGATTTTTATAAATCAGATCACTTAGGTATGTAGAAAAGAGAAATAGTATTACGCCGTTCAGATGGATTCTTTAGAGCGCGGGGGTTACTTTCATATTATTTAGAAAAAATCAAGCAAAATATAAAATAAAGATAAGTTTAATATTATAAGTGCTAGTTACAAAACCCGCAGGTTATAATTTTTAGTTTTAGATAATACACATATTTATCAAAACTAAATTAATCATTAATAAAAAATGGGACGCTTTTAAAAAAAATGTATTAAAGGAAACAGAGGTAATTTTTGGTCGCTTGACTCTCGCGATTTTAGTTCAACTTTTATAAAGCATCTGTTTCCGTTCAAAGGATAGACGCAGGTTACGGGTGATCAAAGACCTGAAACTAGATATGAGTATAGAAAAGGCTTCATTACTAGTTTTTAATATTTTTTAATGTAAATGTAGTTTTTGTTTTAAAATCTGTATACCGGTTATGCTAAGTAGTTTTTATTTATTTATTAATGTCGTTTTTATCACATGGCTTACTATCCAAGAAACAAGCACAGCCCTTATGAAAATAGAAAACTTTATTCATAAATTTAAACGTCCAGAGTAGCGTACGAGTACAATAATGCAGGCCTCGTGATGTAAAGTAGTTGTTGGAGCCCAAGGACATCTACAGCTAAACTGAAACGAGCTTGAAGCCAGTCTGAGGTCACGTGTTCTAATACAACGAAGGTTGATACCACTATAAGTGTGGCCAACACACTTTTTCACTACTAGTAGCATAGCGGTTTGCTTGTCGCAAATTTTTTATCATCTTTACTAATAGTAAAAAGCTGAAGATTTTGTTTGTTTGAACGCGCTTATTTCAGGAATTACTGGTTCGAATTGTAAAATTGTTTTTGTGCTTATTGAGGAAGGCTATAGGCGCAAAAAATTAAAGTATACGCGGACATGTCGCGGGTCACCGCTAGTTCATAATTATGCTGGGTAGTAAGTCATAATTAGTATAATACAGTGAGATAAAATTATTTGAGTTGGTGGGCAAGGGTACAACCCTACTGCCACCAGTAGATGATCTATTGTAGCCTGGCCCCGTGTTTATATCTGATTCCCAAGGCCGACGGTTGTTAGGAACCGTACAATGTGCTTGGGATCTAGAAGTTTGACATCTTCCGATGTGACTAGACTGCTGCCAAGTATCCGACTTCTGCTATGTGTGAGTACGACACAGTCGCAAAGGGTGGGTATATCCGATTCCTCTTCAAAAGTGCAGAATCTGCATATAGCAGTGGAACTTAGGTTTAGTTAGAACATATGCTGTTTAATTTGCAGTGATCAGTAAGTGTCCTTACAAGTAGATGTACTTCGCTGCGTTTTAGATTGATTACTTGCCTTGAGTATTTCAGTAGTTGAGTCTACGTAACTCTGAAGAACTCAAACTTACACCACTTCGGGTAAAATGTGTATGCAACAAGAATATGCCTTGTTTATTTCTTTCTATCAATTTCATTTTAATAAACAAGTCGTCTTTACTTTCAACTTTAACAGGTAATGGCTGGCTGACACCTTTTTCACATACTATTGCTGGGCACGGATCTCTCCTCACTATTGAGGAGGCCTGGAGCTTACTCCACCATGCTGCTCCAATGGGGGTTGGTGGAGATGCGGATTAGTGGCCATCACGCTGTCGGATGTTTTCAAACTGCCCATAAGGGCTCCGACAAGGTTTAACGACTGTTAACTATCGACAACAACCAGGACCGACGGCTTGACGTGCCCTCCGAAGCACGGAAATGCGCATGTTTTTTTTTTGCCACTAGTGGTCACCCATCTCACACCCGACCGCGCTCGTCTTCCTTAGCTGCATAGATCGCTTGCGTTCTACGCTAGCCGCCGAGCCATGCGCGCTTAACTGCACATTAACTAATCCACTTATTAAATAAATAAAAATAAAATTAACTAATTCACACTGATGAAAAGGTAATGTTATTTCATAATTGGGTTATTTAAAAATCAAAGCACCGAGGAAAACAATAAACTTCCACTTAATCTCATGATGTCTCTCGTCTGCTGCAAATTGCAATCAATGAGCTCTTTCGAAGATAATTATATTTCGAACCACTATCTGCAGATAATAGGTTTATTGGCACGAAGAATACAATTAGTGCAGTCTTCGAAGAGTTTTATTAAGATGCGTACGGACAGCATGACATTGGTACGCGTAGTCGGTTACGCATTTTTTTTACGCGTACATTGGATATGCACATAGCTCCTGTAGGGATGCAACGAACTTAAACGTCAGCTGAATCGGTCAACGCAAGCGTGAGCTCAGCTAGTCACCATGTCTCGGCCTAATTTTTAATTATTCTGAAATTACCTTCCGTGCATCCTCGCCCAGATTGCTATTTCGATAGTTAAGTAGAATGTTATCCCACAAAACATTATTAAATTCGTTAAGTTGAATTAATTGTATTGTGTTTTCATTATCGAAAATAAATGAACATGCGAATTTATCCATTTTGCCGTCGAAATATCGCGTACCAGATCGAGCGCGTCCTCTTTGACGCGTGGCCAGAGACCGACTGCACCTTTCCACATAAAAGTTCTACCACTTTAAAAACTAAAAGGTTCTGTTCATTACCCAGTTTAAACGTTTTTAAATGAGGCTTTACAAGAATATGTTTAAAAGTTATTTAGCAACGCATTGGAAATTCCCTTGTACTATCCTTCATACTGTTTCAGAATGGCTGCAAAATTTTTGCATCCCACTGCTGGTCCTCTACACGTCATATTGATTTATTTTAAGATGTGAGGTAGTGGCCACTCAACCATTGCATATTTTACCCCATTCATAAAGATTTTGAAAAGGTTTAACGACTTGTATCTATCTATCTTAATACACGAAGTCGATGGGTTGATCCTCTGAAGCACGAACGCGCATTAATACTGCCACTAGTGGTAGTCCATCTTAAAACTGATCGACGTCATCCCAATGACAATAGTTCTATTTTTCTTAATTCAAAATTCGTTACTTATAAGAGTTATAACACAATACAAGGAGCGCCTGTTTGTGGTTATAAGTAACGAGAAACAACCTTAACAGCTCTTTGTGGGGTATAATAAATCATTATCATTTACGAATCTTTAAGCGACTCATTATTCATTTTCAGAAATGATAGAGATTTTGATAAGCTTGAAGTTTTGAAAAGTATAACAGTTTATTTATTAGTATTAAATAGCAATGACTCCTTGATAGATATATGAACTATACTTACCTATATAATATTATTATTGAATCACGTAGCAGACAAATAAATTGGCAACAAGGTATGCAATAGATGCGGAAAAAATAAATCGTTTCGTGGAAAAATTGGGTGAGGTGATAATATTCTCCCGGTCAAACCTGGCGTGGTTTGAACATCTTAATATATATAATTCTTCTGTGAGTGTGTATGTCACTGAACTCCTTAACGGCTGGACATATTTTAATGAATTTTTTTGTGTGTATTCAAATGGATTTGAGGATGGTTTAGATTCACAATTTGGGCCACTGGAAATGTTTTTTAATTATTTTTTTATTTATAAGTAGTTTTCCCATATAAATTGTTCCTATCTGTCAAACGTTTGTATTTCGTGCCGTGCCGTTCTAAACTTTGACACATTCAGAATAACAGGACAGTTCGTATGTCATTATTTGTTTTATATTTTTGTTTGATAGTAACATGAAGTCTCTTTAAGATAATAAAAAACAAATCCTCTTTGAACAACGTCTGCACCCGGGCGGAGCTGGGCGGGACCACTAGTCTATATCTATAATACTTAATAAAATTAACTCCTACGAATATTTAGTAAGCAAACAAATAATAATTAACAAGCCCTTAACGAAGCAAAATTGCGGAACACAGCATATAATAGGTTTAAAGGCGATATCGACGCAAAGAATCCAATAAGTGTAGCCTCTCAACTTAATGCATTTTATTATAAGTGAAGTTATGAAGAGGTTGTCTTTGCAGTTTCTTAAGGCGGGTATAGACAGATGGCGGCGAAATGTAGCATGCAATGTAGGTACTCGTAACACGCAATGAAAGATATTGCCGTCTACATTGTCAGATCACATTAACAGAATTTCCATAGTGTGGACGGTTTGCGTGCACGAACCGTACTCAATACGCGCACGAAGAGAGCATTTCAACTCGTGCGCGTCACGTGTCGTCATTTGTCGGTTTTTTCGCCGAACACAAAGGGGCGCGCAGTGTGCACGGAGCGCCAGTGTAGACTGGTTGCGTGTGTCTGTACTGCGGAACGCGCGCAAACCATGGAAGTAAGCACAGCTACGGCATAGCATACAGTTGAATCATGAAGTGAAGAAAAAGTAATGCAGTTAATTGAGTTGAACAAACAAACAAATTTATCGAAGGCATGATGTCCACCAATCCGCACTTGGCCAGCGTGGTGGACTATGGCATAAATCCCCCTCACTTATGAGAGAAAACATGTGTTCAGCAGTGCGACATAAAAATATTAAAAAAAACAACGGGTTGCACTCCGGTAGTGCCGGCAGAAGTGAAAACTTGAACATTAACGTTGTGCATTTTTGATATTTTGGAATGGTTAGGGAATAATTACCCACGAATTGCTTTTATTATCAGTATTATTTTTCATCTAGTATTTTCAGTAGGTTTTCATTTAGTATTTTTATAAAGTACTCACTCATTTTCTTTCACTACTTCCTCGTCTCTTTTTTCATTAATAAATGTACGTTGTTCAATGTCCATATTTTAAATACTTCATTTAAACGAATTTTACAAGTATATACAGATGGCACAATCACTTTCAATGATGGCTCGATCAGCTGTCACTCCTCCGTCTTACGAATATTCGATCAGGCCACTTGTGTCAGGACAAGGCGAGTTTAACATTTTTTACCCATCCCAAAAAAAGCGCACAACGCCGCTAAAGAAGTTTTCAAAAATCCCTTTCAATAATATAATATAGCAATATATGAATGAAGAAGCCGTGGCGTCTTTCTCAGATAAATTCCATTTTTCTGTCACTCAATATGAAATTAAATCTCTATGCCATGAATCATACGTCTACGTTAATATACTAAAATAATAAATTCATCTTCATTTTCAATATCTTACTTGACTGAGTTTAATTCGCATTGATTATTCAAATTATTTGTCGTCCCAATAGACCAAGAGCTTGAGGGTAAAAAATTTCGTTATTTCATGAAAGCTGAAAGTACTTACTGTTTGCAATGGTAAGTAGGAGGTAAACCGGTCCTCTCGATCGGTAGTCCGTCCTGGTAATCATCGCGACCTACTGGACGTCATTGGCAACAGTGAAGCACCACATATTAATTTTTCATCCAGCAGCCTTGAAAAGATTACTGGACAAGGCCTCCCGTAACCTTCGATACACTATTTGGTCATGCACCCTTTGAACCCAGCGGCTTCCCGCTGTCTTCCTTTGATCGTCAGTCCAATATTATTATAATCTGCAATCTGAAGTGGCAATGGGCAGGTCATATAGTTAGGAGGACTGACAACCGATCGGGAAGAAAGGTCCTCAAATGGTGACCACGTTTCGGTAAAAGGCCACTCTCATACCAGGTGGACTGACCACCGATTTATTCTATTCGATTTATTTTACCTAAAACATACCACACGAATTTTAGAGGTACCTCGGATGCCAGTATCAGTAAAATTGATACTAATAGTTCCCATTCACCCAGGAAGGGAGAGTGATATTTTCAAAAAATCTGTTTTCCAAAAATGTCCAAGCCCAAATAGTTTTTTATAAAAATCCCCTTCACACGCTCTTAGTCTTAAGAACGTCCTTCGTCTCAAGACGTTTGTTAGTGACGCGATCGTTTGACTTATATATTCTTGTCACGCACAATTTCTGAATCAATTGGTATCTTGATATCACAGGGTTTGTGTTCAAGTTTACCGGATTTGTTACGAAATCCACTAAGAATTGACGTATCCAAAACTTTGTTAAACATATTTTTAGGTAAATCATATAGTGATAATCATCCATCGATTCGTGTGCTTTTGCCATACCTTCAAATTTAAACAAATTTAAACTTAATATAGTATTAAAGGTTGATATACCAATATTGCTTAATCATGCTAAGAGACATGCATATCGATTATCAATTAAAGAAAAGAAAGTCAGAACCTATTTGACATCTTCCACTCAGATGAAAATTGACTAGATGAAATAGATACCATCACAAATTATTAATACAGTCCCAAATCATGACATCATACACAATCTTTCAAACCGTTTTCAGATGCGTGTTTATTCATGAGATTATGATGCCTCGACTTGCTGACGTCTGAACAGATTGTAAAGACTAAACGTGTTTTCGAGATTGTAAAACTGAATACTCTATTAGACTGAATAGCCCTTATGACTTATACTATGAAAACTTTGTTTGTTGAAAGGTGTTAAGTAACCTTGTGATGGAATTTGAAAAAAACACATTTTAATTTTTACCAAGCAAATAAATTATGTTTATTTCTTTCTTTTCTTATTAACTAAATCACACTGAATCCCATCTTATGACATCTTGTCAACATTCATGCCGTTTTAACACGAGTATGTAATTCGTCTTCCTGATATCTGACCATATCGTAAAGCCTGCAGATTATAGATATTGTAAACGACTTTTGGCTACTCAGTTCTTTGAAACCATTTGATAATAAATGCAGTTGAACATGCTGTAATAATTGTCTTTATATGTAGCTAAATATAAAGTAGTTTGTTTTTTGTGTGCATGTTTCTTTTTATGATAATTTTAAAACTATCAGTGGAAACTCGTGAGTGGCCTTAACAACTCATAATCTTAAATGTATGTACAATACCTAGCTGTAAGTTTCCCAAAAATGTAAAAACAAAATAAATGCTCTGTAAAACTTAGAAGCGCTAAAGTTTAATAGTGCGTTTTTGTGTGTTGAAAAATGTATTAACACAAAAAGCAACAGACTTCAAAACGGAAGATAATTGTTATACACTTTGTGGTCGTACCTTAGTTTAACGAAAATACTATTTATACGGGAACTGGACCAATAACTTATTATTTACTTGTCCGGGTATTAAGTCTTTTGTTTTATTCTTTAATAAAAAATGTCCGTATGATTAGCTTGTGTTTTAACGTACCTTTCATTCAGAATTGGTACTAATTAAACATTTATTCGCCTACTTCTAACTTGATGAAAAAGTAATAAACATAATAATAATCTATGATATATAATCTTTAATCTAATTCATATTGCATCAACAGAGACCCCATAACATATGATATCATACACAATTCTTGTCAAATTTAACACGAGCTTCGCGCGTGTATTATTCATGGGATACAACCGCTTGACTTGATGACGTCTGAACAGATTGTAGAGATCGTTTGACGGGATCTAAAGCTGAATGCTTCATAAAACTGAATAGCGATGGATATTACATTAACATTGTGTGTTGAGGGTGTAAATTATGGATTGTTTATTTTAGATTTTAGCTGAAATTATCATTATTAGAGGCATAGTCTTGATACTGATGTAGAAAAAAGGCTATTTACACGCCATTTTGTCTATTTATACTTCGCTGAAAATTTATTTGCAATTTGCGTAAAAATACATAGATATAGATACCATACCTGACTATTTATTTCTATTCAAATCAGGAAAAAATAAATATTAATTTGGCTCACTGTAAAAAGATGAATTGATTTTTCTATCACACATTATTGATTATAGAAAAAATAAATTATTATAGGGTGTTATAGGTTGCGGCTGCAAAAAGTTCATGCAAAGTTATCAATCCGGTTGTTGTTGATAGGTACTGGACGTAAAAAAACGATGTTTTATAACCTTATTTATTTTTAAGGAAGATATCTTCCCTAAAATTATTAGTAATGAGTATACACATTACAAACTTGAGCTCGGTATCTCCATGTCGAAGATATGGTCTTTACAGCTAAGCCATCGCTGCTAACAGGCCAACTTAGAAACAAAATTCAGTGTTTCATAGATAGAAAGTTTAATAAAAACTAAATTACACACGGTCTTTAGCAACAGATTCTCCTATACAAGCCTTGAAACTTGTTTGTGTACGGCTTTTGTTTTGTTAGTCACACGCTGAAAAGGGTATATTGTTCAGTTCAAAATAGGCGAGCGCTGAATCACTTTACTGTGGTAAATGAGAACAATGAACTATACTAGAATACATTCCAAGTATTTGTAATTGTGTGGACCTGAAGCAAACCTGGCCCTGCAGCTGACGTAGCTTAGCGAAACGTTTGCGGTCCAGCCCTGGTGAGTAACCGCCAGTAGCAAATTTTTGTTTCATCCGTTTTTATGTCCCACTTCTGATAGATAGCTAGACATTAGAAATTTTCACAGATGACATATTTCTGCTGCCGCTATTATAACAATTACTAAAAATATAGTAAAATAAATATTTAAAGGGGCTCCCATACAGTAAAAGTGATTTTTTTATAGATAATGGTACAGAACCCTTTGTTCGTGAGTCCGACCAAGTGTGAGGTCGGTTTTTATTTATTTTTTCTTGAAATAAAAGTTACAAATGTACGTAGCGATATCAAACCTACTTTTGGTTAGTGGTACGAATAAAACTAATTTCTAACAACCTTAAACAGGAAAGTTCCCTAAAGGAGCTCCCATTAAAGCGTAGTGAAAGTAGCAAAAAACAACAAACATAACATTAGGCACAATTAAGTTTGCAATACTTAGAGTACATAAGTGAGGTATAGAGCTATCGCTTTTTGCTCATTGCGCTAAAGACCAACACGTGAGCACAAGGATATACTAGGAGTTTACTTCTTTAGCGTTTTTATAACACTCTATATTCAAGTCCTACACTAAGATGTCATATTTATATAGGATACCTTGATACATACAAAAAAAAACAACGGGCTGTAGTCCGGTAGTGCCGGCAGAAGTGAAAACTTGAACATTAAAGTTGTGCATTTTTGATATTTTGGAATGGTTAGGGAATAATTTCGTACGTATTGCTTTTATTACTCGTATCAGTATTATTTTTTATCTAGTATTTTCAGTAGGTTTTCATAAAGTATTTTATAAAGTATTTTATATAAAGTATTTTTATAAAGTACTCACTCATTTTCTTTCGCTTTTTCTTCGTCACTTTTTTCAATAGATGCAATTTGTTCAATGTCCATATTTTAAATACTTGATATAAACGAATTTTGCAAGTATAGACAGTCGAGCCATCAGCTGTCACCTCTCCGTCTAATGAATATTCGATCAAGCCACGTGTCCTGACGCAAGTTTAACCATCCCAAAAACCCACCCCAAACCCATTTTTTTACCCATGCCAAAAAGAGTGCACAAATAATCACTCAGTCCGAGAACAATAGCAGCCCGGTATGATAACTAATGCTTTAATCGATCCCTTTTTCATTTATCATTGAGTGAAAAGTCTTTAATTATAAGAATCATCCTTTTATTATTACACAAAGTATTCGAGTTCAACCTCTAGCATATCATCATTCTAAGCAGATTTACCTATGGCAATAGATAATTATTATTCCTTTATCCGATATCAAATATTTCAATGTTACGTTTACTAATGAGTCCAGTATCTGCAATTTAGTGGCAGGTCGTACTCTCCGTGCGCTCTATATCTTACGTATCCTCTATGGTTGTTCAACTTTTTCGGCCGTAGAGCACACGCGCGCGCTACAAGACTACTAATTAGATGAACAGCTAATTACAAACTTTAGTTAATGCGTACCTTCATTCTCCAAACAACAGCATGTATCTGTCTTCCCGGATGAAACTCAGGCCTAAGACTTTTTTCCTTGATTTAACATAAGCAACATATACTAATAATACTGAATACTAATAAATAATACTAAAATAACACTAAATAGTAATAAAATAATAGTAATAACAGCATATAATAATTCTGACAATTAGTATAATCTAGTTTTATACATCCGTTTTATTTATGAGGAGCCAATGTAATTTTTTTCCACTTTAAAAATGTTGTTTTAAAGTGGGAAAGGGGTGGAGAGCTAATTATTATGACTTTGTTGCCAACTTCATTGCCGGATGTTTACAGATAACACTAAAGCCATTTTATAAAGCTTTGAAATTAATAACCCAAAAATAATAGACCAGAGACCTAAGCCTTCACTTTTCAAGTTCTTAAAATTGAGTAAGCTCGTATTCTTCGCCATTTCATTAAAAATAATACCACCAGAAGATGTTAGACAACTTGTTCTTATCGCCACAATATCTATATCCAATCGATGGCCCCAACAAATAAACGTGCAATCAAAAAACGACAACTTTTCAGGAAAATATGAAAACGTTTGATCACATAACTTTAATTACATAATAAATAGACAAATATATTGTATAATCAAATTAAAGAAAAAAAAATCTTTCAGCTCATATATTTATTATTAAAAAAAAACATTCTCGGTTTACTACATATTTAAGAAATACCGTATTAAATTATCATCTTAATATGTGACTTGTTTACAGCATTGTATCACTGTAAATGAAGCTTAAACAAGTGTAGTGAAATGTTGCATAACCATGCAACATTGAATGGAATAACCATTCCACGTATAGTTTTTTTCCCTGAGCCTTGCTCTGGCCATCTACACACTTATGCAACCGTCTGCAATGAGGCATTACTGATAAAAGACGTTTGCATTTTTACACGAATAATCGTGCAAGGGGGAGGGTAGACACGAGCGGCAGATTGATTTAAAACACGTTTATTCTGGTGAACTCAAATAAACAAATAATCTGCAATAGGCGCATGTTTTATTATTCATGTGATATGAAAATTTTTTTTTCGGTACAATAAACGTATATTGTGCTATAAAAGCCTTATTTTAAGGAATAAAAATGAACACAGTATAGAATAACCAAAATAAAATAAAATAATTAAAAATTTTATCACCTAGATACATTCATAGAGAAATTTATTTATTATTTAAACAAAAATATTACATCTATGCATATGTACAATAATAATAAAAATATATAACTAACTATTTACAAGTAAAAAAAAATACATTAAAGGAAATTACAAATAAAAAAATTATAAATAAAAAACTTCTAAAATATCTGTGTTCGGCATGGCACCCAAGACGCTGGCGGCATTTCCCCGTTGTATAGCGAGGCTAAGTCTTTGGGCGAAATACTCACCAGCTCTTGGGTCGCCACATGCTAGAACAAGTTTGGACGACATGAAAAAATTCATGTCAGAAGACCATGGGCCCAAGGTCTCCACAGCAAGCGCCGCAAACAAGTAATCGTCAGATAAATTGCTGTATTTACGGCGCTTGAGGAGCTGGGCCTGATAGGCGGCGGACCCGGCCCTCTCCGCAGTGTCGCAGATATGCGATGGGGCCAAGGTATCCACACAAGTAACATCCCATACCAGGGGACGCCCCAGATGCCACGGTACTAAAGTTTTTCCATCAGGTCTCTTGCCATCGCTTCTTGATAAGCCAGACGGTTCTAACGTAGCTGGCAAAGAAGCGGTGACAAGAGCCCGACGAACTAAATCATTAAGCGTATCGTACCGTTATATCGCCATAATCTGCCAGCGCTCCTGGTACAGGACAAGCCTTGTCGACCAAACCTGTCCACCTGCTGCCCACACGGACATAAGTGAGGCTCGCATATTTTAGCACCGAGCCGGAGCCCTACCACGATACGAAAAGTGCTGGGATCCAGCATGGTGCCTATATTTTTTGATGGAAGAGCTCGCAGCCAGTGACCCGACTCACTTTCGGCAACTGCTAACAAACGAGCTCTATCAACGCCGCGAGAACATCGCTCTAGAAGGCAGGCATAAACAGATTTGACTGCGGGTATATCCCAAGCAGACTGTTTATTTCTGGACATGTTATTGGTGTCCTCATCGGGAAAGGAAGCCCTCCAAACCTCCGTAGCTTCTGTCAAGTATGCCACCCAAACATCTTCTATAGGGCTATTAAGAATAGATGAGATGAGGGCTAGCACACTATGACAAGAAGCCAAAAAGGCCGGAAGAGCTAAGCTTTCCGATGTGCGGACACCTAAACCTCCGAAGTTTATTGGAAGAGTTGCCTGCATCCAAGAGCGATCATCAAATTTCAAATTTAGAATTTTTGATAAAGTATCTTTCAAGGTTGAATCTAAAATATTTGTGATCCAATGAAATTTCCAAAAAGGGCAGCATCTTAGCAAAAACATGAATTTAGGGGCGAAAAGGCAAAGGCGTAAAATGTACATATCCATGTGAGGTTTTAAATCAAAAAGACGTCTTGAAATCAAATTGAAATTTTCTAATTTTGAATTTCTAATGGAAGAAACAGCTTCATCAAATATTGGAGCACCTAATAATATTAAATTTTCCTTTTTCATGACAGAAATATTTGGTGTTATTATATTAAATTGCTCTAAGAATGAAGAAATTTTGTCTGTTGATAATTTATCCGAAAATAAAATTTCACATTTATTAAAATTTAGACTTAGACCAATATCATCAAAACGACGAATAATAATATCAAGATCCTCCAATACTGATGATGCAGTACCTCCCAAAGAACCATCATCAAGGAACCATGCATTAAATTTTGAATTTAATTGATTGATAATAGGTTGTATAGCCAAACTAAAAATAACTGGGCCAAGAGGGTCACCTTGCTGGCATCCCACGCATGACTCGATAACATTATCTCCAAATAACAATTTTGAAGGGGTGCAATAACATTGCCACATGTACTCGAAAATTTCAGGAACTTCTTTTTTAATTTCTGATAGAATAGCACCCCTATCTACCGAATTAAATGCATTTTGACATCAATTTTGACGAAAACTTCAAAATTTTGCTGTTGTAAAAATGATCGAGCCGCGTGAACTGCGCTTCACAACCACCATTGACTCCAAAACCAAGTTTTCGTGGCTTAAACCTTTGAGTCAACCGCTCGCGGTATTCACGGCAACAAAGTTTTGAAGCCAATCGTCTCAGAGTACTTCCCACCGCAATTGGCCGAATACCGCCATCTTTCTTTTTGAGAGATACAAGGTTGGCTCCGTATAGGATTGGTGTTATATCCGAGGGAACTCGACCAGCCAGCATTAAATTTAATAAACTGGTCAGCTCCCTCAACAGATCTTTCCTCACATCACCCAAAAACGGATCCGTTAAATCCTTTAGGTGCTGTGGGGAAATGCCGTCTAAGCCACCAGCAGAGCCATTGGAGAAAGAACGAATGGCTCTGTCGGTGGCATCTGACGGAGACACCACCTTGGCTATGCACTCGGTAAGACTGCGAGCTACAGTCAGCCGCGCCCCCTTAGGGATACGCTTTACTAATTTAATATTTTTCTTAAAATATGCGAGCCTCTTATGTATAGGATCATTGCTTCGGTCCCCATCTGCACCTGTGTTAGCAGCGGATATTAGAGTCTGATTCACCGAGACGTCTACACGCGGCACGTTCAAACGACTACAGTGAATCTTTAGACCTCTAGTGCCTTTAAACACTCTATCACCGGCACAGATAGGGCACCGCAACAATGACTCATTATTATTAATTCTACTTACAAATTGCATAAACTAATAAACTTAATAGTATGTTTAAATAAAAGACTAAAAAATATATAATACAAATTACACATATTCACAACCAGAAAACTGACAGTTCTGAAAAATTACAAATTGAAATCTTCCGTAGGCCATAGCGATATCAACGTATCCTTCTAATGGAGCATAATGAATATTTTCACGTGAGTCATTTCAGGTTTGGGTATTTGAGGTGGATAAAAAGCGGTTTGTAAATATGGGGCAGAAAGGAGATGGAAACGATTACATACTAACTTGGGCCAAAATGTAAAGAGATGAAATTGATGTGAATTTATAGCTTGAGAATTAAAAGTCGCTCGCTGAAAATTCTGTACATTTTTACAATCTGAGAGACGGATTATTAGAGTTTTAGTAAAAATAAGGTTATGTTGCAATCTTTAACTGACAGCTGTCTTAAACACTAGTATTGATTTGTGTTTATTATATTTAGTATAGAATTATTGATAATAATTCACGTGAATCAATGCTAATTACATTAAATCAT
Organism: Pyrgus malvae; assembly: GCA_911387765.1. Lineage (NCBI taxonomy): Eukaryota > Metazoa > Arthropoda > Insecta > Lepidoptera > Hesperiidae > Pyrgus > Pyrgus malvae. Next base: position 17,917,627 of record OU426958.1, read on the forward strand.
ATGACAGATGTGCCTAGCTAGTGTTTCCAAGTTAACAATTTCACATTCGCAAAAATACAACACAAAAGCACTCAAAACATGCTCAAAACGCATAGGAAAACACCACAAGTTATTGCTCAAAGCAATGACAAATGACAATGAGCAAACAACTGTCATGACAACGACATAGACTATAAAGAAATAAAATCGATACTCATACAATTATAATATACATGGAATCGATTATCGTAATATTGGTTTTCAGTAATTACTTTGCTCTTTAGCTATTTATTTTATTAATAATGTGTCTATAATTGAGTATCATAAACGTTTTTATATTGCATTTAATTACTTTGAGTTATTTATTAAATCCAAATGTTTTCTTTTTGTAATATTAAATCGATACCATTAATCGATAATTTTAGAAAACTATCTTTCTTTTATTTCTCTGCTCCCAGATTGAAAATTGACCTAATTTTTGTAATTACAAGATAAAAAAATACGACAAATTTTTTAGACCACATCGCATCTTCTTACATTTTGGCCCACAGTTTTCCATCTCCTTTCGCTGATTTGGTGATGCTGAAATTTGGTTGATATGTCAAAACAAACATCATATTTTTCATCCAATATTAAAGGGGCTTAATATTATTATTTTTTGATCACACACTTTATCACAATTTATTTAAACTCGATGTTTCATCAAACTGATTTTAAATTATCCGCATGCATGGAAATAACATTAAAATATTAATAATTATTTAATTTTAGTAAATTTGCTTTGTATCGCAATGACAGCCATCAATCATTCATTTATTCATTTTTATCACCTTGTATTTTACAGAGTTTGTAGTCAAAAATGTTATCTTTATTTTTAAGCAACAAGTGTTAGTTTTGAAAGCCGTTCTGGCTTCATTTACAATCTTTTGTCGCTATAAAACGTCGCCCACACTGCTTATGCATGCTCTTTGCAATACAAATTGAGCAAAGCCTAGCTTTATTGCTAACTAAAGTCTTGTTTTACTAAAACCTAAAAGACGTCATGATCAGATCTTGTAGCCATTTTTTACCATTTTTTCAAATTTAGTATAAAATTCTAAAATAAGTTTTAATTAAAGTTTTTAAACAATTTTTTTATTTAAATGCGAAGAAAATATTACAGTTTTTATCGTATTTTACGAGATAAGCACTATTATTTCATACCCATATCGGCTGTGTTGTACAAAAATATCTATCTATACCATTACGTGCTACCGGGTATCTTAATTCTTTTTCAGGATATATTTCTGTTTAGTTATAAAGGACTAACCTTCCATAGAAAAAATAATAAACACAAAATATTTCATAAATATATATTTAATAAATATTTAAATTTATAAAAGGCGCAATATGGAACGAATAAAACAATAAAAAAAGATGTAAATGTACATTTTATAATTGTATTATAATAAAGTTTTTCTCTTTTATATTTTTATTTTTATCATTACAATGCATATTTTATATTTTGTAACGAACCTGTCAGTCAGCTAGCCAATCGGAGCCATGCCGCCATGAAGTATCCCTTAAGCCAAGCCAAGCCATAGCCAATTAGAAGGGAGTCGTCTCTATATATAAGCCTTTGCCAGCCATTATTCTGTGTCATTCTGTTTGTCAATAAAAAAATGCAGAAGCTCTGTGCGTTTTATTTCTGGATTTTACAATTTGCATACCCTAGAAGGTAAATATGGCGAACTAAATATATATAAACAACTTTGTAAACATCCATATTTGTGCAAATAAAAGTCTATGTTATAAAGTCGTTGTTTAAAAAGACAAAGGTCTTTTTCTTTCGAGTGAACCCTAAGTCTAGATAGGCAATATTTTACTACCAAACGTGTAGTTTTATATTCCTTTCAGAAAGGCATTAGTAAATGAAGATGTTTGACCTTTACAGATGCGAAGTAATAAGATCTATTTCTATGGAGTATTTATTTACTAGGATGAAATGACTTTAGTGAGTCTGCTACGTTTTTATGTGGCAAAGACCTTTCATTTTAATAATGGACTTGTGCGTAACAAAACAGATCTTTATTTTAAATCTGAAATATAGTAAAACACAAAATGATCCGTGTGGCGCAATGGTTACCATGCCAGACTGCCTATCGGGAGTCTCGGGTTTGATTACCGGCGAAGCAGAGCTTTAAATTATGCGTTTCAGTTTCTGTTCTAGGTCTGGGTGTTCGTGTTCAAGTCTATGTGTGTGTCTATGGTACCCATGACACAGTGTATAGGTACCTACCCTATTGTAAGAGCTATGAGTGTTAAACTTTATTTATTTATTTACAATTAAACAGGCCTGGTTATTATTGCTGGTGAAACTTCGCTACTGCGAAGGTTGATGGTTGCCTTTTAATTATATGTATATTTTTGGTTCGCAACCATAATAATATCTGCAATTATGGTTGCTGCAACCATATCTCGAAGAGTGATGAGAGCTGTGGGAACCCGCTGGGTTCAGAGAGCTCGGAACCAGATTATTTTTATAAACGAAATCTGTCGTATATAATATGTTAAAAGACCTGGACAATTTTACAAATAAAAAGTGCAATTACAAAATCGCATGTTACCAAATTTCTATAACCTAGATCGTGACTAGAATAATATCCCGTAATAAGTAGTTGCTTGCTTGTTGATACACTATTTTTGCACAATCACGAAGCGATACTAAAATTCCATCATAAGTCAAATTTCAAGTATTCAGGTCTCAAATTACCCGCAAATAGAGCTTTGAGTTAACTGAAACAGAAATAATTTGCCCGAGTTTATTTCCATTCATAATTATTTTTATGTTAATAGTCATCTCGTATATAAATGTAGTTTAAATATAAAGTGCTAGTGGGAGTATTTTTCAGCCGCCATTTTTTTTCAGCTCAACATCTGGCCAAAACGGGCACCTAAAGGCGATGACCGGGAAGAAATTTAATAACATTCATTAATCAATATTTTGTATTCCTAATATTATTCCTATATTTTTTTTTCTTTCTTTTTAATCAAGTCGGTAGATACAGTAATTGACTGCTCACTTGTTAAGCCTAGTTGATGATGATAACTTACCGATTATCTTGATCGTTCAAACATTTGCAAAAATATAAGGGATCTGTGATGTTTATTGTACTAGGCTTTTGGTTGCCTTATTAATTTATCTAATAGAAATACAATTTGGTAAACGTATTTCCAACTCGGACGAACTAACATAACACCTGAGCGCCTACTATGTTCGCCCGATACGAAACTTAGTGAATTTTCGGGCCACATTTTTGAGTAAGACGAAATCCTAGCAATATTATTCATTCGTTTTCTTAATGTTATCAATAACAAAGCTAATCTCATAAATTCACGAAAGAAAGGTACGGTCTGAATATGCCAAATATGATTCCGAAAATGTAACCGAACTTACGGCCGGATGCATACAGAGTAGGCGTTCAGGTGTCAGTCCCTGTAGCTTCGGGATTAAGAATAGAGCTACGGTAACCCCTGCCTGATCGTAAGAGGCGCCTAAAAGGGGGCTTTCTGGGCTATGGGCGGTGTGAGTGGGAGCTCGATCCGCCCAGCAAGTAGCCCCAGGAAAGACGGCGGTGTGTGCGTGGCCGCATGCCGTCGTAAGCATAGGAGCAGGAGCAGAAGAGCACATCTGTTCTTACGAAGATGGGCCCACTCTGGGCGCCGCGCGTTGAAGACACCGGTGCTTTCCACTGGAGATTACGGAGTCCTCCCCAAGCGCAGAGGCAGCCACCGAGAGGATTTTAGTGCGGTCAAACCTCACATAATCCTCTCCTAAGGACCCTAAGGTGCCTTTTCAAGGTTTCCCCCCGATACCAAAAAAGGCGTTCAGGTGTCATGTCAATTCATCCGTGGTATAATAAAATTAATATCATCATGTGACAATTTTCGCGTCAAGGTAATAACAGAACAACATCATTTTCATTGAACTTCGTTCAGAGCAAGTTAGAAGGTACATGCGAAGTCAATAGTTACACAAGTCTACACGGAAGGAAATTTATATTATGAAGATTCTGAGAGGCGGTTTTTGCTTGCGTACATAAAGGTCTAAAGATAAATTTGACTCTTTGATAGATTTATTATACTCGTAGATAAAGTGACTATAGTGAAAATACAGTCTACGATGTGATTTCTGCTTATATAGAGAATGGAACATTGAGTATGGCTGCAACTATTTTGCGTCCTACTACCTAGCATAGATCTCACGCTATTATTGGGGAGGCCTGGAGATTACTCCACCTGGCAGCTCCAATGCGGATTGGTGGAGAAGCGGGTAAACCTGCTGTTGGATGTTCAAACCGGCTATAAGGCCTCCGAATAGGTTTAACGACTGTTATCTATCCATAATAACCAGGACCGATGGGTTAACGTGCCCTGTGTTTCGGAGGGCGCATGAAATTAGTTGCCACTAGCGGTCAACCACACCCACTTCACACTCGACCGCGTCCGTTTGACTTACACAGCTGGACAGATGGCTTGCGTCCTACGCTCGCCACCAGGCAGAATTCCAAACGAACAGTTCAGAACATGAAAAATTATTACTTTGTCACCTTTTTACATAAAAAAATAAGTTGATCTAACCAGTTTTAAAGAGCCTATTGGGATTGACCCTGTGCATTTATTATTGAGAATCTGTTTATAGCTTAGGCAGTCTTTGTCTTCTACTACTCAAATCTATCGGGGCTTAGCCAAAGTAACATCGCTTCGTAGCGAAACGATATCTAAATTCGTCATCGTCTCTGAGATAGCGTTCGTTTCACTATCGTTTTTGAAAACCGTGATAGAAGCGAAGTCGTTTACTAAAAGTGCTACTTGTTTGCACATTTGTATGAGAAAGCGGTCGATGACAGTTCGGTAGTTTATGGTTTCGTTACGAATTTTAACATTGTAACTAAGAATAACATTGTACCTACCAACTTGCGATGACGTTGACCACGTCAACGTCTAAATCGCGACTTATGTCAAACCCGTAAGTACATTATTCTTAGTCTAAGGTCAAACCCATACATTTTCTTTATTTTTATAACTTCGTTATCGTTTCCTTAATGTTACTTTGGCTACAGGCCCGCTGTTAAACCTGTACGTCTATTTCAAATAAATAGATGAAGAACCTCTTTCAACAAAAAAATACGATTCATAAACACAAATTAGAATTAATGCACGAAAACACAATTTAGAAAAAAAATCGAGTCATAAAAATGACATGTTTACAAATAAAATTTCATTTGAAACATTTATCCTAATAAGAGGTGTTGAATATAACATGCAAAATAAACCAGCATTTTTTGGACATTACATTACATTGGACACTGTGTAAATTAATACATATAAACTGGCTTTATGTCTGTAATTATTTCGTTTCCCGAATAATTTATTGTTGTACCCTTTTGTGCTTCCCACTCGCATTGAACATTTAAATTGCCGTTTTGTTATAAAAGTTACACAGACCCCTTCCATCACATTTTTTTATAGTTTAATTTTAAAATTCTTGTCAGCTGCATTACCACTGTATTACACGAAACCAATGCGGCTCCAATGCGGGTTAGTGGCCAACCCGCTTTCGGATGTTTTCAAACCGCCCATAAAGCCTCCGACTAGGTTTAACGACTGTTATTTATTGACACAAACCAGGACCGACTGATGACAGGACTGACGCATGAAATTTTTTGCCACTAGCAGTCACCCAGCTCACACCCGACCGCGTCCGTTTGGCTTAGCTGCATAGACCGCTTGCGTTCTACGCTAGCCGCCGAGCCATGCGCGCTTCAACAACAACAAACTAGTGGATTTATCAAAGATGATGTTATAGTTCATCTTTACTTAACACTAGTGGTCCGACCCGCCTTCGCTCGAAGGATTTCAATTTATATGATTATACTAATCTATCCCTCGGGGAAAGTCCATTTTCCGGTATAAAACGTAGCTTACTTATAATAATATGTTTCCACGAATTATGAATGTGAATTCCACGAGTATGAATTCCACGCTATAATCTCTGTAAAATTTCACCCCGATCCGTACAGTCGTTTTTGCGTGATTAAGCAATAAACATCCAATTTTTCGCATTTATAATATTAGTATTGATTTAATTTCCACATGCATTGCATTTTATTTACTTTTTTGAAGCTGTGCAGCTGTAAAACTAGTATAGGACTGGGGAACTAACACTCAATCTTGTAATTTGTTGTAAAAAGATTCAAATAACATACAGCATTTCGACAGGAAACTTATCCGGAAACTTATCCTTCGTTTGTAAATATTACCATAGATTGCGTTTGCAGATACAATGTAGAAGGACATTTCTTCTAAATTCCATTTCCAACTCTGCCCTTGTATTTTCATACCCTAAAGTAAATATTGTTTACAAATTCGGGCCTCTTTTCGATTCGTTAAACCGCGTTTGGATCGTTAGTGTGGGAAGCAAATCGAGTTGTGGTGTAGGTGATAAATATTAAGCAGAACTGAAAAAAGCCTTTGAATATACCTAAAGCATTCCGGTGCTTATTTTGGTATTCGTGTAAATAATGTGTATCATTTCATCGAAAATCTTTTTTATTTTTTTCAATGTAGGTACAGAACAGATGCAGGTACGTATGCAGCAAGCTTGAGTATTGTCTGTAGCCTCATAAGATAAAGATTAGAAATGACATAGACTGCGACACACAACACAAAATTTTATTGTGTAACATGAATAATGTTGTAGCGTTAATCGCTTCGGTGGTCGCTGTATATTGCACGCAACCTTATCTTGCTAAAACGCGTACAACGGCGCGATACCTACAGCAACGTGACCAGCGCCTCACATGAAACGCTGACCATGCAAGCAGCGAACGTTGTAAACAATAGAGTACTAAGTCATACCACGTCACACTGAAATGGCCATTCAGAAGACGTATCCAGAATCACGCTATCAAAGTTTCCCAGATTCTCAGTATATAACTACATACATACAAACGGTCTAAAGCCTACCTCGCATTCTCAACATCACCCAGGGTGGACTGGTAGACAATGCCAATTGGCATTAAGTTTTACCCTTTGTGACTCTTATTTTAAGGTGTTTCACAGAAATAAATAAATAAAAAATAAAAAATACAAACGGTCCAAAGATAGCATCGGACCGCGGTCCCCAGGCAGTGACATCGACAGCGCTCCAACTGACATAATTCAGAGCTTGTATATAATATGGTCGGATATTCAGAAATCTTCCATAGCGTGATTCAGGAATACCCGTGGCGCCATCTCTTGATGAGTAGCGGAAGGTCGCTACAATATAATTATTTTCTTTATTTCATTTCTTTAAATTTATAGAACTGTAATCATTAATTTAAGTGGAGTACATTAGTAAAGCTTTACAAAAATATTTTATCGGTGAAAAACCAATTTAAAGTTGAACAAAACTGTAGCCAACTCGCCAAAAAGCCTTCCTTTACATGACACTTCATTTCCCACGATATTGAAAACGGTATGGTTAAATCCCCGCTGACTACTCAGTCAAAAGGAAAGTTTTTGTTCACACCATTCGCTTTTTTCACGGCAATTTCGGTTAAATTGACAATATTTTAACACAGTTGTCGTTTTGGACAATCAAACTGTCTGTATCAGGTTATAGTTTTTCACTGACTTCTAAAATGACTTCTGACTTCGTACTGTGTTCGGCTATTGGTATTTTTAATACGTGTATTTTTTCTAACTACTCCGCCTATAGTTTTTAGCCGAGGTTTAGACCCATTGTTACCGAGTCGAAATTTAAGGCCCATCCTTTAATCCCAAGGAAATAGAAGGCAACTTTAAAATTTTTTAGTCACCCACATTGTTTTTTTCTATAAATCTATTCTATTGAAATTAGACAAGCAATCTATAATATAAGTGCACTCTAAATGATTAATCCATTTAAAAAATTGCTGTTCTTTGAGTCGCTTAATTTTGTCCCTCTAGGTTTAGAATCTTCTTTTAAATCATTGAATTACGCCAAGAAATTTTTACCGCAGTAAAAAGCCCACACTATTGTCCGTTAATTTATATTGTTTGAGTATAATATGATACTAAGGGCCTCGTTTACTATCTCCAAGTAAAGTGTTGATTAGTTACGTCCCAAGTAAAGTTAATTGGCAAGTAAAAGCTATGAGTACGGGTCAGTTCATCATATAATTAGTGTTACTCGAACATCGTGAAATTGAAATTTAAGTTACGGGTGACTTTAACCGACAATTATCGTACTTGTCACTTTACTTGAAGGTGGTGAAAGAGGCCCTTAAACAGTATATTATTATACGCTAACTCTATGAAGTTGCATAACCATTTTTGTCCCATTTTCCGACACGTAAAATGTAGGATAAAATCTGAAACAATACAATGTCGCGTTGAAAAATATTTTCTAGTTCTACGAAAAATTAAAATATGCTTTTAAAGTGGCGTTTTTGAAATTGTATTACCGTTTATCCAATTAACTCGAGAGCGCGTAGGTGCTGCTTTCAAAACTCTTCGCATGAAAAAAACTGTTATGGGAGTTTATTATACAGTTACGCGATTTTTGTGCGATGAGTTTCAGAATAGGCCTCTCTCGCGGTGGCGTTATGGAGTGTATGGTTTAATAACACATTTTAATGAATGTCTTTTGTATTTTGTCATAAAGTTTATACTTTGAGTTTATTTCTAGGGTGAGTATATAACGTCGAGATAATCCCATAAAAATGTTAATAACCTGGTAATGATCTTTCGAATTATGATCAAAACTGTTCAGTAGGATCCAGTAATGTATTAATTTCAAGTGAAATCTCAAAAAAGATATCTATTCTATACATATAATAAAACTGTAAGCAGGGTCAATTCTGTACATTGCATATAAATTAAAAAAAATACTTCCAGGGGTCTTTTTATAAGTAACAGAAGTTAAAAATATAAGTTTTGAAAATTTTGTCTGTCTGTCTGTTGTTAAACTTTCACGCAAAAACTACTGGATGGATTTTGATGAAACTTTTTTTGTTGTATATATATTGATCCTCGCTAACATATAGGCTATAGAAAATTTTAAAAATCACCCTTGAAGGGTGTGAAATGAGGGATGAAATTTTTTATGGAAAACTTGGTTTTTTTTTCAATAGATTTTCTTAATATGTAATAATAATCTACCAGTAGGTTGAACTGTAGTAACATACTTATTCAATGCAAATAAATAATCTTTGATCTTTAATCAATCACTTTTATACAAGTCTTTATTCACGCGGACGACGTCGCGGGCACAGCTAGTTTAATTATTAAACATTTTCGACAGGTAAGTAGGTCGTAATTGTGAGGAGTGCAGTGCAGCTTTAGAGGGACTATAAAAAAAATTTGAAATCTGATCATCACAATGATGAATAAAATCAGTTTTAAAATCAATATACTTCCCCTATTGACGTCATTAAATTACATAATGACATCATTTTAAATGTTTGTAGGAACAATAAAATTCATAATTATTATTATTGTTTACTTCTTATATCGTGGATAGCCATCGTGTTTTCAGTGGTCATGTTGAAAATTTTGTTCGTTTGGTCGTAAATTTTAATACGATCGCTGGAAAAAAAACTTCACCGTACGTGTATTTCCGATAAATTAAGCCAAGCGCATTTACAACTTCGTTCTTAAAACTTCGATATCTTGTGATGAAAATCAACTTAAAGGTTTTTACAAGGCTATTCAAATTCGGGTATAGAATCCAAAATCTCAATTAATACCCAATATAAGTAAAGGGACTCTTTCTTTTACATGGGTAGCTCAGGTTTTTATATATCTAGCAGCATGCTACGTATCAATAAAAACTGGGCCTTATTAACAGTTACTGCATATTGGGTAGTAAAATAACAGATGTGATTCGCGGATCACAATAAAATTCCGTCAAACGTAATAAAGATTTTGCGTCTAAGACGACTGTAAAAGAACCATCAAAGTAACAGTCGGACGAAATTAAATTTTATATTGGTTCACCCTGTTAGCGACCAAATAAATTTTTATTGTGGATGAGAGATTTTCTGGAACTTTGAATTTTATAAAGTGACGCCGTTTTGATTAACTTAAATTATAATTTGTTGTTACTATGCTGTGAATATATTACATAGTACCTGGACGCCCGAGCGTTGCTCGGATAAAAACAATTTATTTTTTGGTTTATTTTTAAGCAAAACCTTTATTGGCTTAGTGTTACTTAACAAAGCCTTTTGAATACCTAGTTCCCAATTAAAAAAAAATTGTAACAAAAAATAAAAACGCAACTTGCCTACTTGAGGTTAGAACCCGGGTCTCTAGCTCCGTAGTCAGCTTTCGTAACCATTCGACCAAGAAAGCTTTAATTCGATTGACGAAATTTTTATAGAGGTCTTTCATATCGACATTGTCATTTGTTTGAAGGGCGGATTGACGGCCGATATTTGACGGCTTTCTACGCCACAATATAATTAATATTCTCCTATAGATGTCAGTAAGAGTAATTTTATATTTAACGGCATAAACATTAAATAAAACGACAATTTCTATCAATAAAAATTTGCTGGATCGTTTAATCGTCCCCGAAACCAGCATCAAAATCTTTGGAGCCGTTTCCGAGATTCAAAAAATATATGTATTTAGATATATACAAGAATTGCTCGTTTAAAAGTATTAGATAGATAATATTCTAATGGCAACGTTCCTTTGTTGTTTGGCATTGCTCTGAAGCTATGAAGATGAAGATGTTTTTGGTATTTAAAATATTAGCGTATTCATTGACAAATTTAAGCTACTACTAGATAATATGGGCTAAATTGCTTCATAAGCTATCGATTTAAAGGAAGCTCAAAAAATCCTATAGCTTCGGATAGATGCGTAAATATTAGAACCTAAGATGTATATTCGTGCCACAGAACATATTAAAAGAGGTTAGAATGGAAATGAGGGCGGGGCAGACGCGCCAAACATATGAGCAAACGCTCGTATCTCTACAGAAACACGCGATCGTGCTGCGATATGCGTGCTTGTGTGCGTGCTTCTGTGTGATTCGTTCATTTGAAATCGCGTGATTGTGCGGCGCTAAGATTGGCTTGATTTGAAATTGCAAATAATATGTGCGTAAGCTTCATATTTACGTAATGGAGGTAAAAGGTGGGGCTGGATTGGCGACCTCTTTTAATTTGTTCTGTTATTCGTACAAAGGTATTAGGCATTGATAAATTTAAAATTATTTTCTGAAAATTCTATCACTAATATTATTTGTTAATTTGTTGTTATTTTGTACAAAGACATTTGAGGAGCAGGAGAGCGACATAGACTACATTTTACCCGGGAAATATATTTAGTTCCTATAGGGAGGAAAACGTGTAGTACGTGAGCTGAGCCGCGGTCTAGTAAACTAAAAATTCTGAAGTTTTTCTTCGAAATGCAACATTTCTGAAAGTCCCTGGCATAATTCTGTTACGATTTATAGCTTCGTTCCTAATATTTAATCTACTGGCATTGTGCAAACGATTTTCAGTAAAATTAATGAATGAAATGAATTAACACATTGAATGAAATTGTTAAATATTCCAGTGACCAAGAAGATTCAAACTTAATATATTGTGCTTACTGATTACATATGTCATTCTAAACTAAAAGATAGACTTAAATAACTATTTTCAGAAACTTAGTTTGTTTTAATACAGTTTAGTTTATTTAAATGGAGTAGCAGATGAAGATGACAGCCACGTGATGTTAATGTGCTACTCTGGGGATGATGGTGTCCTCGTGTAAGTCTTGGCGGCAACCGCTCTTTTGATCGACGCACACTTTTCGTACAGAATTGCTTATATCCGCCCCACACGTAACGAGAAATCTTTACTATTTTAAACTGTAAGTCGAAAGCCCCTAATGCCTCCACACGCCACCGACATCTGTGTCGCAGTTGCGTTGTTGGGCCTAATTATGTGTTTAAAGAAAAAAAAGGTGAGAAGTATACATATTATTGCATAAACCACGCTTTCCGTGATACGCACGTCCGAAAACAACAGATGACACAAGCGGGGTCCGAGACAAACTGCCGAACTGAGCGATCACGACCACCATCGGCCACACGTAACTTTAAACTATGCAAACGCAATCGAGAACGATTTATCTAACAAAATTTGCTACTACCGCCAACGAACGATTAATTGCAACGATTTAGTATGGTGAGTGCGCACACTTGCGACAAATCTGCGCAAACAGATCTGAACAGAGAAATGGAAACGTGTGGGGCGGGCTTTAGCGACAGAAACAGTACCATAAGCTGCCTATAATATCTTGAATTTGAAAAACAAATCACACATGGTGCTGAGTACATACTACAGAATAATACATAATAATAATAATGGAAATTTTTGAACTTAACTTAATATGTATGTGTATATATAGTAGTATACCTATCACATTCACCCTTTTAAAATATTTTACACTTGACTGAGGCCCGTGCAAAAGAACAAAAACCTCTTAGGAGAGAAAATAAAATATATCAAATAATAATAATAATCATAATCATAATAGTGCAGAATCGTGCGAAAATTCATGCAAATGACGAAAATGACATAGGTACCCACAATATCACATCATCTACATCTATTTAAATACCAGTAACTGTTTTTACTTGGCTCACGCCCGTAAATGTAGTTTAAACCAGCCATAGAGCTGAGAAGAACCAATGTTTCTGAATAATAATAATATATGCGAAACAATAAAATATTGCAACCTGCAAGTCAAACGTATGTAAAGACTCATTTGAAAATTCTTCAATAACCTTCAATGTGTAAACTAATTATTGCGGTATGTGGTTAATATTTCCTTGTGTACTTTTCACACCAGTAAGGTGAAATAACTTGGAAAGTAGGTTGAGGTTATTGAGGCTTTCTGATAAAATATTTGTACGCTTTACTGTTTGTGTTCTTGTTATATGGTTTCCAGAAAAAAGGCATTCTAGAATTTTCATTATTTGACGAAATCAGTAGTATTTTAACACGCTTTTATTAGCTTCACCTTTCAATCAGACACTTTTTCAACGAACAGATTTAATTCAAAATTTGGGCACAAAAATTGACATTTCAAGGATTTATCTAATTCAGAGAACTTAAAAAAATTAACAATAAATCGAACTAAAAAATGAAAAAAATATTTTGAATGAAAAAAAACCTGGGACACTCTGTGTCATATTTTTTGTATATATAGCAACCCACACTTTTTTCACAATAGTACTATTTTTCGTTGATTAAAATTGTCTGCTTTTATTAAGGGTTATTTTACTTTTTTAGTTTGATTTGTTTCAAAGGCGTGTTTATAGTTTTTTTAGAAGTAAGGTAAGCCCAGGGCACTTTAATAGGTAATTTTTTTGGTTTTCATTCAGGGGCAGATCATGCTCTTACTAAACTATAAGTGGTAAGCCTACCGAAAAAAATTACTTTCATCATAAGTCCTTTCAATTTCTGAAATAAAGAAAGATTGAAGGAAAAAATATTTATTTCATGTTAAGAATACAAATCCCTTGTAGATCAAGTGTATAATTCCTTCTTATTTTTCCTTCTCACAAAAATACTTACTCCAACTCCATCTCTGTTAACGCTGTTAGGTTATGGAATTCACTCCCCCGCCTAAAATAAGAGAGTATGAAATTATCTTTATTTTTAAAAACCTTTTTTTGAGCACTATTTAGCTTTATTTTAAACAATATATTTATTTATTTATAATTTTATATGTATGGTTTCTGTTTAGTTGTTCTTATTATATTATTATTACTTAATGTATCTTTATTTTTATCTAATTTCAATATCAATCAATAAATTTTATAAATATATTCATTATAGGTACTCACTAAGTTCGCATTACCAGATCTATATTATCCTCGGACGGGCATATCGGAAGAAATTTCAGTGTGGAATAAGTAACGCCTTTGTACAAACATTATATGTAAATTTTTATTTTGATATTTTGTGTGTTCATTAATTAAAAAAAAAATGAATTGATAAATGTAATTTTTTCCGGTCATCTCTAGTTACCCATTTGAGATAAATGCTGTAGGCTCTGAGAAAAAGGCGGCAAATGAGTGTAGATCACTGACCAATAATGGGAAGTTTTAAAAAACGAGGCTCTTTCTTTATCTACCTCTAAAATTTATTGCAATATATAAAAATATAAATCTTCTTAATTCTTACGATTGAATACATGAAAAACATCTTGTAGATGAAACCTATAAATACACGTTATTTATAGAATAGAAGAAAATTATTTACCATAAATAAAGTAATGTGAGTTTTATAAATATCTAGAAAATGAGAGAAGCGACACATAACAATACTAATTAAAAAATTACCTAGTTCTTGGATTTTCATAAGTTTGAAAGAAATTATACGGGTTCTCTATTTCTTTTGCCAGTGTTGGATTCTCAAGGGATTTGTATTTGCATTTCTTATCGCTGTCTAGAGAATTCATTTTATATTGTTATGCTTTCTCGTTTATTTTCTTAGTGAAAAGCTTAATTGAATACTGGTTTACGTCTTGCTGTAATTCTTTTCTTATAATAAACCAGCCTTCCGCCAGCGGTTTCGCCCGCGTGGACCCGTTTAATGAGTCCCCGTAGGATAAAAATAGCCTACGTGCTATGCCAGGCTTCATTGCTATATTAAAATCATAGGCGTTTAGCCAGTTGCTTCAACCGCGTTGACCCTATTACCCGTTTTCACGTAGGAATGAAGCATTTTCCCGCGGTAAAAATTAGCCTATGTTACTCAGGGTAAATGTAGCTTTCTAATGGTGAAAGAATTTTTGAAATCGGAAAGTAGTTTTTGAGTTAGTAAACATACAACAATACAAATCTTTCCTCTTTATGATATTAGTATAGATAACGTAAAGATCTTAGCTAAGTTTTTCAAAATAACGTAACATTGACGTTACAGTGACAAAAGTAGATAAAAATATGATGTGAATTTTATTGTTTCGCAGTAGTAATATTCGTTTACCTAGAATGAATCTGCTTGTTCAATGATGAATCAATGTAAGACTGAATATTCTGTAGATATATAGGTATACACATAGGGTCGTAAAATTAAATACGCCCTTAAGTAAACTCCGATGGCAATATCACATTGGTGAGAAATAAAATATTTACTGCCTTCGATTTATCATAAAAACCCGGAATCTAATCAAATCACATACGGGCACAAGTTTTATAACTATTTCACATGGCACAAACCATGGAGCCTACGGGGAACCCTTAAATTTAAAAGTGATGATACGCTGATTATAGTGTTAGTCTGATAATTAATTTATAAGTGATGATACGCTGACTATAGTATTAGTCTGATAGTTAATTTATAAGTGATGATACGCTAACTTCAATGTTAGTCTTATAATTAATATCTCGAAAATTATTGAACCTTTTTTCATGAAAGCGGAAGTAAAATGCCTAGATAACCGAGCTTTCCTCGAAAAAAAAAACAATTAATTTTCTTGGTTTTATTTAAAAAAACCTGATAGTACTCGAATTGGGGTATTCTGGTTTCGGGACCGCCCGATTTCCTTCCTATTGTAACTATTGTAACCTTATAGATGTAGGTGGATTATACCGTCGTATTCTAATGATAGTTTTGCAGTTCTTCACTGCCTGAAAACATGGATAAAATGACGGTTTCTCAAAACGAAATCAAGCTATATTAATT
Organism: Pyrgus malvae; assembly: GCA_911387765.1. Taxonomy (NCBI): domain Eukaryota; kingdom Metazoa; phylum Arthropoda; class Insecta; order Lepidoptera; family Hesperiidae; genus Pyrgus; species Pyrgus malvae. The sequence goes on from OU426958.1 coordinate 17,933,313, forward strand.
TATCGCCCTCGGAATCTCTATTATTAGATTATTATTGAAATGATCAGTTATATTGTGCAATGAAACTTATGGAAACACTGTAATTTAACTGCAAAATCTCATGTGTTAAATAAGGTAAATCAGCAAAATCGACAAAATTTCGTATACGGCCTCTTAAGTTATGTTGGAAATGTGGTAAGCTACAAACATATTTGGGCCCTAATGCTGGGCACGGGTCTCTCTCCATTATTGGGGAGTCTTGGTAGAACGCGGTAAGATTTAAAAACTACCTTTTATGATTAGAATCGGCAGCAGTTCGGAGTTTTTATTAGTCATATTATTGGTTGCGTGAGACCCTTTAAGGACCTAAATAATTTATTGGACTTTTACGTTCCATCAAATATTTATTGGTATGATTGATTCGTGGGGAACAGGTTGTCTATATGAGCTTTTGTTGTTTTTTCAGGGATTTGCAGGAGAATGCATAAGTACATTAGGCTAGTGTTTGGCCTATTCATTTATTTCATTCATTTATTCATTTAATAAATAAATGAATAAATGAATGCTTAGTTTTTACATACAGCTTTTCGCTCCAAGTAATAGATGTAATGTATGTAATGAAGCGCGCACGGCCCAGTGACGAGCGTAGAATACAAGCGATCTACGTAGCTAAGCCAAACGGGCGCGGTTTGGTGTGAGATGTGTGACCGCTAGTGGCTTAAATATCATGCTGCACGTTAAGCCGTCGATCTCAGTTGCTATCAGATAACAGATGTTAAACCTAGCCGGAGGCCTTATGGGCGGTATGAAAACATCCGATAGCGGGTTGGCCACTAACATCTCCACGACTAATGTTTTCCAGCTCCTTCTACAAACTACGCAGTAACATTGATATTTCAGAATAAAGCGGTTGAAAGGTTTTTTAAATATTCTGCTTAGTACCTACAGGTATCCTCTGAAAATCAAAAGGTTTAGGCTTTTATCTTTGACAGATTTGGTATAACTCTCAGACACGTACGGTGATGTAATACGAGTACATTGTTCAAATTGATGCATAGGGATTTGGACTCTATATGTATATCCCGCGTTGAAAGTGGTGCTTCTTTATAATGTAAGGCAAATTTTCTGCAACTCTTTTTGTAACTCACACACCGGTCTCTCTCTCTTTCTCCTATTCCATCACGCTGTTCCAATGCGGGATTGTTGGAGTCTTAATATTTAGTTGAACTTACATACTGTTGTAACACAAATGTAAGGTTATTTTTAAATTATTTAATATTCGACTAAAAATGTTCTTCGCTAAATTCTCCAAATCGATGTTTGATGTTCATAATCTATTGATGCGCGCTGAGGGTAATGAAAATGCCGTTAGTAGCGTAGAAGGCGTTTATTGTCTTCTTCCACAAAAAATCCAAATCACTAAACACAAACACTATAGTCCAATATCTTCGCTTGAGTCATCGAAATATTTCTTCCTCGTCGCTGGGTAGAGATCGCTTCGGTTTCACTTCCGGAACTAAACTGCGTCCTGTTGCGGCCCGGTGCGTGCCTTAAATACAGCTAGTTATGGTTCTCTACAATTTTCACGAAATACCTAACACGATAGGCCCGTCCCGAACTTTTCATTATGCTGCTACGCACTTATAGTTATGTACAGTCATAAATAAATTAAGTTTTTAACAAAAAAAATAGAACCAACTTCAAACGGTAAAAAATAAAATTGTTCAGTACCTACTTCTTCTTGCTTATGGTAATGACTCTTAAAACTATTTTTGGAGTCGGGCCCTTGCTAAAATGTCGTACCATTCGTTCTAAATGGGCACCGACAGTACAGACAGTGGGACAGTACCTACTTCTTCTTGATTATGGTAATGACTGTTAAAACTATATTGGAGTCGGTGCCCATTCAGAACGAAAGGTACACTATATTTACTAAGACAGGACATTTTACTAAGGGCCCGACTTCAAAAATAGTTTTAAGAGTCATTACCATAAGCAAGAAGAAGTAGGTACTGAACAATTTTATTTTTTACCGTTTGAAGTCGGTTCTATTTTTTTGTTAAAAACTTAATTTATTTCACTCTTTTTAGTAATTTTAATTGGAATTGGAATTTTATTCAGTTAATTTGTAAACGTTAAAGAGATACCTTTTATAATCATGTTTAGATAAACATACCCATACATATAGATACCCTGAAAGAATACTACTATAAGTCCACCTGAACGTATAAATTAATGAAAGAATTTGCTCTCAGCTCCTAACCGTTGAGGAGTTGTACCTTCAATCATCAGCTTAGCAACATGAGGTGATAATTACCGGACACAAATATTTGTATTATGTTAGAAATATGACTAAAAGAATGTGTGTGCCTATTAAGTTTCAGTGTTTCCCTCGATTTTCCTAGTATCACATCATCAGATTTTGCCATGGTGACAGTTGGACCACCTCGGAAATGTAAGATTTCCAACAAAAAACCATTTATTGAAAGAATTTACTCTCAACTCCTAACCGTCATAGTACCTTCCATCATCAGCTCAGCAACATGATATGATGATAATTATACACAAATACCTGTTTTGATTTAGTAAAAATATGAAAATCATTTATTGTGCTATAAAATTTGAATGTTCCCTTCGATTTCTCTGGGATACCATCATCAGACTTTGACTTGGTGACAGTTGGACTACCTCAGAAATGTAAGATTTCGAACAAAAAACCATTTATAGAAAGAATTTCCTCTCAACTCCTAAACTTCGTAGTACCTTCCATCATCAGCTCAGCAACATGCTATGATGATTACTATGCACAAATATCTCTTATGCTTCAGAAAGTATAAGAAAATCAATGTGTGTGCCTATAAAATTTGAGAGTTCCCCTCGATTTCCCTGGGATCCCATCATCAGATCCTGATTTGGTGACAATGGGACCACTTCGGGAGTATAAGCATACGAACAAAAAAAGAATTTTGAAAATCGGTCCACAAACGGCGGAGTAATCATAATAAGTAAAGTAAGGAATACAGTACCTCCTCCTTTTAGAAGTCGGTAACAATAGCCGCGGCCCGTGATGTAAACAGCCTATACATGTACGCTTTATATAGGTACGTACTCGCCGCGGATCCCGAACTGTATAGAAATCGTTGCTTTTCTTATCACTGACTTTTCAAGAACTTTCTTCGCTGTTCGATAGTAGACTTATGCGTTTTTGGAGTTTTGCTGTACGATGCTTTGTCTTCGAGATATAGGTACTCAAAGTCGTAAAACTATTAATCATTTAGCTGCACAGCCTTACTGAAAACAGTTAATCGTCTTGACCGATATTTAAGATAAAATTTCTCTCTGTTTCTCCTCCTCTTCTCCTCCTCTTATTTGCTAACTTTTATAATGTTGACATTAAAATTTAAAGTTTATAACTTTATCACACTGCTCACTTTATCGTCCTACGGTATGCAGGCAGGTATGAGCCTTTCCCCATCTCTATATGTAAAAATGATATGCTGTTCGTTAGTCTCGCTAAAACTTAAGAACGGCTGAATCAATGTAGCTAATATGTGTCTTGATATATTAGTAAAAGTCCAGTGAAGGTTTAAACGGTGAGAAAACAGGGAAAAATTGCGAAATTAATAGTAAAACAACGTATTTTATTTTCCTATATATACTGTTATTAACTGTCAAACATTGGTTGTCCGTGCCCTTAGAGCATCAAAGTTACTGACTTGCCCTTCAGGGTGTGACGGGTGTTATACCTATCATACCTTGATGCTCTAAGTTCGTGACATTGTCCAGAAGTTTGAAATATTCTGAATAACAATTCATCTGTCACTATTTGTTTTATATTTTTTTATTGCCAGTAACATAAAAACTCTTTGCGATGATAAGAAACTAATCCTCTTTTATAATACTTTAAAGGCAGGATAACATCTTCGGGGTCCACTAGTATTTCATATAGATTGCAAGGCGACAAAAAATGTGTTACGAAATAAAATTACGTCAATTTGCACAATGTGTTTGAAAACATTCAGATCACTAACTCGCATCTCCATCAACTTGCACTCGAGCAACATGGTAAAGTAAACTTCAGCCCCAATAATGGGGAGAGAGCCGTACCCAGCAGTGGTAATATAATGCCCATCGTATATAGTTCACGTCGTTTATACAGAGTGACATGTGAACGGATATTGGGTAAACACAGCGCTCCGTAATGGATAGCGCTATTTAACCTATCATTAGCCGGTCACTTTATTGACCCCATACGTCTTCTTAAGGAATTATCATACGTTACTATGTGCGGTTAACCTCTATGTTGGAAACAAAAATATATTATTTTCTCATTGAACGAATCGTGAGTGTACACTAACATTGTAGTTATAAATATTAACCGACTATACTCACGTCAGTTTTTATCGGATCTGCCGACATGTTTCGCTCCTGACCGAGGACCTTCTTCTCCTTCGATCCTTAACAGTCAGTTAATATATAACTACAAAAGTATATTACTTCACTTTGGCTATTAATTACATTAAACTTATCTTACCTTAACTTACCTTACCTTATTTATTATTTACCGAGATTGCTTCCAAAGCTCTTTAATTTAGAAAAAAAACCTTATAGAAATATAGTCTGTCCACCTGCCATAGGATCAAAATACATCATTGCTTTCTTTTTCCCTATTGTACGAAGTACTTGCATATTCGCACATATTTTAGTAATGCATTCGAAATCCCTATCGTTAACAATTTTAATTATGTGTTTCTTCGTAATGCAACTTTTGCTTGTACTGCGATACATGCATTCTACCTATTTAACATAATAAATTCAGTGTACAAACAGCACTCGTGGAGTTTGGTTATTTCGTCATACCTTACTCTTCCCGATTAATGTAAGGGTACAAACAGTCCCTACATTATTTTGGTCCTTCGCGGAAAACCAGTGATAACAGTCACACGTGCATACAGCACATTTTAGTTCAAAGTTTTGGACATTATTTAGTTTTGGACATAACACGTGGCAAACAGTCACATTTTAGTAACACGTGGCAAACAGTCACATTTTAGTAACACGTGACTTGGTGTTCAGTGAAACGCAGAACATTAGCGTGGACCTTTAGTGTTTGTGACCCTTGGAGTTGGATTTTTGCACTGTGAGCTAGCGATAGCTCTGGTGTGACCCTACGCACCCTACGCACGCTTCCAGAGGACTTCAGTGGCCCGAGCGTAAGACGCCAATCAAGCCTTTCAAGTAAGATCTTTCCATTTTTTATCTTACTACCATGGATACGCTACTCCGACGCCAGGCTGAAATTCTTGACGCCATCAAACAAGTCGAGCGTAATTTTAAGAAAGATCCTAGCGGCCGTAAAACGCGTCAGTACTTGGACGCCAGGCTAGAAACCATCGACAAGCTTTGGTCCGAGTTTAATACAAACGATAGCAAATTAGAAGCGTTTAGGAATGGTTCTTCTTATTTCGCGGAGAATCAATACGACCAAGCGAAAGAATACTACAATAGGGTTCGCTTTGTGATCGCATCACACCAGCCAGTTCCTCCCCAAGACTACAAACCGGGTTTAAGTAGCCAGGACACCGCTGATAAGGTCACGATAGGAGTCAGTACTCCAGGCGTCGCAGCCGCTCGCGCCAGGACGCCCAGCCCGCTGCCCGCGCCACCCCGCGCGCCCACCGCCCTGGCGCCGCGCGACTCGCACCAACAGACCGCTCCCGCACCCGCGCCTCCGACAGAGCATGCTGAGTTATTGTTGCAACAACAAACCTATTTCAGAGCTCTATCCAGACAAATAAAGGGTATAGATGTAGATGCCATGACGGATAAGTGGGAGTTGGAAGATGAACTTCGCGATCTGCAAACGCTTTGGGATGCCATAGATAAATTGCACCTCAAAATTGATAACATATATCAGGGTTCCAACCTTCAATATGATGGTGAATTTAGCTATTATGAAACAATGTACAAAAACATCAAAAGGTCCATAAATCAAAAATTGTCATCCACTTCCCATCTTCAACAATCCACCCCTAAAATTGATATTCCGGTTTTTACAGGAAGGTATATTCAGTGGCCTACTTTCTATGATTTATTTAACGAAACTATTCATAATAATAACTGCTTATCTAAATGTCAAAAAATGCAACATCTAAAGGGAAAATTGAAGGGGGAAGCGGAGAGGTTAATACAGCACCTTAATATTTCTGCGGATAATTACGATACCGCGTGGGAACTTTTGATCCGTAGGTACAATAATACTCAACTGCTATTCACTAAAAATATGGAGACCTTTTTAAATCAACCTAATGTTCAAAGGCAAACAGCTTATGAAATTAAACGTCTCTATGACACTAGCATGGAGTGCATACATGCTATACAAAATTTAGGGGTTAACATCTCTTCATGGGATCCAATATTGGTTCATTTAATTTGTAAAAAATTGGATTCCGTTTCTTACAATGATTACAAACAGGCCCGTAAGTCACCACGTGACTTGCCTTCACTCAATGAGCTCATGAGCTTCTTAGAGAGCAAGTTTACGGCCCTCGAAGAAATTAGCAAAAAAGATTTATCTTCCATTTATAAATCTAATTCTAATACATCTCAAGCGTCTTCGAAGAAATCGAATAATAGTAACCAATTCCGTTCGACGAATCGCAATGGAAGATTCCAGACTAATGCAACACGTGTTTGGAATTGTCCACTTTGTAAGCAAAAACATGTTTTATTTAAATGTAATAAATTTACAAAGTTAGGACCGGATGCGAAATTAAATACAATACAGAAATTAGATATCTGCGCCAATTGTTTGTTCAGTCACAATGGCAACGCGTGCAATTCCACAAAATTATGTAAAATTTGTCAGGGTAAACATAATTCCATTTTACACGATTCATTTTCGTCACAGTCAGCACCACCCTGTGCAACCACTGCCGCTAATAACTCGGCGCATGGATCCACCTCCGCCGCTGCACCGCCAAGGTTGTCTACACCTATTTTTGAGACTAGCGTAAAGCGCTCTGTGACCTCTCAGTCCCAGTGTCAAAATTCGCCACCAAAACAGCATAACGTTAACTACGTCACTAATGAAGATGAGGAAATTCTCCTTACTACATTATTAGTAAAAGTAAAGGCAGCAGACGGCTCATACATTACATTGCGGGCCTTGCTCGACCAGGGCTCTCAGATATCTCTTATCTCTGAAAACGCGGCACAATGGCTAGGTTTACCGAGATCTCGTTACCATGCATCTGTTTCCGGGATAGGTTATGGTGCAAAACAAAGTAAAGGTATAATTAATCTTTCTTGCCAGTCCATATATAATGATTATGTTTTTGATACACAAGCCTTAGTCATAAATCACGTAATAAATAATCTACCTAACATCTCCTTTCCTAGACAGGCCTGGGAGCATCTCCAGCATATTCAGCTGGCAGACCCGGATTACAATATCTCGAAGCCCATAGATTTATTATTAGATGCTAGTGTTTATTCCGATATCTTAATGAGCGGCTTGATTAAAGGCCCTAACAAGGCACCCATTGCCCAACAAACAAGGCTGGGTTGGGTATTGTCGGGAAATGTGAGAACTTTCAATTGCAGTGTTGTTATTAATAATTTATCTGATATTTCAAATTACTGGGAACTTGAGGAAGTAAACGAGTCTGCCACTGACATGACGGAAGATGAAAAATATTGCGAAACGCTTTATCAAAATACTACTAAGCGTTTAGACAACGGTAGGTACGAAGTAGCGCTTCCTATGAAGCAAAACTTTGAACAAAATTTAGGCGATTCTAGAAACAAGGCTATCGCTCAATTTATAACTTTGGAAAAGAAATTGGCTAAGAACGAGCAATTTTCTCAAAGTTATAAACATTTCATGAACGAGTATTTGTGCCTCGGTCATATGAAAACTGTTGATAACAGTCAACAGTCTACAACATCATGTTACCTCCCCCACCACGGCGTTATAAAGGCTGACTCAACTACAACTAAGTTGAGAACGGTATTTAACGCTTCATCAAAAACGTCATCGGGAAACAGCCTGAATGATTTGATGGAGCGTGGGCCAAATTTGCAAAAGGATTTGCATAGCCTTATTTTAATTTGGCGTCAGCATAAATAAGCGATTACTGCGGACATCGAAAAAATGTTTCGCCAGATCCGTGTAAATGAGTCAGCTCAGCATCTACAACGTATTATGTGGAGGGAATCCCAAGAAGACCCGTTGACAGAGTATCAGCTTACTACTGTTACGTATGGTACAAAGGCCGCCCCATACCTTGCTATGCGCACATTACAGCAACTTGCAAACGATGATGCGCAAAAATACCCCTTAGCGGCTGCTGCTTTGAAGCATTCATTTTATATGGATGACCTTTTAGAAGGACGCAGCACCCTTGAACAGGCTAGGGAACTTCAGCAACAGCTGATCGATATTTTAAAGGGGGCCGGTATGAAAATACGTAAGTGGAGTAGTAACCACCCTGCTCTTACTCAAAATTTACCATCGGAAGACGTGGACTCCTCCTTAGATTTCAGATGCGCGGAGTCCAGGAAAACGCTTGGTTTACGATGGAATCCAAAAACAGACACTTTTTCATTTAAAAATATTTTTGAAAATCAATGATGAAACACATCTTACTAAGCGACAGTTGTCTAACATTTCAAAGGTTTTTGATCCCGTAGGCTGGCTCGCTCCGCTGACTATCAGGGCTAAACTTTTATTTCAGAAGACCTGGTCAGAGGATTGTATGCCCTGGGACCAAGAATTGCCGTCTCATTTAGTAGAGGAATGGCAACTATTAAAGCGTGATCTTCAAAATATTGAAATGTTTGAATTACCAAGATATTTTGGAGACCACGGTAAATTAAATATATATGCCTTCTGTGACAGCTCAGAAAAGGCTTACGCTAGTGCAATTTTTGTAAGCACTATAAATGCTGAGGGTGAGTGCACAACAATGTTACTTACCGCTAAAACAAAGTTAGCTCCAATTAAAAATAAATTGACGCTACCAAGACTCGAGCTTTGTAGTGCTTTGTTATTATCACGTCTTATGATAAAAGTCAAGAAAGCACTACACGATAAAATAGATAAAATATATGCTTTTACAGACAGCATGATAGTACTTGGTTGGATCCACGGGGATTTGAATAGGTGGAAACAATTCGTGGCTACCAGGATCAAACAGATCACTGAGGTTATTCCACTGCCCTGTTGGCGCCATGTCGAATCAAAGCAAAATTCAGCAGATTGTGCAACGAGAGGCATGACCGCTGCACAGCTGAAAGGGCATTCTTTGTGGTGGGAGGGCCCAGAATGGCTTCGAGCGTACGACACTAAAAACATACAAAGCAACTGTTACCCTCCCCCTGATATTGAAGTCAAAGGCAATCCTTCGGATTTTAGCGTGAACGTAGCCTTAACTGAAAACAATACATTTATATTGCAATTATTAAACGAATGTAATTCGCTGAGGCGCGTGGCCATCAACCTTGGCTGGCTATCACGTTACATTATGTGGTTGCGCAATAAACAAAATGCACCGCGGCTTAGTTACCTAACTTCCTCAGAAATGCAACGTTCTTACGATATTATTATAAGGACTGTGCAAAAGTATGAATTTGCAGAGGATTATCAACGTTTAATAAATAACAAAAACGTTTGTCATAACAGTAAATTATCTAGCCTTTGCCCCTACATAGACGAAAAGAATGGTCTTATGAGAGTCCAGGGGAGGCTCAACTACTCTCTTCTCAGCCCAGCAGCGAAACATCCTGTTATACTACCGAGTCACAGCCGTCTAACTAATCTAATAATATCTGAAGCACATACATTAACGCTTCATGGTGGTCCTCGCTTAACACTCTCCTTTATTAGAGAGAAGTATTGGATTATTAGTGGGCTGCGCACCGTTAAAAGAGAGTTGCGAAAATGCGTTAAGTGCAGGCGATTTAGTGAACAGAAGTCACAACAACTTATGGCTGACCTTCCTCAAGCCAGGGTTACTCCGTCTCGTCCCTTCACACATACAGGTGTTGACTTTACGGGACATTTTGATATAAAAATAAACAAAAGTCGCGGGGTTAAAACTTCAAAGGGTTACGTTGCAGTTTTCGTATGCCTGTCTACTAAGGCAGTTCATCTAGAGCTGGTTTCTGATCTCAGTACTCCGGGGTTCTTAGCTGCCTTTAGAAGATTCTGTGCTAGGCGTGGCTGTCCTCGCCGAGTTTACAGCGACAACGGAACCAACTTTGTGGGCGCTAACAGGCTGCTCAAAAAGGAGTACCAGCAGATCATTAAAACTATAAATCAGGATTTCTTTCGAGACATCAATACTTATAATATTGATTGGGTATTCAACGCACCAGGGAATCCAGAAGCCGGCGGGTTGTGGAAAGGAGCCGTTAAGCGCATGAAGTACCATCTGAAAAGAGTGGTCGGTGAGCAAAAGCTCACCTACGAGGAATTCATCACCGTCCTTCATCAAGTAGAGGCTTGCCTTAACTCTCGCCCTCTGGTTGGTTTAACAGAAAGTCCAGAGGATGAATATTTGACTCCTGGACATTTTTTGGTAGGTGGCTCTTTACTTTGTCGACCACAAACTGAGCCAGAACATATCAGTTTGACCACCAGATGGAAGATGATACAATCCATGAACAAACAGTTCTGGAGAAGCTGGTCTTCCGAATACTTACAGGAATTGCAGTCTCGGTCAAAGTGGCGCAAAACAAGTAAGAATCTAGCAATAGACGACATTGTCGTTATCAAAGATGAAAATCTGCCTCCTGGAAAATGGGCTCTGGGAAGGATTGTTGAGATTCATCCCGGCAAGGACGGTCTCGTTCGGGTCGTGTCAGTAAAAACTAAAAATGGCATTCTAAAAAGACCAATTATAAAGCTTGTCCCTCTACCAATAAAAGATACAGAAGAGGTGACGTCACCCTCTGATGTCAAAAACAATGCCTGTGACGACACCGCTGCATCACAAAAGGCGCAGCGTCATGTGCGCACGTCACGAAATCGTTTTTGTAATTTTACATTTACACTTTTTATGCTATTTCTTTTTATAATACCTTCTATACATGGATTTTACAACGTTTCTTATTTTAATAACAGTCAAAGCGTTTACTTTCATAAAATAAAAGACATGAGTCTCATTCGCGACGAATGGAAATTAGTTGTTTTTTATAATATGTCTACCTATTGGATAGGCCTTAAAAACATTAACAAATATGTTAGTAATATACGTAATAATACTCGCGACTTAGAGTTATCACCACAATACAAAGGTATCCAATTCCAACTAGAACATGAGTTATCAGAAATAAACCACTATAACGATATTCTTATGATTCAAAACAAAAATCGTAGGCTAAAAAGAGGTTTGGTAAACGGAATTGGTTATTTAGCAAACAGCTTGTTCGGTGTGCTCGATGACAGGTTGTTAAAACAATACGAGAAAGACGTTGAAAAGATAGAAATGAACGAAAATCATTTACAACTCTTGCTTAAAAACCAGACTAGTGTTATAGAGGCTCAGTCTAATATTTTACATAGAAATGAAGACATAATGAACAAGCAGTTCGGTATTATACAGGATCATATTAGAAATATGTCATTAACTTTAAATCATGTTCAGTCACAGAACAGAAACGAATTGTATATTTTATCCTCTTTATTATCTGCTCAAATAATTATATCCAACATTAAGAGTATTCAGCAAGACTTGATTAACACTGTAACTGATATTTGGCAAGGTCATTTGGACCCACATATTTTACCACCTAAGCAGTTTGAGGAACAGCTCAATATGATATCAGGTCAGATTCCTATTGACTCATCTCTCCCTGTAGATAAGAGCGATATTCAAACATTGTATAAATTACTTAGAATTAATGCTAAGGTAGGGACTAGGTTTCTAATTATAGAAGTAAGAATACCGTTAGTTAGAAAAGAACAATATGAGGTTGACCAGGTATACAGTTTACCGATAAATAATTATGTAATGGAAACCCTGACTCCATATTTGGCATTTAACCTACAGAAAGATTTACTTCTCTTAATGACCGAGAAAGAAATGGAATCCTGTCTTCACATATCTTCAGAAAAAATATTGTGCTCCCATGACAAACAAATTTACAGTGTTAGAATAACACAGCACATATGCGACATACGTATAAGTAATAAAACAATATGCAGTGCGAAACAAACACGGTGCGAGGAGCAATGGATCAAATTGCATAATACTGATAACCGGTGGCTATTTTCTTGCTGTGTCAAATGTTTACTACGCGTTTTTTGCTCCGATAGCGTACAGCTGATCACCTTGACCGGCAATGGACTGATAGACATAGGTCAAGGCTGTGTGATTAAAGGAGAATCCTTTTCACTCTACGGGCACAAGAACTTCTTAAATCAGATCGAGGTTGGAAGTAGACTATCAGTCGATCCCACTACATCAGTTCTTAATGAAATGGTGAACTCAACCATTCCTGAGTTATTCATCCCCGAGAACCACAACGACACATGGCGAGATTTACAAAGACACTTAGAAGATATCAAGTCACAGTCCGACAGCTCGCTAAGCGTTCATGACATACATCAATACTCGGTAATATACAGTATAATAGCAATACTGGGTCTGTTGGCTTGTTCCTTCTTCGTGCTGCGTTGGCGCAATGTAAGACGCGGGTGGCGCGTGACTGCGGCGGCAGCAGCCACTCCGGTTGTGTTCCAGGCGGGTTCAGCTCCGCCCGCTCCACTGGAGATTCGTGCTTCAACATTTAGTGTCGATAAGGCGACTCTTACATCGCCGACAGCTACTCCGCGTTTGGTGAGACTCGACATCCCAACCGTGAGTGATAGTGAGTGCGTGAAGTGAAAATTTGTGTCGTGTAGAGTAAACAAATCGGACCTATTTTAGCTATATATTCCTTATTTTTAACTTATTTTAAGTATGTCGCAAATAAATAACGTATCAACGAAAGGTATTTCGATCATTATAAAGGTTCATATTGAATATAACACTAGGATTTGATAACATGTTTTATTTAACTATTTAGCATAATTTCTTTCCTTTTGGAGGGGGCAGGATGTACGAAGTACTTGCATATTCGCACATATTTTAGTAATGCATTCGAAATCCCTATCGTTAACAATTTTAATTATGTGTTTCTTCGTAATGCAACTTTTGCTTGTACTGCGATACATGCATTCTACCTATTTAACATAATAAATTCAGTGTACAAACAGCACTCGTGGAGTTTGGTTATTTCGTCATACCTTACTCTTCCCGATTAATGTAAGGGTACAAACAGTCCCTACACCTATCTTCTCAAAATATTATGTGACGTAAAACGCGTAAATTATATTGAAGTAGGTACCTATCTCCTTACTTTGGAATAATATTTTACAGCATAAAGAAACACCAAAAAACCTGAGAGGCTTTTTTCCCGCCGGCTTTTTTTCCTCTCAGTGTACAAAAACCTTGCAATATGGGTACCCAAACCCGACAAAATTGGATCCGATCCAAAATAAAAATTAATATGAATAAATAATTAAATAAACAAACAACTAAATAAATACATACTTAAATAAATAAATAACATAAAAATATAATTATAATATTAATATAAATATACATTTTTATAAATGGTGTTATAATTAAGTTTTTTTCTTTTATCTTTGTAATATTTGCATACCTCGTGAAGGTAAATATGGCGTACTAAATATGTATTAAAAGCTTGTAAACACACATATTTGGGCAAATAAAAATCTTTGTTTATGTCTTTATGTATATTTATTAAGTCACTACTGTATGTATATTATTTTAGCTTTGGGTCTGTAATGTAATATATATCGTAAATCATTCTTTCGTTCAAATTGTCGGGCTTATATAGAGTGACAAGCGAGCGGATATTGGGCAAATGAGGCACTACGTAATGGATGGAGCCATTTAGCTTGTCGTTAGTCGGTCACCTCTCCGACCCCATACGTCTTCTTAAGAAAATAATTATACCTTACTATGACGTTGCTTTATGAGTTCTAGAGTTTTAAGGATTTTTTTTCAACCTTTTCTATATTCCACTGCTAGGCACGGATTTCCTTCTCACAAGTGAGGGGGATTTAGGCCATAGTCCACCACGCTGGCCAAGTGCGGGTTGGTGGAAGTCATGCTTTCGAGAAATTGTGAATTTGTCTCAGGCATGCACGGCGATGGGGAACATCGTAATCAATTAAATATCACGATATTTTCCGTTACCGTGGAGCAGCGATAAATTCGCACATTATAAATTTCTTTGTCAGAGATGCGCGACTAGGACTTGAACCCCGGATCGGTCGCCTCAAAGACCGCGGTATTTGACCACTCGGCCATCGCTGCTCGGATTAGTGTTATAAAATTCTCGTAAAAATGCTCGTGGGTAAAAGGTGGCTTTTACCCACTCGTGGGTAAGAGGAGGCTTTTACCCACAGGGGGTCCATACATGATTGACAATGTTTAGTTAATTTACAATCTTAAAAAATAATTAAATCCAATTAAATATTATTATAATTTATTACTGTTATCAATGTTATCATAGTTTCAATGAATAGATTAATGCATGTTTTATTAATCCAAATGAATCAAATTGTGTCATTCTTATCATAGTTTAAATGAATTAATTAATGCATGTTTTTTGTTAATTTAATTGAATCAAATTGAGTTATTCATACCTATATTATTTTATCTCTAATATTAAGTTATCCAATCTGTATGGAATTATATAAAGCTTATTATTATTATTATTATTATAAAAATGCTCGTAAAACTTTATAAAATGATTTTATTAAATATAAGATGATTTTATAAAATGACCTGTAGACAGCAGAGCGAGTCAAAAAAGGTTGAAAAAAATTGATGTAATTAACCTTTACTTATATTCCAAAGTGTATTTTATACGTATATTATTGGTTATACCGAACTACGTTTATTTTCTAAGATACCTCTTTTAAGTTCCAGAGTTTCTTGTACCAAATTTCACTGTATATCATTTTTACTATTGATACATAAGAGATCAAACTCAAGCTGACTAGTAATTTTATCCTGAAATTTAATATGCTACATATCATTAAAACAGACATAGCAAAATTAAGAGAAAATGGTACGTACTATTTAATGAAGATAATAATTTCGGCCCCAGTTTTTATTGATAGAAAGACGGGCGTTAAGTTTTGTCAGAGGCTTTATGGGCGGTTTGAACCATATTTGAACACAACCGAAAAGTAAAAACGTCAATCAAGAAAATCATCTATACGAAAATCTTGACCAAAGGGAATTCGTAGAAGTAAAAACATAAAATAAGAAAAAAGCGCCATCTGCAGAAATTCTACAATAACACTTGTAAAATGATCATTGTCATGACCAAATAAGTAGGGTAATAAATAAGCAAAACAAACGATAAAATACTCATTATTCTGGGGATCTTGTCGGAACTAAATGAAGAAACTCTAATTAATGACCGTTCCTTTTCTGCTGTTATTTATATTTATTATTATTACCTGTCTGTTAAACAATTGAAATGGGAAAGTTCTTCATGTTAACCGTGAGTTGATAAGATTGTGTTCAGTTTTGTTCTATTCAAAGGTGTCCTTTTAGATGAAACATTGTTTATGGTAAATTTTGAAATGTATTTGTAAGTTTATAATAATGTTGCAAAATAAATAAGAATTTATAGATTTTTTTTGTTTTCCTAAGTAAATTTTATAATCTCATCGTATACTTTATGAGGACTTTAGCTTACAACAATACTATAGTCCAATACCTGTTGTAGAGATAACTAATAGGTAGCATTCAATTTTTCTTCTGGTACATAAGTAGGTTCAGTAAAACCTAATAGAACCCGTAACGAAAAAAAAAATATAAATCTATGGTAGAAACATTTCTTTATTTTTTACGTCCCATCTTTACAAAAGGCGATCCACGGCCATAGATTTGTATATTTACCGTGAACCAACAAAAAGGATTCAAGCATACAAAGCTTATGAGTTGTGGTAAATAAAAGATAAGATGACAATGATCACATTTTATTTACACAATACAGTTTTAAAACACAATATTCAATACAACAAATACATCAAACAATACATCGGTACAGTCCAGTCAATAACAACAATACAATGACATCAAATAGCTTAAAAGTACAAATACTAGAAGTGTTATTAATATGTATTGTAAAACCGTACGTCATGCCAGCCCCACGCGTAAAAATAAATCGTTGCAATTTCTCTGTTCAGATCTGTTGGAGGGATGGTAAATCGTTGCAATTAATCGTTCGTCAGCGATCGTGATCGCTCAGTGCCGCACTTCGTTTCGGACCATATTATTATGTATGCTTCTCGATTTTTTTTTCTTTAAGCACATTATTAGGCCCAACAACTTGCGTCATAATTAATTTCCATTGTGGATGACATGTTTATTGTGTGAACTTCTGCGGAAAGCTGAAGATCGATGCAGACATCGGTGGCGTATGGAGGCACTAGAGGCGTTCGATTTATCTGTACAGTCTTAAATAAAATGATTTTTCTTAACGTGTGGGGCGGGCATTAGTAACATCACATTAGAAAAAATTCTTCTTTCTTTTTTGTATTGTGTTAAAATTGTGAAAAGGTAGAACTTTAACGGGAAGTACCACCGCTGCATCCAATTCTGCTGTGAAATAATTTTATTATGTTTCGGTTGAAAGGTGCAGTTGCCGTCCAGACTCTCATAAAGCAACCATACCCAGGTACTTGTGTAGTACTGACCGTTTAGGTCAGGGTGGGGGGAGGTCAAATTTTTAGGTTCTTGGTCAGGTGGGGCAATTTTTTTAAGCTGGGTACCACGCGTAAATTTCTTTTTGTTTGGTGGTCTTTTGAGATTCTTAACACGCTGAATCGAATCTGGACCTTGATCCAGGGGGGAAGCAGCTGTCCCCTTGCCCCCTCTCTCGGTACGTGCAACTGCATACGACCACAGACAAGATTTAGGCTTGCTTGAGCTTATACATTGAAATCCAAGGGTTGCAACAACCATTCAACACCACGTGGCCTGCATGCTCGTCTGCTACTCCATTCAAATACAAAAATAACCTTTGCAGTTTGGCAATACTTTGGATGGAAAAGATCTTAAAGTAGATATAGTTGCGAAATCTGTATTTTATAAATAAATACTCAATACCTATTAAGGACATATTAAACGAAAAAATAAGAAATTCATTGAATGAATAATAATGATTATGAATTGAAAAACAAGTTGTCTGTAAAGTCGGTTTACGGACGATAGTTTAACGTAACAATGTCATAACAAAACAATGAAAACCACATTAACTTTTCACTTCCCATAATAAACAGTCGCCGAAACAGTTAACGTATAAATGTAAGTCGTGTGCTGCCGCTGCCTTATTCTCCTCGGACGCTCGATTGGCCGAGTGGAAGAGAGATAGATGCGGCGCAATCCGATCGTGCCTTTTGCTCGCTCGTGCCACTCTCTCGCTCCGATCGTAACGTTACAATGAGCGTAACTTTACAATGAGTCATCTTTCTCGTGCGTGCCGGCAATCATCAGTTTATTAGACAATGTCACGTCAATAATACGGAATAATCAAGAACAGAAACTAAATTTAATAATAATATCTACTAAACATTCAGGCAAACAAACATAAAGACAAACTTCAGTGCGTTAGTCATTATAATGAATATTATAGATTATAGAAATATTATGCTAAGGGCGGATTCTACCAATCGAGAGTAAGTTTTTACACAAGAATAAACTACGAGTTATTCTAGAGTATGCTGATTTTACATTCTACCAATTAATAATCTGAGAATAAGTTAACTATACGCGAGTAAATATTTATACGGCCGAATTTGGCGGTATAAAGATTTAATCTGAGAGTAAATGTCAATGTCACTTCTAATCTTCTTTGGTTTTGGTTATATTTTCTTTTACTAAAAATTTATTAACACCGTGCTACGATGAAACGTTTAAGAAATATGATCGAAAAGTCCGACAGTAAAGATAAATATGTGCCGAGACGTCCAAGGTGGATCAAGCAAACCAGGTCCACTAACAATATTTTTTCTGAAGCAAGCCAATTCGGGCTGAGTTTTCTTTTCAGACCCTCCATTTGAATTTTTATAATCGCACATACAAATCACAAATTACGTAATAAAAATAACACGAAACTTCACGGACGCACACAAACGAAAAACAAACAAAACGTAGAATAGAAGAGCTGTCATCGAGTGACATTTCACTGTATTATCCTACAAAATTAAGTTGTTGTCGTATTTCTGGATAAGTTTAAGGAAACAATGTAGTACGTATTTTTCTCGGCTTATAAATTCGTTCATTCCTTCGTTCATGAATCACTATTGAACAAAGAATAACAATACCGAGAGTATTTTACTCAGAGTAGTTGGTAAAACGTGAACGAAGTTATCCGTGAGTAATTTCAAGGAGTAAAATTATTCTCCTGATAGTTATACTGGAGTAAGTTCGAGATTGGTCGAATCCGCCCTAAGACTATTATATCCGATTAGGTGATGTTGTCCAAAACTTAAGTAAAGCGTTTTTTATTGATTCTATAATATTAAAGTCAACCTCTATGGACACAGAAAACTAAACCTTAGAAGTTAAAGTCGTAAGTAAAAGTTGTTTAGGTATAACAAGCAAGTCTTTTATAAAAAAGTGTAATTTCATTATTATTTTATTCTATGAAAAAACTCTCAAAAATGTGTAATACAAAATAACTTTTACTTATTGCAGTTTAGACACATATTAGAAGGTATAATATTTGTAAATTAAGTGAGAAAGATTTGTTAATAAATACTTAAACTATAGATATATTAATCAATTATCAATACTGTGAAATATTTGAATGTAAAAATCTTAGTGCTACGGTCTGTGTAAACAACAGATACGGCTTAACATAGTACATTGACACTGGCATTTCCAACAGCATTAATTTTGGGAATCCGATTGCAATGTTGGGCGGTTTAATTTTACAGCATCAGAAAAACGTCTTTCAAACTAATCTAAAATCAAAAGAGTCATGAAATGTTTATCGGATAGTTATGAAATGATTGGAAAGATTAAACACGCAAGATGGAGTGGCGATTAATAGTTTGAAGTTTTTCTCCGTCTGCTCTTTTCTTCAGCTCAGCATTGCCTAAGCGCACTCAGAGCAGACTGAACAAAAAAAAAACCTAACGTTCACTAAGAGTTTGTAAATGAACCGTACAGTGAATAAAGAATATTTCATATTTCATACAAATTAATACAATACTACAAACGCTGTCGAAATAATAATTTATATATTATATACAAGGAGTATAAAAATACATTTTAATGTCACGTTATTTGAATACTTAATATTATAAACACATAAGACAACAATAACCCATTCTAATTACGATCGTGTTATAAAAATGTTATTTATTTAACGTCTTGAAACAAAGTCTGTGATAAAGATATAAAAGTGAGTTAATTATTACAGGCACATTGATATTCAAGAAAATGGAATATTTATAATACAGATTTATAATAGAGTAGCTAAGGGCACATTGAATATAAAATTGAGATGCGTTAAATTTGTACAACATTCATAAACATGAAAACTATTATTAAAAGTACGTATGTACGTACGTATCCACAGTTTGGTTGTGTTGTAAAGTAATTTAAACTTATTGTAGTAAAAGTACTAGTTTTTAGTGCGTTTCACTGAAACTATTTACTTCGCGTAAATAATTCACAACGCTGAAGTCAGCAAAAGACATTACGTTTAGTATATACGCATCATGACATTTATTATTGTATCTTAAATTTTAACATCGTAAAAATATAAATATAAATGTAATATGCAGTTCCTTCTAATTAATTATTTCAATATATATCAACTTCTTCCAAGTACATCGAAAATTTATTGTAAATAAATACATTCATACTTACAATAAAAATGATTAAAGCAAAGGGTCTTGTACAACACCAAGATTTTAAAGGGCATTCCATATCTATAAAACATTCAAGTTCGTAACGAATCTAAACTAGCTGTTCCTATAAAACGGAGAAAAGCGCGTTTCTAACCTCGAGTACTCCACCACATGCCAGCGGCCGCGCTTAGAGGAGGTACTCTCATTGCTCTGGTCTATCAAAAGATGTGTTTGGTGTGCTCTCTACCTTCTTCAATACTATCTTGAAAGCGAATGTATGCTTCGGAGAAACAGACGCCGGTCGCGGAGTCTGAGGTGAACGAGGTGGCGGATCTGGAGGCATTTCTGAGCGTGTCCTCGACCTTCGTGGGGGATTAGCAACTATTGGTGGAGACACTGGAGACACCTGCTCCTTTGGACGTTGAGGTGACAAGCGGTTTGGTGACAAGCGTCCAGGAGACGGATCTGGCGTAACAGGCGGCAACATCAGCGGAGGAAGATTAGCGCAAGGTGACCCTCTAGAACCGCGCCGTTCCTTCAACCCCATAGCGGGTGGAGGAGAAGTTGGAGTGTCATCATCCGCGGCCGCTACGACCACGACAGGCTCGGCCCTAGCCAACGGAGCTCTAGGCTCGGTAGCGTCCGACGTCACCGATCTTCTGAAGAAATTCCAACCATTTTCAATTTCAGCCAACGCACGTTTCACGAACGGAAAGCTTTCCGATAATTCCGAAGCGGACTTCCTGACCGGGAACTCCGTTTCGCTGTCACGCTTGCGCGGCCTACAGCGCTCAAACGTGGGATCTCCAGACGCTGCCACCGTCTCGGAGACCTGCCTCGTGAGAGCCGCATGCTTTATGGAGTCCGACTTCGATCGGGGCTCTCTCGTCTTCGGCGTAGGAGAGCGTCGATCACCGAACTTCTTGCTTGCGGCGCGCTTGATGGAAGAGAAGAGTCCGAGTTTTTCTGGGGGTTTTTCTGGAGCTGGCTGAGGAGCGGTGGAGGGTCCGGGGACGGGATCAGGCGCGGGACGGGGGAGGTTCCCCTCGCGTTAGTTGTGCCGAGAGTCTGACGACGGAACATCGCTCGAGCCGGTGGAAGAGAGGGTGGTGTTGGAGCCGTAGGGGTCGAGAGAGGACTGCACGGACATGGAGCGGCCGGCGCGCCGGACTCGAGCGGGGGACAGCTTGCCAGGGTCTACGCTGGCCGGGTCTGCCTGCAACAATAGTGTTTTTAACCTTCTACATGGTGTTGTTAACTATTTAATATGCATATTATATTTTATATTCAAATTAGAAGTGTCACTCATAGCCACAGGTTATAATGTAACTAGACTTTATTGTATTAGGTGTATAAAATCTTAATATATACGAGAATCATTCTTGTCTGTGTTCAAAGAGATTTACGAATGGTTTAGATTCACAATTTGGTCCACTGAAAAATGTTTTATCAAATTATTTTTTAATTATAAGTAGTTTTCCAATATCTGTCAAACGTTTGTATTTCGTGCCGTGTCTTTTAAATTTTGATACAGTCAGAATAACAGAACAGTTCGTATGCCATTATTTGTTTTATATTTTTGTTTCACAGTAACAATCTTTCAATACTTTTAAGGCAGGACAAGGTCTGCACCCGGACGGAATTAATTTAAGTATTTTTAAATTTAATGCCGGTTATCTATATAAGTACTTTATGATATACAGATTGGACAGTTACCATATTGGACTGCATACCGAAGGGTTCGTTTCCCGGCGAGGCAGAAATTTCCAATTTATGACTTTAAATAACTGTACTTGGTACTGTTGTTTGTGTTTCTGTCTTTATGTGCGCCCATACTAAGCCCCCTTGGTGGCCTCCTTGGCAATTGTGAGTGTCCGGATCTCCAGAGGAACGCACCAGTGCCCTTATTGCGCATGAGTATGAGCTCTTCTACTCTAGTGGAATGCCGCTACGTACACATAAATAACATTTCACACACATAGCCCCACAGTAGGGTAGATATACACTGTGTCGTGGGTACCATGGACACACAAAAAGACAGAAACACAAACACCCAGACCGAGAACAGAAATTTAAACTCATCATTAAAATTTCTGTTTCACCGGGAATCGAACCCGGGACCCTTCGATTGGCAGTCCGGCACGGTAACGTAGGTATGGTACGGTAGGTCGTCAACAGCAACACATACCATTGTTTCTTCTCGGCTGAATAATTTGAGCTCCCAATCACACCGCCCGCAAACCCAAAAGACCCCTGTTGGTCGCCTCTTACGACAGGCAGAAAATACCTTAATTCGTATTCTGGGCGTCCATTGAACCCACGACACAGGGAATCCTAGTGTGGGGATATCAGTGTGTGGCGTTCTTTATTTATTTACTAGCCTTCCGCCAGCGGCATCGCCCGCGTGGAATCGTTTTATAGGTTCCCGTAGTATAAAAACCATCCTATGTCCTTTCCCAAGGTCCACTCTATCTATGTTCCAAATTTCATTAAATTTGGTTCAGTAGTTTAAGCGGAAAAGCGTAGTAGACAGACAGGCAGACAGATAGAGTTACTCAGACAGACAGAGTTACTTTCGAATTTATAATATCAGTATGGATAAGTAAATACTGCGTAATTGCGCACCTGGTAAGCCAAAGCGTTCATGATGATGGCGTACGGCACCAGGCCCAGCGGGTGGACCTCTCT
Organism: Pyrgus malvae; assembly: GCA_911387765.1. Classification (NCBI taxonomy): domain Eukaryota; kingdom Metazoa; phylum Arthropoda; class Insecta; order Lepidoptera; family Hesperiidae; genus Pyrgus; species Pyrgus malvae. The sequence continues at coordinate 17,955,940 of OU426958.1, forward strand.
CATCAGGACATTAGCGGGGATCTTATGGAACTGGATGTACTCCAGGAAGTTGCCGATCACATCCTTCAGAGACATGTTCTGGTTCGTGTCACAGTACTTCTTGCTCCACATAAGCGCAGCCTGTAATATTACAAAATAAAGTTTCTTTTAAAATCCCTTAATAGGAATATAACTATCGTGCCATTCTGTCAGGTGCTCTATTTCAGGTACTCTATTTCAGGTCGTGAGAACAGGGCATTTGCTCTTAACAAAAAAAATCTTAAAATTATTATAGTGATAGATTAGATAAACAATTGATCAGAATAAGCTATTATTACTTCATCAAAATAAAATTTAAAATTCTTATCAAAAACTATTTTTAAAAATTGTATTTTAAGTTCGTAATTATTTTTAACCTGGGATCAAGGTTGATCCGCAATTTGTTGAACCCTTCTCAAAGTTTTATAACAATATAATAGTTTATTTTATTTTTATTTCATACTAGTGAACCCGGCAGACGTTGTCGATAATGTTGTTGTTGTTGATAATTTAATACTTATTATCCTATTCCCGTCGAAGACAAATCCAAAAACACAAAAATCATAAAAATTGGTCCAGCCGTTCTTGAGTTAATAAATGGTGTAACTAACACGACTTTGTTTTATTTAATATATAGATTCAAATAGGTACCTACCATACTTAACGCTACGTATCTACTGAATAATCAATAATAATATTTGCTAAGACTTAAAACCACAAAAACCTTGAATTAAATTACAGTTACGTTTAAAATTAATCAATCACTTCTGAGATAACAACAAAAATTCACTGTCTTAATTCTGTTTGAAGGTAAAATACGAGTATTTCAGGGTAAAGGAATCATTACGTTGAGAATTGAAATTGTTCGGAGAATTCTACAGTTATTCATTAGATTTATCAAAGGCTTTAGCCACAAAGCTTTTAGGCTTCGTTTGGTATTTGTGGAATTCGAACAGAATTTATAAGTTGGGTTTTCTCTTTTGAGAGTTATAATACAATTATAACTCTTAAAATTATTATAATAAAATATAGTAACTTATATAATAAAATTAAATATTATCCATACTAATAGGAGTAAACTTAATAATATAACTTTATTTTTGGTGTTTTTTATAAATAAAAATAAAATCAATTTATTAATCCTGAAATAAAAACTTGTGAATTTTCACACAACTGAACTGTGACTCCTCCTTGCCCGTATTTGAACGAAATACTTATTAATTAAGAAAGAAAATTAATAAAATTATTAAGTGAATCTAAATTGTATCTTAATTATATTTTTTAAAATTATTTGTGTTTAATTAATATAAAATGCAATGCCTTCCCAAGGCGCACTTATTATTCGAATTTATTGTGTAACATTTGCATAGCATTAAATAAATACTTCAAAACGTTTAAAACCATTTTATTTTTTGTAAGCTCTCTCTTATAACGCTTCAGTTTAAGTCTAACGATCTACTATGAAATTTATAATTGCGATTAGAATTTTAAAAAATCGCTAGAAAGCTCACCCTAAGTCACAGTATACGATGGCTAAGTTTTGAATTCTGATAACTTTTTAAAAACCATCACCTGGAATTTCGTAAACTCATCAGCCCGGAGTTCATCTCTTGCCAGGATAAGCCTCACAACATGTTGGGGAAGCAGAGTAAAGGACCCCAGGTTCAGGACATCGTTGCCATGCTCGTCGACGAATTCTAACACCTGGAAATTTAATTGTTTGTCACCAACATTCCTTTTTATTATAATCGCTTGACAAAATTCATGCAGATTGGGTCGAATATTTTGTGTCTTCTCTAGCAAGCAGTAGTAATGATTTTATAGAGTAAAATAAATAATGTAGTTTAAAAAACTAAACAACACGCTTTTGTGAAAAAGAACAAAAAAGATGTACCTATTTTATTTTAAAAAAATTTGTTTGTAAAGTAGGTTTACGATCGAGATGTTTACGTGATAACATCCGCACGAGAAAATCTCCATTCGTTTGTATGCCGCTAGAGTGAGAGAGACGGAAGATCGGTCCACTCACTCGAACGCTATGCCAGCCTCCGCTCGTGAGGATTCCGCGTGACAAGTTTCACGGAATGACTGGCAGCGCTCGAGATGAGACGGGAGATCGGTCCGTCTCTCTCTCGTTATACCTGCGATCGCGCTCGTGAGGTTTTGGTGTGACACAAGTTTCTGAATATGTCACCCGACTAAAACGATTTTAAAGACGTTATCACGTCAAAAAACTTAGGGTACCTTTTGAGATACCAATATGATAATCCTACTAAATTACCTTATTCTTATAATAATACTTCTATTGACATCATGCACCCCACACCTTTTTTACAATAGAATAAGTTTTTTTTCATATTTTTTAAATTTTTTAGTTTTTGAATCTACGTTATTTATTTTTAATTTTTTTGTTGGATTTTGTTTCGGCCCTTGATCTGTGCAAATTTGCAATTCAATTACTGTCAAGCTAAAAAAACCTGTTAAAAAAGATAATACCTTCTGCACCAAAGACTTAGTACACTTGTACTGGATGTACCGCTCAGCAGAGGCTAGAAGTGCGCACACTGTATCGACGGTGATGCAGCATTGCACGAAACCAGCGCAGGCGCGTCGAAGCTCATCCAGGCCATAGTAGTCCGCTGCGTTCATTACACCTGGAAAAAAGTAGTTTAAGAGAATTAACCATATGCAACAAGGATAAGCCTATGGGCAAACACAGCGGTCTCCGACACAGAAATGGCTGCATGGCTGCAACAATTTTTTTACGTCCCACTGCTGGGCACGGGTTTTAGGCCAGCTTACTCCACCACGCTGCTCCAATGCGGGTTGGTGGAGTTGCGGTTTAGTGGCCAACCCGCTGTCGGATGTTTTCAAACCGCCCATAAGGCCTCTGACAAGGTTTAACGACTGTTATCTATCGACAACAACCGGAAACGCGCATGAAATTTTTTGCCACTAGTGGTCACCCATCTCACACTCGACCGCGCTCGTTATGGCTTAGTCGCATAGATTGCTTAAAGTTCTACGCTAACCGCACGGCCATGTGCGCTTCTTCTACGCTAACTGCACGGCCATGCACGCTTGCAGAAAAGACAGAAATAGCGAGTTCCGACCCCGGCGCGAACCTCTAAGGTTAGATGAGTATTTTATTCGTGCTTTGTGGTTAAAGAAAATATTATGCTGTTTTTAATTTTAATTACGATGTTTTCCTTCGCCGTACATGACTGCGAGTTACTCATAATTTTTCAAGGCATGACGTCCATCACATGCACTTGGCCAGTGTGGTCGACTATGGCCTACATCCCTCTCACTTGTGAGAGGAAAACTGGTAACAGTAATTTCTCGATGTCCACCAATCTGCACTTGGCCAGTGTGGTCGACTATGGCCTACATTAGAGTAAGAGGAGAACTGTAAACAGCGAACAGTGAAGGTAATAGTGAAAAATTTTGCCAGGTAAGTAGTAAAACTATGCCCTCACAAAGCTCGGCTTTTGGTTAGATATTTAGAAGTCAGCGTATAATATGGGCGTTAAATTTATTCACATTTATCTAAAATGGTTACATTAGACATGAAAGTACCGTTAAATATGAAAAGAGCTTAATTACAAGTACAAGAGTTGAAATATAAAATAAAATTTCTCTTCATATATGCTTGACATATTTTCCACGAACAAGTTTTGTGTCAACTCCATTCATAAAAAAATCGTTTAAACTAGAGCTTCAGAGAGAATTTATCTAAATTTAGAATTGCAGCTGAAACGGACATAAAAAATAATGCAAATAATTTTTGCTTCTGAATTTTTTTAAACGGAATACTCGTATCACAAAGGGTTAATTAAGAACTATGCAACTCCTTCGCAAGATATAAGTTCGGGAACTTATTTCTACGGATAATTAATTATCCTAAATTGTTACTTATTTGTCATCAGCTTACAGATTAATCTGTTTCCAACGCAAGTTTCATAAATAAATTAACTTTCCATTAACGGGCAACGATAAACTCGTTGAAAAAACTAAATCGTAAAAAAAGGAGCTTAAAAAGTATTTATTAGAAAAGGAATATTACTCGGTCACTGATTTTTTAAACGATAAAGCGGCATAAAGGAATTCCATAAAAACCTGGGAGGTTTTTTTTCCGCCGGCTTTTTTTTCCTCTTAGCGTACAAAAACCCTGCAATATGGGTGCCCAAAGCCGACGAACAGATCCCATCCGAAAAATGAAATAAAAATTAATCAATAAAAAGGTGCAATATGGGACAAATAAAAATAATAGTAAAATAGATGTTAATGTACATTTCGTAATTGTGTTATTGTTTAGTTTTTTTATATTATTATTATCATTATTTGGGTACAAATAATGATAATAATAATATATAATTGGGTACAAATAATGATAATAATAATATAAAAAAAAAACTAAACAATAACACAATTACGAAATGTACATTAACATCTATTTTACTATTATTTTTATTTGTCCCATATTGCGCCTTTTATAAATTAAAATTAAAATAATTATTTATTTTATAGTTAGTATTATGATATAGTTTTCAGTCATTATTATAACCAATATGTCATCTATACAAATAAATAAAATTGAAGTGTCTGTTTGTTATAATATTACAATAACCGCTTTTTACAACATGCAAATGAATCCATATACGGTACATATACAAAAATAAGATTTTTCACAATTTTTGTCTATCTGTCTGTTTGTTCCGGCTAATCTCTGAAAAGGTTGGACCAATTATGACAGGACTGTTACTGGCAGGTAGCTGATGTAATAAGAAGTAATTTAGGCTACTTTTATTTTAGAAAATCCAAAAATTAAATACACGCGGACGAAGTCGCGGGCGGCCGCTAGTTATATATGATGTTGTTGTAAAAGGTATTGACTATATATTTTTTTATAGTAACTGTAGCAGATGACCTTGCAAAGCCATATGGTGTTAAGTGGTTGCTGCAGCCCAAGGACATCTAAACAAAACAAGACGCGACCTCGGGGTCGTAAACAGCTGTACTGCTACTCCGGAAGTTGATGGTCGCCTCACATAAGTGCGGCCGGCAACCGCACCTTTCTAAACAATAGAATTGCTTCACAGCAAATATAGGTGCAGTGTTAATATTTCCTCGGTCAAACCTTAAAAGTTCTACCATCATTAAAGTGAAAAAGAAACCACCTCTTGCTTTGAAGTGAATTTTAGGTTTTTAAGTTCATAATTACATATCCTTTTAGTTATTACGTACACACGCGTCAGCTTGTTAAACTTTCAAACTCGCATAATTAGATAAGGGAGCTTGTATCGAAGTTATGAAGAAAATTTTACAGCATTCCATTATGTAATATCGAAGGCATCCGAAAACTTTCGACATCTGAAAGTTTTGTTAAGATATGAAAAAAAAATATATACTGTTCATCCAAAGTTATTATCGACGATATTTCCTTACAATTACTTAAAAAGTTTTCGTAAATTTAAAAACTAACCCTTTATTATATATTTTTTAATAATAGTGATGCCTTTTAAAACAATTTGGGATCAAATCATAGATTTAATATACGGGTGTATTGTAATAGGTGCAATTACTTTTAAAGAGTGAAAATATGCACCATTCGCTGTAAAATAAGTCATGTAACGACCTATCCGATTTTTAATATTTTCAGAGATATTTGATCATTTGTACTTTTTCTGAGTATACCCCGATTTTAGGGGAAATTGATAAACCACACAAAATATACAGCTTCAACAAATTATTTTTACCGTTAAAATTGTCTGAATAGATAATTAATAAGTGAGAAACAAATAAAATTAATAGACAGTTCAATATTTTTAAAATAAAAGACCTAAAATGTGCAACATATTTTTTTTCACTTAATCTAAAATTCCATCATTTTTTTCTTAAATTTTTGATGACTAAGTTATTTTGCAAACAACGTAAATATTTTTCCGTTTTTTTCCACTTTATTCAAATATATTCAAATTACACAAGATTTTAACGAATTAACCAATAATAAAATTGTTGTGTCAGGAAGTATGCCAACTATATTATGTTACCACGTAATTCCTATATGGAACTTACTACGTTTTACGAACATTAAGTGATTTTTAAGTTCAACTAATACTATAAAATTAAAGTTATCGAATCAGGTAGTAGGCAAAATATGCGTAACATAGTTTGAACACTGGACTGAACACTGAATTCCTAACTGGATAGAAGTAATTATCTAAAGTATGCCTGTCTAAATAGTTAAACGTGGTAAAACATAAAATATATATATTTAATACAATTACACTTAAGAATCTCTTCCAGTTTCATCAATTAAAAAGGCCGTATTACTTCGTATTAGCGGTAAATACATACTTCGCCACAAATTGCTACGTTACCCTTAACTTGGAACCCGATGCTTATTATCGGACGTAATTCGAAGCCCTAATAGACACGTACGCTGGATAAATTGATCGCATAGATTATGTCACTTTTTTATTTTGTATCAAATGCTTTCTTACGAATAAAAACAAGGCTTAAGAAGTGAGAAGGTTAAGAATGCTGAAATTTTTTTGCATTTGCAAATCTTCTACAGTCATACATAGTCATAATTTCACTAAACATCAAAAAACGTTGATATTGAGCATCCTGTTGCTCTTCTGAAATTTTTTTTTCAATACCCTTATCTTGTAGAGCAACGTAGAACTAGCGTGGATTTTCCATAAATTATTTGAAACATAAAATGAAAAAAGAAAAGAGTTTTTCAGTTTTCCTCAGAACTGATTTCCATTTGCTTGCAGTAGTACAAAAAAGATAAACATGCCCCTTATAGAGCAAAGTAAAATTACATGGATTACAAAAAAAACTTCGAATGAAAATTGAAAAATAAGGACACAATCATCAATTTTATTTGGAATTTAGAACCGAATTAAACTACTGCTAAGTAGTACGAAAAAGAAAAAAAATAAGAGTGCTTGCATCTGCGTTTACAGTAAAACCTGGGTTTCTCATAATATGTATATAGTTACTTAAGCTCCCAATTAATTTAATTATTACTTGTCCAATTGTCATCGAGATACCCTGGTTATTGCCTTCTTTTTTACATATTATTCATCGTTTCCTATACGATACTATATTTCCAATATTATATTATAAAAAAATCCTCTCAAAACAAAACAAACGAAAACAGTTCAATAACACAATACTTCCCAAACAAACCATTCATCTCGCCGCTATAAATATCGTCTATATCCATGGCAATACAGACGTATTTACTCAGGCAAATTGGAAAACCGAATTCCCATCGACCGCCATTCGCAATGGTGCGCCAACCGTAAAGTAAAAGCCGATAATTTAGTTACCCACGTCATCGTCGGGAAACGACGAATGGAATAGTTTTTTACGAAAAAGAATTAGTGATACTTTACAACACTTCTTCGTGTGATCAGACTCTTTTTCTCGAGATAGCGTGGAGATATACAGATATTTGAGATAAAATGAATGAAAAATAACACCTTATTTGTGTGTTCAGACCCCGTTTCTCGAGATAGCGTAGAGATATATAGCTATTTAAGATAAGATGAATGAAACATAGCACATTAAATCAACATCGAACCCGTGAAGTGCAATGTTTACCATGCCGGACTGCCATTCGGGGGTCCCAGGTTCGATTCCCAGTAAAGCAGACATCGAAATGATGAAACTAACAAAAACCCACTTACTATTACTGGTAGACTGTCATTCGACGATCTAAATGAAAAAAGTTCCTGGCAGTAATACCACAGATTACTAAATAGTTACTACGTAATACTGTACCTTCCAAACAAACCATTCATCCCGCTGCTACAAATATATCCATGGCAAAACAGACGTATTACTCAGGCAAAATGGAAAACCCAATTCCCATCGACCGCCTGGCAATGGTGCGCCAACCGTAGAGTAAAAGCCGATAATGTAGTTAACTACGTCATCGTCGGGAAACGACGAAATAGTGGTTTTGCATCCATATTCTTGTTTAATTTATAGTATTTGTAAAATTATATTATATAATTATTGTTTATAGTTTTTGTTAAATTTATAGTAAAAGTCCAAATTTCGTTTTATCATCAGTAAATAAAATTCTTGGAATAGATACAGAATCGTAACTTTTCGCAAAAATATTTGATAGCACAGGTTAAATAAAAAAGAAAATATTTTAAATTATGAACTTTGACTCAAAATACTTTATGCCTCAAAGGGTAAAAAGGGATTAAAAATGTCATAATAATAATGAGGGATTCATAAATTATAACACACTTCTTGATGGGATAAGTTAGACAAAATAAAATATTTCAACGTTTTAAATAAGTCAAAAATAAAATTATTTTTAATTGTATTTCAGGACTTACGACATCAACTTTATTTTACTATGGTGAGTGCTCCGAGGAACTTTTCAAACTAATGCCTACATCACCATTCCACGATTATACCACTAGACGAAGGTTAAAGTTCCACCGGCACCATCTGAACTCGTGGCGGTCCTCCACAGTCCGCTTTCCAGCTGAGGCATTCCCAATGGACTATAACATGGGGTTCTTCAAGAAAGCTGTAAAAAAGCTCTCCTCCAAAGCCGGCAATGCTCGGGTGGCTCCCCTGGGGTTGCCCGTGTCCATGGGCGACGGTGATCGCTTAACACCACGCGGCCCGTCTGCCTTTTTGTTCGGTTTACATATAAAAAAAATCAAGGTGTATTTACTGGTAGATACAATTTATAATATTCTACACGCTAACATCGGAGAAAATAAAAAAGATAAAAGAAAATCTTCGGACAGCGCAAAGTGAAGATAATTTAAGTCTTGTCACTCCAAGTCGATGACGTAAATGGTTTATTGGTAGCTATTTTTAACGCAGCATTTAACATAGAACTTAATTTTAAGCGGAGATAACCCAAGCGCGCTTGGCTCGGCGGTTAGCATACAATGCCGATCTATGCAACTAAGCCAAACGGGCGCGGTCGGGTGTGAGATGGGTGACCGCTAGTGGCAAAAAATTTCATGCGCGTTACCGTGCTTCGGAGGGCACGTTAAGCCGTTGGTCCTGGTTGTTGTCGTACGATAACAGTTCTTAAATTTCATGCGCGTTACCGTGCTTCGGGGGGGCACGTTAAGCCGTTGGTCCTGGTTGTTGTCGTACGCTAACAGTTCTTAAGCCTAAGGCCTAATGGGCGGCTCGAAAAAGTCCGACAGCGGGATGGCCACTAACCCGCATCTCCACCAACCCGCATTGGGGCAGCGTGGTGGAGTAAGCTCCAGGAATCCCCAATTATGGGAAGAGACCCGTGCCCAGTAGTAGGAAGCAAAAAGAGTTGCAGCCATCTGGACAGGGGATTTAAATCAGCCTGGTGATTCGTCCAATATTTATGCAACATTCGCGAGGCATATGTTAGTGGGATTTGAAAAAAAAACTGGTACCTATACGGCAATGCTGTTTAGCTTGTTTTGTTAAAGCAAATCCGCATAAGAAAACACACACACAAGGGTAAGAAAGATAAAATGTATCCACTTATATCTTTTGGCACTTTTATGTTTGTTTTATTGATAATAATATTTATTTCCTTTCATAAAATATACTTTTATGCATATTATCTTTTAAATATAATGATATGTGTCCATAGAAATAAAAAGACAAGGAGGTGTCACATCTGCCTTGCAACGACTTGCATTTTTTATGTATGTTTTTGTCACTTGCTACATGTTTTCCTCCAGCTCACATACTTGAGAAATAAAAGATTCTTGAACCATACCCTAACTTATTTAAAGTGCTTCTTTTTGATAAAGCTGTCTCCTTCCCCAATTTTATTTTAAAAGTTTTTGTTGAAATTGATTAATTCTAAAAATAAACGAAATCTTTTGTTAAGTCCCCTTCTTTATCTTAACGGCTGCGATCAACCGTAATGAGCCCCACGGAGTCCGTAAAACTTCAGTAAAGGAATTCTCATTAGTTCAAAAACCAATCTATTTATATGCCAATTAGATGAGCTTATGATTCTTAAGTACATTAATTGGCTCATATCGATAGATAAGCGTGATTGATTTCTAATTTTACTAGCACAAAACTTGTATGTTAATTGGAATTTCATCTTACAATAAAAATGTTTGCGTTTGTAGAGATGATTTTAGAAGTACTTTATTAATTGTGTTTATATAATTTTATCAAGACCTTTTATTTAATTTCCGAGTTTCAGTAAAATTAAAAGAGGACCTATTTTGTAATGTTATCTGTAAGACTATTGTAGGAATAAAACTGCCGACCTATTTAATAACTTGGTATATTATAATCAGGTTTTACAGAAGTAACTAAACGAACAATGGTGGACGCGGTGGCGGTGCAGGCGAAAAAGAAAAAGGAACCACAGAGTAGATTTTACATTCAAAGCGGCAAATGGGGATGTCATATAAAAACTTAATTATAATAAAATGTTGCCATTATGTTTAACTTATTTCAACATCCCCCCTTTAAACATAATCCCATCTTGACTGCGCAGTACTCCAACTTTGAGCGGGGTGTGCCTTTTGTTAGAATGTCCGCTACCATCTCTCCAGATTGCACATACTTGACTTGAATTAAACCATTGCTTATTTTCTCACGAATGAAATGATGCCGTACATCTATGTGTTTAGTCCTGCAATGATAGCCAAAAGAACCTGCAAGTTTAAGAGAACTTTGATTATCACAGTAAATATTAAGAGGCTTGCTTTTCAATACGGGCCAGAATTCTTCTTGCATTTGCCTTAGCCACATAGCTTCTTGTACACATGAAGAAAGGGCCATATACTCCGCCTCAGTTGTGGATAGAGCAATTGTAGGTTGACGTCTCGAATTCCATATTATTGAGCCACCCTGAAATATAAATGTGTATCCTGTGCATGAGCGTCTATCTTCTGGTGAGCTAGCCCAGTCAGCATCACAATAGGCATGAGTTATTTCTTCTGAACTATTTTGCTTATACATAAGCTTATAATCAAGTGTGCCCTTTAAGTAGCGCAATACACGCTTTAAGGCAACCCAATGTTGCATCTCCGGATTATTGTTGAATTTGCTTAACATATTCACTACATAGCAAATGTCTGGTCTTGTCACCTGTGAAATGTACAGAAGGCAACCAATTACTTCCTGATAAGGTATGTTTTTTAATAATTTGTTTTCTTCTGATTTCTGAAACTTCTCATTTATATCTATGGGTGTCTTCACAGGCTTGCAGTCAGACATACCATACTTTGACAAAACTTCAGTAATATATTTTCGTTGATCTATAAATAAAATGCCTTTTTGTCTATCTCTCTCAATATGTAATCCAATACAGTAATTTATATCTCCTAGATCCTTCATTTTGAACTGGTCACATAATTTTCTTTTTATATAGACTTCCAATTTCTTACAGTTGCTAAATATAATTATGTCATCAACATAAACAGCTATAAACACCATAGTGTTATCATCCTGTATTTTGTAATAGATACATGGATCCAGTGATGACTGTAGCATACCGATTTCCCTGAGAGAGTTGTCTAATTTTTTATTCCAAAGTCTACTAGCTTGCTTTAAACCATATAAAGATTTTTTCAACTTACATACTTTATCATTTTGTTCATACAAGGGAGGTTGCACCATGTAGATTTCTTCTTCTATGTCTCCTTGTAGAAATGCTGATACTGCATCCATTTGGTATATGTTCAGGTTGTATTTAGTTGCAGTAGCAAAAAGATACCGTAGAGATGACAGCCTAATGACAGGAGAAAAAACTTCATTATACTCTATACCTTTTTTTTGTGCGCAACCTTTAATCACCAAACGAGCCTTATACTTAACAACATTTCCTTTTTCATCAGTTTTTCTTTTGAAGACCCATCGACATGGTATAGCACGCTTTTTATCTGGAAGATCTGTAAGTTCCCATGTATTATTTTCTAATAGACTTTTATATTCTTCATCCATAGCATCCTTCCAGAAATTTGAATCTGCACTGGACAAAGCTTCTTGTTCTGTTAAGGGGTCTGCAAACTCCTTTTGCATTAAACACATGTAACTACTCTCAGTAAAATTTCTTTGGTGTGACCTTAATGTAATGTTTCTTACAAAACTATCATCTGTATCAGAATATGTACTAGTACTAGGCTGATATGTTTCATCTTCACAAGAGTCAAAACAAATAGAGTGGTCACTCTGCAGAGTTAAATCTGAACTCTGAGTGAGTTCTCTGTCTATATCTGAGCTTTGGCTTTGTTCCTCATTAGATAATGAAGGCAAATCAATTTGAATGGGCTGTGGTGCATGAACTGACTTTTTACTTAAATGTATATTTTTATGTTGGTTGCTGTCTTCAATAAAAATTACATCTCTACTTATAACTATATTTTTTTTATTTTTATCTAGTAATCTATATCCTTTTGTGTTTTCGCAGTAACCAACAAAAGTAAGCTGTGCAGATTTTTGATCCCATTTTAAACGTTTCTGCTTTGGTATATGCACCATTGCTTTAGAGCCAAAAATTTTCATATGGGAAATATTGGGCCTCTTACCTGACCACTTCTCTTCCGGGGTGACGGAAATTCCTCGAGACGGGGATCGGTTTATAATGTATATATATGTAGCGACTGCCTCTGCCCAATAGCCCTTAGTTAATTTTGCATCAAATAGCATACATTTTGCACGCTCCACCAATGTCCTATTCATCCTCTCCGCTAACCCATTCTGCTGCGGCGTGTAAGGAGCACTGGTCTGATGCTGGATGCCTGCATTCTCTAAAAAGTTAAGGAAAGTTTTATTAACATATTCTTTTCCATTGTCAGTTCTAACAATTTTTATCTTTTTATCTAACTGATTCTCTACTAAATTCTTAAACTTCTCAAAGACTGACTTTATGTCCATTTTATTTTTAAGGAAATAGACAAAAACTTTGCGGGAAAAATCATCAATAAATGTGATGAAGTATCTTGCCCCTCCCATGGAAACTGTTTCCATTGGACCACACAAATCTGAATGAATCAGTTCTAGCAACTGGTTTGCTCGGGAACCAGATTCTGGAAATGGTAAACGTGATTGTTTTCCTTCTAAGCATGGAATACAGTGAACATTGTCATTGCTACTTACTATTGACATTCCCTCAGTACAGGATTCTAACTTTTTAACATCTTGCATGTTTAAATGTCCCATCCGTCTATGCCAGACATTGATATCTGCCTTACTATGACTCGGAGTAGCAGTACAAGCATAGCCTGTATTAACATTTACATCTAACTTATACATGTTATTAATCAGCTGAGCTGTAGCAACCAATTTTCTCTGTGAATTAAATATTTCACAACCTGTTTCATGAAATTGAACTCCACAGCCATTCTTAGTTAACTGACATACTGATAAGAGATTAGTGGTTAACTCAGGTATAAATAAAACTTCTCTTACCTGAATGGTATGTTGGTCGCTGTTAACAGTGGACATCAAGTTAACCTTTCCCATCTTCTCAACTGAGAGCGTTTCATTGTTCGCTACCAATATACTTTTGATTGGAGATGGGCAAATGTCATACATATGATCCACGGAGCGAGACATATGCATAGTAGCTCCACTATCTATGTACCAGGCATTCTCATCGACTGATCTGCAATTGTACGCTGAAAAAATTGCTGAAAAGCTAGAATTTGTATTAGGATTCTTCTTCATTGTACACTGATTGCTGAAATGTCCATGCCTGTTACATGTATAACAGCGAGGCCCTTTGCCTTTATATTTTGGCTGTTTCTTGGAGTTTATATGTTTATTTCTGTGTCTGCTTAAAAATGCATTTGAATCAGAGCATTTAACCTCTTGTAATAGCTTCGTTTTAATAAAATCTGAAGTAATTTTAACACCGGAGCTTTCTATTCCCATAATCATCGGCTTATAGGAGTCGGGCAAACCAGCCAGCATTAGAGTGCCTAACCACTCTTCATCTATAGAAAAGCTGATGTTGCGAAGCTTGTGCGCAGTCGTCATAATCTTACTGACGTACTCTTCAATGTTAGAACAATTTTCAAGTGACGTATTTATCAAATCTTTGAGGAGACCAACCTTCCTGGAAAGCCCAGAGTCTTCAAACGCTGTTTGTAAGTTTAGCCAAACCCTTCGTGATGTACTAGCATCCTGGATGTGCACGTAATTGATAGGGTCAACTAACAAAATAATTTTTGACTTAGCTTTCGTGTCCTTTTTTGGGTCCACGTCCTTAGGTCCTGCTGGGTCCACGCAATCCCATAATTCTTCGTGCTCGAGGTACGATCTAACAGCAAACTTCCATGTATTGTAGTTCTCCCTGCCGGACAACTTTTCAATCTGGAGGTTAGCCATCGCCGCCATGCGGTCGAGCCGGCGAACGAGTTACTTATTTCTGATTATACGGTAATATCCCCAGAAATTATTATCTGAATAGGTTCGGGGCGGCCCATAACCTGTAGGAATAAAACTGCCGACCTATTTAATAACTTGGTATATTATAATCAGGTTTTACAGAAGTAACTAAACGAACAATGGTGGACGCGGTGGCGGTGCAGGCGAAAAAGAAAAAGGAACCACAGAGTAGATTTTACATTCAAAGCGGCAAATGGGGATGTCATATAAAAACTTAATTATAATAAAATGTTGCCATTATGTTTAACTTATTTCAACAACTATCTTTAAGAATACCATATTACTAAACAGCAGTTATGGAATTTCTTTATGCCGCTTTAATGTTTAAAAAAATCAGCGACCAAGTAATACGTCTTTTTTACCGACTTCCAAAAGAAGGAGGTACTGTATTCGGCTGTATGTTTTTTTTTTTATATATGTTCACCGATTACTCCGCCGTTTGTGGACCGATTTTCAAAATTCTTTTTTTGTTCGTATGCTTATACTCCCGTGGTGGTCCCATTGTCACCAAATGAGGATCTGATGATGGGATCCCAGGGAAATCGAGGGGAACTCTCAAATTTTATAGGCACACACATTGATTTTCTTATACTTTCTGAAGCATTAGAGATATTTGTGCATAGTCATCATCATCTCATGTTGCTGAGCTGATGATGGAAGGTACTGCAACAGTGAGGAGTTGAAAGCAAATTCTTTCAATAAATAGTTTTTTATTCCAAATCTTACATTCCTGAGGTGGTCCAACTGTCACCAAGTCAAAGTCTGATGAGGGGATCCCGGAGAAATCGAAGGGAACATTCAAATTTTACAGCACAACAAATGATTTTCATATTTTTACTAAAGCAAAACAGGCATTTTTGTATAATTGTCATCATATCATGTTGCTGAGCTGATGATGGAAGGTACTACGAAGGTTAGGAGTTGAGAGCAAATTCTTTCAATAAATGTCTTTTTGTTGGAAATCTTACATTCCTGAGGTGGTCCAACTGTCACCAAGTCAAAGTCTGATGATGGTATCCCAGAGAAATCGAAGGGAACATTCAAATTTTATAGCACAACAAATGATTTTTATTAAAGCAAAATAGGTATTTGTTTATTAAAGCAAAATAGGTACTTGTGTATAATTATCATCATATCATGTTGCTGAGCTGATGATGGAAGGTACTATGACGGTTAGGAGTTGAGAGCAAATTCTTTCAATAAATGGTTTTTTGTTGGAAATCTTACATTCCTGAGGTGGTCCAACTGTCACCATGGCAAAATTTGATGATGTGATACTAGGGAAATCGAGGGAAACACTGAAACTTAATAGGCACACACATTCTTTTAGTCATATTTTTTAACATAATACAAATATTTATGTCCGGTAATTATCACCTCATGTTGCTAAGCTGATGATTGAAGGTACAACTCCTCAACGGTTAGGAGCTGAGAGCAAATTCTTTCATTAATTTATACGTTCAGGTGGACTGACAGTAGTATTCTTTCAGGCTATAAGATGGCTATTAGATAAACATGATTATAAAAGGTATCTCTTTAACGTTGAGAAGTTAAGTGAAAAATTTTCCAATTATGCTTATACATATGTGAAGAAATATTAAAGTTACTAAAAAGAATGAAATAAATTAAGTTTTTAACAAAAAATAGAACCGACTTCAAACGGTAAAAAATAAAATTGTGCAGTACCTACTTCTTCTTGCTTATGGTAATGACTCTTAAAACTATTTTTGGAGTCGGGCCCTTAGTGAAATGTCCTGTCTTTGTAAATATAGTGTACCTTTCGTTCTGAATGGACACCAACTCCAATATTGTTTAAACAGTCATTACCATAAGCAAAAAGAAGTAGGTACCGCACCGTCCCACTGTCTGTACTGTCGGTGCCCATTTAGAAGGAATGGTACGACATTTTAGTAGGGGCCCGACTCCAAAAATAGTTTTAAGAGTCATTACCATAAGCAAGAAGAAGTAGGTACTGCAAAATTTTATTTTTTACCGTTTGAAGTCGGTTCTATTTTTTTGTTAAAACTTAATTTATCCAGTAATACGCTTTAATTTTGTTTTAAAACTCGTCTTTTATTTTGAGCCGGCTTTTATTTTGAGGAATTTCGATAGTATATTTTAGGTCCCTTGCAAAAGGCACTGTTATGATATTGTCTCGTTTTAGAAGCTATTGAAAACAATTTTTTAATACAGTTGCTCAAAAAGTGACGTATTGCAGGGACGTTTAGCGTGCGGGAAGTGGGCTATTACACACTCGTGCTTTTTCTTTACCTTTTCCGCACTCGTGCGTTCTCTTTCCCAACTGTCAAAATAATGTCTATTAAAAAGAAAAAAACCAACCACGAAGGTTTAGAAGTTTTTATGATTCATGCAAATATTTCTAAAATTAATTTGTTTTAATATCAGATTTAATGATTTGATTCAATAAGTTAGGTTAGGTTGTATTTCATTTCATCTCATTAATATTTTCATTTCATATCAATAAAAAAATTCTACTGAAGACTTGGCTGTATGGGCATAGTTCCCTTTGCCTATCCAGAATGGGTGAAGAAAACAAAAACATCTCTGCATATAGGTATTCTTTTACGGTTGGCGCCATTTTTCAAAAATGTTCTTTGCGAGTTTTTATTATTTTATTAAATTGCTTCATTTTTTCGCAACTGTATTAAAAATAGTCGTTCAGTACACGTGCGGAACCGTCATTGGAAGGAGTTCCGACTGTCAACCCTCACCTTCGGCTGCGCCTTGGCTCGGGTAGACATTTGTCGGAGCTCCTTGCAATGACAGCCTTTCCGCACTTGTAATGAAATATACTATATTGTTATGTCTTTTTATTTAACGGTTTCATAGTCATTGGTTTCAGTTTTGACCAATAAAAAGATCTCATAAATATACAAAAGAAGCGAGCATCATTATTTTTAAATTTTGAACGGGCGGTCTACAAGTATCCGTTTGTAGTAATTGACTTATTGCACGGATGCATTCTTTTAGGGCTTTAAATAAAGTTAGAATTCTACTCACGTTACCCCTGAATATTATCCCGTATCTTAGAGTTACCAACATGAGCATGGATTGCATTTAAAACCGCCGTTTTACTGACAACCTTCAATAATTTATATAAAGCAAATGAAAACTTATTTAATTGTTTCTAAACATGTTCTTTGCGTGGCTGCAATCACCCACACAAATACCCGTTTGTTGTCATTGACTTAGAGCGTGAATGCACTTTTTTAGGCTTTAAATACAGTTTGAATTCCCGTCCGTTCTGAAGTCATTACATCGGCCTTCAGCAACTGCGTATGACTACAGGCAAGTCTTAGGCTTGCTTGAAGTTGGGTGTAGATGACCAAAAGCTGCAGCGACCACTTGGCACCACGTGGCTTATCTATACTTCTATACATTTTTGTATGTTTGTGATTAATAAACTCAAAAACTATTGTTACGATTTTAAAACTTCTTTCACCATTAGAAAGCTACATTCACCCCGAGTAACATAGGCTTCTTTTTTCTTATTACCATGCAGGACTACCAATCGAAGGCTCCCGAGTGAGATTCTCGGCGAAGCAGAAATTTTAGCGATGAGTTTAAATTTCTGTTCTCGGTCTGGGTGTTTGTGTTTCTGTCTGTGACACCATAGTACCCACGATACAGGGTATCTCTACGCTACTGGGCTATGCGTGTGAAGCAAAGCATTATTAACGTCATCCAATTTACACCCGATCGCACAAGTTTTGCTTAGCAGTACAGATAAGCCGCAAGGATATTCGTGTAATATTCACGTCGAATATCATTTTATGTGAGTTTCGAAATAGATTTCAGCGTGATAGAGAGATTTATCAAAAGCTTATAAGAAGGTGTGTCGTTTCCTTCTATTTTTTACAAACCACCGTTGCTGTTTTATAGACCCATCGATATGTGTTATTTAAAAATATCTACTACAAATCTATACTTATATCGTACGAGTAATACGAGTAATTGCGGAAATTGAAATACATACACGGAATGATATTCCGTATATCATTCCGTCAGTCAGTCTGTCTGTCTGTGTATAATATGTACATTTTTGTAAGTTTTTATCAAGATAAAATGGTCCTACTTTATTTAAATCAGGTATATTCCAAATTAGGGAACGATTTTGATGAAATCGAACATTTATCAAAATCGGTTAACAGGATTTAAGATATAAGAATATTTGCCTTTTGAGTGGGACATGCATAATAGTAAGGCAGACAGACATTTGAAGTCGGTACAATTTTTAAATTACCTACTTTTATATCTACAAAATAATTAATTTGAAGTCGGTACAATTTTTAAATTACATACTTTTATATCTCCAAAATAATTAAAACCTTCTCATTTGGATGATTGCGTTACGACGCGGCGACGTAACGAATTTCTTTTTACGTCCGAAAATCACACAGCTCAATAAATAATTACAACGTAATTTATTTCTTCATCAAATTTCCTTGTCTTCCTTTCTCTTACAAAGATATATTTATTTAAATTAAGAATGATCGCAAATTGAATCTCGTCTCCTTCGTTTATTTCTACACAGGTTAAATAAGTTCAATTTTAGATCGTATCGATAACGATCGAAACTGTCTCCAACATAAATTCAATTTATCAGTAATTACGAACACCTCATCTTATCGTTTAACAACGTTGCAAGATTGTTTACTTTCTTTTATTTGTGTCTTTATAGAATACAAGCCTTCCGCCAGCGGCTTCGTCCGCGTGCATCCGTTTAATGGGTCCTCGTATGATAAAAAATAGCCTATGTGCTATTCCAGGCTTCATTGCTATTATATTAAAATCATAGGCGTTTAGCCAGTTGCTTCAACCGTGTTGACCCTATTACCCGTTTTCACGTAGGAATGAAGCATTTTCCCGCAGTAAAAAGTAGCCTACGTTATTCAGGGTGAGTGTAGTTTTCTAATAGTGAAAGTGTGTCTGAAATCGGAACAGTAATTTTTGAGCTTATTCAATACAAACATACAAAAATACAAATCTTTCCTCTTTATTATATTTGTATAGATAAGATATATTTTTTAAATTTTTATTGAAGTTTGGGACTTTATGTTACAAAAGTTAATTAGAAGCTTTATTATTATTATTTTTGCCAACATTTTTATGTCCCACTACTGGGCACTAGTCTTTTCACAAGTGAGAGGGATTTAGGCCATAGTCAAATGAAAAGGCTGAACATTAAAATCAATAATTCTCATAAAATATTTGAAATAATTTTATGAGAATTATTGATTACTGCTCTAATTTTCGCGTCCGACTGTCCGTCGCATAAAATTTACCTCTCGTCTCCCCCATCCAATTTCAGACCGTACTCAACATTGATCAATTAAGTAGGTTTCTAAGTTTCCACATCAGCTATGCGCTTTTAACTTCATTATTTCAAATAATTAATAATTAATAATTGAGAGCTTCCGTGGCGTAGTGGGTGATGAGCCGACTGCGAAGCGTGAGGTCGTGGGTTCGATTCCCACGCAGGACAAATATTTGTGTGATCAAAATGACTATGGTGTCAATATGACTGATAGTGTTCCATAGATATTTATTTATTTATTACTTATATACATTTTCAAAAAAAATATCATGAGAGTATTAATAATGTTGATTAGCGAATTCAATAAACGTGAAGCTCCCAACAACCTTATAGCAACCCGAAATAAATTAATGGTCAACCCGCTATCGTAAATTCAGTGTAAGGAACATAAATTGATCTTCGGTAGGTAAGTGTATTAACACCTGGATTTTGGGTCAGACCACAGGAAGGTTCAAATATTGACACGGTAATTTCATTTCCATCTCTAGCTTAGAAGCTTTCAATTAGAATGTTTGTAATTAATTTGTGAACTTTGACATTAATATTTATTGATGAAAAATGTGCCATCGATCATTTTTATAATAATAGACAATATCATGTATATGTATTTGTATGAATATTTAGTTATGATCAAATTATCAATCATCAACTGTGCCGCTGATAAGCACAGCGGCAAAGTAATCGCCCTGATTGAAAACAGGAGATTTCCAATAGTTTACCAAATATGAAATCGGCAAATATGCCGAGCAATACATAGATTTCACATGCCCTTCATATAGACTAGAGTACTTCAACCTTTGTAGATTGTTTGTACCTGTGAAGTAAGACGCACAAAAAAATAACATATATATAATATGTTCTAGGCGGTTGCATATTTCATGGTTAGAGTAACAAGTGCCGTACGATATTTAAGTTATATGTACTTATTCATACCATATTCTAGGTTAAGTATTTAGATTGCGTACACACACTGTACCACTGCAATCCAGCTCTCCAGTTACAGGTCTGCTGGAAGAAATTTCTGTTGGAATAAGCAGTACCTTTGTACCATATTTCATTTAATGTTCCTTACTTTATAACATTACTGTGTACAAAAATCGTTAAATAAATAAATAAATAAATTTTAGCAACAAGTTGCTAGTAAAAAACATGTCTAATACAAAACAAACCAAAAAAAAAGAGTCTCCTTCTCTAAAGGTTTAAAAAATTTATTGTGTAACGTCAAATGGAACTTGAGCTTCGGTAAGAGTTGGGTAACGATTATACCATGGTCCACTCCACCAACCCGCATTGGAGCAGCGTGGTGGAGTAAGCTCCAGGCCTCCCTAATAATTGGGAGAGACCCGTGCCCAGCAGTGGGACTCAAAAAGGGTTGCAGCCAAAAGTTAACGTCGTTTCCGACGATAATTAAAATGTACCAACAACCGACCCTAGAGGTGACGTTTGAAGCAACTTACCTAAGAGAGTCCTTGGTTGCAGCGTGACGCATCCAGTGTGAATGTACTCTATAAGCTGTCGAAAGACATCGGGCTCGAACTCTTCAATGATAAGGGTCTGATGCTGCTGTGATGAAGGCTGATACGAAAGAAGGATCTATAATTAGTAATTGAATTGTAGAAGAAATTTCTAGTTTTTTAAATTATTCTTACATAGATATGAAGAAAAATGATACAAATCTGTTAAAATGTGGATGGAAAATGCAAATTTTGTTTAAATAATTTATGATCGAATTGTACTTTATTATACCGTTTTTAAGTTAACAATGTCTTATTTTATTACGACGTTGTTGAATTACTGAACAATTTATAAATATAAACTTTTTATAAAGCAAAGAAAAAATATATATTTTTAAAAATATATATTTATATAATTCAGATATTATTTTCTCCTCTGCAATACATAATTATAGTTCTGTAATATTAAAGCTTCCCTTTTATTTGAAATAATTAAGATATCCCTTAAAATTAAAAATAGAGTCACACGGCTATATTCACTAAATGAAATTGTATAAATGTTAGGACAAATTACTTTCTGTCGTGTTCCAATTATTCATTATAATTATCATTTGAAGCCTTGGCGGTCCCGGCGTCTAAGTCAAATATAATTTCAGTATAGAAGCATCAAAACTACCGACAAAATTCCATTTAAATTGTAATATTAATTTAGAGTCTCCTCACTTCGCAAATTGATTTTCTAAAGCACACGTTATATTACTTCCTCAAACAAATGTAATAATTACTTGAAGAAGCAATTAATAAACTTAAAGATACAAAATTTGTGAAACTAAACACAGAATGATTTACGAAATTTCGTAAGTAGATAAAAGATAACATGCTGCACAGTGCTTTAATGAAGCAATATGTACAAGAAAATGTTGATGATAAATCTGAAAAAAGAAATGGAAGTTTAAAGTTTTCTGCCGCTCTCAGACTTTTAAAACACTGAGATTCTACAGAAACGTTCTGAAACTTTGTGAGTGTAAAATACAAATTTTGAAATCATTGCCAATTGTACCATGCACGAAAACTCTGACAAAAAATCCTACGTAAAAGAACTTAGCGTAAATTTTCAAATGTGTTTTCTTAATCTAATCTGCCGCAGCTACAGAACAATGCTATAAAAGTGAAACTTATACAGGACGACACCGAAAATTTAAATCCAATTAACGTGACCTACAACAGTATTGTGACTTGTTTCACCTATGGAAAGTAACGATTGGCAGGAATTAATGTCAGTATAATAATACAAGAGAACATAATAATATAGCAATAAAGTATAGGTACTAAAGCAGTTACATTTTTAAACAACGGATCGAATCGCGAATCGCCGAGCTCGGAATTGTTCTTTATTATAATTTTTTTGCGATCCGTTAGGCAATGTTGATTTTTTGCAACGATGACTTTCTTCGTTCTCATCTACTGTCACAAAACAGTTCGATTGAATCTGTGATCACGCTTGAAAACTCAAAGTGATGTGAAGATTTTATACACATTAAGTGAAAAAGACACATCGTTCTATCTCATCGATTAAAAGTTTAAATCGATGTGATAGTTCTTCTTTACAAAAGTCATCACAACGAAAGTAAAAACTAAATTAATAGAAAAGTTAGATCTAATATTAATCAAGCTGATATATGTGAAGTTGTGAATAAATAATTGCCAATCGTTATATCAACCATGGTGATACAATTCAATAATTTAATTTTACCTCTTGTATTGGAGCCAATTGCTGCGCGAAAGACGATCTCTGTGGTGGGCACAGTAAAATATAGTTTATTGTTATGCTCATGAAATGAAACGGAAACCACTAAACCTAACAAAAATGTTTAATTTTGACAAATACATAAAAGTAAGAACATAACGATATAAGAGTTTTGGGATAAAAATAAATTGATGAGAATGATAATAGAAAAAAAAACTGCGGAGTATTAAAGAGATTTATTTTTAAGCTTATTTCTTTTACGACTTTAATTTTTTTTCTTGAATATCCTATAAAATTGTAGTGGGCGTAATTTATTAATGACGATTACTCAGGTATCATATCCTTACTTTAGAATTATCAATAATATCATTATTGTATTAATCTTAACATCTACTTTTTTATCAACAAACATCTCTTTCAGTACAGAAGTACTATTGAAGCGAAAAATAAATTGACCTAGAAGTTATTGAAAAATATTGCTTTTTCAAGACGAGCAAGGCTAAGCCTCTAGCTGATATAAATTGAAAATGACTTTCTTCAATAACTTCAATATTAAAGTAAGACGTTGCCGTACATATTGATAATATGATGTATTTTATTGTTGCAAGCTAGAAAATATTTTTTCGAGAATTTGAATTTAACACTTTGTTATCTAGAGCAGTTTATTTTATTTTATTTTTATCTTTTACTAGCTGTGCCCCGCGGTTTCACCCGCGTTAGAGAGGATCATTAGCATAAAGTGAAGTCCCTTCTAAAGTGCTGTGGGCCGGCTTTTTTGTAGTTGTTCGATATTGTTTTGATCGTTGTTAAGATAAACATTTCCATCATACATTACGAATGTGTAACTCTAACGGTTTTGGCAGCGCACGCCAGAATAGCTCGCAGATGGTAGATTTTTTCCTACTTACTTTCCTACTATAGATTTATAAATTGTAGCCTATGTGTTATTCTGATGTATAAGCTATATTACTGTAAAGTTTCATTTAAATCCATTCAGTAGTTTTTACGTGAAAGAGTAACAAACATCCATACTTATAAACTTTTGCGTTTATAATATTAGTAGGATTTTCCAGATCATTTGAGAAATTTCTGTAACTTTCTCGAACATTCTCAATTAATTAAAACAGTTTGCAATTATTTTAAATATCTTCAGATCATTCGAGAAGTTTCTGGAACATTCTCCAATATTTTCAATTAATTAAAAAAATTGCATTTATTTTAAAAATCTCCAGATCATTCGAAAAAAGATTACAATTATTAAAAAAAATCCAGATTATTTGAGAAGCTTTCTCGAATATTCTCGATTAATTAAAATGATTCGAGAAGTTTCTGCAACTTTCTCGAACATTCTCAATAAAATTAAAATTAAAATAGTTTGCTAGATCATCCCAGAAATTTTAAGATCCACCCAGAAGTCCCCATTGGTTAGAAAAGTACAGATATAAATTTTTTTCAGATTTTTCCACCCACTTCCACCCACCACGATCAATCTCTCTTACTATCATCTACGTACTAAGGGGTATTTACCACCCCAACGGGAAGTTGATTGGAGTTAATGATAATAGAGAAAACCGTATCTTTACGTACAAAGAAAACCCTTTACTTTTTATATATATTATTATATTATATTATATATTATTATATTAAGATTGTAAGAAGCTCCATTAATTTGATACAATTCGAATAACAAATTTTATTTCTACCTCTAGATGAAATTCTAAAGGAAACTCAGTATAAGTAATCTATACCAATATTATAAAGAGGAAAGATTTGTATTTTTGTATGTTTGTGATGAATAAACTCAAAAACTACTGTTTCGATTGTTTCTTTCGCCAATAAAAAGCTACACTCACCCTGAGTAACATAGGCTACTTTTTACAGCGGGAAAATGCTTCATTCCTACGTGAAAACGGGTAACAGGGTCAATGCGGTTGAAGCAACTGGCTAAACGCATATGATTTTATTATAGCAATGAAGCCTGGGATAGCACATAGGCTATTTTTTATCCTGCGGGGACCCATTAAACGGGTCCACGCGGGCGAAGCCACTGGCGGAAGGCTAGTATTGCATAAAAAGCATATTATCTACTCAAAATCTCTATTTTCTGCAATATACTACAAGGATAGCAGTTACAATATTGCTAATTTATTTTGTTGTAAGTCCCCGTAACGCAGTAGTCCGTAGGTACTCAAATGGAAGGATACCCTAAAATCAAATTTCACGGTTCATGCTATCTTTATATTTCATGGGTGTCCGAAAAATATAATTGGTCTATATATCTGACCAAAGTACGAGTACAGCTTTGTTTCATAATGTATTAAAATTTCTTGGTGAATGAAATATAAAGCTTAGAAACGGAAAAAAATTATTGACTTAAAAATGTATAAGAGAATTATGATTACTGCGTGAAGAAAGATCAAAGACGTGTACTTATGCTCGCAAACGCTTCTTGATAATTAATGAGAAAATTATTTGTATTACTGAAATGTAATATATACGTTTTTAATAGGGTACTAAATTTAAAAATATACCCGATAGAGTGATTTTCTTTATCATTTTCTAATCATTAACATTTCTTAAGTTTGGTTTATGTACGAGTATATTGTCTCTTTCTCAGAATAGAAAACCTTGTTTAGTTAGTACTAGAAATAAAAGTAATTTCTTTTACCTGTTGTGCTGCATTTTGTAGGTTAAGGAGGGGTTCTGAAGATCTCTTGAGGAAGAGTCTTAGTTTGTTCTCTCTTGGTGCCGGTTCCTTCTTCCTTTGAGGACTTGGAGCTTGGTAGAGCATCTTTTGAAACACTCTGCGAATAATAATGAGATATTGAAGAAAAAAGGTAACTAAATAAATTATTTTAAGGATTATTTAAGTAGTTTATAGGGTTATAACATCAAAAATTATTTATTATTAATTATCAACAACATTAATATTTATTTATTAATAAATATTTATTACATATTTTCGTAATTTAAACATGTTTTACTACGGGAAATCATTAACCCTGAAAACCCTAGCTGTAGAAAACAGAGTGTTTTTATTTCTCCTACACTCCACGCGCTCTATAAAATCAGACTGTTCAAACAAAAAAAAAAACTAAGCCCTGAGAGTAAAAATGTCACCGGGGAACCCGTAACAAGGGCTGCGTTCCAGAAATAAAACGCAAGTTACGAAGTAAAAAGCTGCAAATGGCTTTTAAATTTTATAGCAGTTTTAATTTAGAAGTTTATTTTAAACCTAAAATTCAAATTGAGCTTGTCATGATACTCATGACCTTTCGAAGAATCATAAATATTTTATAATATTATTTGAAATTTTATTCAACTCAGTTCCAAATGAAGTATTATGTAGTACGTCTCTCATACCAAAAACTCATATTTCCTCAAATATATAACTCAAATATTTTTATCGACTTCCAAAAGGAGAAGGTACTTTATTATTCTGTATGTATTTTTTTAGATATGTTCACTGATTACCCCACCGTTTGTGAGCCGATTTTCAAAATTCGAAATTTAAAGTTTTAAGTCGGTTCTAATTATGTTTTTGTTAAAAACTTAATTATTTGAACTGAAAATCAATTTGTTCTAGTTCCATGAAGAGCTGCAGGTACTAATGGTCTCGATGAAATAAAACAAAAAAGAGCAATTTAATTTCGCAGGGCAACAGAAATTTCAATTTACTGTAGAAAAATTGGATTAGAAAAAATAAAGTTGAAGGGTACGTTAATGGATTTTGCCGATATAGAGGTTCAAAGATACGTAGGTACTTTCCCAACGTCTGCACGACCGTTTAAAAGCTCTTTACTCTGTGAAGGTATAAGGGAAGGGCTCTTTGTTCTCGAAAGAAAGGAATTTATTGGGTTGAATATGTTAATTTGAAGAAGTTTATACGAAGGATGCTCACGAAAAGGATATTGAAGCCATTTTTAGCACTTTACGGGCTTATAAAGATTCATAGCCATATTCCAGGCACTTATTTGACCAGAATTTTCGTAAGATATCTAGGCACTCTAAAAGGTTGATTCTACGGCTTTTTATTTGGAAGCGGATAGTCAGAATAATTATATTTTATTTTATTCGATAATTTTAATTTTGAACGTCTAATTAAATTTCAATGTCCCACTCGATTTAATGTAAACTATTTCATGGTAGGTAATTTTCTCGTTCAAAAAACATAATAGAACGGTTGAAAAATTTTACTGATGGAATACAGATACAAAAAAAGTTCTGAAATATTTACGGTCTCGATGAAATTTCAATTTACTGTAGTAAATTGGATTAGAAAAATAAAGTTGAAGGGTACGTAAATGGATTTTGTCGTTATAGAGGTAGGTACAAAGACACGTATGTATTTTACCAAAATCTAGTTTGAAAGCTCTTTAATCAGTGAAGGGATATAGGGCTCTTTGTTCTCGAAAGATAGGAATTTATTGGGTTGAATATGTTAATTTGAAGACGTTTATACGAAAGATACTCACGAAAGGCATATTGAAACCACTTTTAGCACTTTACGGGCTTATAAAGACTCATAGCCGTATTTAGGGGAACTTGTTTTGTAACACCGTATTTCTTCAACACTGGCTTTACTTACTTTTTGGTTTACATATTTACTTAATTATTCAAAACATCCTTATTTTGCATTGTGATATATTCATATCTTTAATAATGGCATCGCAAACTCTGTGCATATTGCCAGCCTCAAGTATAATTTTTGCATCACTTAGTAGGCATAGAAAATATCAGTAAGTCGTCAGTAATCAGTGTCAGTCTAGCCAGTCAGATATTCAATTTTATCCGATATAACTAAAATTACACCAAGAAATGAAAACAAAACAAGAGCACAACATGTGCCTTCAGACTTCCCGCCAAAAACCATTGTAATAGTTAAAAATGTTTAGTTTCCCTTAAAGTTTTCCTTACTGGCGGAAAGTGCCACAGATTGTCACTATTGTATGTCAATTGTGATCTGTGGCATTGTCGTTTGGCTTTTGGCTCCAGTACACGTTGGACCAACGCGCTCGGCGAGTGCGTTCGGCCAACGTGTACTGGGCCATTTTGTGTGTATTTGGCGTGGCCATTTTGTGTGTATTTGGCGTTTGCGGCAAACATTCGCCGACGATCCGATTAGTGTATGTTTTTCGTGCACAAATCAAAGGAAGTGGGCGCAAGCCACAAACTGCGTTTAAACGTTGACCGAGCGCTCATTTCATTGTTACACATCGGAATAGACTGTAGTGTCGCGCTTAGTTCTTCAACTATTGTTGTACGAATATGGCGTCATGGAGTAATGAGGAAATATTTCGGTTCATTGATTTTTATCGGAATTGTTACGGACGGCGACAACTTAGGAATAAGTCGATAGTATATAAGTTAATATTTTAACATATTATATTTAGTTAATAGGTAAAATGTAAATAAAGTTTCCTAATTTACTGTAGAATAAGATAAAAACATAGGTTAAGAGCAGTGTCGCAATAGAAAGAGACAAACCTATATGATAGAAAGAGATAGGTATAGAAAGAGATAGACCTATAAGTTAGAACGAGATAGGTAGAGAGAGACAGACCTAACGGGATAGACATAGTGCCACGCGATTGGTCGGCAACTCATTGAACCCCTTGCTATTGTGACACCTCAAAATAGTACTTAAGGTGATTAGGATTGTGATTTATTGTATTCGGATTCGGAAGAAAATGAAAATAAGAAGAAAAATAAGGAAGAAAATTAAGGAAGAAAATTAAGAAGAAATAAACGGGAAGAAACCAAAATAAAGGAATTTTCTTCACACACCCCCAATAGTTTGGTCCTTCGTCGTCGGATGGTGGAGAATCCAGGAAGAAGAAGCGCTACGAGGAATTCACAGACGAATCTACGCTACGGGGATTCTGAAAGGAATCTGCGCTCCGGTAGATTCAGAAGCGAATCTACGCTACGAATTCACATGCGAATCTGCGCTACGGCGGATTCAGAAGTAAATCTGCGCTCCGGGGATTCAGAAGCGAATCTGCGCTCCGGTGGATTCAGAAGCGAATCCACGCTACGGTAGGTTCAGAAGAGAATCTGCAATAAATCAATCGTCATGAATACCAGAAGCCGTCTTCGTTCCGAGTCGGGGTTCAGCGAGGCAGAAGCATCCCACATTACTAAGGGTGTATCGGGGCCGCTACTGCACCACATATACGAAGACCCACCGTAATCGCCATCGACCGCTGCAGGAGAAATACCCCAAGGGAGAAGGTTGAATCGCTCACCTCCACGGCCAGTGAGAGAAACCGCAACTGAGGCATCAACGGGGATGTCTACCATGGGGCCACCTGCACAACCGGCCATTACACCGGCAAGATGTGAAGCTACATCGCCTATACGAAGACCTACGTCACCGGCGCTTACCGCTCGCACTAACACGTCAAGAAGAAGCACCGACGCGCGGTTAAAGATACGAAGCGGAAAAAGAACTTGCGGAACTGGAAGAACAACGATTGAAAATGAAAGCGAAGCTAGTTAAGTCGCGACTAGCCGCCGAGATGTCAGCGATCGAAGCCGAATCCGAATACGCAGCCAGCGCGTGTCAAGAAAGGGTACAAGACTGGGTCGATAGAAGCATCGCAGAACAACGGCCGTCAACCTCCAAATACCGAGAAGAGCCACAAGAGGACCGCCCTCCCACTAGTAAACAACAAGGGGAGAGCTCCAAGTACCAAGGCATTCAACGACTAGCGGATACTTTGGAGAAGATGCTTACGTCAAGACCACCGCCGCGCCAAACAGCAGAGCTTCCTGTCTTCACGGGTACTATCGCCGAGTGGCTTCCATTTAAAGCCGCCATGGAAGACTCTACAAGAAATTTCAAGTTTTCGCCGACGGAAAACCTTCTACGCTTGAGAAACAGCCTCAAAGGTGAAGCAAGGGAAACAGTACTCTCACAGCTGTTCACAGCATCCAACCCAGATGTCATCATGCGCACGCTAGAATTAAAATATGGACGTCCAGATTATATCGTCGACCGGGCTATGGAAGATCTCAAGAAACTCCCGAAGATAGGAAATACAAGTACCAACTTGTACGATTTCGCAGTCAAGGTGCAGAATATAGTCTACACAATCAAGAGCGTAGACATAAGGGGCTATCTGCAGAATCCACTATAGGTCCGCGACGTAACTGAGAAGCTGACTCCTCACCTCATCACCAAGTGGGCAGAGTTCGCTGCTGCTAACGAACACCGCATCGTCGAAGAAAGCGAGATGATCGTCCTATCAGAATTTTTACTGGCTGAAGCGGATCTAATGCTGCGATACACTCACACAACGAGACGAAGCGCTCCGGTACCTGTCAAGAAGGAAGTAGCTCCAAAGAGGGTGGCTACTAGAGACGTGTACACCGCAGAAGAGAGCGCACAGGAAGAAAGAAGATGCTTCATGTGTCAGTCAGGAGGACACTACACTCCAGATTGCTCGAAGCTCAAAGCACTCGACATCGACGACCGTTGGAAGTGGGCTAAAGAAAACAAGATGTGCTTCAAATGTATGAAGCGGAAGCACAACCGATTCAGCTGCAAAGCTAAGGCTTGTGGAGTCCGCGGGTGCACATATCGACATCATGCAATACTTCACAAAGAAAGGGCAGCAGAGACTACGACTACGGTGAGCACTCCAGACGATTGCGAAGAGGACGAAGCAGAGGCAGCGGTAATGAACGTCATAACAAAGAAGACACCTACTTCAGTGCTGCTCAAGACCTGCAAAGTGAAACTCAGCGGTCCACGGGGGGAGGTAATCACCCATGCTCTTCTGGACAAAGGATCCACGGTGACGCTAATAGATGAAGAATTAGCGAACCAACTCACCGACGGCGGATCGACACATCCTTTGAACATTAGAGGCATCAATGAACAAAGAAGGATTGACAGCAAGGCAGTCAAGATTCAAATCAGGGGTCTACGCGAACACGAAGCATACGACGTGACTTCTCGTACGATAAAGGGACTACAGCTGCATCAACAACGCGTGCCACGTGACTTAGGACGGTATGCACACTTACGGGGCGTACAGGCGAAGATCTGCGCGGGAGAAACGAAACCTCGCATACTCATAGGAGCTGGCATCTGATAATATCAAGACAACTACGCGCCGGCAGAAGAAACGAGCCAGCCGCATCGTGGACGAAGCTAGGATGGGTGCTACATGGATCAGTCCCAAGAAAAATGATCGTACAAGACGAAGCAGCCGTGCTTCACATATGCACAAGCGACATTCAACTTCAAAGACTCGTCGAGTCACATTTCAACGTAGATTCGCTTGGCGTATCGACCAAAGAGAAGGTCAACAAGTACGAAAAGAGAGCCAACGATATTTTCGAAACAACCGTCAAGAGGAAGAACGGATACTTTGAAGTGGGTCTACCATGGAAGACGGACAACCTAGTTTTCCCTGAGAGCTCCGAATCTACTCTGAAGAGACTACACACACTGGAGAAGAGGATGAACAAGGAGCCCGCATTCAAGAAAGAATACACAGCGCAAGTCGATAACCTGTTAGAAAAAGGCTACGCGACGCCGTGCGATGGAAGTGAGAAGAACAGCAATGTTAAATGGGTTCTACCTCACTTCGCCATCACGAACCACAACAAGCCGGGTAAAGTAAGAATGGTATTCGACGCTACAGCGAAAGTGAATGGGGTCTGCCTCAACGACTTCCTTCTAGAAGGACCCGATCTACTGGCATCCTTAACGAAGATACTCTTCGGATTCAGAGAGAAAGTAATCGCGGTAACGGCAGATATCGAAGAGATGTTCCTGAGAGTAAAGATAAGGACCGAGGACCAGCCCGCGCAAATCAACACGGCAATCAACGAGCGACATTATATGGACGATTACTTGGATAGTTTCCAGACAGAAGATGAAGCTATCAGAATGATGAAAGAAGTAATCTACATCCATGAACAAGCAGGCTTCAATTTGAGGGGTTGGAACTCAAACAACAAGAGAGTTCTAGACAACATCCCGGACGAAAAGAAGTCGAAGAATACGCACGTGAAGCTAGCGGCGCATCAGAAGGAAAAAACACTAGGACTCCGATGGGACCCGAACTCCGACGTGCTCACATTCAACACGGACATCAAGAGAGTTCCCGATGAAGTCAGGCTGCGGCTGAGAGCGCCGACTAAACGCGAAACTCTAAGCGCGGTGATGTCAGTGTACGACCCATTGGGCCTTATAAGCCAATACACAATTATTGGGAAAATAATACTACAACAACTATGGCTCAAGAAAATCGACTGGGATAAAGAGTTGCCACAAGAAGAAGCCGATCTATTCGATGGATGGATGGAGCGACTCTCAGACGTCTCAGCGCTAGCGATACCTCGTTGCTACAGTCTGAAGGCGACACCAGAAGCATACATCGAGCTCCACGTATTCGTCGACGCGAGTGAGCAAGCCTACGCAACGGTGGCGTACTGGAGAATTGCATACGACGATCACGTAGAAGTCTCACAAGTAATGGCTAAGGCGAAGGTCGCACCGCTGAAAATACTCACCATCCCACGAC
The DNA here is from genome assembly GCA_911387765.1 of Pyrgus malvae. Taxonomy (NCBI): domain Eukaryota; kingdom Metazoa; phylum Arthropoda; class Insecta; order Lepidoptera; family Hesperiidae; genus Pyrgus; species Pyrgus malvae. Next base: position 17,988,445 of record OU426958.1, read on the forward strand.
TGGAGCTTCAAGCAGCGCTGATAGGTGCTCGATTAGCTAACACCATAGTCAGGGAGCATACGTGGAAGCCCAGAAGAGATCTCGCAGAGATCGCCGAGCTCACTCAAGCAGAAGATTGGCGATGGGTGCCCACGACGCTCAATGTGGCCGACGACGCCACCAGATTTCAGAACAGCAGGATCGACAGTCAGGACCGATGGTTCACCGGACCTCCCTTCCTTCAGGCGCCGGAAGATCACTGGCCTAAGGAGAGTGAAGAGAGCGTCGAGACAGATGAAATTACTTGCTACGCCATCGAGAGAAATGACTCAGACTTGGACGAAGTACTACCCGACATCGAGAGGTTCTCCAGCTTTAAGAAATTAATAAGAACCACGGCACTAGTCCAGCTCTTCGTCGAGAAGCTGAAATCAAAGGACAAGGCTCTACATTTGAAAGTCTCACATTTAGAAGCAGCTGAGCGACGGTGGCTCCAACGATCGCAACGAGACTCCTTCGAAGAAGATTTAACGCGTCTGAAACGGAACCAACCACTATCACGTCACAGCAAACTGAAGAATCTCGACGTAGTCTTAGAAGACGGACTAATGAAAGCAAGAGGCAGAATAGGTGCGCTTAACTCCACGACGCATTCAAACGAGCCAGTAATACTCGACGGGCGACATCCTTTCACTCGTCTGCTTATCGAGAGTTATCATCGTCAAGCAGGACACGCGAACAACGAACGAGTCGTCAACGAACTTCGCCAACGATACATAATACTGCACCTAAGACCGGCGGTTAAGAAGATAGCAAGAGACTGTCAATCTCGTCGAGTATACAAGGCGACGCCAAGGACACCACCGAAAGGAGACCTGCCAAAAGAAAGACTGGACCCAGGACATCGTGCCTTCACTTACTGTGGCATAGACTATTTTGGACCTCTGACAGTTACAATCGGAAGAAGACACGAAAAAAGATGGTGCGCGTTATTCACCTGTCTCACGACGAGAGCGATTCACTTGGAAATCGTTCAGTCGCTCTCGACGGATTCGGCGATAATGGCGTTAAGAAGAATGACTGCCAGAAGAGGATGGCCACGTGTCATATACTCCGACAACGCAACGAACTTCAGAGGAGCGCACGTCGAGCTTAGAAACACTTACAAGAACTGGATTCCTGAGCTACGGAATTACAGCCTGCAGTACAACACGGACTGGCGCTTTATACCACCAGGGGCGCCGCATATGGAGGGGAGCCTGGGAGCGTCTAGTGCGGTCAGTAAAAGCAGCACTAAGCACAACGCTCAAGGAAAAGTCACCGAAAGAGGAAGTGCTGCAGACACTAATCGCCGAGGCAGAATACAGCGTGAACGCACGACCACTTACGCACGTCTCCGTGGATCCCGACGATCAAGAAGCTTTGACACCCAATCATTTTCTCATCGGTTCATCGACAGGACTACCACGAACTGGAGCATGCGAAGAGGCGGACCGTCATATCTGGAAGAAATCGCAAGCGCTAGCGGACCAGTTTTGGCAACGATGGATAAAGGAATACTTACCCACGCTCATCCCACGGGGACAAGTAAACGCCGAGGCTGCCCGACTACGAAAAGGCGATCTAGTAATAGTGGTCGACGACACGCTGCCCCGTAAAACCTGGCCAAGAGGAATCATCGAGCGAGTGCATCCGGGACCGGACGGCGTCATCAGATCAGCAGATGTTGGCACCAAAGGAGGCGTGTTCCGGAGGCCTACGACAAAACTCGCCGTCCTACAAGTAGAAGAGGCTTCGAGGAGTCTACGCCGGGGGGAGAATGTTACGGACGGCGACAACTTAGGAATAAGTCGATAGTATAAGATATACGGGCTAATATGGAAGACCACCTGCCATTCTTCAGTATAGCTGGTGAGAACCCAGTAAATTGTTGGATTTCTTCTTTTGTTTGATAGTGATTAATAGAGTTTTGGTTCTGAGAAGTGCGTTCCTCCTGTTTGCAGCCACCGCTGTCTAATTTAATCTATGAAAGGATAACGCAAGCTTTGAAAGAAAGAAAGGAATTTATTGTGTTGACTATGGTAATTTGAAGACGTTTATCCCACCAAAACATTCTGTAAAAAACTAGCCAAGTCTCGATGGAGCTGCTTGTTTATCTCTAAAAAGTAATGAAATCTAGAGAAAGTCGTGCCAAGTCTAAGGTTCCTTACTGCGATTTCTTTATTATTATAGTTAACGTTGTGTGACTTGGCCGTTGAACATTCTTTTTGTTTACACGTAATGTTATATCTGTTTTAACTACCTATGTTCATGTACGTACCATGTATGTACCATGTTAAGCGAGATAATAGCCCATACTGGTATTGGTAATTGGACGCTAGTGTCTCATTTTAGGCTGTTGTTGATTGTGCAACACATGCATTCAGCATTGAGAATGCTGACTTCTGCTCACTTCTTTTTGGAGCGTCAAATCGACCACCGATCTAACATAAAATAACACTTGTGTATCCTTCAACGGCCAAGTCACACAACATTAACTATAATAATAAAGAAATCGCAGTAAGGAACCTTAGACTTGGCACGACTTTCTCTAGATTTCATTACTTTTTAGAGATAAACAAGCAGCTCCATCGAGACTTGGCTAGTTTTTTACAGAATGTTTTGGTGGGATTTCACTTCTTTTTGTAGAAACGTGGGCATATTGATTTATTTTATTAGATTTTCTTATTTGACACAGTTTTTTTCTTTTTATTCGAAGTACTGCCTAAATGTAAATTAAACCTAGAAAACTAAGAGTACTAAATAAGTAACAATTAAATAAAGCATTCAATTAAAACTTCTTTCAAATCTAATAATTAAGTAATAATCAGTAATACGTCACTAATCAGAATATTCCTAACATAGATACCTATTCAAATCTTAGAATTGTTATAATAACAACCTGCTAATTAAGGGCTTGCATAAAAAAGGAGTAGGTATTGTAATTGAATATGTTTCATTTTGTAGAAACGACTGGAGAATAGTTTTTACATAATCTGAATTTTCTTTATATTTACTAAATTTTTATGCAACAGAAAACACGATGCCATAAAATTTTCTCGATAGAATTATTTTTCAAAATTAGGACAATATTTTCAATTTTTATCATTTTATGTCAAAACGAGTTTGAATGTAAGTATTTATCATTATTTTTTTAACAACAAGCTAATATTATTATAAAGCTTTCTATGCAAACAGTTTTCTATGTTTTGTTTTAGTTATTTAACGAAAAATTTTTTTGATTTGGCGCTTACGACTTTCCAAATAAGATAATGCTTTCTTTTCCTCGCGAGAGCTGAAGTAACGCATGCCATCACTCTCTTCTCTTCGCCACTCCCATCCCATCCCACCATGATACCACCCGTGACCACTGTCAACGATGGACGCGTACTTTTTATGCCCGTATCGCCCGCGAAATACGAAAATTTCAAATTTTATTTCATTTTGTTTAGTTTTTGAAAATATATTTTGTTTCTTAGTAAGTAAGTATTAGGTATAAGTTATTATTTTTAGTAAGAATTAGGTTATTTTAAAGTTTAGAAAATGGGAAATAAAAGTAAAAATAAATTATCAAAACGGAAATATTTACAATTCAAACGACAGCAAATAGCTTATATGAACGAAGAAAAAAGGTAAGTAGAAAGAAACAATACCCGATATATCGATAATCTATTTACAATATTTTTTTTCGTAATATATTTTATTTTAGGCTAGCTATCTATTTATGAGCAAAGAATATTTAGGTTACTCGGTAGTCACACTTGGTCCTTATTTCACGATTTGGAAAGTAGCGTCTGTAGTCAAGTTTTTGAAGTCTTGTTTCACTCACGTTTGCAATACGACTCAGGTTCGATCCCCAGCGTAGCATATGTTTTTTATATTATATGAATTTGTTTTTTTTACTATTTTAAAATTACAAATAATTTTTACAATAAAAAAGCTTATAAAAAGACAGACTGAAAACATAAATATTTGAAATTCTTACGGCCGAAAGAAGTCTACATGAACAAAAGAAAAGTACGTAAGTAACCTAGGTACAAAGCTATGATTCATTATATACTTTAGGTGTTTATTTTTTTTACACCGTAATCAATTTTGTTTCATAAATAAAAACCTACAATTACACTGCCCCTATCTATATCGACTGAGTCGATAGACTGACAACGAGAAATCCTTACGTAGGTAATATGTAGCCATACTGATCCTTTATTTCACTCTTAGTGAAGTAGTGAGCGTAGCTCGTAATAAAATCTCGTGCATTTCGTAGGAGTGTTCTGGGTTCGGTTCCCACTTGTACAGTTTTTGTAAAATTAGTCCTCAACCACAAATATTTTTTTTACAGTGAAAACGTTTTTCCGTTTCTGATTCATTAAAAAAGTGAACAAAATTGTGAATTTATTTTAAGTATCGATTTTTTTACTTTATTTATAATTTTACATATGAGCTGCGGCCCACTGTATACAATCGTAGAACAGTCGAAGCTGTACATTCGTATTTTTTGCACGTTGCTGATATATTATACGTATTTGTTCAAAATTTTGTTACTACCTAAATGACATTGTTGCAAGACAGTTATTTGAGCTTCTTCGTTGTATAAGAGCTTCTTCGTTGTTCCGCTAGGTGACGCTGGCTCGTAATTTAGAAATCAACTTATTTTTACTTAAAGTCACCGATAGATGGCCGAATCCCCGCAAGGGGAACATCACCCCGCCGCAGGGTAGAGGCGTGGCTTGTGATTAGGTATTTCGCATTGATGCATGCCCTAAACCTTAGCAAACCTCACGAAATAATAAGCGAAATCAACAAAATGCAAATAATCCCTCGTAATCCATAGCAAACGTTTTCAAGCGCAGTAGAAGAATGTCGTAAACGAGTCGACTGTAACGCGGCCGCAAGCGCGTTTTAAAATACAGTCAGCGCCATCTAGCGACCTCACTATCACCGCCACCCACTCTTAGTCCAATGCATTATATTTTGAACAAATGAGCGAAATTAATATTTTAGTGTAATTTGTTTATTTAATTTACCTATGTAATGTTCGAGTAGAATAAAGTTAATCGTTCGACTGTTTCTTCCTGTATACTTGTAAGTATGTATAAGTATAAAAGCCAATCTTGTCTTATCCAGAGTTTTCCTTTAATTTTATTTATATGCGTATTAAAAGCAGAAGGGGAGGCATTCGCCCAGCATTGGAACGTAATAGGCTAGATTAAATTAGATCTTAATAAAAAAACTCAAAGGAAATAATACTGAACCTACTCAATCTATACAAACTATAAACATAACGTTAACTCTTTATCTTTATTATTAGACAGGTGTTAATATAATTAATATTTACATAATAAAATCAATGAACTTTCTACCAAAGGAATTACCTACTGTCCTGCCTCCTGGAGGACTCGAGGAGAGGGGGTTGAGGTTCGAAAAAACTTCGGGTCACTTATTCTCGGAGTCGAAGAAAGGATGTGACTTCGAGCCCCATTTATTTGCGATTGCTTTAAAAATTTTCATACACTGGGTCTTATATACAAGTTTGACAATCCACCCTTCAAACAAATAACAATGTCGATAATTATGAAAGACCTCTATAAAAATTTCGTCAATAATATTAAAGCTTTCTTGGTCGAATGGTTACGTAAGCCTAATACGGAGCTAGCGACCCGGGTTCAAATCTCAAGTAGGCAAGTTGCGTTTTAATTTTTTGTGACAATTTTTTTTAATTGGGAGCTAGGTATTTCAAAAGGATTTGTAAAATAACACTAAGTCAATGAATGTTTTGCTTAAAAATAAACCAAGTAAATAAATTGTTTTATTCCGAGCAACGCTCGGGCGTCCAGGTACTATCTAACTAAATAAACTGACAATCCACCATTCAAACAAATGACAATGTCGATAATTATGAAAGACCTCTATAAAAATTTCGTTAATGGAATTAAGGCTTTCTTGGTCGAATGGTTACGAAAACCGACTGCGGAGCTAAAGACGCGGGTTCAAATCTCAAGTAGGCAAGTTGCATTTTTATTTTTTGTGACATTTTTTTAAATTGGGAGCTAAGTATTTCAAAAGGATTTGTAAAGTAACACTAAGTCAATGAATGTTTTGCTTAAAAATAAACCAAGTAAATAAATTGTTTTATTCCGAGCAACGCTGGACGCCCCCAGGTACTATCTAACTAAATAAACAAAATTTTGCTTTCGCTTAACTTCGGAACTAAATGACCTACAGACTTGTAATTTTGGATTTTAAGTATGTGATTATAGCTTACTGGATGATGAAAATTTCAGCGCTCTGGTCTTATCCAGAGGTTCTCTAATAGGGGCCTGAAAATGTGGCGAAATGGTTCTAGTAAAGGATGGACCAAGAGTACTAAATAATCCTAGTTATCCTAGTTTTTATAGTTTTCCCTTTATGTGGCCATTAAACCCTAACTCTGTACCAAATTTCAGCTCTCTGAGTTTATGGGAAGTACTAGTTCTATTTTGATTTTATGAGTGAGGTGAGTGTCGTAAATGCGAACGAAAATGCGAAACTTTGCTTTCGCTTAACAGCGGAACTAAATGACCTACAGACTTGAAATTTTGGATTTTAAGTATGTGTTTATAGCTTACTGGATGATGAAAATTTCAGCTCTCTGGTCTTATCCAGAGGTTCTCTAATAGGGGCCTGAAAATGTGGCGAAATGGTTCCAGTAAAGGATGGACCAAGAGTACTAAATAATCCTAGTTATCCTAGTTTTTATAGTTTTCCCTTTATGTGGCCATTAAACCCTAACTCTGTACCAAATTTCAGCTCTCTGAGTTTATGGGAAGTACTAGTTCTATTTTGATTTTATGAGTGAGGTGAGTGTCGTAAATGCGAACGAAAATGCGAAACTTTGCTTTCGCTTAACAGCGGAACTAAATGACTTACAGACTTGAAATTTTGGATTTTAAGTATGTGTTTATAGCTTACTGGATGATGAAAATTTCAGCTCTCTGGTCTTATCCAGAGGTTCTCTAATAGGGGCCTGAAAATGTGGCGAAATGGTTCCAGTAAAGGATGGACCAAGAGTACTAAATAATCCTAGTTATCCTAGTTTTTATAGTTTTCCCTTTATGTGGCCATTAAACCCTAACTCTGTACCAAATTTCAGCTCTCTGAGTTTATGGGAAGTACTAGTTCTATTTTGATGATCCATGAGTGAGTGAGTGTCGTAAATGCGAAACTTTGCTTTCGCTTAGCTTCGGAACTAAATAACCTACAGACTTGAAATTTTGTATTTTAAGTATATGATTATAGCTTACTGGATGATGAAAATTTCAGCGCTCTGGTCTTATCCAGAGGTTCTCAAATAGGGGCCTGAAAATGCGGCGAAATGGTTCCAGTAAAGGATGGTACGGCAGTGTTTGCTTTGCGCTCGACTTGGCGGGGCACTGACGTGCCATCCAGATGTGAATGATACTCACGAAAGGGATATTGAAGGCCCTTTTAGCACTTTGCAGGCTTATAAGGGTTCATGGTCATATCACAGGAAAATTGTTTGCCCCAATTTGGGAGATCTTAAGCGACTTAAGAGCTTTAAAAGGTTCAATTGTTGCGGCGACCTTTGAGGTTGTAGCATTTTAACAAATGTTTTTATCTTACCAAATAACGTAGGTTCAAATTTATGGTTCGATTCATGGCCATATTGCAGAATTTGACCATAAATGTTGCTTTTGATAAAAGACTAGGCCTTAAATGTTGTTTTATCAAATAATAGTACCTAGTTAACGAAACTATCTATTAACATAAATAATGATAAACAGACATTTGAATGATGAGTTTAAATTTCTGTTCTCGGTCTGGTTGTTTGTGTTTCTGTCTTTGTGTGTGTCCATGTCACCCACGACACAGGGTATATCTACACTACTGTGGGGTTATGGTTGTGAAACGTTATCCATACTATCCATACTAATATTATAAATTCGAAAGTAACTCTGTCTGTCTGTCTGTCTGTCTGCTTCGCTTTCCCGCTTAAACTACTGAACCGATTTTAATGAAATTTGGAACACAGATAGAGTGGACCTTGGGAAAGGACATAAGGTTTTTTTCCTACGGGAATCGTTAAAACGGGTCCACGTAGTCGAAGCCGCTGGCGGAAGACTATTATAAAATAATTATAACTAGATTAAGCGTTAAAATTTTGATGCAAAAATGGATTTCTTCTGCCAGTACGACATTTGTTACAATGGGCATGATGACAGATTTTTAAATACCTTTTCTTATTGTAGGTACACGTCTCCTAGTTTCGAAAAAAAGTTTATTTCAGCAATAAACTCAACTTTTAACGTAAATTAATTTATTTTCTGCTATGTAATTTAAATTAAGCGCCAAAACGCTCGTAGGTGTCATGGCGTCGGCTTGCTCGTCAAACTTCAAGCAACACGATGACATTAACTGAGACGTGACGTCATTCCTTTTGATTGGCGTTTCAGATAACATGGCCGATTGCTGTATTTAATACTGTTATTGTATTGAAAATCTTATTAATATTAATGTTTATATTAAAACGGGATCATATTTAAGAACTTTTTTAGCATATATTTTTCTGTAAAACCGTTTATTCTCTGATTCTTTAATAGTGTCATCATGCCTATTGTCGTCAATTATCGGAACCAACGGACCAATGAGAAATGCGGAGATACAAATAAAAAAAAAATCAAGTTTCAAATATAACGGTATCGCGGACAAATAAATCTATACCAATATTATAAAGAAGAAAGATTTCGGTATTTGTTTCTTTTTATTGAATAGACTCCAAAACTACTGGACTGATTTGAATTTAACATTCAGATAATATAGGACACATTATCCATAATGAACATAGGCGATAGAATTTTTCAAAAAAAAAAAAAACTAGAGTTCCGTATGAAAATTAATTAGTTTTTGTTTGTTTGTTTATCCTTGTTTCACTCACGAAGGAGTGATGTTACGAAATGATTTTTATGCGGAGAGATAGTTGGGGTGCTGGATAGTAACAATGGCTTTGTTTTACCGCGGTAAATCATGTCATACCCATGGGTAGATGCATTATAATGATCCTTTTTAACGCGGTTGAAACCGCGGGGTAAAGATAGGATAAAATATTTCATCGTACAATATAGATATCGACTACACTTGTCGCGTTACGATTATCATTCCCGACAGGCAATCAGGGGTCCTGGGTTCGATTCCCGAAGAAGCAGAGATTGAAACGACGATTTTAAATTTCTATTCTTGACCTGGTTGTTTGTATAAAATCTATGTGTGTGTCCACGACCAAGTCATACCAATCCTACTGTAAAGCGCTGAATGTGAAGCGTATTATGTATTAATCTTCTCCGATACGGTTAAACCGATAATGGAGGATCAAAAATTCCTTAGGAGAAAGTTTGTTAACATAAAATAGAATGTGCTCGCGGCGAACCTAATACTTGGTTTAATAACTCCCTCTTACCTAATGGCAATAACCTACGATATTAAGTGTGCAGTGATACGACAAACTTCTCGTACTCAACTTGGTAAGGCTTGTGCTTGTATATCGTCGTGAAACGAAGTTTTCACTTGCTGATTACATTTAGTAAATTGAGGTAATGTGATGAAATTCAGTCCTAATACACTAGATTGTTCTGGAAAAGTTGTTATTTTTGGGCGTTGCAGAGATTTTATGGATTTTATGGATAGTATTAATTAGGGCAAGTGGTTACCTCGGACCCAAACGTATTATTATTATACGGATTGTTTTCTCTCCACAATAGCTAAGCTAATTTCTAGTCGACAGAAAGATGATGTCACTTAATTCGTTTACCTTGTGCTGAGATCAGACTCCACAAATACTTTATTTCTTTTTCAGCACTGACTTTGTGATGTAACAATGTTTTCTTGCAAGGTTTGCAATACTCATTTGTATTAATTTATTCTGGAATATTTAAGTGAATACTAAGGGCGCGTACCGGAAGTCGCGGTTTCTGTTCGCGCGGATTTGGCGTGTTTTCAGCTCGTTTTTCAAACTTGTCATTAAAATTTGGGCTTATAATAGTAACGAAAACTTATTTTATAATATTTTCACAACCATACGTAGGGCAACCGTGCTTCCTCCAAGCAGCGACCGCAGTGATAACGTGCCGAATCCGCGCGAATAGAACAAGCGTCCGTGGGTGCGCGCCCTATAAAGTTTCTAACCTGCTTCTAGCAGCCAATACGGCCTTGACAGCACATACTGGCTCCCTGGTGTCTCCCACTAGGAACGTCACGTCGCACAGTTCGGGCATTGACGCGAGGAACTTCATATCCTCGGCAAGCCCTGACTTGTTCTCGAACGTGCTGAGGTCAGGCTCTGCCTCCATGGCCGCTAACACCCCGCTTCTCATTGACGACTGGAACAAGGAATAGTTTTTTATAAAAGTGTAATATATAGAAGCGTGGTCAAGATGCGATTAAGATGGTATAATTGGTAGAGCATGGTCCTGCGGCTAGCGTAGAGTAAAAGCAATCTACGCAGCTAGGCGAAACGAGCGTGGTAAGGTGAGGGATGGGCAACTGCTAGTACCAAACATTTCATGCGCGCTTCCATGCTGCCAGCAATCGATAATTAGCAGTAATTGAAACGAGGCCTTAACGGCGGCTTGAAAACATCTGACAAAAGCTACTAACCCGCATCTCCACCAACCCATATTGGAGCAGCTTGCTGGAGTAATCTTCAGGTGGAAATAAAAAAAGTGTTGCAGGCGTAATTGGAACTAATTTAAACTCGTTATTTGAATTTCTACCCCACTCGCATCGCATCGCAGCGAGGAATTTGACATATTATCTATCTATACTATAAAATAATATATACAGCTGAAGAGTTCTTTTTGTTTGCTTGAAAGCGCTTATCTCAAGAACTGCTGTTTCGTAATGAATATTTTTTTGTGCTGAATATTTTATTTTTCTAGGAAGGTTTTAAGCTGAAACATCACGACTAATATGCACAGGTGATTATATCTCGGATTTACAAGTATCTAACCACGCGGACGACATTACTGACACTAGCTAGTTGCACCCTATAGGTCCTCAACTACTATTTGTCTACCTAACCTCAATTCCTACCAGAGTCAAAGTTTTTTTTTATTTGAATGGAGTAGCAGACGAGCAAGCAGGCCAAGTGGTGTTAAGTGGTGGCTGCAGCCCATGGACATCTACATACAACCTTAAGCAAGCGTAGGGAAGTCTAGTCTGAGGTCGTATGCAGTTGCGCTGCTACTCCGGAGGCTGGTGGTCGCCTCATGTACCTAAGCGTGGCCGGTAACTGCACCTTTCCACCGAAACATAATAGAATTGCTTCACGGCAAAAGTGGGTGCAGCGGTGGTACTTCCCCGGGCGACCCATAAAAGTTCTACCAACTACTCGTATATGACATGGATGGCTAATCCTGATGTGGAAATTGTTACGTTTTGGTACTTAAATCACTTAAGATTTTGGCCATCATTTACCGTCAAACAAGTAGTAAAATGTCTATTTTTTTACTCAATATCTAGATGGCACCGGACAGCCAGCTAACAATATAGCCCTGGACAGTGAACCTATTTAATAGTGTAGAATCTAAGTTTATATGTATGTATATGTTTCCTAAAATAAATAATATATGGACATATGATTCTTCAGGCGCTTTTACTTGGCACGTACAAATTTTACGACCAACGTTAGTGGTTTGATCATCTAAAAGCGCTATAAAAACAGACAGGCTCCGCCTTTTGTTGCTTTGGTAGCCAGAGCTTCAAATACCGCTATAAAATTATAACGTTATCGACTATTTGTGTCGGTACCGTTTCAAGAAATAGAATGTTATAATAAATATTATAAGTTGGCATCGTGTCTGTCACCTTTTTGACATTAATAATTGTATATTTATGTACGCTTATGTACGATGTATGTATATATATTTATGTATGCATGTATGTATATATGTTGTATGTATGTATTATGTATGTATGTATATAACAATTTTTATTCTTTTCATTATTTTTATACCAATAACTTTTTAATTACACATTTTTCTGCCTACCGTAAGTTCTCACCATCACCGACTGCTGAGTGCGACGTTTCAAATTGTGCATGCTCGTGTGTGTTTTGTTTAGCGACGGATTTTAATTAAAAATTGATCGAATGAACAAAAAAGAAACGAAATTGGAAAAAACACGATGGCAACGTCGCTTAGCTATAACGATATTATACCGTTATTTTATTTCGATATCGATATTCCATAACGCCATTCTTTTGATAGATACCGCTATTCGGCCTTTTGACAGATTTTTTAAAGTTGTAACAAAACGAAATACTCATAACGTTATTAACATTACATTTTTTTATTTTTTTAAATTTTATGAAGCTCTGTTGGTTGCTTCTTTAAGTGTAAGGCTTCAAACATTACAATCTACTATACTAATATTAATTATTATTATAACTCTATGATGTGAAAACTTTTGAACTCGTAGAACTAAGCTAAACCACCGAAATACATTTACGCCTTACGAAAGTTTCATGGACATTATTATTATATTGGACTGTTTGGCAAAGACAGTTAACAAACTTAGATTGGATTTCAAAACAAGACTAAGTCAAAACAATGTCAATTTAGTATCTAGAGTAAACAATAGAATCGAAATAGCTAGGTCTGCCTGAACAACTTCTTAGATTTAAACAGTAATAATCATTTGTATGGCTAGTACACCCGTTGACTACCATGTTACCATGCCGGACTGCCGATCGGAGGGTCCCGGGTTCGATTCCCGGCAAGGCAGAAATTGAAATGATGAGTTTTAATTTCTTTACTTGGTCTGGGTGTTTGTGTTTCTGCCTTTGTATGTATCCATGGCATCCACGACACAGGGAATTCTACTGTGGGGCTATGAGTGTGTATCAGCACAGTAGACACATTTATTTGACTTGTAAAAATAATAAATGCGAAAATATGTACTTCCGTCACTCAAGTCGCAATGGAGCGATGTATTTATTATTGTTTTTTCATATCACATGCACTGAAACAGCGAGTTTTGATCTCTGTTTTGCCAGTCGAAATAAGACAACCTGAAACTAATGCGTATGTGCTAGGACAGAAACAACGTTGTTTCTACCCGGCACCTTCGTTTATTTATTATTTACGTCTTTATTTCAAGTCTATCAGAATCGCATTGACACCTGTCGTCAAATCGTTGTCAAAAGATTACTGCGGTGTTTGTCTGAAATAGCCTTACTTCAACTGGCTACAGAAATCAAAACTCGTTGTTTCATTACATGTGATATGAAAAATACAGTGTGTGGCACGGAATGAAATGAAACAAAGACGATTTCAGACCAGGGCGATGACAGTCCTCGCTTCGCTCGGGCAGTCACATCTCGACCTCGTCTAAATCGTCTTGTTTCACCCCTTGCCACACAATATACTATTCTATTCTTATAGTTAGTAGGCTGGACAATAACATACGCAAATTTTTATCGCAGTGAAAATCTCATTTACACGGAAAGTTTCCGGAAAGCTTTGCTTTTAGTATGGATTGATTCAAATATGCGTCATAATTCGTAAAGTAAATAAATTTAAGGAAAATTATAAATAAGAAAGTAACTCTTTCTGCCCGTCTATCACTTTTAATAAAAATTGGAACACAGATATAGTGGACATTGAGAAAGGATATTAAGATGGTTTTATTCTACGGGAACCTATATTCCGGTTTTTCGGCATTCTAAACACTGTATCGGTGGCATTTGTCGCAGCTGACATATATCTAATACCTTTAAACGAACAATTCTTGTATAATATATTTTTTGAATCACGGAAACGGCTCCAACGATTTTGATGAAATTTAATACCCTGGTTTTGGGGGTGATAAATAGATCCAGCTAGGTTTTATTTTTAGAAATTTAAATTACAAAATAATATTGTAAGCGATAATCAACTTAAATATAAACTGAAAAATACAACTCTTCCTGACACCTATTGGCGATTATTAATAATATTGTGGCGTAGAACGCCGTCAAATGCCATCCGTTAATCTGACGTTCAAAGAAATGACAATGTCGATTAGAAAGATCTCTACAAACATTTCGTTCAATGAATTAAAGCTTCCTTAGCCGAATGGTTACGTGGGCTGACTGCGGAAGAGGCCCGGTTTCAAATCTCAATCAAAACCATATAGCGTTTATGTTTTTTTTTTTGAGTTTTTTTATTGGGAGCTATTTCAGGTGGCGTTGTTAAGTAACACTAAGCAAATGAGTGTTTCATTTGAAATTAAACCAAGAAGATAAATTGTTTTTATCCGAGCAACGCTCGGACGTCCAAGTATAACTAATAAGCGCATCAACACGAGGTACATGAATGGCAAAAGTTTCTTGATTCGCGCCTACACGCACTTCCAAAAAACGAAATTTCACGAGCGTATACATAATACGTTGGTTTGAAACCGTTCTTATACACATCTTTCTTTTACGCCAGAATATTTTAAGCTCTCTTCCTCCACTCATGTGAAGTGTTTGCAAGGGTTCGTATTTTTGTCCCGAGTGAAAAGGATTAAGACGTTTACCACGCATTACAAGTGTGAATTTACGGTGTGACTTTCAAAAAAATTTTGGATGGCTCTTAGGCATTCGCGTTTAAATATGGTACTTTTGTTTGCCACAAATCAAATAATAAATAATAATATTGTTTCAGTCAAATTAATAGGATAAGTGTTACCACTTCTTCTCTTTGGTCTTCGATGTTAGACTACACTGCCATCTTGCAGTCTTAAAAGACTGCCTTCCTGTAGTCTTAAAAGACTTGCGGGAATAATACTCCATCATTCAAACCATGTAAGTTATCTTTAATATATATAATTCTTCTGTGAGTGTGTATGTCACTGAACTCCTCCTTACCGGCTGGACAGATTTTAATGAATTTTTTTGTGTGTGTTCAAATGGTTCCGAGGATGGTTTAGATTCACAATTTTGGCCACTGGAAATGTTTTTTAATTATTTTTTTTATTTATAAGTAGTTTTCCCATATAAAATGTTCCTATCTGTCAAACGTTTGTATTTCGTGCCGTGCCGTTCTAAACTTTGACACATTCAGAATAACAGGACAGTTCGTAGGTCATTATTTGTTTTATGTTTTTGTTTGATAGTAACATGAAGTCTCTTTAAGATAATAAAAAACAAATCCTCTTTGAACAACGTCTGCACCCGGGCGGAGCTGGGCGGGACCACTATATACATATAAAAGAGGATGTTTGTATATATGACATCGCAAAACTCAGAAACTATTCGACCGATTATTATGAAAATCGGTATGTATATGTATTTTTCACGGAGAAGGTTTATATGCTATCCATTATTATTATTATTATTTAATATTTAAACGCGATACGGAGTTCGCGGGGTCAGCTAGTATATGTAGATAATATTAACATATTATTTATTTTGTCTACTATTTGAAGTATAACAGTGAAATATTATGATTGTACGATGTCAAACTTACGAATATCAAATATATCTTTATAAATTACCTAATTTAATAAACATTTAATTTTCATTTAAATTTTCATCAAATTTAATCAAAAAGTTTTGGAATTTGCATATTTTCTATTAGAAAAGTATCTACGCTGAACCCATTTCTGTCGTGTGACATTTTCTTTCACATTTATAGATGAAAATTTTAAATTACCTCTTCAGTAGCATATTATTATTCTGCATATATAGCTTTAGATAAGACACAAGTTGGTTTGAAGTTCAATTTAGGAATCCATGGTTTGTACCGATAATATACCACCATGTGGCCTGCTAGTTTTTTTTTTTTTTTTTGCTTTGTATTTCAACGTAGACAAAGCCGCAAATACAGTTTTGTTAGTAAGCCAAGTAGAAAAACGAAATTGGCTATCATTTATGGTCCCGAAAAAATTATATCATCGTGATTGGATTCTTGTTCGCCCTTCTTCCATAATAACGTTTATTTTATGTCTTTTTGGACGTCCCACAATTTAATTAAGCCCAATATCAGCGATAAGAGGATTGAAACAGATCAAAGCTTAATTAATTCCTGGTCTATTTAATCAATTTATTTTAACCAAATTGCCTTGAATGATAAAATATCGGATCAGTTGAAAATTAACATTTGGCAAAAAGACCTATCGAATAAATAATGTAGTTTAAAAAACTAAAAAACACGATTTTGTGAAAACACGAATTAAAAAGTAAAAAAATAAGAACTAAATGTATTTTACTGTAAAAAAGCGTGGGTGGTTTTTAAAATACTATTGACACCATGCACCCCACTTCACCCCAATTACTTGAAATCCAGCAGATAGTCTAGATAGATAGATAGTATAGATAGATAGCTAATGATGTGAAAATAAGCGCTTATATCGTCATACCTCTATTTTGTTATCATCACGATCGCGTACTATTAAATTATATTATTTGCGCGACAGTGGTCGCAAATATAAGTTTTAATTGATATATTGTTTGACATTTAATTTTGAGGTTTCATAGCTCACAAAACTATTATTATTACATAACTAGTTTTGTTAGTTTGGCAACTTCATAATTACGACTACCTCCACCCTAATAGCTAAGGAATCTAGCT
Source organism: Pyrgus malvae (assembly GCA_911387765.1). NCBI lineage: Eukaryota > Metazoa > Arthropoda > Insecta > Lepidoptera > Hesperiidae > Pyrgus > Pyrgus malvae. The sequence continues at coordinate 18,005,052 of OU426958.1, forward strand.
GACATTATAATTATCTTGCCTTTTTTTGTATCGGGGGAAACCTTAAAAAGGTACCCGACACCTGTGGAGAGGATACCGGGTTATGTGGGATTGTACCGCACTAAAATTCCCTCAGTGGCCTGCCTCTGCCATGGAGAGGTACTCCGGGATACTCCAGTGGAACGCACCGGTATCCTCCGCGCGTGGCGTCCAGTATGGGCCCATCTTTGGGAGAGCGAATGTGCTCTCCTGCACCTTCAGATGCTTACGGCGGCATGTAGCTACGCACACATCGCCGTCCTTCCCGGGGCCACTAGATCGAGCTCCCACTCTCACCACCCCCAACCCTGGAAGCCCCCTTTTAGTCGCCTCTTACGATCAGGAGTAGCTCTATTCTTAATTCCAAAGGTAGAGGGACTACTTATAAATATCTTGCCTATCGATTTTATGTCAAATCAAATTCAAAAATAAGTTTCAAAAATATTTTAAATTTTTGGTCACTTGTCTCTCGGAACCATAGATTTATTATGACTTTTACTCTAGTATATACCTATAAAGAGTCTATTTTTGGATTACTAACCAAATAGTGCTGCAGATGTTAATTAAGGTTTAAGTTAGTGTTTCGACTCTTTTATATACATATTTTAACATATTATGTTAAGAAATAATTTTCAGAATTTTTCCTCTTGGTAAGGAAGAGACGAAGACTTTAAAGTATTTCTTCCATGAAGCGATTCTTTTTACGTTTCGATATAAATAATATTATTATGGTTGCCTGCTATAGAACACAAGGCGATTATTTATCCAATAACTTCGCTTGCTGCCCTATTTCATGGAAAAGATCTATTTCAGATGGCGTTGTTAAGTAAAATTAATTGTTTTTATCCGAGCAATGCTAGGTGGTTCAGGTACTCCCCGGGAATGACGGCGGTGTGTGCTTGTGGCCGCATGCCGCCGTAAACATCGGAAGGTGTAGGAGAGGTTAGATCCTCCGAAGATGGGCCCATTCTGGGCTCCACGCGTGGAGGACACCGGTGCGTTCCTTAAGAGATCCCGGAGTCCTTCCCAAGCGCAGAGGCAGGCCACCGAGAAGGTTTTAGTGCGGTCAAATCCCACATAACCCGGTATCCTCTCCCTAGGTGCCGGGTACTTTTTGAAGGTTCCCCCCCCCCCCCACCCGACACAAAAAAAAGGTGGTTCAGGTACTACGATTAAATATCAACAACCATATAACTGAGTGGAGGTGTGAAAAGTTGTTTACTCAATGTATTTAAACAGGATTTACCACCCCGTAACTTTATTTTGTAGTACTGGCAAAAGAGGGTCACATTTAATGAAAATATTTTAAACCTATGGGGACTTTGAGGTCAAAGAGCAGAATTATTTTTTATAGATAAAGACTAAAAAATAAAGAATGGCTGCAACCCTTTTTGCGTCCCACTGATGGACACGGGTCTCTCCCCATTATTTGGAAGGCCTGGAGCTTACTCCACCGCGCTGCTCCAATGCGGGTTGGTAAAACAAAAAAATAAAAAATAAAGAATTCCAATTAAAGGAAACTTATTGGAAAGTAGATGCGGTTGTAATGTTTCTTAATAATTAATGCCAGGCAGGAGTTTTAATTAACTTTGATTTGTAAAAAATATAAACAGAGCGTCTCAAACATTATACAAAAATAGGCGACAAGCTTTAAATAATAAAACAAGAAATAAAAAAAAAACTTTATTAAAAATCAAATTACATGCATAAAATGAAACTGAATACAAAATTATATATTAAAAAATTGCGCTGCAAAAAGGCGCATAAATATATACTAGACTAATATAACACAATTATTACCTTGATTAATTTTATTAAAATTAACAGAAAAAAAATTCAGAAAATTCAAATAACATGAATAAAATAAGTTAAATCTACGAAAAGATTATAAATAGTAAAATAAGAACTACACAGTAAAAAAAACAGAAAAATAAATATCAACTAAAATATACTACAAATAGAAGCCTTAAATTATTGTGTTTGAAGATTTAAATTAACAATAAACAAAAAAACTATAACGTCAGATTCGAAATTCAAAAATTTTCCAAAATTGCAACTCTCACAAAAATGCACTTATAAAAAATTACTCACTTCATCCAAGCTAAAGTGCCTTGTGATGGTGATATCCATTTTGAATTTTTTTGAATATTCACAACAGATCTTATATTTTTATTTAGGTTTCGCTCACGACCGTTTCGGTCAAGAATCAAACTCGAACTGCGAGAAAAGTTGAAACGAACGGGTGCGACACCACGTAAAACGCTTGGTCTAAGTTATAAGAGACCACAGTATTTAAATTAATTGTATTATTGAGACAAAACGTATTTCTACTATTTTCATTTGAAGCGCCGTAAGTCCGGCGGCTGGCGTAGGCAAGCGATCTACGCAGTTAAATCAAACGAGCGTGATCGGGTGTGTGATGGGTGACCGCTAGTAGCAAAAATTTTATGCCCGTTTCGGTGCTTCGAAAGGCACGTAAAAGCGTCGGTCACGCTTGTTATAAATAAACTTTAATAGCAGTCGCTCAACCTTTTCGAATGCCTTATGAGCGGTTTGAAAACATCTAACCGCGGGTTGGCTTCCTACCCGTATCTCGCGTTGCAGTAAGCTCCAATCCTTCTACCTCATTTAAATTCATCTGAAGTGAGCAGGGAAGTAGGCAGGAGGAGTGTTTAAAGTCCCTGTAATTTCGGGACTAAGAACAGGGCTATGACTAAAAGGAGGCTTTTAGAGATGCGGGTAGCGGGAATGGGAGGTTCAACCGTCCAGTTAGCGGCCCCAGGAAGGGCGGCGTAGTTTGCGTGACCGCATGCTGTTGCAAACACAGGAAAGTGTAGGAGAGCGCCATAGCTCTCCGGAAGTCATTTTATGAAAATGTATATGCTTTATAAGTAATCTATATTAAAATATAATATTTAAATTTCATAAGATTCATATTATGTCATTTAATTTTAATTGAAGGGCGGACAGATGACGTTTGACGGCGTTTAACGCCATATTTTTCAGTTTATATATAAATTAATTAAAGCTGAAAATACGAATTAAACGACAATTTGTAAAATAAAACCTAGCTGGATTGATGTATCTCCCTGTATACAAAATTTCATGAAAATCGTTGAAGCCGTATCTGAGATTCAAATTATATACATATTTATATAGGTAGGTAAATACAAGAATTGCTCGTTTAAAGGTATTAAAATCTAATACCTTACTGAGGCAACATTCCGCGAATTTGGGTATTACCAATACCCAAATTCGCGGAAATACGCAATTATTTTGTATTTGTTTTGTCTTTAGTAATACTGTCTCACACGATCAGCTGTCACGTGTGACCATTATCAACCCATAGCCATTCTGTTATCTCAAATATATTATTATGTATTTTTTTTAAAGAGTGCTGGGAGTTTTTTTCCGCCGCCTTTTTTCTCTCAGTTCAACATCTAGCCCAAACGGGCACCTAAAGGCGATGACCGGGAAAAAATTAAATTCATTAAGCGAATATTTTGTATTCCTTATATGAAATAAATATTTTTTCTTTCTTTCTTCCTTTTTTTCTTTCTTTGTCTTTAATTTTACTGTAGTTGCGTGGTTGGTACTTGGTACTTGTCCAGTTCTGCATGATTTTTGACAAAAGCTATGCAATTGCATGTTGGCAAAGAAGTGGCATCACAATGTGTCCGTCGACAGACAACAACACTTTTTCGACGGAACTGACTGCTTCGGGGTTAGAAGGAGAGTCAATTATACCGGCGACCTGCATCCAAAGTAGCAGCACAGCTTTTTACGAGTTCGTGATAGTGATGTTAATAGTGGATAGTGAAATTTTTTATTTGCACCAATGGAATTTTACTTTCCCAGTAAATGTTATTCATCCCGCGGTTTAAACTCCAGGCACGGAGACTTTCATTATAAAGTATAATATCAGCTGCGGCTTTTGACGATACGTCCATATGTAATTAAGTAACGCGTTCTCATTGAGCAAAAACGAATTATCCACCTCTAATTTATTCTAAGAAGTGACACGCCAATCAACATATTTTTTTTTATCCTGATGATGCTAGTTAGGACTTTAATATAAAATTATGACAAGGACAAAGACAAAGACATTTATTTGCACAAATATGGGTGTTTACAAAGTTGTTTATATATATTTAGTTCGCCATATTTACCTTCATGAGGTATGGCCGCAACCCCTTTTGCGTCCCACTGCTGGGCACAGGTCTCTCCCCATTATTGGGAAGGCCTGGAGCTTACTCCACCACGCTGCTCCAATGCGGATTGGTGGAGATGCGGGTTAGTGGCCAACCCGCTGTCGGATGTTTTCAAACCGCCCATAAGGCCTCCGACAAGGTTTAACGACTGTTATCTATCGACAACAACCGGGACCGACGGTTTAACGTGCCCTCCGAAGCACGGAAACGCGCATGTAATATTTTTTTTGCCACTAGCGGTCACCCATCTCACACCCGACCGCGCCCTTTTGGCTTAGTTGCATAGATCGTTTGCGTTCTACGCTAACCGCCGGGCCACGCGCGCTTCATGAGGTATGCAAATATACAATGATAAAAATATAAAAGGAAAAAACTAAACTGTAATACAATTACGAAATATACATTTACATTTATTTTACTATTATTTTTATTTGTCCCATATTGCGCCTTTTATAAATAAAAATAAAAATATTTATTTATTTATATTTCGGATCGGTTCCGATCGTCAGCTTTTTTTAATATAAATTAAAAAAGTAAAGGGCCTAAAATACTTCCTTGAGGCTTCCTTGAGATTATTGTATTGTCAATTTTCAAGTTAATCAGTTTGCTATAAGTAAGTGAAAATGAAGTTAAAAGATTCCGTTACATACATACATACAAACAGGTCAAGCTAATAAAAGCGTGTTAAAAACAAACAAAAGACTCGTGAACGTGTCAAAAATTATGCTTGTTTGAATCCGCTCCTAGAATATCTTATTTTTGCGAAGACGTGTACAAAATTAAATGTTAAATCCTGTTAATTAAATTATACTTCACATTTAGACAAAGGCAGACATTCACAAAATTCGTGTGGTTTGTGACAAATTTTCGTCTAAGTAACAAAGGTATGTTGACAATGTTTTGTTGTGTGCACTCAAGTATGAGGGGCTTTCATAAACAATGTTCTCTCTGACCGAGGTCCGTCATTACAAGCTTTTTTTAACTTGCAATGTACGTTTGTTCGGTTGGAATATTGCAACTCGATTTTGAAGCAGATACCTAACTATAGTCACACTAAAGTTTAATACGACGAATAATATGGCATTGAACGTAATTCTGAATGATGCTAACGTTAAAAGTACAAAGTTAAAATAAATTGGAGTTAAATTCTTTGTATGATTAAATAGGTTTTTAAAGCTGATTTTACTGCAGGTACCAATCTCTTTATTAGGCAAACGAAGCTGAACCAGATCACTAGTACAGGTACAAATTACAGTTTAGGAAGTACTAATTAAAAATTAGCCCTAAGCCCTAATTGTTATCTGGAGTAAAAAATAGGAAATGACTTATGAAATAGTAATACATATATTGTTAAGTAATGGAAAAATATATTTTTGAAATCCTAACGAGCCCTTTTACTTGATTAGTGCCTTGCGTGCGTTGCCTGGAAGAAATCGCTTTTAAGCGATAAGGCCGCCCATTGTTTGTTTAAATGTTATTTTGTATTTTTATTTTATGTCATAATGATTGTTGTGCATTACAAACAATAAAGAGTTTATCTATCTATCTATCTATCTATCTTGAAAAGGGCTCGTAAAATCATCAGATCTAAGAAAATCATGGGATATGTCCATCCAATCACGTTATGTTTTTTAGCAATTTTTAACCCCTCCTCCCTCTTAGTGATACGTGGTGAGGTTATTAAAGTAATGAGGGTTACTAGTTTTATTATGAAAAATATGTATTTAAAAATCCGCCTTCAAACGGTAAAAAATAAAATCGTTCTCCCCTCTTTCAAGCCTCACGTGATTAACGGATGGACAGCTGGGAAGTTTGAAAACATCTGAAAGCGGGTTTGCTCTCGTCGTAGCTCCTACAACTCACTTTCCAGCAACATGGTGGAATAAGTTCCAGGCATTCCCAGTTACGGGGAAAGTAGTGAAAAGGCGCAGCTATAAACGTGTATAAATAATAACCCCGCAGAAAGGATATCCTAATATGAAGCTATGAGTGTAAAGAGTTACTTATTTACTGACATATTTATGTATTCATAAAAATATTCACAAACTACACCATCACTTGGGCAAGGGAGGACAATTTCCTGCTATTAAGGGCCGGAAATCGTTTCATCCCCTGCTAATATCCCGGCCGACGCGCCTTTGACTACGTCATGAGCTAAAATGACTCGTAACCTCATTAAAACGATGAGTACATTGACCGTGGGTTTCACTAAGCTTGGTGTTTGACGAATATTGATAGATATTTTCGTTGATTCCACAATCACTCTTAAAAAAAACAACTTGTTGCACTCCGGGAGTACCAGCAGAAGAGAAAACTTGGACATTAACGTTGTGCATTTTTGATATTTTGGAATGGTTGAAAAATTTTCGCACGAATTGCTTTAATTATCAGTATTATGTTTCATCTAAATAGTATTATACTCATTTTCTTTCTTCTTCGTCACTTTTTTCATTAACAGATGCACTTTGTTCAATTTCCATATTTTAAACACTACACACGAATTTGACAAGTATACAGACAGTCAAGCCATCAGCTGTCACAATCCGCGTCTCACGAATAGTCGATTCGACTTTAAAGTCACGTGTCCGGACAATTTTTTACCAATCCCAAAAAAGTGCACAACGCCGCTAAAGAAGTTTTCATTTAAAAAAAAATTCATCACTTCAATCCCAACTAATAGCTTAATACTGCGAATACTTTGTTACTTATTATAATTTAAGCCTTGGTCATGTTGACAGTTTCAAAAGGTATGAAGCATATTTATAATTGACCTACTACAGGATCGTTTTTGACCAGCTTGAGTGTTATATACACTCATTTAGATTCTGACTTAATGTGCATTGACAGTGTCGATAATCATACAATTTGGTGAAAGCTATTCACGCCTGTAATTGGCTTGCACACCCGCCTGTAACTTACGTGTATTTTTTTTTCCAATGTATTATAATAGAAATATCAGAAAGGTGCGAACAAAGACTGCTTAAAGAAGATGCTACGTAAACATAATTACAGCAAGTAACGAATGAGTTATAATAATTAAATACATTTCATTTCCGTTACCTATTGGCATTAATATCTTGTATATATACATGTACATATTTATTTATATATTATATTTTTAAATAGTATGTAATATAATTTATATATTTTATATATCATATATTAATATTTCTTACTTTTTCTCTATTTAAAAATATTTTAATTAGACATTTTCCTGCCTACCGTAAACTCTAACGGGGTGCGCGCGCTTGCAACTCCGTGACTCTAACCATCACCCATTGTTGACTGGCAGAGAATGCCATTAGGCATTAAGTAGGCTTAGCTTAAGGTGCTACAAATGCTACATTTATAAATAAATTGTATGTCTGCTGTTCGTCTGATAATAAATAAATCAATATTGAGGCCGAAATTTTGTTAACAAAGCGTAGTGCTTAAGGGGAAGCTATAGCTTTGCGATCCTAACGAAATAGGTATTTATTAAAACACTATTACACGCACCCCAACCTCCAATCGTGAAATGGTTGTAGCTTGCGACTAACAATAAGTACATTTTTGATAAAATTTCCATTTCGACAGAAATCTATTTCCATTTACTTAATCTTAATAAATCACTTTCTTTTTGATGTCGATCATTTCAACATAAAATATTCTAGATTTATAGGTTTTTCTTTAAAAAGATATATTGTTTTTTTTAAACAAGCCGCTTAATTCTGTTAAAGTTTTAATCACATAATTACGTTATTGGAGGTTTTAAATTGCGAAGAAAACAGGTAGGTTAAAACATGTGATCTCAAGCATAACAGGTCTATTCTGAAGTAACCATGTAGAGCCATGTCCATGCCATGAGCTGCAGTGGTCCTTCAGTATCAACTGAGCTTTTATGCTACTTTATTATTTCCCTAATAAAAAATCTCGTTGCCTTTAATTGAGATTTGACATTATTTCTGTAAGTATCCCAAGAAATGGAAACTATGGACACTGGTGCCATCTATAATTATTTAATGTAGTTATGCTACTTCTAAGGTAGAGTCGCTTATACATTTAATTAGTAGGTGTAAAAATCTCATCGAAATAAATTGCTTCAATAGTAGTACTGAATTGAAAAATGCAAGTTTAGATTTCACCAGTTTTGTAAAAAAAAGATTTAATATAACAATAATATTACATTAACGACATCTAGGAAAATTTTGCGGAAACTCACAACAATATACGTACATAAATATACGTATACTCATTTACGGCCCCCTAATGTAGGACATGAGCAATGACCCGTTAACACCTTTCCAATGGCGTGTATTGATTTTGTGTCAATATTCCTGTCAATGGTTATGATACAAAATATTTTAAAAGCCGATTTAATCTTGAGATTAAAGCAAGAAAGATTAAAACATTATTAAGTAACAAATTAAAATATGTACACTAATGATCCAATGTTAAATGTCGAAGTAAAAGGAATGTGAAATATTAAAACTAGAACAGGGTTTGCTATTATTTTAAATGTAAAAATACATTAAAAATAAATGTACGTAAGTTATGTGACTGGTTAATAGTAAAGTAACAAATGGAATCCTATATGCGTTTTATTAAAAGCAATAATTAGTATTCCATATTATTATAACATTATTTTATAACTTAATCAAAGCATATAAAGGCTAAGACCGTAATTTTTCACCTTTATTAAATTATGTTAGCATAAAAATTCTTAGTGAACCTATGAATCAATTTACCAACGTGCTGTCTACGAGGGAAAATTTATCCTCCCACGCTTCGTCTGGAGTAACGCCCACATCCGCCATGACCATACCTACATTATAAACCAAATATAGTAAACAGACAACTTACCTGTTGATGTGCACCGCTTGGAACCACAAAATAACTCCTTGCCTTTAAAAAAGGCTAAGGATACTTAAAACTGGGATTAAACTCCTACAGACACTGATAAAAATCAAATTAAGCCTGTACACGAGATTGCTAAATAATCAGTTGAAAATGTAGATAATGCTGTTGTAACTACCGTAGATAACAAAATAACGATTTCTATACTAGAAATATTGAAATAAAAGCAAAATAAGCTTTTTATTTATACTTGACAAGTTCTATTGGTTGGTTTTAGACATTGTACACAATGGTAGCATTCAGTGGCACGCATGCGCCAACATCGCGCATGCCCTTACATGATATCAATATGATAAGGTAGAAGGTCGGTTGGTTCAATGGATGAAGGTGAATCTCATGAATGAGAGACGTTGTAGAATTAATCTGTACCAATGCAGCAGATGAAGTTTATGAATTGCGCCATTCAATTCGTAATATTTCGCTTTCATTTGGTATGGAATACAATAAAGATCAATATAATAAAGATCTATAGAATTGTACCTTATATTTAAATACTTTTAGTACGATACTATCGTTTAATAAATTCCAAAACAAAAAGCTCATGTTAAGGATTATGTGTAACTATGTATGTATGTGTAGCTTCTGATAAATAATAAAAAAATTGTGTCACATCATATTAACGTCTACAACAAATAATAAATTTATATTATTGTCTTAATATTTCACGTTTAATTATTTAGCCAGCCAGTTACCTAATTTACATTTGTTGCAATTAAAATACGTTAATATGTTGCTATTTAAATTAGTTTGCCTAACATGAATTAGTGTATTTTAAAAATAACTTGTTTAAATAAATTGTGTACCTATTAGTACAGGTAAAGTTTTTCAGAAACATTTCGATAGAATAAGGTGACATCTATTTTATGAACAGAAAAGGCTTTTAGTTACCCATAATAGACATATCGGTTCAAATAATTTCTACCCTTCAAATACACAAACAAGACTGAGTCTGCAGTTCCCTCTTATTGCTAGAGATGGCGCCATTTACAATTTTGTTTTTTCTCATTATTTTAATAAAAAAAGTTTAAGATTCTTTTGCAATTCGAAATAAAGATATTGGTTTAAGTAACTTGAATTTATCAATTGAGCAGTAATTGATTTCTGTATCTCGGAATAGAGTTTACGTGAAATCCACTCTCAACAATAATAAAAATTATTATCTTATACAACTCTCTTTATGTCTCACTTTTTTCATATTTTACATCAAATATGGTATTATGATATTGATGACCATGTAATGGTTATTATTCTCTGAGAAAATTCCGGTAATTTTCAGGTCAGGTTCTGCTTGTAAGCGTTCACTGCTACTGTTACAGAGAGATCGTAGTTTTCGCTTAGTTATAAAGATGGCTCTAAGACCTTATTACTTACCCTTGATTCATTCTAATAGTTACTACTAATTCAATTCTAAGCAAGAAAGATGAAGCATTAGATGTGAAATAAGCCCTGTGATAATGACAAATTAAAAGCAATTTTGAAGATTGCTAATGCTAATTTACGCCAGGATAAGAAGAAGTCCACTTTTAGAAATGTAAAAAAATTAGATGATCAATGAATTTCATAAAAAAGAGGCTATGAAAAAGTCAAAATCTACTTCGCGCTTTCTAAGCAGCAAAAATACAAAAAGAGTACGGGAAATGGATAAAAAAGAATAACGTTTGAAGATCGGACGGAAGTACATCGCAATCGATAATAACACTAGATCATGCCATAACTGACGGTCTATATGGTTCAGGTGAGTTTGGATGCTCTCTGATATTCTAATTTGTCAAACTTCCCAAAATATACAAAATTTTGGCAACTTTTTGGAAAGACCATAATTAAATACCAGATAGAACAAGACAGCTATGAAGAGACTCCTAATTTGCTTTCTTAATTACCTCTCATTCAGTATATTTCACTGAATAATATTATGTTTAAAATATTTCATTGCAAAATTAAATTTATTTTACAGAAGTATCTTCTCTCAGAATTAAAAGGCTTTATTAGTGCGGTTTGATGGCTAATGGGTTATAAATTATTTAAACAATGAATTCTAAACTATTATTTAAGCTAAATTCTAAATTCCTGTAACTACACGGCTGTAATAACCTGACAACCAAAAGTATCTGCCCTAATCCCATACCCACGAGCCATTGAAACAACCCGAAATTCCTAAGAACCAATGTCCTTGCTTGATTTAATACCGCTCAGACGATGTGGGGACCGCACACACGCTATTAATTAGAAGCATCAGCTAAAATCTCATACGATTAGTGGTGTAATGGAGGATAAGGCTTTGATCTACGTACAGTGGGTACGTGGCACGTTGAGGATGTTTTAATGAAAATAGATAACTCGAATTTCGTACGAACCTACCATTATTTAACGTAAGCCCCCTAAGCTTCGTGTAAAACTTGTCTTGCGGAGAGTTGAATCCTCGCTTGAAAATTTTGTATCAGATTAAGAATTTATTTTTGAATCTGTTGAGTTTGTTCGGTACTTTCTATTTTTAACATCTAACTAACAATGTTGGATATTAAAAATAGTTCTTAGATAAGTTGAATAATATTGTAGCTATGCTTAAAGTACATCATTGCAGCTTTATCATGGATAATATCTTTTTTTTGTGTAAACTAATCCTCACTTATTTAATTTTCCTGAAATAATCGCAGTCGTGAACCATCTAAAATTGACTAACAGGTTAAAACCGCAAAGCCTGCGAAGTGCAGCTTCACCAACTAAGTTTTTTCTACGCCTTATATTCCGTATTCTTCTCTCAGTCTATTTCCAACATTTGCATGCTTTTTTTGGTATCAGGGGAAAACCTCCGAAAGCTAAGGAAAAGATACCGAATTACGTGGGATTTGTACCCTCGGTAGCCTGCCTCTGCGCTTGGGTAGGACTCCGGGATCTCCAATAGAACGCATCGGGCCCATCTTTGGGAAAGCAGATGTGCTTTCTTGCACCTTCCAATGCTTACGGCGGCATGCGCCCAAGCACACACCGCCGTCCTTCCCGGGGCTACTGGCTGGAAGTATCGAGCTTCCACTCTCATCGCCCATAACCCCCGAAGCCCCCTTTTAGTCGACTCTTACGATCAGGCAGGAGATACCATAGCTCTTTTCTTAATTCCGAAACTACAGGGATTTTGATCTATGATATATCTAGCAGTGGGACATTTAAAAATGGGTAGCAATAAAACGAGTGACTGTAAATTACACTTTTAAGTGTCAAAATTAATCAATTTGCGTTATAGAATTATTAAGTGAGCGACTGTCTGCGAGTGACGAGAAATCAACAGAACAGCAACTTACAAACATTAATTTGAACTACTTAAAATACAAGTTGAGCAGCTTCATAATATTTGAGCGACCTAATATTTGTTCGAGTCAATGGTAAGTACCACATCGACGGAACCCCGACGACGTGGTACCATTAATTTTATTTCGCTCGGGCGGAGCATGATTTAAGAAAGGGTAGTATTTAAACGCAAATCAAAAAATATTCTTTTTCTATGCAATAAGATTCCAAATTCCCATCAAAATTACTGATTGCACAGCATAATATTCAACTCAAAATATCACTAAACACACTACAATTTATTTTCGAAGCGTACAGCGATTTTTCCCATCAAAAATTGAGGTGGGAAGAAGCTCTGGCTCCGTGACTTCTCCGGTGCTGCGGGAAAACAACTCCCTCCGCCCCAGCGTAAGAAAGCGCGGCACCTGCGCTTTCCAACGGCGGACGGGGAGTGTTCTCCCTCCGCGCCTCCGGCTTTTTATATACACTCTAGGGGTAGTACAGATAAGACCACGTGGATAGTGGGGTGCTCTGATTTGGTTTTGGGTATTTTTCAGACACAGAAGCAAAGGGCTTCGGAGACGCCATGGTAGTCAAACGTTGTGTGTAAACTTACAGAATGCAGAGTGGTTTTTTTCCAGTCGCTCACTTAGTAATGTAGTCGCTCGGATAAAATTTTAATATCTGAAATGGATTAATCACAATCCAGTTTTTCTAAGCTCGTTCTGGATTTTATTATTATCAATATTCGTCGTTAGTTTAGTAAATTTTTCGCTTAATCTAATTCATACCGCTCAAGTTATTAAAACTGTATGTCATCATCAGTCGCAAAGTTTTTTTTTATTCGCTCGTTTTATAATTCCCCTTTAAAAATGTTAAAAAAATCTGATGGATGATCACCATCAATCAACTATTTTCCAATATATTTGCTGATCATTATTGTCTTCCTCTTGTGACCTGGATCGGTCTCAATATTGAATGTCCTAGACCAAAGAATACTTTACAAAGGATCCCAAGCAATTTATCATTTTAAATAGGCCAAGAATGAATTAATCTTCTCGGGTGGAAGATTCGGGTTAACTTCAATGTCTCAGGTGACGTGACGTGACCCCATTTCACGGCTAATTGCACAGACGTGGCTTTTAGCTTGTCTATAAATAGAACGAATTGGTAAAAAATACATTTGGATGCTTTGAAGACCTTCTTTTATTTTCCTTCTGCGGCTTTGCCCGCGAAGAATTCGGTTATCATTCCCTACGAATTTTTATATCCTATTTCTTCCCCATGTAGATCAAAATGTCAAAAACTCTAGCATAAATATTTATTTACTACCTAGTTCCTTAATACAAAGCTTTATGTTTACTGACTTCTTTCATCTTCGTAGATGCCAAATTTTTATCCCTTATTCAAGCCTAGTTTTTGTGATAAAAACTATTATTTGTCTTTTTCCAAGGTCCACTCCAGTAGTTTTACGAAACTTGAAGTACCTACCTATAAGTATTTTTTTTTTCTTGTTTTGAATCTGGAGTTTACTAGCGTTTCGTTAAAAATAACGTAAGCCATGCTTTGTTTGTATTGGCTGATGAGCTGTTTGCATTGCAAACGGAACCCGTATTTATTTTATGTTATTTATTTAAAACACGTGCTTACTTACATATCTATTGTTCACGGAAGTGGTATGATATATACACCAATGTCATATCGGAGCAGGTTACGTGTACTAAAATTGTAAAAAAATGTTTTTAAGATAACAGATTATCACATGTTTTTTTCCTAATACCTTGATCCTATAAAAAAAATGTTGGTATTTTAAGGTATATCTACATGTCTTACAAAGTGTAAAATTAAAAACAACACAAGTAAATAAAAAGTGTTTTATTCACTTTTTACTATCCATTCGATCTCCTGATTTCATAATAGAAATATCTCTTATTTACTCCATATAATAAAAAAAACTTACTGTTCGCGCTCACTCCCTGTGCTAATTTGCATTCTGATTATGCAAATTTTTGAACAAAAATATCATTATGTTATATTTAAAAAAAAAATTAAAATTATAATGATTAAATTTCCCTTCATCTTCTTGCATTGATAGCATAACCAAAACTGAAACTATAAATAATCTTACTTCAAGTTTTCCCAATCCTGGCACTCCTTGTTTTTCAGTTAATCTATTCACTGATCGTATGGTATGCCATACAGAATAAAAACCTGGGCATATACTTTGACAAGTGTTTTTCATAAGTTTCTCAGATTACTGAGGTAAGCAGAAAACTTTTTGCTTCAGTAGGGTATCTCCAAAGGCTAAAGAATGTACCACCCGTTCCCACCGAAACTTCCGATTCTTGACTAACCTGACGTATGCTATCTAGACCTTACTGAGGAGCAAATAAATAAACTTGAGCGCCTTCAGAATGTTTGTATACGGTTCATATTTGGCCTGCGAAAATATGATCATGTCTCTGAGTATCGTGCCAAGCTCAAGTGGCTCCCAATTCAATTTCACCGAAGCTCATATTCTATCTCTTCGCTTATGCGTGCTATTTAGTCCAACATCACCTCCTTATCTCAAAAACGATTTGATTTCCTATACTCAACCCATGACCGTTCCCTTCGCTCTTAAAAAATCTCCTTCTTCGTAACTCCCCACTAAGCTCTGGAATTCCTTCCCTCAATCCATCCACATTGCTCCATCCTTGCAATCCTTCAAAAACCAAATAAAGTATACTTCTTAGATTTGTAACGTCCATTTCCTCTTTTTACTTTGCCGCAATCTTTACTGTCATTAGTTTCTTTCTTTTTCAAATAATTATTGTATCTGTTTTTATTTTATTTTAACCTATTTATGTGCACTGCAACCATTTCTATGTATTTATTTTAATTTCCATTGGTTGTGTGGAAGAAATCGCTATTTAGCGATAAGACCGCCAGTTTGTGTATTCCTGACAAATGTTTGTATTTTTCAATCCGATAATGGTGCGCAAACAAAGAATATTTATTATTATTATTATTAAAGATTTTATACTTTTTCATTGGCGTTTATTTCTTCGTAAAAAATATTACAGCAAAAGAGGGTGATAGTGAATGGTTTGCTATAATTACAAAGCTACATTACTCTCCACGGTGGGCGACCGACGTCCAAATATACTGCGGGTCGCGGACGCAGCCCATTCGCCATTGGTCCGCCAAAAGACGGATTATCGGTCGGACTAAGATTAATTATCGTCACTTCGATAACAGTTAAATCTAGAAAGACCTACTTCTTGTTCACCAATGACTAAAAACCAAAAACTTAGGGTGGTATGTTATCACATGAAAAATTTTGGTAAACACCATATATCTCGCATTTTTTTTAAAAACTGTAAAACTTAAAACAATACCAGCATGTAAAATGTGTTTACTTGGTTCTATTTTTTATCTAATCTCATAGTTACACATTAAAAACGTATATTTGTTTTTACAACATAATTGCTGACTCCAGGTACATTCTATCCCTCTAGCTATTAAAAATCTTATGGGGAAATAAAGTGTATTTTAAAATTAATACGAAATTCTATCTTGAGCTCACATAATACCACATTTCATAGTTTTCCATTGAATTTCTTCGCAGCCATTTACTGTAACGGAAAATGCGATAGTGAATGGGTTGTAATAATGACAAAACTCCATTACTCTTCACGGACGGTGGGGGAGAACGTCCAAATATACTGCGGGTCGCGGACGCAGCCCGTCCGCCGCCGCGCCGTTTGGTCCGTCGAGAGACGGATTATCGGTTGGACTGAGATTAATTGTCGTCACTCCGATAACAGTTAAATATAGAAGGACCTTTACTGACGACCTTAGATCCATCCATTAATATTAATTCAGGCCGGCAAAAGTCTACTAAAAATCGTAAAAATGTTTTTTTTAGATATCAAATGTGAATGAACCTTATTTATTTTGCCAATACCTTGAAAAATGCCAAAATTATGGTGTTTAGGAACCACATTCACCATTTGGGTAGGTAGGTAGGTATGTTGGGTAGATTTTATATTCGTTGATTACTTTACAAATATCTACATAATCTTGAGTGTAAGTAAAAAATAATATTATATATAATAGAAATCTGTTATAACAACGTTGAAGGGATCATTATAATACGATAAGTCGCAATAACCGGTACGTTTTAATAACTGATGTTAATTCTCATCGAAATCGGCACAAATTTTCGGTCAATATAATTAATATGTCATTATAAATTTAATGATGTCGTTGTAAGAGGTTTTGAATCACATTAGAAATAACTGTCATAATTATTTGAAATCCGCTTTTTGCTAATCCATGTTGTTTTATTAGGTATATCCTTATTTGTACTGCAAATAATATCTACATGGCACCATTTTAAAACATTTAATTGCAAATTGTAACCACTGTTTCATAATCCTACATTGGTGTTTATTTCTTCTTAGTTATTTTTTACATGTAATGAAATGAAATGAAATGAAATATTCTTTATTCACTGTACGGTTCATTTACAAACTCTTAGTGAACGTTATTTTTTTGTTCTGTCTGCTCTGGGTGCGCTTAGGCAATGCTGAGCTGAAGAAAAGAGCAGACGGAGAAAAACTTCAGCCCTGTTTTAAAATATGAGGTATACAATAATAAGCTTTCTTACAGAGTAGCTATGGGCAGATAAGGAACATACGTGACAGCTACCGCATGTGTCAATGTCGTCCCACAGCTATCTGTTAACATTGGCAGTTTGATTGATTTAAATCTATTACATCAGTTATAGAAACAGCCTTGTGGGACTACAGCTCAATCCCAAGCTTTATTATCAATTAAATAGTCCTTAAGATCGTAATAAGCCTTGCGGCACAGGACTTGTTTGACTTTCTTTTTAAATCTGTGCAAAGGAAGGGATTGAACACTTTCCGGGATTTTATTATATATTCTGATCGACATCCCGATAAAAGAGTGGCTCTTTTTGCGGAGCCTACACTTGGGGAATGCAAGTTTGTGGCCATTCCTTGTCGAAACACAGTTCGAACTATGTAAATCCAAAAAGGTCATAAATTCGTGTTTATTTTTACGAACATACATTATATTTTCATAAATATATTGCGATGCAAATGTTAGTATATTAGTTTCCTTAAATTTTTCTCTCAGAGATTCTCTAGAATTTAATTTATAAATTGCGCGAATAGCCCTCTTCTGCAAAATAAATATTGTGTCGATATTAGCAGCATTTCCCCACAGTAAAATACCATACGACATTATACTATGGAAATAACTAAAATAGACCAGTCTGGCTGTATCGACATTTGTAAGTGATCTTATTTTTTTTATTGCAAAGACGGCAGAACTTAGTCTATTCGCTAACCGAGAGATATGGGGTCCCCATTGAAGCCTAGAATCTACAGTTAACCCAAGAAATACAGCTTCATCAACAAAGCTCATTTCCTCGCCATTCAATTGTGGTTTTACAATAATTTCTTTAACATTAGGTGGTGAAAACTTAATACGATTGGTCTTTTTATTATTGAGTAGTAAGTTATTTACAGCAAGTAAAAAAGTGACATTACATTGTGACATTGAAATTGACATTTAAGAATATTTATTTTTTATGTTGAATAAAAATTTATGTATGTACTAGTGGATCCCGCAGACGTTGTCCTGCCTTAAAAGTTTTGGAGGATTAGTTTCTTTATCATCTCAAAGGCTTTTTATGTTACTGTCAAATAAAATATTAAAAACGAATAGTGACAGATGAACTGTTATTCAGACTATGTCAAGCTTTTGGACGATGGCGCGAAGAACCAATGTTAGACAATTTATTAATGTTACTAATTGTTTATATAGGAAAATAAAATAAGTTATTTTACTATAATTTCGCAATGCTCACAAATTTTCTCACAGTTTAAACCTTCCCTGAACTTCTACTAATATTTCAAGACCAAAATTAGCCACATCGGTTCAGACGTTCTTGAGTTTTAGCGAGACTAACGAACAGCAATTCATTTATATATATAAAGATTCGAAGAACATTGTATTCATTTATTATTTAAAAATAAAAATTTATAATAATTATAATATAAAAAACATGAATAAGCCAAAGACAATACTATACTTTATTAATCTATGAAATGAAATAAGAAACTAAAAAAATTTCTTTTCATTTAATATTGAATGGCTAAAAGGATTTTTATACAATGCCGTAAAATGAATTAAAAAAATAAGAAACATAAAAGACAGACATGACAATTTTGATAGCTACCCGTCAAAATATAAATAAGCAAACACAGAAATTTAATAATTTTGTAAAGAAATAATAAAGGAAAAGTAAAGTATAACAATAAAATAAAAGAATATAAGTTATAAAATATGATAATGGATGTGAATGAAGTAAGTAATAACATGTAGTGTATTTATAACAGTACACGGCGCATTTCATTCATTCCATTTGCTTCCCGTGGGAATGAGATATTTTCCCGCGGCAAAGAGCAGCCTATGTTCTTTCTCAACGTCCTTTCTATGTTTATGCCAAATTTCATCAAAATCGGTTCAGTGGTTTAAGCGTGAAAGAGTAGCAGACAGACAGACAGACAGAGTTACTTTCGAATTTATAATATTAGTATGGATTAATGACTAAGTTATAATCATTATGTTGACATTGCATGCCCGGTTCGGCCAAATATGTATGAACTGTTATGATTATTTTATTTTCATCTAATTTACTTACCATATTTGAAGCAATAATGGAATTATGAATTATTACTGGAAAAAAATTGAGCTTACACATACTAGAGTAAGCTCCAAACTGCGGGCTGGTTAAGAATTGAAAGTGCAATGTAATACAAGATAGTCCATGTAACACATTCACATACTTGTTTGTATTGAATGTCAATGGTAGGTGGTACAACTATTATGGTTCGCCCAGAGAAGTACCACCGCTGCACCCATTTCTGCCGTGAACCAATTCTATTGTGTTTCGGTGGAAAGGAGCAGTTGCTGGCCACACTTACATGAGGGGACCTCCAGCCTCCGGAGTAGCAGCGCAACTGCATACGACCTCAGACAAAACTTAGCTATGCTTGCTTCAGGATGTATGTACATGTCTATGGGCTGCAGCGATCACTTAACACCACGTGGCCTGCATGCTCGTCTACTACTCCATTCAAGTAAAAAAAATGTCAAGTACACTGCACACAGCACACATAAATTTGCATAAGAGCGGATTCAGAGTGGTTTTTCACCCGCGTATTTTTCGCGCGTAAATCTTAGCCTCGACAGATATCACCCATACAATACTAGTACCGATGTATGGAAGACATCTGTCGAGGATGACATACACGCGGGTAAAATACGCTGGTGTGAAACCGCTATTAAACCAGCGAAATTTTCGGCGCGTTAACGCGTCGTTTTTGTTTTTTTAGGCGCGTGTAGCCACTAAACGTCAAGATTTTCCGGGAAAAAAGCGCGCGTGTAAGGGCGTTTTTCGAAACGACCGTATACACGCAGAAAAATACCCTGGTTTGAAAACGCTCTTAAGCGCCATAACGCTGTTGATCGCAATATGAAAATCCCTACTAATATTATAAATTCAATAGTAACTTTGTCTGTCTCTCTGTCTGCTACGCTTTCCCGCTTAAACTACTGAAGCAATTTTAATGAAATTTGGAACACAGATAGAGTGAACCTTGGGAAAGGACATAGGATAGTTTTTATCCTACGGGAACCTATAAAACAGGTCCATGCGGGCGAATCCGCTGGCGAAAGAATATAGCATTTATATGAGTAGAGCCAGCTTGCCAAATAATAATAATCGGCCTATACAGGAAGAGGAAAGATTTTGTTAGTATTATCTAAATCACTCAATCAATAATAATATGGTATTAACATATTTTGTTAATTTATTGTTGATAATTACTCGCATTTAGTGTAAGTATACATTGATAGTGTCTCACACGTGTTATCTCAAATATATTACGTACTTTTATAAAAAAAATGCTGCTGAAAGTTATTTTTTTCCCCCTCTTCCTTTTTTCTCTCAGTATAACATCTAGCCCAAACGGTGCCCGTTTGGCTGACTAAAGACCATGATAGAAATAACCCGACATTCATTAAGTGCATATTTTGTATTCCTGAACTAAATATTGTTCTTCCTTTTTTCCTTTTTTATATCCAGCCAACGGGTTCTATGTGAATATTACTAGTATATCGTGGTTATAAATTTATTTCATTATTAAATTACGTTCATTTATAGTGTAGAACAAGTTTTTACGATCCATCAATGTTAAAAGGACAGTTTTTCGGAAAACCCAATCAGCGCTGAAATGTTTATTCGAGTATATTCAATAGGCATGATGGTCCAGTTGAACGATAGCCCCGCTGGAAGATGAATTGTCCGGCCTTATGTGATTAATACCGGTCCATTATATTAGGAACAGTTATAACTTTGAGTACATTTAGTTACTATGATGGGAATAGTACGCGATCGTTATTGAATTTTGGGCAGTCACCGATAAAATATGCTTAAAGATTCGTTCGGGCATTCGTAAAAATCTCTTCCAGTAAACAACTGTAATGGTTTTAAGTTAATGTGTTTTTAAATATTTGTGTCAAACTGAAGTACAAGCAGTTAAGAGGAAACGCTAGCGCCGTATTTCCATACAAACGTATTCTCCTATTTTCTGGATAATGCTTCTAGAGGAATGATTTTTTGTGACAATATCTAAGTCTGCAAAAGCTATGCCCCTATATTTTGTTTTTTTTTCAATCAACTGATTAGATCAGAAAATATGACTATTCAAAAATCGTAGAAAATGCCTCTTTCATACAGCCCTAATCCAACAACTGCAAAACAAATTTGAAAGATTTTTACGATCAAATTAAAACATAGGGGCATAGACTTATTCTATTTTTTGATATTTGTGAAAAAAATATATTTAATAAACTCAATATTGAAGGAGGGAAGAGGAGAATACGAAACCTCGATTTAGTAAGAAAGTTTGTAGGTATAATCGGCCTGAGCTGCATCTGTCCCTTTGCACGCGGCGGATAGCGCAGGGCGCAGCGCGATTGCAATAGTTATTCCAAAATACCGATTTTTCAAATTCGGCTGAACCCGCATTTCCTCTTAAGTTATAACGATATCTTCATTCTATACCTACTTTGGCGTCATTCCAGCAGAAACATCGTAATAATGACATGCTAGCATCGGTAACAAAACTTGATTATCTTGCATTCATTACCGATTATGGGCTAATCGATTCTCACAGAAGAGAAGTTATATACGAGGGTGCGTTTTTATGTTCGCGTAATGAGAGGGTTGTAGAGGGGTGATAAGGCTCATTAGCATCGTAACGTGTTCAGTGACTCATAATTATCGTAATATTGATATTCATATTCATTTATTTATAATTATTGCAATTCTTGTTATTGAGAATAGATAATACTCGTGCATATTAAATATTTCTGAGTATATATCTATATATCTACCCTGTTGGGCACAGCAATTTGGAAAGAGAAGAGGGGAGCTTACAGGTTTTGTTACTTTGATTTTATTTTCATATTTTCAAATGGCATAGCTGTGTTTTGATAATCGGAAATAAATTTCAAATGTAAGGAAATTTATTCTTAAGCCTAATAAATAATAAAATAAATATTTAAGGGGGACAATAAACTTGATTTTTTATAGATAATGGTACGGAACCCTTCGTGCGTGAGTCCGACTCGCACTTGGCCGATTTTTTTAATTCGTGCCAGTAGATCCTGAGATTAGCGCGTACAAAAAAAAACAAACAAACTCTTTATCTTTATGTATATCTAATACCTTTAAATGAGCAATTCTTGTATTTATCTAAATATATTTTTTGAATCTCGGAAACGGTTCCAAATATTTTGATGAAATTTAGTACCCTGGTTTCGGGGATGACAAATCGATCCAGAATTTTTTTATTGATAGAATTTGTCGTTTTATTTAACTTTTATGTCATTAAATATAAAATTACTTTTACTGACATCTATTGAAAAATATTAATAATATTGTGGCGTAGAAAGCCGTCAAATATCGACCTGTCAATTCGCCCTTGAAACAAATGACAATGTCGATATGAAAGACCTCTATAAAAATTTCGGCAATGTAATTAAAGCTTTCTTGGTCTTGGTTATGAAAGCTGACATCGGAGCTATAGACCCGGGTTCAAACCTTGAGTAGGCATGTTGCGTTTTTTATTTTTTGTGACATTTTTTTTAAATTGGGAGCTAGGTTTTTCAAACTAGTTTTGCTTTGTTAAGTAACACTAAGCCAATGAAAGTTTGCTTAAAAATAAACCAAGAAAATCAATTGTTTTTATCCGAGCAACGCTCGGGCGTCGAGGTACTTATAATAGATACTAGTAAAATTTATAAAAAATACACTTTAAATTATGTAGTTTTTTATTAGTTTATGTAGAAATAAAATCAATTACAATTTATTTTAAATGTCCATGTTTTATCATTAAATGTGAGATAAATAAAATTAAGAATTAAATTTTATTATTTTTAAATGTCAACATGTTGTATAAATCTTATATATATATATATATATATATAAATAAATAAATTAAAGGGTTTTCTTTGTACGTAAAGGCACGGTTTTCTCTATTATCATTAACTCCAATCAACTTCCAGTTGTGGTGGTAAATACCCCTTAGTACGTAGATGATAGTAAGGGAGTTTGATCGCGGTGGGTGGAAGTGGGTGGAAAATCTTAATATATATATATATAAAGTAAAGGGGTTTTGTACGTAAAGACACGGTTTTCTCTATTACCTACAATTAACTCCAATCAACTTCCCGTTGGGGTAGTAAATACCCCTTAGTACGTAGTTTAGTCGCGGTGGGTAGAAGTGGGTGGTTCTGGTGGTGGTGGTGGTGGTGGTGTGTGGAATCTGAAAAAAAATCTGTCCTTTTCTAACCAATAGGGACTTCTGGGCGGATTTCTGGGATGATCTAGCAAACTATTTTTATTTTATTGAGAATGTTCGAGAAAGTTCCAGAACTTCTCGTATTTGCAAACTATTTTAATATATTTTAACGAATCATTTGGATAATCCTACCAATATTATAAAGGCGAAAGTTTGTAAGTATGGATGTTTGTTTTGTTACTCTTTCATGTAAAAACCAATGAATGGATTTTTATGAAACTTTACAATAATATAGCTTATACATACATCATCAGAATAACACATAGGCTACAATTTATAAAGATATTGTGTGAATTATCCAAAATATTACGATAAGTGTCAAGTAAGTAGGAAACCATCCATCTGCGAGCTATTCTGGCGTGCGCTACCAAAACCGCTAGAGTTACACATATGTGATGTAATAATGTATGTATGATGGAAATGTTTGTCTTAAATAGGCCTACAAAAAGGCATTAATAAGTGTAAGGGTATTAATAATCCTACTGTGGGGCTATGAGTGTGTAACGTTTATTTATTTATTTATTTAAATTAATTTCTTGGTGCATGATGTTCACCACAGAGTTCCAAATAACCCGCACCCCACTTGGCCAACGTGTTAGACTATGATTAGTTAATAATATATTATTTGTATTCTGTCATTTCTGTGAATGTGAATTGTCTGAATCGCTCTCACGTCCGAGACCTGTGCCCAGAGGGGCCACTCTGTAAGCATCCGTCCGTAAGTTCTAACATTTTCGGAATCCTTATTTTGGTATACTCAGATCGTTTTTTTTTTAAAGAATTAATAAAATAAGCGTTATCATTGATGACGTTAAGCTACTGAATGAATAATATTGCTAGAATTTCTTCAGTCTTATCCAAAAATTAGGCCCGAAAATTCACGAAGTTTCGGATACGGACGTACAGAGTGGGCCCTCAGTAGTGGCTTTATAACGTCATTTTATATATTTAAAAGGTCGAAAAAGTTATCGTCATTGTTTATTCAATAGGCCTGACTGTCGATGTGAAATCTTGGGAGAAGACGGATCGCCATCCTACTGCAGTGAATCCTTTTGGGAATTATCACTGTCACAGGCATTCATTAAAATCCGTCCCAACACTGTTGTTTATTGTTGCGAAAAGTAAACATTTTTCTTTATCGTCAATATTCCAATACTTTGCGTAAAATCCAATGCCTACAGTCACATTTTTTTTTCAACCTTTTTTTTATGTCCCAATGCTGGGCACAGGTCTCCTCACACTAGTGAGAGGGATTTAGGCCATAGTCCACCACGCTGGCCAAGTGCAGATTGGTGGACGACATGCTTTCGAGAAATTATGAATTCCTCTCAAGCATGCACGGCGATGGAGAACATCGTAATCAATTAAATATCACGATTTTTTCCATCACCGTGGAGCAGCGATAAATGCGCACATTACAAATTTCTTTGTCAGAGGTGCGCGCCGAGGATTTGAACCCTCACACTGAAGGATTTGAACAGTCACATTAGTAGTAGGTATATGCTAAGTCGTGGTTACCATGGACGCAAACAAAGATAAAAAACAAACAAGCAGACCATATCGTGGGTTTGAATTCCACTCATTGCAGAAATTTTATGATTCGAAAAAAAATGTTTCATATAAGAATATAATATGTATTTATGGTACCAATAACCACATGAAGTTTCTCTCACAATTTACAGTTCGAAACACCGTACTAGCGAAATTGTAGTAGTTTGCGATCACATTAAAGTTAACACAGATAAATCTGGCCATGTGAGTGTGAGACGTGCCTAAATCGTATTAATGTTTGCGTCTCGTAGACGTATTCTAGTTCATTTATAATACTTAAGTGTGGTTTCACCTGTTGTAGAGTAATCGTTATCATCTTAGAGAGTTAAAGTGAGCAGCTGGCAAGTAGCTACGGTATGGTAAAGGCCGCGATCCGCGACACGAAGATTGTTAAATCCCGGGAGCGAACCTTTAAGAAACACATTTGTAATGTGCGTATTGATCGCTGCTCCATGGTGAGGGAAAATATTGTGTTTTATTTTATTTCGAACTTTTCTAAAAATAAAACCTAGCTGGATCGATTTATCACACCCGAAACCAGGGTAAAATCTTTGGAGCCGTTTCCGAGATTAAAAAAATATATTTAGGTATATACCTACAAGAATTGCTCGTTTAAATGTATTAGTTTAATAAAGATAAATAGACTGGAATAAGCATTTACTAATACTAAACTTGATTATACTTACTTACTAATGCTAATAATGAACTTGTCCACCAATCGGCACTTGGCCAGCGTGGTGGACTATAACCTAAATCCCTCTCACTATATATATATAGAAAGGTCGAAAAAATATATCTAACCAGCAATATTATAGTAGTTTGCGATCGCATTAAAGTTTAAACAGATAAATCAAGATAAATCTATGCTGTGAATGTGAGAGGTATCTAAGTCGTATTAATGTTTGCGCCTCGCAGACACAGACATATTCGTTCATTTGTAATACTTAATTGTGGTTTCACCTGTTGTAGACTGAGATTGCTCTCGTCGTAAGATGGTAAATTGACGATGTGTTTTATGTTACTAAGACTGCTTTAGTGCCATTATAAGACATTATATTTTGCGGAGCGTGTGTTGTATTTGGTTAAAATTTTACATTATTTTAACAACGACATTATTTCTACCAGCACTCCTTGGTATTTGCCTTTTCTTAAGAAACAACAATTTGAACAAAAAACGATATCCGCTTCAAAAAAAAAACATCCAACGTAACACGAAAAATAGGTGAAGCGGCAATATATACTTTCCGATTCTGAGTTTTTTCATCGAGTTACTCAGTATTAATAAAATTTACCTTAATTAATTTTTCAATTAAAATATTAAGATATATGAATGACATTACCTAAAATAAAATAATTAACCGATGTTAAAACCATCACCATTGTTACCAAAATCGTTAAAGATATAATCACGTTGGATGTTAAATTAACGTTATATCTATAGAATAAAAAAATCTCAGAATTTTTTTCTTTAAAATAATTTTCAGAAGGTCTAAAAAGTTGATTGTAAAGCTTCGAAAAAACCAAAAGGATTTCGATCTTACAATTTCAACTTGCAAATGATGTAACCATGGCATTTTAAAGTAATTTGGGTTTATAAGCTACCGATATACATTTAGTAAGGAATAAAACCGTGATAAACCGTTGCTTTATTCCGTTAATGGTTTCTGCGTCTCCCCTTTTAAGATGTGATGTATAAGTTCAAAAACGTAAATTATGCTGAATAGCGCTAAAATACATATCTATTCCAAAAAAATATCATCATCATTAATACTCGTTATTCAAATTCAAATCCTAAAGTAAAGATCGTCACGATCACATTCAAAGTTAAACGTAACATCTGCCACTTTAAGTTGTAAAATGAAGCCTCAGAATATTTGCCCGTACCTTGCAAAGTTAGCGCTGTTGTTAAAATACGTAACAAGTTCTCAGAAGGAGATAACACATCAAAATGATTCCTAAGAGCTTCAAAATTTGTTGGAACTTTGTGGGAAGTAGTAGCACTTTCTTCAAATCTTCAATTGAATCTTTATCAAAACTTGATAATGATTCAAAAATTTAGTTAAAAGTTTCGTTTTAAAGATAGCTTGAAATCACGATATAACACGCAATTGATGTTAATAAATCAATTGATAAAAACTAAACAGACTGAAAGTTTAAAACTATAGGACGAAGGATTTTTAAGACATAAATGTTTCTTAGGTATATGCAACCAGAGTAGCATTAAGTAAAATTAGTGATAATCATAAAAAATGCCGATAAGTAATTGATACTTTAGTTCGCATTTTCACAAAAGCGTGTTTTTTAGTTTTTTAAACTACATTATTTTTTTATTTTTTTAGTTGGATTTTTATTCTCATTTTATTGCATTATCATCGGCCCTTGACTCCTGTGCAAATTTTCAAGATAATCAGACCCTTAGACGTGTTAAAAATATAAAACTTTATATTTGTTTCATTATGTACCTTAGGCCATGAACTTATCAGCCGCCCCTCGTATATTTTTTTAAATCCTGATGATCCTAGTTAGGACTTTAATATAAAGTTATGAGATTATTGTATTGTCATCGGCCCTTGACCCCTGTGCAAATTTTCAAGTTAATCAGACTCCTAGAAGTAAGTGAAAATGAAGTTAAAAGATTATGTTACATACATACATACATTCATACATACATACAGGTCAAGTTAATAAAAGCGTGTTAAAAAACGAAACGTATTTCTTGTAAAATCTTCTGTATAGGCGTTCGTACAAATCCTAGAACAACAATCATGTTTAGTTTAAAACATTTGCAGTCTTAGAAATTTTAAAATAACGTCTCAGAATAATTCCAGGAGCTGCGAAATTGGAGTTGTTATCAAAATATGTGATTCTCCATTTAAAGATAATACTACCAAGTTCCTTAGAGCACCGAAACTCATTGAAACTTTCCGGGTACGAAAAGAAGTTTGTTGAATTTTCTGATAATTTTGGTTAAAATTAGAAAAAAAATTAACATAATGTCAACTGTATAATTGTGTTGCCAGTATTTTTTTATCTATAAAGTTATTTTTGTTGGATATAATAATAGACAAACAATTAAAAATATTCAAAGTAAGCTTTCGAAACATCTAAGATTTTTTGTATGACTCACATTATCATAAAATTTTATGTCTGGCCCACAGCAGTACATTTAATTCTCAAGGTACGTATATAATATTTAAATTTTATAATTTGGGTATACGATAAAATAATCATCAGTTTGTAACCAATAAATACAGTTATATTTTCGTTTTGGGTTTTGTGTTTTAACTTTTATAAGCACTAATAAAAATATTGTCTTTATAAAATGTTTAATTCTTTTGAGAAGTCAATTCATTCCACCATTGGTCAAACAGGTGTTGGTGATAGAGGTGCCTATATTTTAGGCTACATTTGACGTCAACGCATAACTCGCTCGTTCAGTTGAAAAAACAAACCCATAAAGTAATTGACATAAAAACTAAAATCACCTTCACTAATTGAAGCACAAGTACATTAGAAGAGAACATACCCACTAGACTTAGTCTAAAGCGATGGCAGCTTTAAAATTTATAAATAAAGCTCCAGAATATGGATTTTGCGAGTGCTAAGCGATGTTGTTGAAATCCAAGAACTTTGCTAAACACGTTAAAATTATTGTTAGAAGCTTCAAACCTTCATGGAGTTGAATAAAACTTAGGACCCCTAATGTCAGTCCAGAATGGCGTGGCACACGGATCATAATAAGTTGTAATAATTATGTTGAAAACGCTAAAACGACTGATACTAAATATGGTCATCATCGTCGGTATATCAAAAACAAATCCCAAAATAACCCTACAGTCTCATTCGCCGTGAAACGTTATATCTTCAGTATCAAAAGTTTTAAAATAAAGCCTCAGAATAATTTAACGTGCTTTGCGAATTTACAGATGTTGTCAAAAGACGTGTCGAATAAGTTTCCGGTACAGAAAATAAGTCAAAATGGTGCCTTCTGGTACAGAAAGTTATAAGAAACTTTGCATTCATTGTTCTTCTGACAGTTATAATTTTTATTGTAAACGTTTAAAATAATATAAAACCCAAACCAATATTTTATCCTTATCAGTTTTTTATTCTGTACTAGCTGTGCCCGCGACGTCGTCCGCGTGTATAAAGACTTTTATAAAATGGATTGATTAAAAATTAAAGATTATTTATTTGCATTGAATAAGTAGTAGGTAGATTATTCTTACATGTAGAGAAATCACTTATAATACAATGTTCATATGTTCAGAAGAAACCTAATGTATTTTTTCTAAATCCTTCAAACCTAAAACAGTAAGGAATGCTTACTGTACTGATCTTACTATCCACTTTTCTCACGTTTCGCTTTTCTCGCGCAATCAGATTCTCTTTACAAATATGTACCTCGTTTATTAAAGTTAAGAGATACTGCTGTGCCCGTGGCTTCATCTATGTTAAAAATAGTATCTTTAGTAAATTGGGTGAATTTATACTGCAAAGAATGTATAGACTCATTCTATATACATAGCTTTAACCTACTGCAGAAAAGAGGTACACTATACAACTACTTGTAGTTGGGAGATACAATTTCTAAACATACACGTGCTTAGGATTAAACAATCGAAAAAATAATTGTAAGGTCAATTAATAAAGTATAGGTTTAAAACTTGCGGACAGCAGTTTGGTCATAAGTCATAACTCATATAACATTGTGAAAACTAAAGCAGAAGGCAGGGTCTCTACACAGTGTGCTATCTGTATTTGGAAATAAAGAATATTTTTATAAAGAATCTTTAAAGAATCCTTAATATCTCCATCAATCAACGTGTGTGGATGAGCCCTCAGCCCGTACGCAATAAAGAGACGCAAAAAATGAGTTAAGTTATCATTGGTCCAATTAACAATGTTCAGCATCATACGTATACCTACCCAACGATGGGACAACCCGCGTGGCGCAATGTTTACCATGCCGGACTGCTAATCGAACTGTCCCGGGTTAGAATCCGGGCGAAGCAGAAATTTCAATGATGAGTTTGTCGGTCTGGGTGGTTGTGTTTCTGTCTCTATGTGTGTTCATGGCACCCACGACACAGGGTATATCTACCCTAATGTGAGGCTATACGTGTGAATTGTTATTTTTTATTGTTTTTTTACACTATGTACTTACTTTTATTAGACTTAAGGCTTTTATTTGAAATTATCTCCATCGATTCACTTTGGAGAAGAAATAAATATTGCTCAATAACGCCATCTACCGTATGACACGTAAACTTTGTGGTTGATAAATCGAATGTCAAATTACCAAATAGGTAGATATTGGGATTAACAGTTGGTTCACAAAAAGTTTCTATTCATCACCTAGATGTCTACAGTGGCTTTGTACATTCTGTATGAAGGTTTAGATTCCCTATCTTACAACCTTAATGCTGGATGCATTGAGATTGTAAGATTTGGATTTCAGTTCATCGGAGCTTGAGGCTTCCTCAATATTGGGAGAGTTCCATGCTCAGCAGTGGAATGCTAAAAAGGTTGCAGCTTGATATAATCTAGCGATAATAATCGTTTCAGCTGCAGCCTGTTCATAATCTTCCACCCCAAAAGAAGATTAATAAGCTGAGCAACTAACTCAATGGACTGTGATGTAAGGTTCGGCGGCGGTAAGGCTCGCGAGTGAGCAGCGATGGCCGAGTGGTAAAAAAAAACCGCGGTTTTCGACGCGACCGATCCCAGGTTCAAATCCTCGGCGCGCACCTCTGACAAATAAATTTGTAATGTGCGAATTTATCGCTGCTCCACGGTGATGGAAAATATCGTGATATTTCATTGATTACGATGTTCTCCATCGCCGTGCATGCTTGAGAGAAATTCATAATTTCTCGAAAGCATGACGTCCACCAATCCGCACTTGGCCAGCGTGGTGGACTATGGCCTTAATCCCTCTCAATTGTGAGAAGGAGACCTGTGCCCAGCAGTGGGACATAAAAAAGGTTGAAAAAAAAAAAAAAAAAAAAAAAAAAAAAAAAAAAAAAAAAAGGCTCGCGATGCGCTTATTAGGTACCTATAGTCTAGCCATACTCGGCCAACGAAAGAAAATACAGTAAGCTGATCTAAGTATTTAATATAGTCGACAATTATTACTTAAATTTAAACTTTTATTTATGGTTTTGAATGGGCTGTTACCGAAACTTTCATACAAAATCCCCAAAGTGCCTTTTAAGTTTATGTCGCGTATTGTGTAAATGAACATAACTTTTTTGTTTATCACCCGATTGATATGAAATACACACTAATGTTACGGAAATTCATTCAACAATATATCAGTAAACACATCATTCAAAGAAGGGAAAAGAATTTGAGAATGAAATATTAAGTTAAGGTTAATTATTGTACGCTTGAGATACCAACTTTCGAATCCATTTTATTTGCTATTGAGGGGTAGTTTTGAAAAAAGCTTAAATAGAATTCTTACTATGTTAGTAAAGATTACAAATACAAAATTATAAGTATATTACTCTGCACAAAAACATTCTGTACATCAAGTTTCGACACTCAATTTTCAAAGAGTTTCAAAGAAAATTGACATTTAAAGGGTGAATTTCGGGAAATGCTGAAACACGTATTCTTTTATTTTGGTTAGAAAATATTTATACCAAATTTCAAGAAAATCTATTGAAGAAATCCAAGTTTTCCATACAAATTTTCATCGCTCATTTCACACCCTTAAAGGATGATTTTTAAAATTATCTATAGCTTAAATGTTAGCGAGGACCAATATATATAAAACAAAAAAAGTTTCATCAAAATCCGTCCAGTAGTTTTTGCGTGAAAAGCTAACAACAGACAGACAGACAGACAGACAGACAGACAGACAGACAGACAGACAGACAATAATTTCAAAACTTATATTTTTAGCTTCTGTTACTTATAAAAAGACCCCTAGAAGTATTTTTTTTAATTTATATGCAATGTACAGAATTGACCCTGCTTACAGTTTTATTATATGTATAGATAACACATATCTGATGAAAAATTAATTGTAACTTAAGATAACAATTTAGTCTTTGAAAGATTCGGATAGTAATTGCGACATAGACTTAATTCTCTGGATTGCGATTGAAACTTTGTGCGTGTTTTACGATTCGTTCATGTCATTATTCTTACCTCTGGTTTTACATCTGACCAAATTTGCTATAATAATGAAATCCTTCATTGCTACGTGTTGATACGCAAATCACTAACAGATCTTCAAATAGGTTGAACGACAGATTTTACCATGTAACATGGTTTTAATCGATATTTTTATTTTATTGCATCTACCACTAGTTCCACCAGACACTAGTATTAGCGATAAAGAATGCCGATATCCACTGCCTGATCGTTACATGACAAAAGGGGAGCTTTCCGGACGATGGACCCATTTTTGGCGCCACGAGTAGAGGACATCGATGTGGTTTCAGTGCAATAAAAATATCCCATAATATTGATACCATGGTATTGGTACATTTTTAAAGGTTTTCCCGCGATACAAAAAAAAATGTATTACGAATAAGAGTAGAATAAAGGAAGGTAATAAGATATCGCAAAGATATTGCCAAAATACGTAACAAGTTCTCCTTGGAAGATACGTCAAAATGATTCCTTGAAGCTTCGAAACTTGTTGGGAGTTTAGAGGAACGAACAGCACATTTCTTGTTACAACTCTAAGTTTGAGATTTATGTAAACGGTACGTTTTAAAATAATTTGGAACTACATTATGAAATGAAAAGCTCGCAACTGCAACTTATAATACCTGCCTTTGGAAAGAATATTTTGACAAGAGATCAAGAGATAAGGGTATATGGTATCGCACGATACAACCACATCCATTGGGGTACTCATGGATAGACAATCAGTTTTTGAACAGAAGAGAGATTGTAACAGCTTTGAGACTCAGAGCTGGACACATTCCATGTAATAAATATGCCTATCTAATGCGTAAGGTTACATCACCGAATTGCCTAAGTTGCGGAGTCTTGGATGACGTTTATCATTTATTAATGGAATGTGTTCAGAATCGTAGAGAACGAAGCTGCATAGAACTAAATAAAAACTTAATTGGCTACTGCAATAGTATTCTGGCAAATCCACTGTCACAAGAAGCAAAATAGTTATATAATTTAGTTAATAGTCGTAGCATAAGATAAGACAGTATATAATGTTTTGTATGTTATATTTTGTGTTTTTTACCAGGGCGATATATTCGCGACTGCGACAAAGCCCTTTAAATAAATAAAAAAAAAAAAAAACTTATAATACCTACATAATCTTATCTTTGTTTATCCCATAGATTTGGAAACGGCTCCAACCGTTTTTGCGTGGGCACGGCTCTCTCCCAACTAATGAGAAGTCTTGAATATTACTCCACCACGCTGCTCTAATACGAGTAAGTGAAGACTAACCCACATGGTTAGTAGCTAATCCGTTTCGGATGTCTTCAAACTACACATAAAGCTTCCAACAAGACCGACTGCTATTATTGATAACAAACGGGGCCGATACCTCGATGATAACACCGTCAGAAAAAAATTTGTTAAGTGTCTACTTGGATTATGATACTTTTGATTGTTAATCGTAATGACTCTTAAAACTACATATTTTGGAATCGGGCAATTAATAAAATGGTGTACCGTTCGTTCAAATGGGCACCGACTCCAAAATAGTTTAAAATTCATAAGTAAATACTTAACAATGTGTTTTTACTGTTTTGAAGTCGGTTTTATGTTTAATTAAAAAATATTTAATATGCTTACATTCATACCGTCCATATTTAATGCGCTTTAACATAATTATTTTTAACAGGTTCGATATGAAGCCCCAGAATAGTTTAACTTATTAGACTGTGTTAGAGCTGTTATCTAAATGAAACCTTCAAAATGGGGTCCATCCCTATACGAAAATGTAAGCATTTTGTGAGAGGAGAAAAATAAAAATTCCCTATCGTAATCTGATTTGCGGCTGTAAACACCAAACGCTGTGCTCTCAACAAATTGTATTTGTTTTTATGCTTTAAACGACCTTTGTTCCTTGATTTTGTGGATTAATTCCGACCGACAAATCCCCGGGGGATATTGTAAATATTTCGTGTTATTCGTATTTATTTTTATATTAAGAATCTTAGGTATATGTTAGAATATAGAGGCGTGTTATAAATTGTTAAAAAATAGTTTACATTTTATTTTAAGGGTGAAGTTACGTGGAGGCTACAGCTAATGGACATCTTTATACAATGACAAGCAAACCGGAGGTGAGGTCTGAGGCCTTAGGTCTTATGCAGTTAGTCCCTGTAGCTTTGTGAGCAAGAATAGAACTACAGTATCCCCTGCCTGATTCCGAAGAGGCGACTAAAAGGGGGCTTCCGTGGTTGCGGATGGTGAGAGTGGGAGCTCCACCCGTCCAGCCAGCAGCACCGAGAGGGACGGCGGTGTGTACGTGGCCGCATGCCGCCGTGAATACCTGAAGATGCAGGAGAGCACATCTGCTCTCCCGAAGATGGGCCCGTACTGGGGCGACGCGTGTGGAGGACACTGGTGCGTTCCAATAGAGATCCCTGAGTCCTCCCCAAGCGCAGAGGCAGGCCACTAAGGGGTTTTAGAGCGGTACACATCCTACATAACCCGGTATCCTCTCCCAAGGTGCTGTCTACCGTTTGAAAGTCCCCCCCCCTCCCCCCCGATACAGAAAAAAAGTCTTATGCAGTTGTGCTGCTCTTCTGGGGGCTAATAGTGGCCTTTTAACCGTCAATAAAAGTTTTCCACCGAACCGATTGTATCGCTTCATGGGTGTAGAAGTATGACGTCCACTAATCCGCACTTGGCCAGCAAGGTGCGTGATGGCCTACACCCTTCTCGCTTCCGTAAAGAGACCAATGCTTTGTAGTGAGATATGGAAAGGGTTAAAAAAGCAAAACAGACACTATTATATCTCAGCCATGTTACTATTAGTATTAATATGGCTATGATTATGGTGACTAGAAAATAAAAAGCAACAAGTTAGATTTGAAAATATAAGTATTTAAGAGATCCTAAAGTTTACTCGTAATAATATAATTTTTTAATTTGGCGACACTAAAAACCCGAAATATTATGACTTTCTCTAACTTATTCGAAGAAGATAAAATATTCATAAAATATGTTACAGCAAACGAAATACAAGTAGGTAATTTTTGCGTCTTAGAAATGTACGGGCATATAATTTCGAAGTAACGCACACATCAAACTCATAATAAGTAGCACTATAAAAAAACAACGGGTTGCACTCCGGTAGTGCCGGCAGAAGTGAAAACTTGAACATTAACGTTGTGCATTTTTGATATTTTGGAATGGTTAGGAAATAATTTTGTACGAATTGCTTTTATGAAAAATAATACTAATAGTATTTTATAAAGTACTCACTCATTATCTTTCACTATTTCTTCGTCACTGTTTCATTAAAGATGTACTTTGTTCAATGTCCATATTTCAAATACTTGATATAAAAGAATTTTACAAGTATAGACAGTCGAGCCATCAGCTGTCACCCCTCCGTCTTACGAATATTCGATCAGGCCAGGTTTAACATTTTTTACCCAACCCAAGAAAAGTGCACAACGCCGCTAAAGAAGTCTTCACTTCAAAAATGTTTAAACAGTTCCAATTATTAAACACATGTGTAAAAAAGTTTTAGTAATTAAGAAAAAAAATGGTTTCGTTGTTTGTGTAGTGATTTCATATGATTATAATGTCGGACTGCCATTCGATAAGTTCTGAGTTCAATCAAAAAAACTTATTTTTATTTATTTATTTATTATTTGGAACCACCTTAATCTAGGGGTTACAAGGTAGACTTAATGCCTAATGGCATTCTCTGCCAGTCAACCCTGGGTGTTGGAGAGAATTTTAGGTAGGCGGACGAATAATAGTGACATTAAGCACGAAAACTGATATTTTATTTTATTGCCAGAAATTAGCACATAAAATATAATTAATAGATATATATACATATATAATACACAACAACATACATAAATATACATATATAAACACATATATATATATAGGTACGTATATATATATATATATACATATACATATATTATACGTAATATAATTTTTTCCTTAAGATAATGTGGAGAAAATGGATCATGTAAAATTGAATACAGGACCAAGAGAATTCTAGAGTTACGCCTCTGTCGAATAGTAAGCCATTTAAGCTGACTTCGAAAACTTGAGATGTGGTCATACTTGCGTAGATTGAAAATAAATCGGATACAACTATTTAGAAGGCGCTCTAGCTTAACCCCAAACACTTAAATGCGGTATGGAATTTGCGGGATCAGCTAGTATTTTAAAAAAGAGTGCGAACATGAACATGTAGTTGCATTTATTAGTACTATTAAGTGATTTGGTTACTATTTCAAAGTAAAAAAAGCAGCGATTTCGATCACAATAATGAACCGTATGTTTTAAGCGTTCCTGCCTATCGCGATAAGTTTAAGTGCAAATATAAAGCATGTTTTAGCGTCCCCATAAACTTTCACGATGATCTGAAACACACACTTTTATATGATTTTGGTGGCCGCATAAAAATCTTATTTGACCCACCCTGCCAAATTTGTCGCGGAGAACGTTTTTCACATTATTTGGATGAAAATATAATTCAATATTAATAATAAAAAATAAACAAAAGGTAATTATAATTTAAAGTTCGGTAACCGATCCGTACTGTATGAAATCATGTTTTTAATTCAGTAAGGGCCTCGTTCACCATCTCCGAGTAAAGTGTTAATTAGTTACGTACGTCCCAAGTAAAGTTAATTGGCAAGTAAAAGCTATGAGTACGTGTCAGTTTATAATTAGTACTACTCGAACATCGTGAAATTGAAATTGAGTTACGGGAGACTTTAACCAACAATTAGCGTACTTATCACTTTACTTGAAGGTGGACAAAGAGGCCCTAAATCTGATATTTTCACTTTTAGTATGAATAAAAAGGTTAATATATATATTCTTAATAAGTTTTTTTAATTGTATAAAATTATTAAGTATTGACTTATTAGTATGACATGACTGTCTAACAATCCTTATTTGATCAGCTTGGAGGACTACGGCATAAATCTTTATAACTAAAAAGCTAATTAATAATCTAAGGACCTCTTTCACCACCTTCAAGTAAAGTGACAAGTACGCTAATGTCAGTTAAAGTCACCCGCAACTTCAATTTCAATTTCACAATGTCCTAGTAGCACTAATCATATGATAAACTTACCCGTACTCATAGCTTTTACTTGCCAGTTACCTTTACTTGGGACGTAACTAATCAACACTTTACTTGGAGATGGTGAACGAGGCCCTAAGAAGTAATAATACCCATACATTAAAGGAATAACCAACACATTAAACTTGAAAAGAGTGTCATTGATGTTTTACGAGTAGAAAAAAAACTAGCCGTAGAACAAGTGCTACGCATTCATTGCTACGCTGCTACGAAGCTACGCATCCTACGACTCAAACGTAGATGGAATACTTCACAATAAGGAAATTCTTTTTTTAATACAGTTGCTCAAAAAGTGGCGTATTTCAGGGACGTATAGCGTTCGGGAAGTGGGCTATATATTATACACTCGTGTTTTTTCTTTACCTTTTCCGCACTCGTGCGTTCTCTTTCCCAACTGTCAAAATAATGTCAATTAAAAAGAAAAAAACCAACCACGAAGTTTTAGAAGTTTTTATGATTCATGTAAATATTTCTAAAAAGAAACTACTAATTTTTTTCAATATCAGATTTAATGATTTGATTCAATGTGTTAGGTTAGGTTCATATCAATAAAAAATTCTACTGAAGACTTGGCTGTATGGGCATAGTTCCCTTTGCCTACCCAGAATGGGTGAAGAAAACAAAAAAAATATCTGTATAAAGGTATTCTTTTACGGTTGGCGCCATTTTTCAAAAATGTTTTTTGCGAGTTTTTATTATTTTATTAAATTGCTTCATTTTTTCGCAACTGTATTAAAAATAGTTGTTCAGTACACGTGCGGAACCGTCATTGGAAGGAGTTCCGACTGTCAACCCTCACCTTCGGCTGCGCCTCGGCTCGGGTAGACATTTGTCGGAACTCCTTGCAATGACAGCCTTTCCGCACTTGTAATGAAATATACTATTTCAGTACACGTGCGGAAACGTCATTGGAAGGAGTTTCGACTGTCAACCCTCACCTTAGGCTGCGCCTCGTCTCGGGTAGGCATTTGTCGGAACTCATTGCAATGACAGCCTTTCCGCACTTGTAATGAAATATACTATTTGCTTCAATAAGTTTAAAGAAAAAATATTGTATATAGTTGCAATGAAGAAATTTCTATGAGTAGGTATCTACTAACTTTTAACGACCTGATCTTGGCAACAAAGACTTTTCTTCCTGAACAGTTCTTTGTAAGCTTGTTTGTGAAAATATAATACACCGTAATCTCGTTAGTTCCGTACGTTTGAATTCAACAGGTTTAAAAATATTTCAAGAACTTTTCTTCTTTCAAATTTAAAGCGAAACGGGCGCGGTCGGGTGTGAGATGGGTGACCGCTAGTGGCAAAAAATTTCATGCGCGTTTCCGTGCTTCGGAGGGCACGTTAAGCCGTCGGTCCCGGTTGTTGTCGATAGATAACAGTCGTTAAACCTTGTCGGAGGCCTTATGGGCGGTTTGAAAACATCCGACAGCGGGTTGGCCACTAACCCGCATCTCCACCAACCCGCATTGGAGCAGCGTGGTGGAGTAAGCTCCAGGCCTCCCCAACAATGGGGAGAGACCCGTGCCCAGCAGTGGGACGCAAAAAGGGTTGCAGCCAATAATATTGTAAAAGTGATTTAGATTTATTTTCTAATATAAAGTGTGAAATGAAAAAATATTTTGATGTTAAGAAGCGCGCGCGGCGATTAGCGTAGAATGCAGACGATCTATGCAAGTAAGCCAAACGGGCACAGTCGGGTGTGAGATGGGTGACTGCTAGAGGCAAAAAAATTATGCGCGTTTCCGTGATGCGGAGGGCACGCTAAGCCGTCGGTCCCGGTTGTTGTCGATAGATAACAGTCGTTAAACCTTGTCGGAGGCCTTATGGGTGGTTTGGAAACATCCGACAGCGGGTTGGCCACTAACCCGCATCTCCACTAACACGCATTGGAGCAGCGGTAAGCTCCAGGCCTCCCCAATGATGGAGAGAGACCTGTGCAGTGAGACGCAAAAAGGGTTGCAGTCAAGTAGTGGTATACAAAAATGTGTGTAGGTGATGGAAATGTCGTGGTTCGACCGGGGTGGTACTGCTGCTATAACCGTTTTTTCTTAAATAGAGTAGCAGACGAGCATGCAGGCCAAGTGGTGTTAAGTGGTCGCTGCAGCCCATGGACATCTACATACAACCTCAAGCAAGCATAGGTAAGTCTTTTCTGAGGTCGTATGCAGTTGCGCTACTACTGAGGAGGCTGGTGGTCGCCTCATGAAAGTGTGGCCGGCAACTGCACCTTTCCACCGAAGCGCAAAAGAATTGCTTCACGGCAGTAGTGGGTGCAGCGGTGGTACTTCCCCGGGCGAACCATAATAGTTCTACCACCTAAAAGACCGTTCCTATATCCTTTTATGTCCTGGATAAATTTTATGGTGTTTAAGGATAAAGTACGTATATCGTATCGCTGGTTTCGGGAAAAAGTACGGTTGCTGAAGAGATATAAGATAATGCCTTAGTAGTAGCACGCGACCTCTAGAACATTTTGCTTCCAACAAGTTGAGTAGAGTAGATTCTACACCGACCACATAACTTTATGCGCTCTGCATACTTCCTACACTATTTAAATCAAATGGAAATTTTTAAAAATATATTAAAATGAAATAGATTAATGCATTATGATTAAAACTGTCGATGAAAAATTTAATTTTAAGTTTTAATTTTTGTAAAAGAAAAAAGGTAATAGCTGTGTCGCCGGTACCATGGACACATACAAAGACAGAAAAATATACACTCAAACTGAGAATAGAAATTTAAACTCATTGTGTAGGAAAAGGGCCTACCGCCCCTCCCGCCGATATCACTGCCTGGGTACAGCGGTCCGAATGCTAACTTCTGACCATTTGTATATATTATACTGAGAATCTAAGAAACTTCTATAGCGTGATTCCGGATACGTTTTCTGATTGGCCATTTCAGTATGACGCGGGTGACGTGTTACTCTATTGTTTACAATGTTCGCTGCTTGCATCGTCTTGCATGGTCAGCATTACATGTGAGGCGTGCACTCACATTACTGCAGGTATCGCGTCGCTATAGTCATCATTAACATTTCTTCCTCGCCGGGAATCGTATCCAAGACCCTCCGATCGGCAGTCCGGCATGTTGACCATTGCGCCATGTGTGTCGCCGTTTATTTTAATTATTTTAAGTTTTAATACTTAGCTCGTACAACTTCGTATATTTTTCTGTAGCATTATTGTAGTGTTAATCTCAAAAACTAATTATTGCATTCTATACAATAAACAGTATCCACAATGTCTATCGGCACAGCTTTGCCTCATGTTAGTAAATTTGTATTTTAATTAAAAATAACCCGACTGCGCCGAGGACACCAATCGCTGAAAAAAAAACACAATAGACGCTTCATAACGGCAAACGGGAAAGGTTAGCTACTCGTAATTAGCTACAATAGAAAGCAATTTAATTTTTCCTTTCATTAGTGGCATTTCATTGACATTTTTTTATTATTATGTGAAGTAAATTCTCCCTTGTGTTACCAGGCGATACCCTTTTTGCATCCCAATAATGAACACAAACCTGTCCCCATTACTAGAGGCTCTAATTCGGGTTGGTGGAGATACCGGTTAGAGTCCTGATGTTGGATGATATCAAGCCGCCCATAAGGCCTCCAACAATTTTAAATAAATGTTATCTATAAATAACAACTGGCACCGATGGATTTTTGTGCCCTTCAAGGCAAGTAAACGCGCATGCTTTTTTTTCACTAGCGGTCACCTTTAGTTTTTATACATCTTATTAAAATTTGAGTCAGAAACTGTAAAAATTTGATCCACCCCTCGGCAGTCTGCCTCTGCGCTTGGAGAGGACTCCGGGATCTCCAGTAAAACGCACCACACCTTCAGATGCTTAGGCGGCATGCGGTCACGCGCGCTCTGCCGTCCTTCCCGGGCCGCTGGCTGGATGGATCAAGCTTGCTTTCTCATCGTCAGCAACCCCGGAAGCCCTCTTTTAGTCGCCTCTTACGATCAAGAAACAATATTTTTCCTGGAATTTCTCAATAAACAAGGAATACCTAAAACCCTATCTTATATACATCTTGGTATTTACAGCGATCGTCAAATCAAACCAATTTAAGTGTCAGTGCATGTAATTAAGGGTTTGCAGCGTAACAATAAATCTCGCACTATCTCAAGCCCTCGTATTTAGTAGCAAGCAAAAATGTCGTGTTTCTTTTATTTTTCAGATCTGCGGACGCATTAATTAATGTTTCGTGGCAACAAAGTGTCCTCTTAAGCGCATTAGTGGTTTTCATTTCGCTTATACGTGTTCTCCTTTCGCTTTATTATTGGTTCGAACTAATTCGGACTAGTCGTCCGAGTTGCCTTTTAAGCAAAGGGTCGGACTGAAAATCAGCGCCATGGTAATTAATTTAATACATTAATATTTTACCATGGCATACGCTGAGTCCAGATCCCATTCGCAATGCATTGTTCCAGCACAGATTTTATGTATAAAGTCAAAATGTATAAAAATAATGTATTTTTTTTGTTTTGGTAAGCTTGGCTGGCTGCAACCCTTTTTGCGTCCCACTGCTGGGCACGGGTCTCTCCCCCTTATTGGGGAGGCCTGGAGCTTACTCCACCAAGCTGCTCCAATGCGGGTTGGTGGAGATGCGGGTTACTGGCCAACCCGCTGTCGGATGTTTTCAAACCGCCCATAAGGCCTCCGACATGGTTTAACGACTGTTATCTATCGATAACAACCGGGACCGACGGCTTAACGTGCCCTCCGAAGCACGGAAACGCGCATGAAATTTTTTGCCACTAGCGGTCACCCATCTCACACCCGACCGCGCCCGTTTGGCTTAACTGCATAGACCGCTTGCGTTCTATGCTAGCCGCCGAGCCATGCGGGCTTCTTCTTCTTTCTTTCTTCCTTTCTTCGTATTTGTACCAATGAAAATAAACAAGGGAATCGGAAACTATTATTGTGCAATTTTTCCGATAAGCATAATGTCTATCTATATATTAAGTAACAACTGAATTTTAAAACAATGTCTCGGAAGATTTTCCTCCTATTTTTTGGGCCAAATTTTGGGCAATATCAGGTTATTTTAACGAACCACTCCTTTATTTACGTTATTAAGATCTTTCTCCTTTACGCTGTCGAGAGCCATTATTGCGAAGTTGCAGGTACTGCACTTTGTATAAATCTTCAATGTGTGCCTTGGGCGTCGTAGTCACTAAATGAGGCATACTGTACCCGTACCTGGAAATTTTGCTTTAACTAAGCTTGAAATGCTTATGAAATTGCAGTAAAAATAAAAAATACCTATTTTATTGTATACCTTAAATTTTAAGGCATGCTTCGATCAAATTATTCTTTTATCTGAGAAGGTTTCAAGAAGTATGGCCGCAACCCTTTTTGCGTCCCACTGCTGGGCACGGGTCTCTCCCCATTATTGGGAAGGCCTGGAGCTTACTCCACCACGCTGCTCCAATGCGGGTTGGTGGAGATGCGGGTTAGTGGCTAACCCGCTGTCGACGTTTTCAAACCGCCCATAAGGCCTCCGACAAGGTTTAACGACTGTTATCTATCGACAACAACCGGGACCGACGGCTTAACGTGCCCTCCGAAGCACGGAAACGCGCATGATTTTTTTTGCCACTAGCGGTCACCCATCTCACACCCGACCGCGCCCGTTTGGCTTAGTT
Organism: Pyrgus malvae; assembly: GCA_911387765.1. Taxonomy (NCBI): domain Eukaryota; kingdom Metazoa; phylum Arthropoda; class Insecta; order Lepidoptera; family Hesperiidae; genus Pyrgus; species Pyrgus malvae. Next base: position 18,047,920 of record OU426958.1, read on the forward strand.
GCATAGATCGTTTGCGTTCTACGCTAAGCGCCGGGCCATGCGCGCTTCAAGAAGTATATACTTTGAGAAGATCCATAAGTTTAAAATACTACTGGATTTGCAGCAAAAGTTAAATTTCCTACTTCATATGCCTTTAATTTTGAGTTGCAACAATTATAATTTGCATTGTTTTATTTTAATCAATCAATTCCTTTATTTACGCCATTAAGACCTTTGCCCTGCTCTTCTCAACAGCCAGTATTTACAGTTACTACAGTACAGTACTTGTTTAAATCTACAATTTGTGCCTGGGTCGTCAGAGATTACACTTTTTTGCGAAACCTACATAATAACACCAAACATTTACGTGTCAGTTAAGGATCGGCCAACGGCCACAGCCAGGGTGAAATCAGCAAGTCGAGACAACACTTATATAATATTTTAATAAACCCAATGTTAGGAGTTTACATAATTAGCCTAACTTAACATACTTTCCTATATAATTATTTAATCTAGCCTACATCTAAGGTGGGTGAGACCCGTCCAAAGTTAGGTACGGGAATGCACGTTCGTGGGAACGATGCGCGACACTTGCACGGCATCAGATGTCGCCAACGTCAGCACTTTAACTTATCTATATTCACAGAGTCACTTTGTCCGTACGTAACATGTCTATTTTTGAACATCTCAATTATGTAGTTTGTATTAAGCATGTAACGGCACGAAACAACGGTAACATAAAATGCTGACCATGCAAGATAATGCAACAGCGAACATTGTAAACAATATAATACCTACGTCACACACAATAAGAAGACGTATCCCGAATTACGCAATCAAAGTTTCCTAGATTCTCAGCATATATACAAATGGTCCGAAGTTAACATTCGAACCACGGTCCCCAGGCAGTGACATTGCCTGGTGGGAGATCTCGCCTTTTCCTGCACATTGGTGACTATCGACAATTGAAGAAGTCTACTGCTGACCATACCGCAACTGTAACGGCACCTTCATTCACGAAATTCCTACGTGACCGTCCAGATGTCTTATCAGATAATTCTCGAATTATTCGACGTTCTTTAGCATGTACAAGGAGTCATAGAGTTAAGCCAGCAGCAAAGAGCACAATGAACAGGTTCCACGTGCAGCCTCACAAAAAGCGCCTTGGTTCCTTCATCCTACAACGCTCAAGTTCAGCGATCCGCAGCACGCAGCAGAAGTTTCTGGGTTTCCCTCCCGTACTAGCATACGCTTCGCATCATTCCGGCACAAGCCGACATAACGACATTGGCATACGAGGGATACGACATCATCCCAAAGCTAGGCCTGGTCTAAAATAGGGATAGTAGCGGCGCGATACCTTCTGTAAATTGACCGCGCGCCGCACATGAAAATAAAACGCAGGCAGTGGCAGTGGCACATTGCCTGACGGGAGATCTCACTTTTTCCTACACAAGTTATTTATTTGAAGGAACAATCCCTTTATTTACGTTTTTAACAGGATCCGCCTTGCCTCTGTCGAGAGCCATTGTACTGCGAAGTTGCAGTTACTGCACTTAGTTTAAATCTTCAATATGTGTCTAGGGCGTCGTAGAAACTAAATGATATAATACTGTTCATACCCCTACCTGGATGTGTTGTCTTACCTAAGCTTCAAATGCTAATATGCTTTTCAGCTATAGCATTGTCTGCTACTTTATTGTTTACTGAGAAATTTCAGAGCATCATAGAAGCAAAATGAATCTTAAATTTTTATTTCCACTACGTTTAAAGTATGTATTCCACAGTCTGTCATAAATGAGCTAATTTTAATGTTAGTATTAAAATAATTACCTTCAGACTTATTAAGGAGATTTTGCGACCATGTAATTTTTCAGTTTTTTTTAATTACACTCATCATTCTAATTTCAGCTTCTCCAGGAATATAACCCGGGACCCTTCGATTGGCAGTCCGGCATGGTAACCATTGGTGGCCACACGGGTCGTCAAAAAAGTTTAGTCGGATATAAATAATCATGTCAAAAAAGATATTTAGAAGTTTTAGGAGCCAATATTTTTAGTCAATTATTTTATAATCTAAACAATATTTACAACAAGTAGAAGAAAATAAATAAGATAATCATATTCAGCGTAGGACTAGGACTTAAAATAGCGTATGAAATAAAACGTTTTTCTTTTGATTTGTTTACTTTTTTATTAAATATTTTAATATCCATAATTTGTTTACCGTTAATTTCAATTTTTCATTTTTTTACTATTGTGTAACTACGCCAAAATTCAAAGGAATTGCTCCATGACCGTGGTTAGCGCATCAGCGATACGTCCCATACAAGTTTTACCACCAATATGAGTTACTTTTATAACCGCTAAATATATTTTTTTTAAATCAATTTATAAATATTATAATATTTCAACTTTATTCCCTTAATCTTTATAAAACTGATTGCAGATCATGGCCCTGTAAGCATGAATAAAGCTTACACTTAAATTTGTTTAGTTTTAGAAATTGCTTGCATTGTTTTGAAAATAGAACTAAGTTAGCGAACGCCGAGTTGCTTTAGTTCTGCATTCATAGTTTAAGTTAGTAGTATTTGTAGCAGTTAGAATATACCTATACATACATGTAGTTGAAAGTTTATGGTACTATATTTAGATATTATTATATTCAGTTCATTTTTTTAGTGTATCTTTGAGTAATCTCTAATAATCTATAATATTGTTTGTTGTGAAATCATTCAAAAACTACTACACCAATATTTAAAACTATTTTACTAATAGGAGGCTACATAATCATGATAAATTATCTGTTATTCTTTCGATTTGATGTTTTATCTGTGCATTGATAGTCAATCAGTCAAACACTAAATATTATTCTTAGTCTAAGACTAAATTAGTCTTCCTTTTTTTATAATCACGTCACACGATCAGCTGTCCCGAGTGTCCATCATCGACTCATAGCCATTCTATTATCTCAAATATATAAATACTCGTATTCTTTTTTTAAAAAGTTCTGGGAGTTTTACCGTCACTTTTTTTCTCTCAGCTCAACATCTAGGCCGAAACGGGCAACGAAAGGCGATGACCGAGAAAAAAATATTCATTAAGCGAATATTTTGTAATCCTAATATCAAATAAATTTTTCTTTCTTTCTGTCTTTCTAATACTAGCTAATTATATGCGACTTAATTCGGTTTCCTCTGAGAATCCTATTTTTTTTTCAAATATTATCTTAGGGAACAAGTTACATCCTATTGATAAGTGTCTAAAAATACGCAGAATATTTTATAAGAAATGTTCAAGCCGTTTCGGAGGAGTACGGCAACTAACACTGTGACACGAGAATTTTATAAATATTATTTATATAGAACAAGAAGATAATAATTTAATAAAAATTATAATTATAAAGAAAACTAAAATATTTATGTCATATACCCGTGGTAATTAACGTACTCAATTAATAATTTTATTAAGAAGATTAAAGATACTTAATTATAAAGAACTGGGTCACATGATCGTAAAATAACGAGGAATTTTTAATTAAATGGAGAAATATGGACTACGCTAGAGGTCGTTAAATTTAATAGCAATATGTTTTATAGGAGAATGATATAAAATCTACTTAATGACTTTAATTTTTTTAACCTGAAGCTTATATTCATTACCACATTATTCATAATTTTGCAAATGCATTATAAGGTTGTGTGACAAGTGCCATTATCTTTTACTATTTTGTCGTGATAGTCGAGATGAGTGCCACCTTTTTTGCGTCTCGCTACTGGGAGAGACACGTGGTCTCTGCCCATTATTAGGGAAGCCTGGAACTTCACCACGCTACTCCAATGTGGGTTGTTGAAACGTGATGGAGATGTTATACATGATGATGTGTAAACATCAATTTTATAAATTATTGTTAAATTATCATTATTCTATTGTTGTGACATTGTTTTATTTAATAGTAATATTGCTTATAATTATTTTGTAATATTGATTGAATTTTAATTTATGCGTGTATTCTTGTTATTGTCATAATTATTTTATTATTACCAAACACAATGAATCACAATTAATTAAGTTGCTTGTGTTAATTAGTGTAATTGGTGTAATCGTTCTAATTAACAATAAATTAAATAAATAAAAATAGATTTTTTATATCTTAAAGTCATTATACTTAAATATATGCTTCCAACCCGTAATTTGGCCTCAGAGTATCAAAGGTACTTACTCATTAACGAGAGTCTATACCTGTGATGCTCTAAGAATTTAGCGTATCTCACTGTCATTATTGTTATTTAAAAACATTTCTTCATATCTTTTATTTTGAAATAAAACCTAAACTATTATATATCTGTGAATATCTCTACGATAGAGACGTCAGTATTGTTAGCAAAACGCTTGTTACAATTTGACTCACGTATGAAGCAGAGATCGGCGCAACAACATGACAGTGAAGAATATTCTAGCTTTTGGCTCTTATTCATTCCTCACGACTTTTGAGTCGGAGTCAGTCGATGTTAATGACAGTTAATGGTTGTATCAAGGCCCCGCAAAAATCTTTATTATTTTATTGTAATGTAATAAGTATTGGGTGCGTCACTTTTTATTAAACTCTAACCAAAAATAAGTAAAGAACCCGTAACAATCGTTGTTCAACCATCACGACCATTTTTAGGGTTCCGTAGCCAAATGGCAAAAACGAAACCCTTATGGATTTGTGACGTCTGTCTGTCTGTCTCTGTCTGTCCGTCCGTATGACACAGCCCACTTTTTTCCAAAACTATAAGAACTATACTGTTGAAACTCGATACGTAGATGTATTCTGTGAACCACATTAAGATTTTCACACAAAAATAGAAAAAAGCAATAAATTTTGAGGGTTCCCCATACTTAAAACTGAAACTCAAAAAAATTTTTTTTCACCAAACCCATACGTGTATGGATAGGTCTTCAAAAATAATATTGAGGTTTCTAAAATCATATTTTTCTAAACTGAATAGTTTGCGCGAGAGACACTTCCAAAGTGGTAAAATGCGTGTCCCCCCTTCTTCTTTTCAACTTCTAAAATAAGAGAATGATAAAACTAAAAAAAATATATGACGTACATTACGATGAAAACTTCCACCGAAAATTGGTTTGAACGAGATGTAGTAAGTAGTTTTTTTAATACGTCATAAATCGTAAACCACAATTTACCTTTCATTCAATCTTAATGCAATAATTTCTATGGATAACCAAAGGCAATGATGTATTTCTGTTGCCGCTATTGTTATACAAATACTAAAAATAGAATAAAATATATATTTAAGGTATAGAGCCCATACAATAAACATGATTTTTTATAGATAATGGTACGGAACCCTTCGTGCGTGAGTCTGACTCGCACTTGGCCGGTTTTTTCTTCAAAATAAAATCATTGGAAAACTACTACATGGCAAAAGAAACATGCAACTAAGCTTTTTTGGATGAATCAATGCAGGTTGTACCACAATCCAAATCAAATGTCCATGTTTACCATCCAACAATATGACGAAAGTGGGTAAATGATTGACCATTTCGGGTAAGCTTTATACCGTCGGTGGCTATTACCGATTGGTAAAAGGCGTTCAAACTTATCTGATGCCTCAACATGAATAGTTTTCAAATCGATCAATCATTGTGGCAGCGTATTGGAGTACGCTCCACTTTATTTACATGCAGAGTGAAAAATGAGAGCAGCCAAGTTAAACAATATACTATTAGATTCGTCGTAGTCGTGATCTGTAAAGGAAATTACATAGTCTTCAGCTTATTCTAGGAATCACTCAAGGGACATTATTTTTTGGTATCGCTGCCTCGTAAAAAGATTTATGGACACACTAGAGGCTTTTGAAATAATATATTCGTTTCAGGAATAACATTAAGAGGCGTAATGTTCCCAGATGTTGTCCCGCATTTTTTTGATATCATGTCATGTCCTTTGTTGCGTAGCTCTTACATTATTAAACAAGGATTAGATTGGAAACTCGACTTCTAAACTGATTAGACTTACATGAGACGACCATCAGTTTTTGGAATAATAATAATAATAGACGTTATACATTCATAGCCCCACAGAAATGTAATTAATACCCTGTGTCGTGGGTACCATGGACACATTTTTTTTTCAACCTTTTTTTATGTCCCACTGCTGGGCACAGGTCTCTTCTCACACAATTGAGAGGGATTTAGGCCATAGTCCACCACGCTGCCCAAGTGCGGATTGGTGGACGTCATGCTTTCGAGAAATTGTGAATTTCTCTCAGGCATGCACGGCGATGGAGAACATCGTAATCAATGAAATATCACGATATTTTCCATCACCGTGAAGCAGCGATAAATTCGCACATTACAAATTTATTTGTCAGAGGTACGAGCCGAGGATTTGAACCTGGGTTCGGTTGCGTCCAAGACCACGGTTTTTTACCACTCGGCTATCGCTGCTCCTGGACACATAAAAAGACACAAACACCCAGACCGAGAAAAGAAATTAAAACTCATCTTTCAAATTTTTGTTTCGCCGGGAATTGGCAGTCCGGCATGGTAACCATTGCGAAACGCGGGTCTTTAAATCGCATTTTGGAATAGCAGCGTAACTGCATACGATCACAGGCAAGACTCAGACCTGTTTGAGGTTGTGTGTGAGGAGATGTACGAACATTGCCCGCAGTGCTTGCTTAACACCATATAACCTGATCAATTTGGTTTTAAATTTTAGTGACTTTGGTAATAACCAATGATAATATGATAATATGATAAAATAAATATATTTTATCATATTATCATGCTTTAAAAAGGCAGTGATAGTTTAATTGTTTACATAGTGGTCATTTATATCTAGAAACCTTAAAGGTAAGTAAAGAAAGTCACCATACTCCTTATATTCATTTCGAAATTCCATCAGTGTATTCATATTGTGAGAATGACCGATAATCGTTGGGAAAGAAATGTATTCGAATAGTAATCACGTATCGATAAAAGAAGAGCAGATCGCCAACCAACCAGCCAGTCAAATAGCTGGCCTATTATGTTCAGCAGTGGACTTCCGAAGTCCGATGGACGGATGGATGAATGAAATGGAAAAAATCTTTCCAAAAGAAACGAATAATGACGAATAATAAAAATATATAACCAGGTAATATTTATTTCGAAACAGAAAAATCCTATAGCGAAAAATTGAATTTGTGGCTTCCATTCCGGCCAGTTATTTTGTAATTGAAATATCTTCAGGGCAAAAAAGCTCGGTGGCGATTTAAATTTCATTTTATTTGTTCCGTTTGATTTTGGTATTACAATATTTGAATCATAAAATATTGTTTGGTCTTGAGATAAAGATTTGACCTTTGTTCTTGACTTTTGTTATTTTTATTTTATTTTATGTGAATGATACCGCAAGTGAGCATACAGGCCACGTGGTGTTGGTGATAGCTGCAGCCAATGGTCGAATGTAGCTGCGCTGCTTGTCCAGAGGTTGATAGCCAACCTACCAAATAATTTAGGGGATGTAACATATATATTTTACACTGAGTTTTTAAAAGACATAATTGAAATCCAACCTCTCGATATGGGTAGGTATATATGATGCGATATGGGTGATATAGGTACCCAAAGCTGACGATCGGAACCGATCTGAAATATAAATAAATAAATATTTTAATTTTAATTTATAAAAGGCACAACATGGGACAAATAAAAATAATAGTAAAATAGATGTTAATGTACATTTCGTAATTATGTTATAGTTAAGTTTTATCCTTTTATATTTTTATCATTGTATATTTGCATACCTCATGAAGGTAAATATGGCGAACTAAATATATATAAACAACTTTGTAAACACCCATATTTGTGAAAATAATTGCTTGTCTTTGTCTCGATATTTTTAAATACTTACCTGTTCGTTTTCCTGCCTAATTTTAAATACAAAAATGTCCCCATATTTCACGAACCAAAGGAAAGCTTACAAAGTCCAAAGCATTGAATTGAATATTTCATGTATACATTTGTTAATCGGAAAACTTCTGTCCCTTTAATTTCGAGCTCTGAAGAAAGTTTTAAAAGCAATATTTAGAACGTTCAGAAGGTCAGAGAACGCCCAAAGGGCACTGAAGGGTCTTGCGAACTTTTCCATTTAGCTTTTGTTGTCACGTCCCATTTGCATCAAATACAAATGAAATATTGTTGTTCCATATTTTAAGTTATCGACAAACATAGATTTATTATGACTGACCGATATAAATTGTATGATACGATTTTGTACTTAATCATTTTGAAATGATATAATTTGAACTAATAATCTAATTTCCATAATGGTTTGAGAAACAGTTAAATGGATATAACAATAATAATAATAAAATCTTTATTTCAAATAAATAATGTAGTTTAAAGAACTAAAAAAACGCTTTTGTGAAAATACGAACTAAAAAGTAAAAAATAAGAATTATCAGCCGTTCCTCGTATTGTTTTATTTATTTTGATGATCCTAGTTAGGACTTTAATGTAAAGTTATGAGATTAGTGTATTGTTGTAAAAGTAAGTGAAAATGAAAATAAATAAAAAATACAAAATTATCGTGAAAAACCTTACAAAGATAAAAAAGCAAATCATTAATATCAATAACATAAAATATAATATTCACATTATCCATTTGTATATTGAAAAAACTTCTGCTCCTTAATTTTGTTGTCCGCAGAAACTTTTACAAGGTATCATTTAGAAGGTCAGTGAACGCCCAAAGGGCACTGAAGGGTGTCGTGAACTTTTTCATTTTACTTCTGTTTTCACGGTTTTTAAGCCTATATACCAATTGTCGAAATTGTAAGTGACCGCGTATACAAAACGTATATGTTATAAAATAATTAGGTGCTCAAAGCTGATGACGGCAAACCTCGAATGGTTCAAATAAAATAAATTATTATAAAAAGTACAAAATTGGGTTTAGGGCTAATTAAGTAATTAAAACTATAAAAATGTAAAACTACTTTAATGTTTTTTATGTACCCTTCTTTAATAATCATTTTAAGAATTTAAGTTTAAATTTAGTCATTAAAATTAATTACCTACTTTATTAAATTAAATGAAAATTTGTACACCGTAAGGGGTAAATATGAAATATTTTATGTAACCTTTTTTCTCTCATAATTTTCATTTCATTTCATTTATGTTTTACAAATAAATGAAACGTACGGTAGGTAGTATTCAAGCAGTATTTCAATGTAAATCCCTAATGACAAATTTTACGGGTAAAACAGAATGAGATATCATGACAGATAACGACGACCTAAGTGGCGCATTGGTTATAATGACGGACTGCTGATCCGAAGGGACCCGGGTTAAATTCCGAGCGAAGCAGAAAAAATGATAAGCTTAATTTTCTGTACTCGGTATGGGTTTGTGTGTTTCAGTTATCATGTGTGCCCATGGTACCCACGACACAGGGATACAAGACTGAGGCTAAGAGTAAGTAACATTATAAGGATTTACACTAAAACTTTTCGACAGGCTACCACCCTTGTCCCTGAAGTCCGATAAAGGGTTGAAAAGTAACATAACGGAGGCAAAACTTTTAAAGGCTTAATGAGTCACATTTCAGTAATTGTTTGCTTTACGTGATTTCTGCCTCCAAGCTTGTTTCGGAGGGTTGGGGCCGAAAAAGTAGACGGATGTTTGTGTGTATTTTGTTGTGTATGTTTATGTTAAACAGTTGAGTATTTTTACCGGAAAGTTGAAAAAAACATTGGTGTGGTGACGCTTGCCGTAGCGACGGCTCGCCACACTCATTTGAAGCAGTTAGAAATTAATATTGATTTTTGTATTACATGAAAATAAATGTCTATTTAATAAAAAGTCGTCATCCCACCAGATGTGGCTGAATGGCCACCCATCCTACTTTTGACTGCACTCGACATTGCTTAGCTTTGTTGACACCCATCCTTTTCAATATGCTGTGTTTAGTCGTAAGTAAGTCGCTGTCGTAATATTGTATTTTATGCATGCTTCCACAGGGCCACATAGTTAGGAGGACTGACAACCGGTGGGGAAGAAAGGTCCTTGAATGGTGACCACGTCTCGGCAAAAGGAGCACCGGCCGCCCTCCAACCAGGTGGACCGACGATATGAAGAAGATAGCGGGAAACCGCTCGATTCAGAGGGCGCAGGACCGGACGGAGTGGCGAACATTAGGGGAGGCCTATGTCCAGCAGTGGACTCTAAAAGGCTGATGGATGGATGGATGGATGGATGCATGCTTACATTGTACGTACACGATGTTTCACATGTACAAGGCGTCGCAAAACGACTCGTTTTTTTGTGTATTTTTAAGTTTTATCAGATAAGGTGTTGGTGCAAAAATATGTAGGTATGTTTCCGCAGTTTCATTTACTGCACCCACTTTTTTCGCGAAGCAATTCTATTGTGTTTGGGTGGAAGAGTTGCTGGTTAGACTAACTACAGACTTGCCTTCGGAGAAGCATGGCAACGGCATTAGATCACAGGCAAGACTTAGTCTCGCCTGTGGTTGTATGCCGTATGCCGTGCCTTGGTCGTATTATTAATTTATTATTATGGTCGTATTTAAATTTCCATGGACTAAAGCGACCACACCAGGTGGCCTGCATACTCGTCTGCTGGAAATTAAAAAAAAAGAAATTTGGTTTTTCTAAGATCGAAAAATATTTTTGATAAAATATTTGTTTTTTTAATTTTGCAGGTAAAATTAATAAAAATAAGTAAATATAAATTGCTTGTTTGGTCGAAAGAAGTTACTCTCTGGAATTATTTCTGTTGCTAAGCAATTATATTGTGATTCAATGAAAACATTTGCCGGCCAGATTTACATGAAGCGACTGTAGTTCGGTCTCTGGATTTAGTTTTAATATATAAAACTAGCCTTCCGCCAGCGGCTTCGCCCGCGTGGACCCATTTAATGGGTCACCGTAGGATAAAAAATTGCCTATGTGCTATTCCAGGCTTCATTGCTATATTAAAATCATAGGCGTTTAGCCAGTTGCTTCAACCGCCTTGACCGTATTTCCCGTTTTCACGTAGGAATAAAGCATTTTCCCGCAGTAAAAAGTAGCCTATGTAATTCAGGGCGAATGTAGCTTTCTAATGGTGAAATAATTTTTGAAATCGGAACAGTAGTTTTTGATTTTATTCATTACAAACATACAAAAATACAAATCTCTCATCTTTATTATATTAGTACAGATATGGCATCTGTTCAGTGGAAAAGGGACAATTAATCAAAGCACAATCGCTTCATACATTTATCATTTATCATATGCCGCGGTTTTGGGATTCCATTAGAGAAGTCATTTGTAAGAGATCATTGTTCCATACCTTTGTAACAGATCCACATCTGTTAATGTTGGATATTAATTGACGTCTTTCGGTGTGGGCTTTGTGTGTGGGATAAAGGCTACGATATATAGATACGAGTATCTATATTTATATGAATTTTATTATACCTATTTGTATTTCATTATAATAGTTTTCAATTTTTCTAAACACCTGTATTATAAAATATTCATAAAAAATATTACGGCCATTTTAAACGACTAAATTAGATTGGACTTTTATTGAATTTTGCTTGAGATATAAATAAATATTAACATATTTAAAATGAAAATGATAATATTTTATTTGCACAAATATATATGAAAAAATGTTTTACAAAATATTTAGAACTCTATATTTACCCCTTAGGGTACAAATGTGAATTTAAAAATTTTTTTTTTTTCAAAAATTATCAACGTAAAATTTATATTTTAGAGCCAAGTTTTCAATCCCGAGATAAATGTATCACTCAGTTAATCTTAATCAATTACGATGACAGCGATAACAATTTTATTATTCGACGAATACTTTCTGACGAATACTAATCAGGGGATTGAAAAATCGCCCCTTAATCTGTTATCAGCTTCACATACAGGAAAGTAACCAAATATGAGCTGAGTGAGTGAGTAAGTTAGGCCGTCGGGCCCGGTTGCTGTTGATAATGACAGTTGTTAAACCTTGTCGGGTGGCTTATGTGCGGTTTGAAAACATCCGACTCCACCAATCCGCATTGGAGCAGCGTGGTGGAGTAAGCTCCAGGCCTCCCCAATAACGGGTAGAGACCCGTGCCCAGCAGTGGAACGCAAAAAAGGTTACAGCAGATTGGTTGCTTTCGATTGAATTATCAATAATTTAAGTGTGTTATCAAGAAAAATTAACAAATAAGTTTCATTCTGCTCTTTCTGACATGAAGCGTTTCTTTTCCAGCTTTGGTGAAAAGGTGTAATTGGCCAGAATTAAACGAGACGGCCATTAATCTTTAGAATAGCAGCACATCTGCATACAACCTCAAATGAAATGAAAAGTAATGAAAGAACTCGGTACATTTTTGGATGCAGCGGTCGCTGCTGCATTAGGTGTTATTTGGTCACTAAATGAGGCCTGAATGCTTGCCTACTAATCCTAAATGGATTAAAATAACAAACAAAAAGCTTAATATAGCTGTCAGCTGTCAAATAGCTAACTATACGCTCTCGAGTAAATTTTAATTTAAAAATATAATAACCCAATAATTTATAAATAATACGTTATAATATCAATATTTAGTTAAAGTTCTAAACGTGAAAGTGTTATCCAGTGTAAATATTTCGTAAATCATAAGAAAACTGTGCGTAAAACCAGTGACTGTATAGTGCGTCGAAAGTTAAATAAAACGGATCTAAACATAGTGCAACATTAGTTTACGGATATTAATTACAAAATTATAGTGCTGTATTACGTTTTCCAGCTACTTTATAACAAAATTTAGTAAAACAATGATATTGTGATCAATTCAACAATCGTATAATTTGCTAGCAAAGCGAGGGTGTGCGTAAAATCATAATTGTCATACGTAAATTCCATAGACGTGTTCAGTTAATGTCAAGGTTATACTTGTTATCGAAACGATCAGCTGACGTGAGTTCGATCCTTTCAATAGTGGTTATAGAGTGTTAGTTATTGCGACTTTTTCGATTTTCTTTTTTTAATTCTTATCAAAAATAGATTATAATAAATAACAAAATAAAACAAATAAATAATATTTTGTTCATAATAAAGTTATAAATATTTGTATGATAACTTTTCAAAGTTATTAAAAACATTTAATAATTCACATAATATTACGCAGTTAAAAAGTTACAATATTACAAATCATTAACGTCACGTGCATTGCCCAGCATTACACAATTTCTTATCAAAGAAATTCGCTGACTAGTGTTGGAAGACACCGCACAGGCGGCGCCTTATAGCTGTCACTAGCAGCAACATCAGCGTGATTAGAATGATTTTGTAATAACTCTGCTTCATAAAATTTTAATAACCTTTCTGTATTAGTAAACATTTTGCATTCTTTATATTAAGTAATAATAAAAAATGAGTTCAGAAAACGTAACTGTAAGAAAACTACAAAGGTCAAGTTCATTGCGCGATATATCCATGTCAGTTTCAGAATCAGATATCTTTGAACAAACTGTGTTAAGCTTACCTAACACATCACTGGAAGAGAATCAACACATAGTTCAGGAACTTAGTCAAAAAATAGATCAGCTCACCGTAGAGCTGCAAAGCGCCCATAAAGAAATTGATAACCTTAATTTAGAAAATAAATCTCTAAAAAATGAAGTTGAGAACTCAAAAAAAATCATAGAAATATATAAAAAGGTAACTCAACAAGAGGAAAATTGCAGTACTCCGTTCTCTATGAGAAAGCGAAAAAAACAAAAAATATCCGCAAACAATAGTCCCATAACAAAAGAATCATATGAAAACTTTAGTTCGGCATTAACCACTCCTATTAACGGTACCCCAGATCCTAAACTAAATACAATCACCCAAACGCAAATAAAAGTTCCCAAACTAACATGTCAAATAAATAAAACTAAAGCTAAGAGGAAAATTGAAACAAACATTATTCATTCTGCAGCGATAAATAAAACGTCAGAAACGTCTAGTTCATCTCCAACTGAAATAAATGTCGAATCTAGCCAATCCACTACACTTATACAGAGCACGTCCCCTATGGAATCAAATAAAAATTCACCGGTCGAAAAACAAAATAATCGAATCTTTAACAAAACTCAACCAATTAGTACAAATGAAATAAAAAATAAAGTACTAGTTCTTGCAGACCAACAGGGCCGCAATATTCAAAATTTATTACAAAAATTACTTGGTCTAAAATATAATGTCACATGTTTTTGGAAACCAGGTGCGCAAATGCAGGAAGTAATGAATAGTTTAAATAATGAGTTAGCCAACCTAACTAAAAATGATTATGTTATTATAATCGGGGGGACAAACGACACTAACCCCTATAAATTCACCCTTAACATAAATAACTGGCTTCAGAATAAAAACAACACTAATATTATATTTTGCGAAGTCCCTTACAATAAATATTTAAATGAACAAAAATTAAACTACGACCTAAGATTTACATGTACAAAACTAGACTATGCATACTTTTTAGATTTAGAATACAGTAGGTATATACCGAAGGGAACTTCACGTACGACTAATTTATGTAGGCTTTTACTTAGGCAAATACTACACATTGATTATAAGGCTAGGTATTTAACATTTAATCGCAGAAATAAGGGAAATACAATCGCAAAACGAATTGATAACAGTACACAAACAGAGTGTCCACATAGTAATATTGTCAAATTAGATAAGCAAACTCAAACAGAGGACTCTGAAAGTCATGAACCGTTTTTTCGTGTATAATAATATTAATATTTTGCATCAAAATATAAACGGCTTAATAACGAAATCCGATGAGTTAGTAGTATCATTAAATCATTTGTATCTCAAAAAAATATCGATCGACGTCCTTTGCATTACAGAGCATAACATGATACGATCGGATATTGAATTTCTTAATATTCCAAATTTCACCCTCATATCCTATAGCTTGAGAAGTAATAGAAATGGCGGATCTTGCATACTTGTTCGCAACGAACATAAATGTCGATGTATACAAGAAATTGAAAAATTTAATATAACGAACGTTATAGAATGCAGTGCCACAGAACTAATTGAGCATAACGTAATAATTGTTTGCATATACAGGGCACCAAAGATCAATACAGAAGTAATGGAAATTTTCTTTAACAAACTCAATGGTATCCTTAATAAACTGTGTTATAAAAATAAAAAATTGTTGTGTGTGGCGACTTTAATATAGATATACTGAAAGATAATAGAACAACAATAGAATTTAAAAGTATTTTAGAGAGCTACAATCTTAAACTGAGTATCAACACACCAACACGGTTTATTAGCAAAACGTGTATCGATAATATTGCCCATAACATACAGGGCGCTAAGTCTGACGTCATCGAGCTGGCCTTATCGGATCATACAGCTCAAATTATAAAATGTCCAGTTAAAAAAAGCTATTTTGTAAAATATTGGTTCTCTTTCAAGCGGGATTTTAGTACCGAAAATGTAAATAAATTTATAGAATGCTTAGGGAGTTTGAAATTTCAAGAAGTATATACATGTAGTGATACCAATGATGCTTTTAAGATATTTCACGAATTATTTGTATTATTTTACAATTTATGTTTTCCTGTTATAAAAGTAAAAAATGTTATTAGAAAGCGCCCTAGTTGGCTCTCTAAAGGTATAAGAAAGTGTTCTAAGATTAAAAGAAGTCTATTATGGGAATATAGGAAATCTCGCGACCAACTAGCAAAAAATAAGTTTACTGCGTATTCAAAAAAATTAAAGGCTATTATCAAGTTAACTCAAAAATCCCAAAATGACTATTTTATTAAAAACGCACAAAATAAAACAAAGGCCACATGGAAAATTATCAATAATAATACTAGCAACATTCCTAAGAAAACAATTAATAAAATAAAAATAGGCAACTACATTGAAACAGATCCAGAAACAATCGCAAAGGAGTTTAATAATTTCTTTTTAAAACAAGTTGAAGAACTAAGTGACCGTAATATTCGAACAAACAAATATAATATTAACTATAAATATTCTAACTCGTTTTTCCTTCGGCCTACAACAAGTGACGAAATAATTAAAGTAATAAAGGGTCTAAAAAACACAAATAGCACAGGTTACGATGAGATATGCACAAAAATAGTAAAACAGGTATCTAATATAATTGCACCCGTATTGACCTATATTATTAATTTGAGTATTGAGACTGGTATATTTCCTGATAGATTAAAAGTAACTATCATTAAACCAGTTCTTAAAAAGCCAAATGAACAAGATATGGCGTCATATAGACCTATAGCACTTGTACCAATTTTTTCTAAAGTATTTGAGAAAATTCTCTATAATAACTTATATTCATATATCGAAAAATTTTCTATTCTAGCTGACGAACAAGTAGGTTTTCGCAAAAATAAATCTATTAATTTAGCTATATATAATTTTTTGGAACAGATCATGTCTACGTTAGATAAGAAAAAACAAATCTCAGCTCTGTATAATAGTAAAACAGGTATCTAATATAATTGCACCCGTATTGACCTATATTATTAATTTGAGTATTGAGACTGGTATATTTCCTGATAGATTAAAAGTAACTATCATTAAACCAGTTCTTAAAAAGCCAAATGAACAAGATATGGCGTCATATAGACCTATAGCACTTGTACCAATTTTTTCTAAAGTATTTGAGAAAATTCTCTATAATAACTTATATTCATATATCGAAAAATTTTCAATTCTAGCTGACGAACAAGTAGGTTTTCGCAAAAATAAATCTATTAATTTAGCTATATATAATTTTTTGGAACAGATCATGTCTACGTTAGATAAGAAAAAACAAATCTCAGCTCTGTATATGGATATGACTAGGGCATTTGACTTTGTAGATCATGAGCTATTAATAGACAAATTAGAGAAATACGGCGTTAGAGATAATGCTTCACAATGGATAAAATCTTATTTAAGTAACAGAAAACAAATAACTGAAATTAAACGAGTTGACAATGAAACAAAAACGGAGGAAAAGTACTTATCTTAACCCAGGGATGTAGTATACGGGGTACCTCAAGGAAGTATCCTCGGTCCGTTGCTTTTTTTAATATATATTAATGATTTTCCAAAAGTCATCGAGCAACCAATGGTTCTCTTTGCTGATGACAGTACAGTTATATTTCCAAATGATAATCCAAGTACATATGAAACGAATATAAATAATGCCCTTGAATTATTAGTAGATTGGTTAAATAACAATAATCTTAAAATAAACCTTGAAAAGACAAATGTAATGACATTTAAAAATCGTATATCTTATGGGAGATCTGTAAATATCAATTATAGAGGTAAAACCATATGTGAAACAGAAAATATAAAATTTTTAGGCTTGTACATTGATAATAAGCTCACATGGAGACTACACATGGAACATGTATGTAAAAAACTTAACAAATTCTCTTTCGCTCCTTACAAATTGTCAAAAATAGTAAATAAATCAGCGGTATTAAGTGCGTATCATGCGTATGTTGGTGCAACTCTTAGGTATGGTCTTGTATTTTGGGGTAATGCAACGGGTATTGAAACAGTTTTTAAAGCGCAAAAAAAATGTATTCGGTCAATGTGTCAACTACGACAGACAGACACATGCAAGCCACACTACCAAAGTTTAAATATATTGACGCTCCCTTCGTTATATATCTATGAAATATGTGTAATGGTCAAAAACGACATTTCTAAATACAACACGTTAAACTCAAAAAGACATACAAATAAACTATGCGCAATAGCCTCTAAAACTAAACAATATCACAATAGCGTCTTTTGCATGGGACCAAAAATATATAATAATTTACCAGACTTTCTTAAAACCAAAAGTTATAACGAATTTAAAAGAGAACTAAAAACACATCTAATTAAAAAAGCGTACTATTCGGTCACTGAGTTTATTAACGATAAATAAATAAATTAATAAAATATAAGAAATAAAATAACATAAATAAAATGACTAATAAATAATTTTGTCCGCGGCATAAAAACCTGGGAGGTTTTTTTTTCGCCAGCTTTTTTTCCTCTCAGTGTACAAAACCCATCCTGGTGGGTGCCCAAAGCTGATGACGGCGAACCCCGTATGGTTCAAATAAAATAAATTATTATAAAAAGCACAAAATTGGGTTTAAGTCTAATTAATTAAAACTGTAAAATATAAAACTACTTTAATGTTTCTTATGTACCCTTCTGTAATAGTTATTTTAAGAATTTATGTTTACATTATGTTAAGTCATTAAAATAATTATTTTATTTAATATAATAAAATTTGTACACCCTAAGGGGTAAATATGGAGCTCTAAATATTTTGTAAAACCTTTTTCACCCATATTTGTGCAAATAAAATATTTTCATTTCATTTCATTTCATTTCATTTCATTAATCTGCCATATTAAAATAGGATTACCCTTATCTTTTACGGATATCCAAAAATATTCCCTCGAATAATACACTCCGATCACACAAAAAATATGACAATATCATTTCTCCCTCACACTTATTCAAACGCAATTTCGTCGCACACTTATAACGAATTCACAAAAGAATTCCGCCCAAGAACCCTCGAAAATAAAAGGCACCTAATTTTGTATTCATTCCACAAATTCTCTGTATGGGTGGGTAAAGAATTGTTAAGAATGATATTATTCTAACTAAATTAACGCAAGTTTATACAAGTAAAATTTTTCAGGAGTTTTGGAGTCACATTTTCTTTTTTCGGACTTAACATGGCGCCTTCAAATAAAACTTTTTATTGATGAAATGACTTTTATTTCCCCAGTAACATAAGTAGCCCTTAGGCTTAGAGCATCAAAGATACTGACTCACCCTTCAGTAGAGACAGCATAGCGCCTCGCTTCAATAAATAATTTTTGTGCCAAATCTGGTGCGGGGAAAGAACGCACATATTTTAATTTTGTCACACATTTACAAATATTCTTTCATCGCTGCAGACGCATACACTTTTAAATATGTCAATTTGAATTAACAACGTCATTTTCTATGCACCGTCAACACTGACACCGTCATACATAGACACACGAGTTGTATAACTAGAAGGCACATTGTGCATGGACGTTGGGACGAGGGGTTCGCCCGTAAAGGACACTCCTCTCTGACGGGTGTCATACCTGTCATACCTTGATGCTCATGCATGCTAAGGGCTTACCTTAGGTATTAACTATTTTGTAGAATAATGTTAAATTACCTGTGCCGACCATCGAGAAAGGAAGGATGATTGATGAAGGCAATCGTTTAACCTTATCCAACTGCGACTTAGCAATTACTTGACTTTGCATTTGGGCATTGCGTGAAGCCCAGCTTGCTTTGGGACGTTAAGTGGGTTAGGTTGGTTAAATGGCCATCAAGGTAAATGTGATCAAATTATTTCAATATATCAAAATTTTACAGTATCCTACGGGAGTAACAGCATACTCGAATCTTGAGGTAACGAGCATAATTATGAGAATGGCTGCAACCCTTTTTGCATCCCACTACTGGGCACGGGTCTCTGCCCATTATTGGGGAAGCTTGGAGCTTACTCCACCACGCTGCTCCAATGCGGGTTGGTAGAGATGTGGGTTAGCAGCCTACCGGCTATCGGATGTTTTTAAACCACTCATAAGTCCTCCGACAAAGTTTTATGACTGTTATCTATAGACAACAACCGGGACCGACGGCTTAACGTGCACTCCGAAGCACGGAAACGCGCATGAAATTTTTGCTACTATCGGTCACCCATCACACCCGACCGCGCCCGTTAGGCTTAGTTTCATAAATCGTTTGTGTTCTATGCTAACCGCCGGTCCATACGCATTATGAGAATAATTTCAGTTAAATTGAAAATAAAAATTGGGTATTTCTTTTATTTGAAGTCGTTTAATAAAGTGAACACAGCTTTTAACTTAGTCAAAAAATATAGCAAACTTCCGTAACACAGTTTACACAAGAATAACTTCGCAAACAAGAATAACGAACATTGTTGATAGCCGAAAAATACTGGAGACTGAACAGATGACTTCGTTACCTTGATTTACTTGCTCGTGTTTTTCACAAACATTACTTTCATGAATAACATCTGTTTGGAGATATTTTTTGCCGTAGGTCTGTGCATTTTTAGGGTTCCGTAGCCAAATGGCAAAAAACGGAACCCTTATGGATTCGTGATTTTTCCGAAACTATAAGAACTATACTGTTGAAATTCGGTACGCACCTAGATGTATTCTGTGAACCACATTAAGATTTTCACACAAAAATAGAAAAAAAAGCAATAAATTTTGGGGTTCCCCATACTTAGAACTGAAACTCAATATTTTTTTCATCAAACATAAATCGTAAACAAAAATTTACCTTTCATTTAATCTTAATGCAATGATTTCTATGGATAATCAAAGGCAATGATGTATTTAAATTCTGTTGCCGCTATTGTTATACAAATACTAAAAATAGAATGAAATAAATATTTAGGGGGGCTCCCATACAATAAACGTGATTTTTTATAGATAATGGTACGAAACCCTTCGTGCGTGAGTCCGACTCGCACTTGACCGGTTTTTTTATTCTTATTAAGGGATTTCGTGAAAATATTGGGATGGTTCAAAAGTTTTATATAACAACCTAGGCTTTAGTTCAACCAGCCAACGGTAAATGAAAGAAAACAAAGCAATATTTTACCGTAGAGGAAGTAATAAATACGTAAGTGACAAAATTCATATCCACAGTAACAACGACACTATTTACCTACATAGTAAATAAGATAATCAACCCATAAACACGTAAAAACTCCCTGATTCAGTTAACACAAGAATAACTTTGCAAAAGAAAATAACAAACACTGATAGCGGAGAAAATTACTCGAAGGCGATAACAGATGACTTCGTTACTATGATTTACTTGCTTGTTTTTCACAATATTACTTTCATGAATAACATCTATTAGGACAATATTTTTCGTAGGTCTGTGTGTATTTACCGTTATGTTATAATAGAATGTCGTAGAGATTATGAGTAAACTAGTAATCGTTTAACCTTTTTTAACCAGCTTATATAAGCTTGACCTCAAGCTGTCGTGTCGAATGTATGTGACGGAATTTTTTAAATTTTCTCTAGTGGGCGCCAGTGTTGTCTGCACTCAGAAATGAGAAAAATTAAAGCTCAAAGAATTACAGTACTCACAAAGGATCTTTGTGTCTCGGAACTTCGTGGAATTAGCAGCGCAGAGCCCAAAAACTGTTCAAAAGCAATCAAAATAATTTTCCGCACAGCACTCTACATGCGGAGTCGTTTGTCATAAGGTACCCAGCACCTTGGGAGAGGATAAATCCTTTCGGTGGCCTGCCTCTGCGCTTGGGGAGGACTCTGGGATCTCCAGTGGAATGCACCGGTGTCCACCGCGCGCGGCGCCTCATACGGGCCCATCTTCGGGAGAACAAATGAGCTATCCTGCACCTTTAAAAGGTTACGGAGGCATGCGGATGGATGGAGCTTCCACTCTCACAGCCCGCAACCCCAAAAATCCCCTTTTAGTCGCCTCTTGGGATCAGGCAGGGGATACCGTAGCACTATTCTTAACCCCCAAGCTACAGTGACTGTTGTGGTAGACCTAGCATGGCTTTGACAATTTGACAGTTAATGGCATTAACGGTAAATTAAAACATTGCGATACTTGACAACTTTTTTGACCTACACGAAAAACATTCTTATTCAAATAAACAACGGCAATATTTACCTAAAAATGAAGTGCATAAGAAAAACAACCCATTAAAATATAAAACTTCCCTGTTTTACTTTACAAAAGAATGTTTTCTCAAACCAGAATAACCAACATTGTTAACAGCGGAGAAAATTAGGTACTTACTGGGGTTTATAAATAATACATTATTATTTACTTTTTTCACAAATATAACATTTATGAATAACATGTTTGGAAAGAATTTTTCAAGTAGATGTATATTTGTGTGCTGAACACCTGTGTGACACATAGTTACCAATTATGATATTGCCGATCAGTAGTCTAAAAGGCAATCGTCCGTAAGTGTTTTGGGTTCGATTCCCGACTACGCAGAAATTCATAGTAATTTCTGTCCTTGTTCTGTTTAGGGTGCTTAAGATTATGTCTTGTGTGTGTCCATGGTACCAACGACACAGGGAATCCTGGTGTGGTACTATAGTATGAGTGTGCGTTTTTTTTTTTTGAAAATGAAAAATTATTTTTAAATAATATATTATACTGCAATTAAAGTAATCGTAAATTAAGAGGATTCCGTACCAAAGAAAAAAAGTTAGTAAATAAGAATTAATTATCAATTTTTATTGCCTTAAGAGTGTCAAAATTTCATTCTTGCGCATAAACGTCCGTAGGTAACTTTATGAAATTAATTTCGACGTTATCTTTTTTCATATTTTCAAGGGACTGCAGATATGAGGATGTGTTTTTAAATTCATTTCGATATCTCCACACCTTACCGAAATAACGGCATTAATAAACAGGTGGATGGATGGATTGATATAAATGCATTAACATAGTAACAAGCTTTGTAATGTAAACTTTACAGACATTTGCGAGCGCGATATTGTAAAAAAGTAAAATTAACTTTACTTATAGAAGAATTAAAATTAATTTAAAGAAGAACTTAAAAACAATTACGCAGATGAAACCGCGGGGCACAGCTAGTAAGTTGGCTGCAACGCTTTTTGCGTCCCACTGCTGGGCACGGGTCTCTCCCCATTATCCCCATAAGTCTTGGAGCTTACTCCACCACGCTGCTCTAATGCGGGTTGGTGGAGATGCGGATTAGTGGCCAACCCGCTGTCGGATGTTTTCAAACCGCCCATAAGGCCTCCGACTAGGTTTAACGAATGTTATCTATCGACAACAACCGAGACCAACGGCTTAACGTGCCCTCCTAAGCACGGAAATGCGCATGAAATTTTCCCGCTCCCGTTTGGCTTAGCTGCATAGACCGTTTGCGTTCTATGCTAGCCGCCGAGCCACGCGCGCTTCTTGCTAGCTAATAAGTACTAAATAAGTATTATAGAGTATAATGTACTCATTGCTTTTGTGATGCTGTGAGATCTCACAATTCTATTGAGTTTCAGTGTAAAAGACACGGTTGCCGTTCAGACTGATTAGCATCCCAAGTAGCACGTAATTGTATATGATCAAGACTCGAGTTTTGCTTGAGATTGTGTTAAAATCTAGATGTTCCTTATTTGCAGCTTTTACTTGACACTTTGATTTTACCCAATAAGAGTTACTTTTAAAAAACAAGTCCGCCAGCAGTCGTTACATGATAAACGAGCCATGTCAGTGCACCTATCGGCCACGCGGTGCTTGACAAATGGCGCTTCCCATTTGACGTTGACAAGCGATAAATCTGCCGTTGTTACTGATTTTTACAAGGAAATACAGGAAATTGTGTATAAATACGTAGTTATTTTTTATATGTATAGTTTTAACATTGTATTTTTATTGATTAATTTTTATGTCCGACTGCTGGGCACAGGTCTCCTTCTCACAAGTGAGAGGGATTTAGGCCATAGTCCACCACGCTGGCCAAGTGCGGGTTGGTGGACGTCATGCTTTCGAGAAATTATGAATTTCTCTCAGGCATGCACGGCGATGGAGAACATCGTAATCAATTAAATATCACGATAAAACCGTGGAGCAGCGATAAATGCGCACATTACACATTTCTTTGTCAGAGGTGCGCGCCGAGGATTTGAACCCGGGATCGGTCGCGTAGAAGACCGCGGCTTTTACCACTCGGCCATCGCTGCTCTAATAGTATTTAATAGTATTTAATTTAATAGTATTAATAGCTTTAATGTAAACTTCATTCCTTGTTTGGGAGAAATATTTTATACTAGATTTTTATAATAAACTGTTACGCATGGTGCATTTGAAAAGTAAATTTGCCTGTTTGATCTATGAAAGTCGTAAAGCTTTTCCGGAGGCCACCCGGCTTGAAAATATTCAACGGCAGGTTAGTCATTAAAACGCATCCTTCGCATGGAAGCAGCGTGGTGGAGTAAGCTCCAGGCTTTTCAATAATGGAGAGAGACCCGTGCCGGCCGTGCCTAAACACTCATTTTCATACAAATTTTACCATACTCTAGTAACTGAAAATTAAGTTATGGATGCAATATGTACAACATATTGTATGCACTTTTTGCATGATCAACGAGCGTGTCCTTATGAAGTTTGAAAAATTACGTACGCCATATTACATAATGACACTGTACAGTAACTTGAAACTTGAAAAATTGTTTTAAAGAGTAAAGCAGAAAAATATCTTGTAGCAGTTGTAACTTGATAAGCTAGCCGTGTTTTTGGATTTATCCTACATGTGGGGTCTAACTTGGACCTTATACAGCATCAGGAGTTGCCCCGCATTGAAGTACCTCAATAACAGGCTTTTTGGATGCCAATTTAACCTTGTTCTCCAAATTCCTCCGATACTGCACTTTACTCGTAATGTCAACTCCTAAAATACCAACACTTTCACCAACGGTAAGTGCGATGCCATGGAACTTGGGCGCTATAGATTAATAATAATTAATAAATATGTACATAAAACAAAAAATAAAAAGGAAAAATTGAAACGCTGCAGAACCACTGAGTTACTTAGAACTCAGAAAATAATAATTAACAAAAATATTAGTATTATTGTGAAAAAAGCGTGTTGCACTCTGTGCCATTTTTTTCGTATATCGGGGAACCCACACTATTTCACAATAATGCTTATTATTTGTTCAATATTATTTTCTGCTTATATTTAGGATTATTTTTCTCTTTTTTTAGTCTGAATGCTTCAAAAGCGTGTTTTTAGTTTTTTTATACTACTCGTATATCTATAGTGTTAAGGATCAAAATATCCCATTGTGTAGCAGTTGTTAAATGTTCGATGCACACGCGGCGCGGCGTTTGAGAAGTGGCTCTTCCCATTTAATGTTGACAAGTGAAAACTCTACTTGTTCTTGTATTTTACGAGAAAATATATTTTCGAACTAACAATTTTCAACACTTTTGACTCTGCTTATACTTGTTTACATCGCAACTGTTATTTACAATCATATAAATTGTAACCATAAATGTACAGCTAAAATCTTTCGTAGTAACTGCATTATATATACGAGTATTATGAGATGATGAGCGTATTGTTCCAGAGATTTTAGACAATTTCAGAAATCTATTGATAAATTTGAATTTTGAAAAAAACTTTTAAAATAACGCTGTGCTTCACACTAATAGCCCCACAGTAGGGTATATAAACACAGTGTCGTAGGTACCATGGGCACATACAAAGACAGGAACACAATCACCCAGACCGAGAACAGAAAAAAACATCATGCAAATTTCTGTTTCGCCGGGAATCGAACCCGGGACCCCTCGATTGGCAGTCCGGCATCCATTTACGGCGGTAACCATTATGCCACGCGGGTCGCCAAAATTTTGTTCCTTAAAATACTTTCATTGAGCGTTACAGGTTGTTTATTCCTTTAAAGCTTTATTATAATGATTTATTATTGATGATACACCGAAAACTTCCATCAACTCAGGGGTTCTGGTCCAGAAGCGGGCCTAAGGTGGTATTCATTACAACCGTGTTGGGCCTAAGGCATAAATGGGCAATTTATCTTCACCGAGCTCCAACTTTACGTATAAACGTAATAACCAGCGTAAATCGTCGGTTTTATTACATCGCTGGCGGAATTACGATATCGTTAAAAAGTAAAAAAAGATTTCTTCTAATATTTTACAAGGCTTAATGGAGGCCAAAACTTGCAGTAACAATAGGATTTATCTTTACCGTCAAATTATGGCAAGCTAAACTTTATTTTTAAGGTTGTAAATTTTATAATTTTTTCACTCACTGATTTATTGGGTTACTTACTTAATATACATTTAATTTTATTTAAGTGAAACTGTTACCAATCTTCTGGAGTGGTGTTATTACAGCCGAATAAAACTTTTTCTTTACTTACGAGATATACCACGATTCATAATTTTTTTCGAGCTCTTTTAAATGAGAGATATTTAAATGTGGTGAACAACCGTGACTTTCAAAAAAACAACGGGTTGCACTCCGGTTGTGCCGACAAAAGTGAAAACTTGAACATTAACGTTGTGCATTTTTGATATTTTGGAATGGTTAGGGAATAATTTCGCACGAATTGCTTTTATAATCATTATTATTTTTCATCTAGTATTATCATATATTCTCGTCATCTATACCACAAAGCCTCAAGACGAAAGTCTTCGACCAGTGCGTCCTACCCGTTATGACCTACGGAGCCGAAACGTGGACACTGACGAAGGGACTGGTCCACAAGCTCAAAGTCGCGCAGCGAGCAATAGAGAGAGCTATGCTCGATGTGTCCCTTCGAGATAAGATCCGAAATCAGGAACTCCGAAGGAGGACTGAAGTCACCGACATAGCTCTAAAAGCCAGCAAGCTGAAGTGGCAGTGGGCTGGTCACATCTGTCGTAGAGCCGACAATCGTTGGACGAGACGGCTTTTGGAGTGGAGACCGCATTCGGGCAAACGTAGTGTAGGACGCCCCCTGCAAGGTGGCGCGACGATCTGCGCCGGGTGGCGGGAAGTAACTGGATGCGTAGAGCCGAAGATCGGGCTCAGTAGCACAACTTGGGAGAGGCCTATGTCCAGCAGTGGACTGATATGGGCTGATGATGATGATGATGATGATCTAGTATTTTCAGTAGGTTTTCATCTCGTATTTTTTTTAAATACTCGCTCATTTTCTTTCACTATTTCTTCGTCATTTTTTTCATTAATAGATGCACTTTGTTCCATGTCCATATTTTAAATACTAGATATAAACGAATTTTACAAGTATAGAGAGTCGAGCTGTCATCAGCTGTCACCCCTTCGTCTTACGAATATTCAATCAGGCCACGTGTCCTGACGCGAGTTTAACATTTTTTACCCATCCCAAAAAAAAATATTTTACATAATTTATTTATATTCCCATAAGTTTTCACTTCAAAAGTGTTTTTTTTATTTTATTTTGAATAGGGATGTAAGATTATTTAGCCCGCTTATAATTTTGTCCTGATATTAATGTTTAAGTCATGCAATTTGACAGTGTCATCCCTACTAATATTATAAATACGAAAGTAACTCTGTCTGTCTGCTACGCTTGTCTGCTTAAACTACTGAACCAATTTTAATGAAATTTGGAACACAGATAGAGTGGGCCTTGGGAAAGGACATAGGATGTTTTTTATCGTATGGGATCCTATAAAACGGTTCCACGCGGATGAAGCCACTGGTTGGCTAGTTGAGAAATAATTTTGGAAAAAAAACGGCAAATTGTTTGTAAAGTAGGTTTACGATCGAGATGTTTACGTGATAACGTCCGCACGAGAAAATCTCCATTCGTTTGTATGCCGCTAGAGTGAGAGAGACGGAAGATCGGTCCACTCACTCGAACGCTATGACAGCCTCCGCTCGTGAGGATTCCGCGTGACAAGTTTCACGGAATGACTGGCAGCGCTCGAGATGAGACGGGAGATCGGTCCGTCTCTCTCTCGTTATACCTGCGATCGCGCTCGTGAGGTTTTGGTGTGACACAAGTTTCTGAACATGTCACCCGACTTAAACGATTTTAAAGACGTTATCACGTCAAAAAAAGATAACTTTTGCTTTATTTACATAATTTCAACTGAATATGGGTCCCTACAGGACAAGTGCGGGTTAAAGAGCTCTTGCCCCTAAAACATTGAAAATCCCTGAATGAAACCTCAAATGAGAATGGTAATTAGCAATGTTTGCATCAAGAATTCCTTCCAGCAATTTATTTCACCGTTTTTTACCACAATGGCCAAATAGACGAACGTAATTACCGACTTGGAAGGGCACTTTGTGGGGGAATTAAAAAATAACATTTAAATTCCTTGAAGGGACGCGGACAAAGTAAATAGTAGGAAAATTAGGGTTTGTTAGGAAAATGACCCTTTCATTAACTTAACATCATGTAAAGGCTAAGTATTTATAAGAAGTAGTATTTACAGTGGCAGCGTTTATGAGAAATATCTCACAGTATTCATGATATACATAGCTGTCGCGTGCGCCGACCGCCAGCCTCCGGACAAGAGCAAAAATTACCCACAACACTAAAGCTTATTATATATCATAATTATCCATATCAATCAATCAATGGCTGCCTGCAACCTTTTTTTGCGCCCCACTGTTGGGCACGGGTCTCTCCCCCTTATTGGGGAGGCCTGGAGCTTACTCCACCACGCTGCTCCAATGCGGGTTGGTGGAGATGCGGGTTAGTGGCCAACCCGCTGTCGGATGTTTTCAAACCGCCCATAAGGCCTCCGACAAGGTTTGACGACTGTTATCTATCGACAACAACCGGGACCGACGGCTTAACGTGCCCTCCGAAGCACGGAAACGCGCATGATTTTTTTTATCACTAGTGGTCACCCATCTCACACCTGACCGCGCCCGTTTGGCTCAGCTGCATAGATCGCTTGCGTTCTACGCTAGCCGCCATGCCATGCGCGCTTCGGTATATCCATTATATGCATATGGCAGAATAACACAGCTAGTAGGTATATAATAATCAATTCCCAAATCCAACATAAATTTTTTATTTTTATAATAAACTAGCTGTGCCCCGCGTTAGAAAGAGAAGTGAACCAAACTTTACAGGATTACTCGTTGGACCAATCTGAAGATTCTCCGAGAATTTCATTGAAATCGGTCCAGCCGTTTCGGAGTCTATAAGGAACATACATACACACTTTCTCTTTTATAGATATGATGATTAAATTACTCACAACGAGTTCTCTTTTATTGACTTAGCATGCGCCTACCACAAGCTCTACTCCTCAGCCAGGGTTGGCTGGTAGATAATGCCATTCGGCATGAAGCACGCCCTTGTGTTCCTTATTTTTAGGTAATACTGTAAATTTAAATAAAAAAAATGGCGTAGTAGACGAGCAATCAGGACATATGCTATGAAGTGGTCGGGATGTGTTGACCATGGACATCTACACGCAACCTTAAGGATCCTTCAGTCTTGTCTAATAGTCCAAGCACCAAAGGGAGTTTCGTTTGCAAAATGTGCAGACCGCATTTTGACTTCCCAGGCATCCCTATATCAAACTTTGATTTATATCATACATGTAAGAAACAAAAATTACCAATATTTACATCATTTTGTTCTTAGTTAGTAAAGATAATTTTGCGATTTAATTTTTTAAAAGTTCTTACAATCATTGTTTACGCATTTACACAAAAAATACAATCCTGAGTTGCCTTTTTTACCCGACTGCGCGACGCAACGTACAATTTAATTTCAAAGTGACACAAAATAAACAACCAAAAAGACTTATTTTCTTTAAATTCTATAATTAGCACCAATAATGTAAGGAGGGGAGGGGAGTTGGTGACCTGACCACAACAGCCACTGGCAGCATAAAGTAGTCTGGGATGCCTGTATCACATATCAGAAGTCAAAATGCAGCCTGCAAAGCTTACAAACGAAACTCCCATTAGAGCTTGGACTATAATATAAGTGTAGTAGCGGTATGCCTTTGAGATGTGGTGTTGGAGGAGAATGTTGCGGATACCCTGGACCGCAAAAAGAACCAACGTGTCTATTCTGAAAGAATTAAAGATCAAGACTAGGCTGTCATCCACCTGTCTTCGCCGTACCCTCGAATACTTCGGTCACATCGCACGGAAAAATCCTGATAATCTGGAAAGACTCATAGTCACTGGAAAGATCGAAGGAAAGAGACCGCGCGGTCGCAGCCCGACACGTTGGTCTGATCAGATCCGTACCTCACTTGGTACCCAGATGCACGAAGCTCTCCACATCGCTACAGATCGCAAGACATGGAAGGACAAGTTAAGATCTGTCCAAACTAACACAATTGCCACATCCTATACCAGAGGTCAAAGAGGTGAAGCGCGCATGGCCCGGCGGTTAGCGTAGAACGCAAACGATCTATGCAACTAAGCCAAACGGGCGCGGTCTGATGTGAGATGGGTGACCGCTAGTGGCAAAAAATTTCATGCGCGTTTCCGTGCTTCGGAGGGCACGTTAAGCCGTCGGTCCCGGTTGTTGTCGATAGATAACAGTCGTTAAACCTTGTCGGAGGCCTTATGGGCGGTTTGAAAACATCCGACAGCGGGTTGGCCACTAACCCGCATCTCCACCAACCCGCATTGGAGCAGCGTGGTGGAGTAAGCTCCAGGCCTCCCCAATAATGGGGAGAGACCCGTGCCCAGCAGTGGGACGCATAAAGGGTTGCGGCCATACCAGAGGTCACGACCCTCAGCATTGAGGAAACGACGCGAGGAGGAGGAGCGGTATATTTTCATTGAAACACAAAAGACTTGCTCCAAGGCAGAAATGGATGCATTTCGAACCAAAGTTCTACCGCGTATAAAATCTATTACAAACTTTGGATTTCTATTTCATATGAACGCAAAACTTTTCTCCAGGTTTGTACGAAGTTTGATTGAATATCAGAAGCTGAAAACTTTTTTCGTCACACGTGTAAAAACAAATTTGTATATACAATTGATATCAGAATACTTAAACGAAAATATTATTATAATTACATATTTCTAAAAGTTGCTGATGACAAAGAAGCAACGAGGCAACCAGTGGTAGTTGTCGGTGACGGTATGTTTTTTGTGTACGAATATCTATACCTAACCTTTAGAAAAACTATGCCGTTGGTGACATCAATTAAGTTGGCCAGCAACCTCATGTTTTATTGTTAATTGACAGTAGATTTTTCACAATAATACCAAGATTAACCCGATACACTTATTCTTACTACTACTAATACTATTAACTCCACACTAGTACTAATATGGACATACTCGTAAATAAAAACATAACGGAGAAAACACTGAGTTCCTGTTCAAACCCCAGTAGTCATGGATCTCGAAACTAGTCCAATATAGTACTCGTAACCATTGCAAAAATTAAAAAAATAGATAGTTAAAACATTTTAGTGGCATCACTGTACTGTATCTCTATCTAAAATAAAGGTTTGGTTTTTGTATAAAGGAACAGACAATAATCTATAAATTCCTATTACTTCGTTGTTTTTAACCAATATTTTATTTTATTTTCTCTATATATTCTTTATATATTCAATAGTATTTTACAATTGACAAATACCGAAATCTAAGTTAAGCCGCAAATTTTCAAATGGCTGGCCTTCGATGGCTTTCCTTTTCATATCTACATACATATATATAAAGCTGAAGAGTTTGTTTGTTTGTTCGAACGCGCTTATCTCAAGAACTGCTGGTTTAAATTGAGAAATTATTTTTGTGTTGTGTAATCCATTTATCGGAGAAGGCGCTATGATTAATTAATACCAAAGTCCACGCGGATGAAGTCGCGGGCGGCCGCTAGTGTCATATATAAGTGGCGTTTACAGTGTTAAGTTAAAATTGACCGCAACTCAGCTACCCAATTAAGGAGAATTGTTAAGAATTCTCTGTAACAATTTGATTTTATAAAACACGGCCATGTTACAGCTTAACACGTTAAAGTTGTAATTTTGTGAAGTCACAAATTGTTTAAGGCGGCTCACCAAAAGTTTGTACATCTATCAGTAATTAATCTTGGCAGGGGCTTCCCAAAGCATTTCGAAACATTAACTTAAAATTTATTGTTTTAGCTAACTGGTTATGCTGAAACTTATAAATTCTTACCATTA
Source organism: Pyrgus malvae (assembly GCA_911387765.1). Taxonomy (NCBI): domain Eukaryota; kingdom Metazoa; phylum Arthropoda; class Insecta; order Lepidoptera; family Hesperiidae; genus Pyrgus; species Pyrgus malvae. The sequence goes on from OU426958.1 coordinate 18,079,672, forward strand.
AATGCTATTAAATTTAAAATCCACCCTTCACCAACCCGCATTGGAGCAGCGTGGTGGAATAAGCTCCAGGCCTGCCCAATAATAGGGAGAGACCCGTGCCCAGTAGTGGGACGTAAAAAAGGGGTTGCAGCCAAATTCAAAATGTTGCCTTATACTCGTATATAAAAAACTACCTTTTTGGTATCGGGGGGAAACCTTCAAAAGGTACCCCACACCTAGAGGTAACGGAGTTATGTGGAATTTTTACCGCACTAAAACCCTCTCGGTGGCCTGCTACTGCGTTTGGGGAGGACTCCGGGATCTCCAGTGAAACACACCGGTGTCCTACATGCGCGTCATATCCATAGGCCCATCTTCGGAAGAGCAGATGTGCTGACCTTCCGACGCTTACGGCGGCATATGGCCACGCACACTCCACCATCCTTCTCTTCCCGGGCTGGCTGGACGGATCAAGCTCCAAATGCCGCCCACAACCCGGAAGCCCCTTTTAAGTCACCTCTTATGATCATACCGTTGCTCTATTCTTAATCCCAAAGCTACGTGGACTATACAAAAACTACCTGCGTACGAAATAACAAAAATGTACTTGAGGATATTCAAATCAAATATTTATAAAAATCTTTCTTTGTTTACGGACTTGTAGCGGCAAGCGCAACAATATAGATACCGTCAACTATCGTGAGAAAATACGATCCAGCAGTATGTGGGTACTACATCGCCGCTCTCGCTCTCACGATCTCTCGCTCTGGCAAGGATATGCAGCAAGATGTGGGTACTACATCGCCGCTCTCGCTCTCACGACCTCTCGCTCTAGCAAGAATATGCAGCATGATGTGAGTACTCTGGCAATAAATATAATAGAAATACCGACATGGAATTTAATTATGCAACTACCCACATCACGGAGCACACCGACCGCGACGCAGTACAGTGAAGATTTAATCGAGACGTTTGTTGAATGAAACATGAAGATTGCATAATCATATCAATCTTCGATCATCAAATCGTCGTCGTCCACCACGCCGCCGTCGATCATACTCCAGCGCCGTGCATCCACCGTCGACCCTGGAGACCGCAGAAGACCGCTGCTTCCTACACGATGCCTGGAGGACGTCTGCTTCCCGCCGCTGCCGCCGCCGAATGACTACGCGGGCGCGCACGGGCCTTATATTTATGTAGCCCATCTACGGCTGACTTCACAGCAGCGGAATGAGTACAGCGACGAAAACGTCCAATTAGATTTCCTCGCATTATTTGTTATTTATTTTTATTAACGTTTATGTAATTTAAATTTTATTGGTAATAATATTTGTGATCTTATTGGTTATTGTAAATTTCATGGATTATGATTGGTAAATTGTTGTTGATCGCTTTTATATAAATAGGAGTTGGCTTTCAAATAAATTCCATTCCATTCCGGTCCACTTTCCACATATCGGACTTACCTAGTTATCAGTTGTTTCACTCCGCTCTCCACAAATTAAGTAAGGAACCCTAACCAGCTAGGGCACCCCCTTACATTGGTGACCCCGACGCTCGAGGACGCGCTGCAGATCACGCCTTACATTGGTGACCACCGACGATCGAAGACGCCCTGCAGACCAAACCTTACATTGGTGACCCCGAGCACGAACACTGCACCTTGTCCGGAGCTACTGGAACGTCGCTCTGCCTGAAGAATAGCAGCAAAAATTTCCACATCATCAGCGGCAAGCAAGAAGATTAAATCCAGGACCCCTGGAGGAACCTTTTCAAGCAACCTTAACAAGAAGAAATTTATTAGGAAGAAACCTTATTAAGAAGAATATTTCAACGATGGAGAGCAGCACCAATACGCAGATATCAGTTGTCGAAAGATTTTCGTCACGTGCATTGCCCGGTGACACTCAAATTCTTGTCGAAGAAATTCTCAGATTATCACAGGAAGTCGCCGCGATCAAGTCAGCAACATCACACTGCAACAACCAACAATACTACCAGCGTGACCGAAGCCATCGAAGACCATTCTTTCGCCGAGACCGCTCTGCAAGTCGAAACTCAAAAAATCGCGCACGAAGTACAACACCATCATCCATATGCTACTATCATCGTCGTTTTGGTTCTGAAGCAAGAAGATGCACAGCGCCGTGTTCATTCAAGAATGAAAATATGAAGTCGGAAAACCTTTCAAATACGCTAGCTGCGGCGGAACCTGGCGTATGTGAAAAGTCCAACCGCCTGTTTGTCACTGACAAGAAGACAAGGACAACATTTTTGATCGACACCGGAGCCAATATTTCAGTATTACCACCGAGAAAAGGTCAAATACTGAAGCCACTGGAATTTCAACTCTATGCTGCAAACAATACGGTCATTCCGACCTATGGAGAGAAAACAATGGAACTGGATTTAAACTTACGCCGACCGTTCAAATGGAGGTTCATCGTCGCACGAGTCAGCAAACCAATTATCGGGGCAGATTTCCTTCAACACCATCAACTGATAGTCGATATCAAAAATAGAAGACTCATCGATGGAAAAACAAACTTATCGTCGCAGTCGTTCGTCAGAGAAACCAATCTACCCACAATAAGAAGCATAGATGTTCAACAATCGTACCACAACATCCTAGCGGAATTTCCTGGAACTACAAGGCTTACTTCAATGAAACTCACGCCGAAGCACAACGTCGAACACTACATCGAGACGTCTGGACCGCCATTGCATTGTCGCGCACGTCCTATCGCACCACATCGCTATGAACGAGTACGAAAAGAATTCGAAAATATGATCGAGCAGGGATTATGCCGCCCAAGCAAAAGCCCATGGTCATCACCTCTACACATCGTACCTAAGAAGAATGGTGATCTGCGAGTATGTGGAGACTACAGAAGACTAAATGCAGTCACTACACCGGACCGCTACCCGATTCCAAGGATTAAAGACTTCACGTTCCAGTTGTCCAACAAGACTATTTTCTCCACGATTGATCTCAACAGAGCCTACCAACAAATCAAAGTTCGCGATGAAGACATAGAAAAAACAGCAATAATAACACCGATGGGGCTATTCGAATTTCCAAGAATGGCACCAGGACTCAAGAACGCCGGACAAACCTTCCAAAGGTTTATTTACGAAGTACTACAAGGACTCGATTTCGTATATGCATTCATCGATGACTTATTGGTTGCAAGTCCAAACAAGGAAACCCATGAAGAACATTTACGAGCTGTACTACGAAGATTAGAAGACAATGGAATGACAATCAACCCTTCAAAATGCATATTTGGTCAAGAAGAAGTCAAGTTTCTTGGATTCACAGTAAACCGAGATGGTATCAAACCGCCTGAAGAAAAAGTCACAGCAATTACGCAGTACGCCAAACCAAACACGATAGAAGAGCTTAGGCGTTTTCTTGGAATGATAAATTTCTACAGAGAACACATACCGAAAGCCGCTGAAATTCAAGCACCACTTCACGCCTACCTGCATAACTCCAAGAAGAAGGATAAATCAATTATCAACTGGACAAGTCAAGCAACAGAAGCATTTGAAGCTTGCAAAGTTGCAATTCAAAATGCAGCTTTACTTGCACACCCGTCTCATGAAGCACCGATTGCAATCTTCAGCGACGCTTCCGATTCTTCAGCAGGAGCAGTTCTTCAGCAATACGTTAACAAACAATGGCAACCACTTGCATATTTTTCGAAGAAATTTTCCGACGCCCAGCGCAACTACAGTACGTTCGACCGAGAGCTACTAGCTATCTACATGGCTATCAAACACTTCAGAAAAATGTTTGAGGGTAGAGATTTAATAATTTTCACCGACCACAAACCACTTACTTACGTTCTTAAGAGGCAACCATCAGCATCGGAAACACCACGCCGTGCAAGACAACTCATTTTCATAAGTGAGTTTACGAGCGACATACGTCACATCAGTGGGAAAGACAACATAGTCGCCGACGCTCTGAGCCGCATTCCTGTCGACAGTATAGCCTGCCCAACTTCAATGGACTACGAAAAGTTAGCTGAAGCCCAAGAAAAGGACAAAAACATAATCAAGCAGCTAGGGCACCCCCTTACATTACCTATCCTTCAAAGAAGTTACTATGCCTGTCTCTCTCAAGCCGATCCACTGCGAAATATCTACAAGCAACATTCGACCTTATCTACCTGAAGAATTTAGAAAAATCGCATTCGACGCCGTACACAATATCAGTCACCCAGGAATCCGGACAACCAGAAAATTAATCAGTCAAAGATTTTTCTGGCCGTCAATGAACAAGGACATCGGAACGTGGGCGAAGCAATGCATACAATGTCAACGATGCAAGGTACAACGACACACTACAAGCAAAGTATCTTCATTTCCACAAGCGGAGAGATTTGAACATGTACACATCGATATCGTCGGACCTCTGCCTACCACTAGTGATGGACATCGATACCTAGTTACCATGATCGATAGAGCGACGCGCTGGCCTGAAGCAATACCTACTGAAGACACATCCGCCGAATCTGTCGCCAAAATTGTCTACAACCACTGGATTTCACGTTTTGGTTCACCAAAAATCATTACGACCGACCAAGGAAGAAATTTCGAAAGTAGATTATTCGCCAGCTTACTCAACACGATGGGAATTAAGAGGACTCGCACGACGCCGTATCATCCACAATCAAACGGGATGATAGAACGATGGCACCGCAGTATGAAGACAGCACTCAAAACCCGTCTATCTCGACATACTACGTGGACAGACGAGTTACCTACAGTTCTACTAGGACTCCGAGCCGCATCGCGCACCGACACAGGTGTGAGCGCCGCCGAGCTCACATATTGCTACAACATACGTTTACCCTGCGACTTTTTTACTTCAACATCAACACATTCTCAAGAAATGGACTCGGATTACGTCAGTCGTCTACGCGCTTCAATCAACGAAAATAAACCAACACAAGACGTCGTACACGGAAACAAGAAACCGATATTTATTCACAAGGACTTAGAAACCTGCGAGCAAGTATTCATACGAGATGACAGCGTGAAGAAGCCTCTTCAACCTACATACGAAGGACCTTACTACGTGCTAGAGAGAAACGCGAAGACCTTCAAACTACAACTACCAGATAGAAGATCAGCAACTATATCTGTGGACCGCTTGAAGCCTGCCTACACCATCAATGAACATACTACTGAGGATACTCCGAGCAACGAAGTGACATCTGCACCTTCACCAGCGAGATGCCAGCAACCATCTTCATCTCAACATCGAGCTTCGTGTTTGAAGACCACTCGCTATGGCCGCACCAGCAAGCCTCCTGTACGCTTTCGCTAGGGGGGGAGTCCTGTAGCGGCAAGCGCAACAATATAGATACCGTCAACTATCGTGAGAAAATACGATCCAGCAGTATGTGGGTACTACATCGCCGCTCTCGCTCTCACGATCTCTCGCTCTGGCAAGGATATGCAGCAAGATGTGGGTACTACATCGCCGCTCTCGCTCTCACGACCTCTCGCTCTAGCAAGAATATACAGCATGATGTGAGTACTCTGGCAATAAATATAATAGAAATACCGACATGGAATTTAATTATGCAACTACCCACATCACGGAGCACACCGACCGCGACGCAGTACAGTGAAGATTTAATCGAGACGTTTGTTGAATGAAACATGAAGATTGCATAATCATATCAATCTTCGATCATCAAATCGTCGTCGTCCACCACGCCGCCGTCGATCATACTCCAGCGCCGTGCATCCACCGTCGACCCTGGAGACCGCAGAAGACCGCTGCTTCCTACACGATGCCTGGAGGACGTCTGCTTCCCGCCGCTGCCGCCGCCGAATGACTACGCGGGCGCGCACGGGCCTTATATTTATGTAGCCCATCTACGGCTGACTTCACAGCAGCGGAATGAGTACAGCGACGAAAACGTCCAATTAGATTTCCTCGCATTATTTGTTATTTATTTTTATTAACGTTTATGTAATTTAAATTTTATTGGTAATAATATTTGTGATCTTATTGGTTATTGTAAATTTCATGGATTATGATTGGTAAATTGTTGTTGATCGCTTTTATATAAATAGGAGTTGGCTTTCAAATAAATTCCATTCCATTCCGGTCCACTTTCCACATATCGGACTTACCTAGTTATCAGTTGTTTCACTCCGCTCTCCACAAATTAAGTAAGGAACCCTAACCAGCTAGGGCACCCCCTTACAGACTTATCATTTATCAAATTGCCACGATAATCATTTGACATTGTCCAGAAAGGGCAAATTGGGTAGTTGACACTATGTACAGAAAAAATCAAAATGCATACCTCCAAAAGATTGCACTGAATAACGCTTGGAAATCTGGATGATTGTTAATTATTTTTTTGTTAATGATTTTTATTTCATTTTAAATCAATAATAATTAAGTCAGTTGACTATACCACATTGTGACGTCATAAATATTTTTCTCATACAAAATGTATGGGGATGTCGCGTTTTGACAGCTCAATAAAAGTATCTCAATTGATTAGGCAGTCAACTACCGTATTTGCTCCGAAACGTTTCACACAACTTATTTACACGTTACCGAGATAGTAGTAGGTAGTAAAAAGGTAGACTCACTACTTATATCAATAATACTCTCGTAATTATCGAACTTTTGGATGGGCACCTAGTACCTAGTAGTGTTTCATATAATGGTCACCTGCAGCTGCTTTTTTAAGATCTACACATCAATCATATTTTAATAAATTAGCTTTGGTTTTCAAATTTAAATTAAATGAAAACTGTATGATGTTCACTTCACTTCAATAATCCTGATTTAAAACTGAGGCTCTGGAAAAATAGAAACATGGATTAATCGTGGTCCCGGTACAGTCATGAGTGGACTATTAACAATGACTAACTACATGTATGACATACAGTTTACATGCAGTAACCCAGTTTTTTCTATCAATACGCACTTGACCAGCGTGGTGGACTATGGCTATTATCACGAGAGAATACCTGAGCCCAGCAGTGGGACATAATAATGATTTAAAAAAAACAGTTTTTACGTCCAATGACTTAATTTTATACACCAATCCAATCCCCTCAAAAAGAGCCGTAAAAACTGTAGTTCGATCATAAATCCCGTACGTTTATAGCATATTTGTTAACCTTCCCTCGATTTACGCTTCTACCCTTCAGTAAGATGCGTTAGGTGGTCTAATTTAAGCTCTGGCTGCAACCTTTTATGCGTCTCACTACATGGGCATGGGTGTAACCTAATTTTTGGAGAGGCCTGGCGCTTACTCCGCCACGCCTCGATGCGGATTGGTGGAGATATAGGTTAGTCGCCATGCCGCTGTCTGATGTTTTCAAACCGCCAAAATTACATCAAGTAGGTAATTGCAAAAATCTCAGAAAACAATTATTCATTTATTTTGAAGTTGTTATTTGTAATTGATTTCCCAGATCTATAAACAATCTTTCAGAGGAGCAGTGCAACTATATGCTATCCATAAATAAGTTTTAAAATTGGTATGAGGCTATTTGTGGTTATCCCTGGATTGCAGTAAGTGCAAAACATCACGTTGTCCACATATTGGGTTGCTTCTTTATTTCATAAAAACAAATACAAGTTGATACGGGACGATCTGTGCTTGAAACAGACTGTTTGTCTTGCCCAGCTTCTAGATCTCAGCAGCTTAATTTCATGTACCAAACCAATCCACTTAAATCAAGTCGTAAAAACGGTAGTTCGACCATAAATCTCGTACGCCCATAACATATTTGTTAACCCTCCTTCAATTTACGCTTCTCTCATTTCATACGATACGTGTGCTGGCATATTTTGAACCTTAATCCCTCGTGATAAGGGATGAAATATGAATACCAAAGCAAATTAAAGGTCTCAGTTTTCAGAATGCGATGCTGAAGCCATTTTTCTGTACCCTTCTTCCAATATGTTAGCGGAATGGTGAAATTCACCATCTATCTTGTATGCGTCCTATTATGCAAATCAGAGTTTGGGAAGCGGTAAATACACATAAAACCCACCATTTTAGTTGATTTTTGAAGATTGCAACGGATCAGTTAGGATTATTAATTTTTTTCAGTATTGGCAAAGTTCTATGCATATACATCTAAACAGCCAGTGTCAAGTTAAAACATAAAATTTCTCATTTTCAAATTCAAATTACGGTAGGTGAAATATAGAATGTGTCTGAAGTTTTGGGGATAATCTGAAAAGAAGATTTTTGCTTTCATACATTACTCAATATCTCTGAATTATATTTAAAATTATCAAAGATACTTGTACATTAAAAAGTTAAAATAAGGCAAGAGTATGAAATGCTTCTTGCAATTTCCCATAGAAACTCCAAATGAAGAGCCTAGGGTCAGAAGTTTTAAACTCTTCCGAAACACATCTGCTGTACAATCGATTACTTAATATTATGGAAGACATTTAAGACAGATGAAGAAAGATCATGGATTAGAATTTAATGCTTATAAGAAAAGAAAGAAAGAAAGATTTTTTTTGTTTCATATTAGGAATACAAAATATTCGCTTAATGAATGTTATTTTTTTCCCGGTCATCGCCTTTAGGTGCCCGTTTGGGCTAGATGTTGAGCTGAGAGAAAAAAGGCGGCAGAAAAAAAACTCCCAGCAGCACTCTTTTAAAACAATGTACATATTTGAGATAACAGAATGGCTTTCGGTCTATGATGAACACACGTGACAGCTGATCGTGTGAGACATATCCTGCACTTGTCCAAGGGGTACTAGCACCATACTAAAGCTATGGTTTCATTAACCGACATCAATCAATAATGAGGAGGTACTCAATTCGACTGAATTTTTTATGTTTGTTACCTCATAACTTTCAACTGGGCGAACAGATTTTGATTATTCTTTTTTTATTTGAAAGCTGATACTTTCTGTGTGATTCCAATTTGGTCTAGTTCTGACGATGTAATCCATGAGAAAACCATTTAAGTCTTAAATTCGCATTAAGTAGCTGCTCAACAAATGGACAAACAACTCAATATCACGCCAACCGATTTCGATGATTATTTTTTTATTGGAAAGAATGTACTTCAAGGCTAGTTCGATATAAGTTTGGTTAGGTTTTGATTATGGGATCCATGACAAAATAACGGAACTTTTCAATTCTTAGGAGCAAATTAACGATACTTGACCCAATCTTTTATAGGCTATCCGGAAATTTGAGTCACTTACCGTAACGTCGTTATGGCCAAGTAATCGTCGTAGTTGAATATGATGATCAATGAAACTCCTAAACGACTTACAATAAGGGTGCGACCTGCTAAGGTAGGTCTGTAACTACAAACATACGAGTAATTATAGGTGAGATGTGCTTGTGTCACACGCGCGACTTGACGAGGCGTGATGCGAAGGGCCGCCCGGCCGCGGCCTGACACCGACTCAAAAAATAACAATAATAGTACCTACATTTCGGTAAACATAGATAGTACCTATATATTGAAAATCTAAGGTGAAAATTAAATCTTAGAAGAATACGCAATTTATTATAAAATATCGTAGTTTGGATCTAGAGTAAAACGTTCCAGAATAATACGTATTATAGATAGTTAAATGCTACTGATACTTGATCGATTGTCGTCCATTAGGGTTATATTGAAAGCTAAGTTTAACGCGAGATTAAATTTTAGAATGGTAATTGCTTTTTGGCTCTCCTAGCGTCTTCTGCGCGGAACGATCTTATATTATTTAATCAATATACTTTAAAGCTGAGTTCAGGGGGTATAAAAGGGGGGTTCAAGCTTCTAATCACATTTTTAAATATTCAAAAAATAAAAATTGAGTATTTGAGAACGTCAGAAAGTAGGAAAATGTTTCCTTGTCTTTGGTTATAGTTGTGATGTGTTAGTGTGTTACATACGCCCTCCACTACAACATAATCATAAGATAAACTACTGTGTTTACTAACCTCATTATTTACTAACCTTTAGACCCATAAGCCGTAAGTACGTAGCATAATGTAATCATTAGTTAATAAACAACACTCACATCCCTCACCGCGCCCCTCAGCTATCCCCTCCTTTCCCAAACATATAAATATCCCTGTATCCACAAACCATACCATTCCTCCAAAAAAAAAACTGCCCTCCACACCGGACTCCTGACAGCTCCTCTTCAAGAAGACGCCCAGGTCGGACCTGAAAAAGAAATAGAAGACCATAAAAAAATTAGAAGAAGACCGCAACGGGGACCACCCGGTCCCCCACCCAATGACCGGGACCATATTTATGGCCCGCGATTGACACACATGGCAGGGGAAGTCCCGAAACATGCGCCCCGGGCGCCTTGCGGGGCTCGAGAAGAAATCCCGGATTGACCATACCATTCCTATCTACGATCCTCATTTTAAATTATCACTGTACATTTCTAGCTTTAGTTTATTTCTTTGTGTTAAATAAAATTTTGTTTAAAAACAGTTTTAATTCCAACCACGGAACATGTGTACTGACAAGCGTGCTTGTGTCCGTAAGCTTTTGAAGCGTTAGCAAAGAAATATGAACATCACTGTCAATACAAAAAAAGTTTAACCAATGATTCTTACTCACACAACTCCTCTAGATTTATTTGTCTTACCGATGTCACTCGACACTGAGCGCTCTCGAGGTTATGCCCACTAAAATAATGTGCATATGCTTGTGCACTCCTCACTCACAACATTTATAATCGAATAGACTTCATAAAATAGAAAATCTATAACAGCTCTAAAGTAACCAGTTAGTTAGTGTTAGAGTACAAAGAAGAGAAGATAAGAGTCCTTTAGTTCACTAGGTTATACAGATAAGACTTATATTTAAAAAGTAGTTAGAAGATATCTAGGTTAATCCATTAGTACGTTGTACTAGAAGTACTATTTTCACTTTGAAAATACTTGATCGAAGGCATTCATTCATTTTCGGTTTTGCTTACGTTCCTATTCAAAGACGGAAGTTTTTATTACATGGACTGATTCACTACAAAGACCACTGGAACACTATTAATCTACGTATTTTCACACGTAATAACTCATCAATAACGATTTTACGACTCGCGTGGCGCAATAGTTAACATGCCGGACTCCTAATCAAGGGTTCCGGGTTTGATTCCCAAATAGTTGGAATAATTAATATCAGTTTTTACCCTCTATCTGGGTGTTTTGGTCATATCTTTGTATGTGTCCATGGTACCCACATCGTAGAGAATTCTAGTGTGAGGCTATGAGTGGGTAGCATTATTGATATATCTTATATTTCCGTGCTTCGGAAGGCGGTTTTAGTGTTATCAAGCAGCCGTTACACCTAGTCGTAGGCCTTAAGGATTGAATGGGACTAAAACATTTGACGACGAAACTTATCCGCATTTTCAGTCCCAAATGGAACAGCTACTTATTGCATGAAAAAATGTTATGCCATAAATTGTTACAATGTAATAATAATAATAAGAAGCGCGCATGGCCTGGCGGTTAGCGTAGAACGCATCTTTACGATCTATGCAGCTAAACCAAACGGGCGCGGTCGGGTGTGAGATGGGTGACCGCTAGTGGCAAAAAATTTCATGCGCGTTTCCGTGCTTCGGAGGGCACATTAAGCCATCGGTCCCGGTTGTTGTCGATAGATAACAGTCGTCAAACCTTGTCGGAGGCCTTATGGGCGGTTTGAAAACATCCGACAGCGGGTTGGCCACTAACCCACATCTCCACCAACCCGCATTGGAGCAGCGTGGTGAAGTAAGCTCCAGGCCTCCCCAATAAGGGGTAGAGAGTAGAGACCCGTGCCCAGCAGTGGGACGCAAAAAGGGTTGCAGCCAATAATAATAATAGCGCTTCACACTCATAGCCCCACAGTAAGGTAGAAAGATAATATAACCTGTGTCGTGGGTACCGAGGACACACACAAAGACAGAAACACGAACACCCAGACCGAGAACAGAAAATTAAACTCGTCATTAAAATTTGTGTTTCGCCAGGAGTCGAACCCGGGACCCTTCGATTGGCAGTCCAGCATGGTAACCATTGCGCCAAACGGGTTGTCATACATAATCGTAAAGTAGATTTAATCTAGTTTTATGACATAAATATGATTAATTATGTTTAATAATACCTTGAGCAAGTCTGAGTCTGGCTATGTACAATAACGTTTTTGTTTCCTTGTTATTTATAAAATATGCAGCACAATAGCCATACCTATCTTGAATACAGCTGGTTTCAAGATTGACTTTTTATAAAGCTCCAACACAAACGGACAACTAACTGATCCTGTCATAAATGTTTATTTGAAAGTATAAAACCTTATACATTATTCTTGTGTCAGAGCGTACTTTCTAAAGTGACAATTTAATGGAATATTATTACAACCACTCAAAGACTTAACGAACAAAATTTTCGAAATAATTTTGAGCAAAAATCTCAAGATATATTCAAGCTTAAGTATACACTCGTAATCCCCAAATAATCCACAAGAGAAATAAAGCAAAAAGGAACTGAACTTGGAACAAAAACATTTTTTTATTCCAACAATTAGTGTAAGCCTCAGATTTTGGGACAATAAATCGTCATGATTTAACTTTGAGTAGACATTATAATTTAGGGACAGGAAATGTGTGCCTTTTTCTATTTTTATCTTTAAGTGGAGTACATTTTAAAGCTTTATTGTTATTATTAGAAATAAATTCAAAGTTGTTCGCGTTTTTAGGTTGCGGCATTAAGCCATTTGCATAAGCTAAATAATAAAAATATCCCTTTTCTACACGACTGCTCCAAAAAGGGCAATTAGTTCTTTCTCACCTTACAAAGGAGGTTTAGGTTATCGCTAAAATCCTTGCATATTATTCAGGAGGGCTATATTTTTTTTTCAAAATTCAATGATTATTGATGATGTAATTTTCCATTTTTAAAAGCATTAAATTGTCTTCGTTATGTACTTCAAATATTTTAGTGATTACATTAAATTATTTAATTGAGTTGTTTTATTATAAATTCTATAACGTTGAGTTGCAGCCATTACTTTTTATGCGAATTAATGCAGCCAGTTTGTGTAGTAAAGTAAAATACAGCTAGGAGAGCTGCAACCAAAAGTATTTTAATAAAGACAAATTTAGCAATTCTCAGTAAAATTTCCTGTTTTTCTCAGACATTTTACAAGATTTCAGCTATTCAGCGTCTTCATTTCTTGTTATAAGAAAGCTCAGCTTACATTAATCGCTGTTAACGCTTTGCGAGCTTGCTGAAATGAAGGTTATAATGGCTGAAGTTATTATAAATCATGTTATGAAACTCAGCTAGTATTTTAGTCGGTGAGAATTTATTTTTAGATTTAAATTCTGCGCTGGGAACTCTGATAAAATCTTGGGGAAAAGTTAAGACTTATAAAAATATTTTATGCGTATTACTTACTTGACTTGACCTGTGAATTAAGTTACACTATAGAAGTACGCATGGAGCTGCGGCTGGAATGGAAGCGAATGTAAGCGATGCAGCTAAGCGAAACAGGCGCGGTCGGGAGTAGGATGTGTGACTGCAAGTAGCAAATTAAACTGCACGTGTTTATGCCTCGGTGGGCACGTTTAGCCATTGGTTGTATTACGAACTATACTAATAGGTGCTTACTCTGTGCTTATTTTTTATGTATATTCTGTCGGCAGGTTGCAGTGTGCTAGCCATTTATAATCTATGGTAAAAAAGTAATAGTGACGTTTGGTGGGAAATGAGAATATATAGAATTTTGGCGGTAATTCTGAAGGGACATGTTGTGCTCTTGTTTTATTTTTTATTCTTGGTGTATTTTTGAGTTATAACGGATGAAGTTGATGGCATTTTGTTCAATATTGGTTAATAACAGTGCACGAGTATTGTGAAATAAAATAACGTTGCGAAAACATGTTTTTTCGGCTTGCCTCCAAAACTCCATCGGAGACGTTCTGGTAAAGTAGCCATCGCTTTACTTGAACATCTGACTGACTAGACTGATTGATAACTGACGACTTACTGATTTTTTCTATGACTACTTAGAGTTGTAAAAATTACATTTGACGCTTGCAATGTGCACAGAGTTTGCTGTGCCATTATTGAATAATGAAATAAAAATAGATAGTTGATTTATTGTCAAAACGAGGATAATATTAAGCTTAGTGATGATTTATTACTTAAGAGATATGAAGCTTGTTGTGAATTATTAAATTGTACGAATTGACTAAACTGTACTTTTATTTGATATCACTTCTGAGAACTCCTTATAATTGTTATCGATAAATAGCAGTCGTCGTCGTTGTCGGAAACCTAAGGGGTGGTTAAAAAATATTTGATAATGAGTTGGCCACCACCCCGTATTAGAAATACGGATTCAGGCCTGTATTGGAACACTGTAGTGCAATAATCTGCAGGATAGGAAGAGACACGTACACAGCATTGCTACGCAAAATGGGTTGCAAGCAGTAGAAATTCAGCTTAAATAAGTAAAAACAGCGATGGCCGAGTGGTAAGAGCCGCGGTCTTCGACGCGACCGATCCCGGGCTCAAATCCTCGGCGCGCACCACTAACAAAGAAATTTGTAATGTGCGCAATTATCGCTGCTCCACGGTGATGGAAAATATCGTGATATTTAATTGATTACGATGTTCTACATCGCCGTGCAAGCCTGAGAGAAATTCATAATTTGTCGAAAGCATGACGTCCACCAATCCGCACTTGGCCAGCGTGGTGAACTATGGCCTAAATCCCTCTCACTTGTGAGAAGGAGACCTGTGCCCAGCAGTGGAACATAAAAAAAAGGTTGAAAAAAAGTGATAAAGTATGTTACACAAATTACGGTCATAAATATCTAGAAGTGTAGCCTTATTTTTAGGACTCAAATTTTGTCGCCACCAGGCACTCTATAACCCTTAAACATAATTTCGTCATCTACAATTCATTAGTCACTGAATAATGGACATATTTTTTCTACATTCTTATGCGGACTCAAACTATACAGAAGATGAAAGGTTATTTATTAGTGTTATTGTTTCATTTTTAATTAAATATGATTTATATATATTTTACACAATACTGCTACTTGTAAGTTTTACCTTAATCGTAGCTATATTAATAAGTTATTCGGAATATTTCTTTGAAGTCACCGTAGAAATGTATTTAATTTTCCGTCCCTTATCCGGACCTGCCCCTAACCGCAGAAAGGGCCATCCCAAACCATCAACATTATTTTAGCTTTTACTAAGAGGCATTATTCAACGATTTTCAGCAAATTAGCTTTAATATGATGTTTGAAACTGGTTTAATAATTAAATATGGTGGATAAGTCTACCTATTATAATAGGTCTACGAAGCTCCAGGCCTCTCTAATAATGGGGAGTGACTCATGCCCAGCAGTGGAACGCAAAAAGGGTTGCAGCTAATAGGTCTACCTATTATAGGAAAAATAAAAACGACTGCGCAAAAAACTAAAAAGAAAATAAGTCCAATATTTGATTGTTGGTCAAAGCAATAGAGCTACTTAACAATTCTTAAATCGATACACACATTCACAAGTCATAAATTCTTATCAAAAAAGAATTATTTTACCCTATTCTTCAACAAATCAAATCTTATATGACTCCGGTAAACTTTAAATAAGTGCCGGCCTATAATACTTCTATTTTGCAAATGTATGTATAAACATTTTGAGGGCTCTTTATAATTTTTTAAATAAGTTATATGAGCAGATGTTTTCTGTGTATAGTGTAACTAGTAAGAGAAGTACTGGATTTACCAAAAGGCTAAATAGGCTGGATGGAGCCTAGGGCGGCAGATTTTGAGGGGCGGCAAATTTGGCCCAAAATTTATTTGTTAGACAAATTTTAGAGAATCTAATTTCAGAGGTTGGATAAATATTTAATGGCATACTGGCGATAAATTTCTAAAGCCGCCACTGAGTACGAGGCAATCCGGTCTTGGAATACCAAGTCAAATGAGATACTTTTAATGAGCTGTCAAAACGTGACATTCCCATACATTTTGTATGAGAAAATGATAAGTGACGTCACTTATCATATATAGTCAATTGACTTCAGTATTATTGATTTAAGCGGTAATAAAAATCATGTATAAAAAAGTATTAACAATTATATTGCTTCCCAAGTGTGATTTAGTGCTTTTTAAGGTAAGGATTTTGAACTTTTTTGTGCATAGTGTCCAAGACCCTATTGTAGAAGAGACTTTAGGTCTATGTGCGGCAAGAGTGGAAGCTCAAACCGTCTAGTTTGCTGCTGAAGCTGACGTCATACCTCCATGTTTCCTAACCAAACAGGATTTTTCTCGTCAAAGAAAGTAAACCTGCGACGTTTTTTACTATATTTTGACCAACAGAATCCTTTTAATTACAGTTACATATATCACATATATTATATAACCTATATACAAATATATAAGCTGAAGAGTTTTTTTGTTTGTTTGAACGCGATAATCTCAGGAACTACTGGTTCGAATTGAAAAAATATTTTTGTGTTGGATAGTATATTTACTGAGGAAGGTTTTAGGCTATATAACATTACGCTAGGACTAATAACAGGGAAGCATCAGTGAAAATATTGCAAAAACGGGGATACTCCATAGTAATTTATAAATCTGATGAGTTTTTTTGAACGCGCTAATCTCAGGAATAATAATGTTTGGAATATAATAATAATGTTATTATTATGAATATAATAATGTTTGGAATTGAAAAAATCTTTTTTGCGTTGGATAGTCCATTTATCGAAAAAGGCTTTGAATTATATAACATTACTTTGCGACTAATAGGGGCGAAGTATCAGCGAAAAATGTTGCAAAAATGGGGCATATCTGAAGAGTTTCTTAGTTTGACTACTGGTGGCTAATCACAGGACTACTGGTTCGAATTAAACAAAAATCTATTTCTGTTGGATAGTCCTTTTATTGAGGAAGACTTTAGGCTATATAACATCATGTTACCTATGGCTTATAACATTTTAATACAAGGCGAGTATTTATACTATTAATGGTAAATTAAAGGAATTTTGATTTGAAGCTTGATTTACTAAGCTATTCAAAATAATGTGTAGGTACTGAAGATCTGTACTTAATTTTCCGTCCCTTACTAGACCCCTAACCGCAGAAAGGACTTGTTTGAATCCACAAACATTATTGTGGCTTTGTGTAGAAAAGCATTAAATTCAACAATTTTATTTAAACTATGGCCTTAACATGATAATTCGATTTGTTTAGTTTTAAAAATTATTAATTTGTTTACAGTAAAAAAATATACTTAAGTAGGTATAATTACTAAAAATTTTAAAAAGGCGTTAATTTGTACGTCGGTGAAGTAGGCTGAATGCGACAGCGACAGCAGAGTGCTTAAGACGGTCCTTAAAACTGAAGTCTCTGTTATGGGGAAAACGTTACAATACCTATTTCATTACATACGATATTTACTAGCCCGAAAGCTCCTCATAATTCCTTAAAGGCATGTCATATCCATCAAGTAAGCTACATTATGTTTACTTATTTATTTATTGTAAATAAAAAATCCACAGCTCTCCAAGGAATAGCATACATGTAACTTACAAACTAACTGACAGCCAATTACGGATTTTAATTTTTTGGTTTTAACTAAATGATTACACTAAGTAAATCAAAACAGTTGTTTCGTAACCATAAGTTACGACGACCTGTTTTCTTTATTTAAATTTGGCGCCGTAGCTTAAGATGGGGCTGTTGGCTCGCTTCCCTTGCAGGCGGGAGCAACCGACCAATTGCAAAACAGTTTGACACTGTTCATACGATTTCGCCCAATCGCGACAGCCGGTTTTGACTATACGTCAAGACTTCTTCGCTGGACTCCATCGCGAGAGGAGTTCCGTGTGTGTCCTCGTGGTGATGGAACACTCTAGACCGGCTGAACCCTAGAACTTAAACTGTGTGTGATTCTTATGTGTGGACTCCATAAAAACTGTATCTTTCAAGCATAATAATTAGTGTCGACAAGAAGATAAAGAAAGCGCCGTGGAAGAAAGCAGCTGCAGGCGGTTCGTACGTGGCATGCAGGTTAGTGCTCTCTTCTTGTGAGGGGAATCGTTGGCAGCCCCATCGTCTCTTTCTGCTGC
Organism: Pyrgus malvae; assembly: GCA_911387765.1. Lineage (NCBI taxonomy): Eukaryota > Metazoa > Arthropoda > Insecta > Lepidoptera > Hesperiidae > Pyrgus > Pyrgus malvae. The sequence goes on from OU426958.1 coordinate 18,097,773, forward strand.
CTCCCAAAATGTGCGCTGTATAGCGACCAAAGCGCCGTTTGCGCACAACAGTACAAATACAATTTAATCAAAATCTATAGTGTGTGTGTGTGTGTGTGCGTGTGTGTGCGTGCGTGTGAGTGTGTGCAAGTTTATGTATTATTATTTTTTTCGCCACATTCGCAATTTTCTTTCAACGACTTTCTAACAGCCTGTTGAAAGGAACTTTTACTAGTGTTAAAAATATCAATTTTGGTAAACTTTTTGTTATAATATTGCATTTGGACGTCAATGAAAGACCGGAGTTAGCGGCAGACTGATTTATTGCAATGCACCCACAAGTAATAAGTACATTATCTGTTACATCTTCTCCCTTCTAAATATATAACTAATTGACAATGACCATTATCCTTAACCTAAATTAATTCGCGGTTCATTCTCTTAGCGCGGTTACGCGCACGCAGAGCCCTACCCGATGCATCCCGGGCCGGCGTCGGTGGACTCGCGACTCCTAAGGGTGGTGCGAGGGATGGCTCGCTCTCAGCACTCGCAGTAGTGCTGGTACAACCATCGTCCTTATGAGACTCGGCCACCGCACCGTCCGACGCGTCTTCAAATGTGGCATCCTCACAGACCTCCGGCCCCGCATCGCTTGTTATTGATTTGTCATTGCGGTCGTCGGGCGCGATGCTAGTTCGGGATAAGGAATATTTATTTTTACTTTTGATTATTTGGTCGGCATGCCTTCGCCACTGAACTCCTCCACCCATATCTATCTTATACGAGACCGGTCCCGTCTTTTTCAACACGACACCTTCGGCCCACTTGTCTCCCCCGGCAGAGTAATCCCGAGCTAACACCGCGTCACCGACATCGAGTTCACGCGGCGTCCCCCCGGCGGCCCGCAGCTGGCGCTCCTGCGCGGCGCGCGCCGCGGCGGCCACGTCGGGACGCACCGCGTCGAGCCGCCCGCGCAGCCGCCTGCCCTGCAGCGCCACCGCCGGGGACACCCCCGTGCTCGCATGCTCACAATTTCTATATTGAAATAAAAACCTATTAAGAGCCGCGTTAACGTCTTCGCCCTCGTGTAATGCTCGTTTTATGGCTTTTTTATGGTTTTTACCGCATTTTCGGCCGCACCGTTGCCCTGAGGTCTGTACGGCGCCGATGTCACGTGTTTAATACAGTTTTTTAAACAGTAAGACTTAAACTCCTGAGAAAAGAACGGTGGGCCGTTGTCCGTTACGAGTTGTGATGGTAAACCGAAGCGAGAAAAAATACTACGGAACGCCGCTATTGTAGATCTTGCATCTGTCGAACGCATACCGATTGCCTCGATCCATTTGGAATGTGCATCAACTACAATAAGATACTGCCTACCCGCACACGTTGCAAAATCTGCATGCAAGCGCTGCCACGGATGCGTAGGAAATTCCCAGGGATGCAATACGGCGCGCGGCGGTGCGTCGCGGACCGTATTGCACGCCTCACACGACCGACACAACTCCTCTAAGTCTTTGTCCAAACTAGGCCAATACACATAATTACGAGATAAATTTTTCATTTTATTTACTCCCAGGTGTCCTTCGTGAATTTCGGACAAAATCCGCTCTCTAAGATTGGGCGGTATGACAATGCGATATCTAAAAACTATACACCCCATCTCTACCATTAATTCGTGTTTTCTAATAAAATACGGCCTCTCCGCCTCACAACTCGCACCAAACGGCCAACCGAACTGAATATAACCTTTAATTTTACATAGTAAACTATCTTTTTCTGTTTCTTTTGCAATTTCTTTAAAATCGACAGGTAAATTATCTTTAATCAGGTTCATATAATCTGTGCCTATGTTTTCCACCGAGCGACCCTCCTCAGCGAGAGGTAACCGCGACAAGGCATCGGCCGGACCGTTATCCACCGATCGGACGTATTCCACGCTAAAATCATATGCGGCCAAACGTGCCGCCCACCTCTGCAATCTACTAGCGGCAGTCTGTGGGATACCTCCCTTTTCACCGAAAATATGTGACAACGGCTGATGATCCGTACGTAGTAAAAAATGTCTCCCAAATAAAAATTGATGATGTTTAGTTACACCAAATAGAATAGCGAGCGCTTCCTTATCAAGCTGGCTATAGTTTAGCTCGGCCGTCGCGAGGGTGCGCGAGACACACGAGACGGGGCGCTCGCTGCCGTCCGGGTAGCGGTGGGCGAGCACCGCGCCCAGCCCGTATGCACTGCTGTCCACCGACAGCACCAGCGGCCGCCCCTCCTCGTAGTGCGCCAACACACGGTCGCTCAGAAGGGCACGCTTGGCTTCCAAAAACGCACGTCCGCAGCGTGCATCCCACTTCCAAACCACGTCTTTCTTTAGTAAGCAGTGCAATGGATGCAACAGATCGCTTAAATTTGGAATAAATTTGCCATAATAATTTAACATGCCTAAAAAACTTTTTAATTGAGAGACGTTGTTAGGAATGGGTGCGTTGGATATCGCTTCTAACTTAGACGGGTCGGGCCGTAAGCCCTCTTTATTAATAATAAACCCTAAGTATTGTACACTTTTTTGTAGAAATTTACATTTACATCTTTTTATTGTAAGTCCCGCATTACGCAACCTTTCGAATACAGCCCGCAAGTTACTCATGTGTTCTTTCCTACTCGTACCGGTGACGCAAATATCGTCCAAAAATACAACACAACCTGGTACTCCGCGCAAAGTCTCTTCCATTAACTTTTGGAATTTTTCAGGAATACACGATAAACCATAAGGAGTCCGACGATAAACGAAAGTCCCTATATGCGTAGTTATCGCAGTATACGGTCGAGACTCTTCGGATAACAGGCACTGCTCATAGGCATGTGTTAAATCAATTTTTGTGTATTCCTCGCCACCACTAAGATTCGCGAAAAGCTCTTCGATGCGCGGTAATGGATAATAATCTCTCTTTAACTTAGGATTAATAGTGATTTTATAATCTCCACAGATACGTATATCTCCATTTTTCTTAACAACCGGTACGATAGGCGTGCCGTAATCCGAATATTCAACGCGATAAATTGTTCCATCTGATTCGAGTCGCGCGAGCTCGCGTTCGACCCGGCCGCGCAGAGCGAGTGGCACGTGCCGTGCGCGCACGTACACCGGTGTCTCGTCAGTCAGCTGTAGTCGAAGGGTGCGTTTACAGGTTCCTAGCTTATCGCTAAACACCTCGGGAAATTCGGCAACTAACTGATTCACGAACTCGTCCTCGATTATTTCGTGAAGATTAATTTGATTGATATCGAGTGCTCTCAACCATTCTCTTCCCAACAACGGTCGCGCTCCGCTTTTTATTACATGCAAACGTAAAAATTTAGCTACAGTACTACCGATCTGAACATCGACCTCGATATAACCGAGTGACTCAATTCGTGAACCCGTATACGAACGTAAAATTAAATTATCCGGTATAATACTTTTATAAACAAAAAGATCTTTATAAGTTTCCTCACTTATTGCCGATATACGACTACCCGTATCTATCTCACACTCAATCACCTTCCCATCAATAGCTACTTTAATGAAATATGGCTTGTTACCTTTAGCTGCAACCTCGATATTAAATATATCATCCGATTCGTCACTCACGTAATTTTGACGATTGCTTACTCGGCTACCACCACCACGTACACTTTTACACATCACTTTCAAGTGTCCTCTTTGATTTACACTCATCACAGTTATAATGCATGTACCGACACTGATCCGCGCGATGTGCCTTGCCGCAGCGCCAGCAGGGCCCGGCGGCCGGCCCGCTCGCTGCGCCCGCTGCACCCGGCGCCGGCCGCCCGCCGCCCCCTCGCGCCCCTTGCAAGCGCCCTCCTCGCCCTGGACCTATAAGTCCTCCGCGCGCAAAATGCAGGCCCTCGCCTGCCTCGCCGCCCGACGCTCCCGAGGCATCCGCCGGAGCTGTGTTACCGGCCACCTCTGCGTGCTTCTCTGCGGCCTCTAGAGCCAGCGCCAACTCCACGGCTTCTTTGTACTTAATGTTCTTTTCTGCGAATATCCTCGAACGCATAGCGTCGTTCGCGAGTCCCGAAACGAACTGGTCCCTTAAATTTTCCTCGAGAGTGGAACAATTTTTGCATTTGCCGAAGTTGCAAGTAGCTGCGAGATGTTTTAGCGCTTGTAGGTATTCCATAAGAGGCTCGCCCGCGCGTTGGCGCCGTAGGCGGAACACGTGGCGTTCAGCTATTTCTGACCTCTGAGGTTCCAGATGTTCGGTGACTAATTTCACCAGTTCGTCGTAGGTTTTGTTTTCGGGCAGGTCCGGGGAACACAAGTCACACATAAGCGAGTAGGTAGCTTCACCTACGACCGTAATTAACATCGGCACTTTTAACTCCTTCCGTATTTCGTTTAATAAAATATATTGATTTACGCGACGGATATACGCAGGCCATTGTTTAGAATTAAGGTTGAAAGGTTCTAACTTTCCGATGGGCATAATTAATCACGGACTTGCACACGTGGTTTAACAAAACTCTAATTCGTCTCGAACAGCTCGTCGCCAGTGGGACGTCAATGAAAGACCGGAGTTAGCGGCAGACTGATTTATTGCAATGCACCCACAAGTAATAAGTACATTATCTGTTACAGTTTCATTGTTTCTCCTGTAGTTAATGAAGGAAAAATTTGCAACCATGTCAGTTCAAACACCCTATCTAACTCTGTAAATACAACGATATAAAAGTCACAAAATTGTAAGCCACCCTTTGAGTTGTCCAACATTTCGAAAATTAAACAGTTAAAAAAATGCTTTTCACGTCTAACCGCAATGTAGAGTCCTTCGTGTGGTCAGGGGGCCTCGTGCTTGTGAGCTTCAAAATGCAAAGGCATTTTCACAAGGGTTTTAAAAGTAAAACCCTAAAAAATGAAGTGAAAATGATCAGTGTGGGCAATGGTCAACTCGTCTTTAGATGGCTTTTTTCTGGTCTGTTTATTTGTATCCTTGTCTCTGTGTGTATCGATTGCAAAGATACGAAAGAAGAAAATATTTATTTGTAAAAATTTGAAACTTTATTTATAAGCTGAATAAATTAATAAATAACGTTTCATACTCATAGCCCCACTGTACGGGACAAGCCGTACGATATGTATTGTTCAGTAAAACTGCTGCGCTTTGCATTCGCGCGGCCTTTATATATTTCCAATAATCAATTAAAATCAGTGTGTGTATAACTACCCAAGCGAGACGTTTTATTTCTCCCTCGCCACACTCACCCAGGGCTAATACCCACCCCTTACATTTTTTGGTCCTTCGAGCGTGTCCAGGACCTTCGCGATCGCCGTTTAAGTCTTTCGGTCGTAAGACTACGCGCTTTCTCCGGTATTCTGGTGGTCCGGTTAGGCCCGAGCAGGTCGCCGTATCCGGGATATTCGACGTACTATTCGCGGCGGTTCCGGCATTTCTTCACATCCTCACATCCAGTGGGAAGACCATCATCGCTACAGCCAGTGGCGAATTGCATCATCGTCGCTACGGGCGGCAAGTCTCTACAGCTACAGCAGCAGCAACACTACAGGTTCCCGTTATTCAAGTAAGATCGTTCCTTTTTTATTTTTTTAACAATGGAAGCGTTAATGACTCGTCAGAATGAGCTGTTAGAACATATGAATACCATTAAAGTAAATTTTTCTAAAGACTCTGCGCATAGGAAAACACCAGAATATATTAAAAAACGTATTGAAACGTTAGATATGTTTTGGGGAGAATTTGAATCAAATCATTCCAATCTGATAAAACAACCAGATCAGGCGTCAAAATATATTTCATCTAATATGTACGCTCAAGGTAAAGAATTTTACTTTTCCATTCGCACCTTGTTGTCTTCATATGGGAAAGAAGAGAAGTCCGCGTCAGCTAGCAGCAAGCTCGATGAGTTATTAGCCTTACAGAGAACGCACTTTAGAATCCTAGATAGACAGATTAGAAATATCAATGTAGAAGAAATTCATGAGAAGTGGGAACTAGAAGACGAGCTCAAATGCATACAGAACAAATGGAATACTATCGAAAATTTACATCTACAAATAGAACATCTACTTGAAGGCGGAGACTTAGCGTATGAAGACGAGTTCACCACACATAAAATTTCATATAAATGTATTAAACGTTCATTACATGCTAAAATGTCGTCTATGATTCACGTGCAACAATCGACACCTCAATTGGAAATACCTACCTTCACGGGGAAGTATAGTCAGTGGCCTACTTTCTTTAATTTATTCTCGGAAATCATCCACGAGAATAATTCCATCACCAAGGCTCAAAAAATGCAACATCTAAGGTAGGTAAGTAGGGTAGATATACCCTGTGTCGTGGGTACCATGAACACATACAAAGACAGAAACACAAACACCCAGACCGAGAACAGAAATTTAAACTCATCATTCAAATTTCTGTTTCGCCGGGAATCGAACCCGGGACCCTCCGATTGGCAGTTCGGCATGGCATCCATTGCGCCACACGGGTCGTCAAATATGAATAAGAAAATATGGTACCTGTTTATCACTGGTTTGGCATAAATTGTCGTGGGTACAAAGTAAAGAAAAGAAACAACAACAGTGACAATTCGGATTTTTAATATCAGTTAAGATAAATTTTACAAACTATTTGATTTCAAATTGTAGCATAATAAAAACAATAAATTAATTTTGTTGTAATATTTCTTTGATAGGTATTATTTTACAGATCTTCAATTCTATCTGCACAGTTTTGACAGTACAGTCGAACTGATAAATTAAATTGTATGAGTGTAAAGTAAGGCCAACGAGACGAAATAAAGAATGTAAACAAAGTTTGAGGAGTTGAAAACATTTTTATTTGAATAAAATATATACAAATTTTGGATTCCACATTCTAATCGCTGTCGTCTATATTAAACAAATAATCTCGTCAAAAGAGTCCAAATCAATCGTATTTATGACAAAATTATCTATTGTACTATCAATCATGTTATCAATGTGGCTATAAAAATTGTCCTTGATATCAACAACTACTCAAAATAACAGCAAAAATCAACAACAAAACACTATCATATTAATATTAACAAAAAACACGTATCACTTCGAACGCTACGTTCCTGTACCACGAAACACGCAACGAGAGCTGTCGTCGACTAACTGACACCATTACTGCGTACGAATGGTAAGGACAGAGATAATAATCGCTTACTATCGCAATGTAACTTGGTAACTTGCCTTACTATAGGCATAGACGTAGGATATGTTATACATGTTAGTATATCCTAAGTCTAAGAGTGTAGGCAACTACACTGGGAACTATATATACAGTTTATTTGACATAAAAAGTGCCAGTTTAAACTGTACACTTAAACCTGATTTTGTTAACTATAATGAAAAACACCTTGTATATTGGTGACCTTTTTTTAGGTATTTACATAGGTAAGCATATAAATATTTTCATGGTATAACATTCAGCTATAATTTCTTAACGTTTGTTATATACAAACAATTTGAAATAAAAAATAAAAATAACCATGCTTTAAGTTTCTATAACAAGAAACTCGCAATAACCACATTGACAACTGAAAGAAACGCAAGTAGAAATGAAAGTATTTTCAGTTATACTTTATAAGCATTTTAGATGCGATTTGTAACTCAGGAGACAATCTGTTGACGTCAAAGTTCTCCATGATCCATTTCTGTGCACTGGATGTTGTGCATTTGTCCAAGATGATCTTGAATTTTCCTTCGAATTTTGCTGCTTGGAGACAGTTCTGTGTTTTCATGTGTCGTATGTTCTCAGTCTGAAAATAATTAAGTTAAGGTATTAAACATTATATTATTTGAATTAAACAAACATCAACCATTGAACCATTGAATTGAACCAGACAAGCAGGCAGCAACGACTGGCTAGTTTGGACACGCCTGTTAGAATTTATTATTTTAATAACTTTCCGGTGGCCGAGTAGCAGGGACCGATGTCTCCGATGCGTAAGATGCCGGATTTAAATCCTCGGCGCGTACTTTTGACAAAAGAAATTTGTAATGTGTGCATTTTATCGCTGCTTCATGGTGATGGAAAATATTGTGATATTTAATTGATTACGATGTTTTCCATCTCCGTACATGCCTGAGAGATCATACCTTCGTGAAATTCATAATTTCACGAAGGTATGATCTCCACCAATCCGAACTATGCCAGCGTGGTGGACTATGGCCTAAATCTCTCTTATTTGTTAGAGGAGACCAGCAGTGAGACATAAAATTTTTGAAAAAAAAACTGTCCGAAAATTGAGTTACTTAGAAAATTTGCATTGCCCATGACAATGCTATACTTAATATTTAAAAAAAAAACAACAAAAAAATTCAAAATAAATAAAGTAGTATAAAAAGCTAAAAACACGTTTTTGTGAAAATACAAACTAAAAAGTAAAAAATAAGAAGAAAAGTGGTTTTTAAGATACTGTTGACACCATGTACCCCACGCTTTTTTTACAGTAAAATATATTTTCTTCTTATTTTTTACTTTTTAGTAATCTCATGTGGATTCCAAACACATGCACTAGTTTCGAGCTTTGATCGAACCAGCGCGTACCAGTATGGCGGACTATGATGGGAAGTCGTAAATAATAGACGAGATTTAGCTCAGCCAAGCCGCATACGTGCAGGAGATTAAATTTGCTTAATAACCGTAGTACTAATAATTAATTTGTAGGAACAATTTTAGATCAAGTTGAAATAAAAAATGAGTAGGTAATCATTTCAGTTTTTAAGTGTAGTTCAACGTCCTTTTTTCTAAACTGTGTTCAAGTACCAAAATATGATTAATATAAAAGTTTCAATGGAAGTATTTGGGTCTTTAAATACTTCCATTGATACTGTGAAAGTATCAAACGAACCTTGGATATCAGTACAAATAACAAAAAAAAACCTATGGGAAACATTTTTTGTATGTATTTCTGAAATCATTTTTTCTAAACATGTGTTTAGAAAAAAATATAAAATTATTCTAAAAATTACGGGATTATTATAAAAATAACGTTGGGTCTTCAAATGATGAAGTTGGAACTGCGAAGGTGTCAAAAACCTATAAGTGACAAAAAACATATGGAAGACTTTTTTGTATGTATTTATCGTTGGTTTTATTCAAGAAAAAAAAGTGTTTAAATTAAATTTTAAATATTTTTGAATTCATGTAGTCACTTTGCTGATGTGGTCAGAAACATAATAAGCTGAGAACAGCGGGTACTGCAATGTCGTAAATTTTGGACAAGGTCGTAAATAATGGAAGAGGTCTTGCTCAGACAAGCTGCGGAGCTGCAGAAAATTTGATTTAATTCGCTTACTAACCAGAAATACTGTTTTAGGAAGAAAATTGATAGCCCAAGTCTCAACTCACAAGTACAATTTTATGATTGACCATATTTATAACATTTTACTGTTCATTATTGTCAGACAGGATGTAACCACTGCAGCCTATATAAATCTAAAACAATACCCTCTACAATCGAGGGATGATTGATTGTTAGTTCACTGATTATTAGAGTATTTCGATTTTCGTTTCGCTTACGATGTTGAAGTGATTTTAAAAATAAATTTTAGATAATATGTTGTATATTGTAGAGCGCCTTAAATCAATTAAATACGTACTGCGTGATTTATAAATATAATTGACTTAATAAGAGCGAGTGGCGGACTAAAATACGAAAAAACCTTAGAGCATCAACGTTACTGACTCACCCTTCAGGAGAGACGACATAGCGCCTCGTTTTGATACATAATTTTTGTGCCAAATCTGGTGCGGGGAAAGAACGCACATATTATACACATTAATTAATAACACACATTAATTTTGTCACGCATTCACAAATATTCTTTCATCGCTACAGACGCATACATTTCTAATATGTCAATTTCAAGTAACAACGTCATTTTCTATGCACCGTCAACACTGACACCGACACACACTGACACAATAGTTGTATAAATAGAAGGCACATTTTGTATGGACATTGGGACGAGGGGTTCGCCCGTAAAGGTCACTCCTCTGACGGGTGTCATACCTTGATGCTTTAAGGAAAAAACAGATGAAGTGTAGCTCAGAAATACCGGCGCGGCAGTTAGTTTTAATAAAATCGCTTACCTACTATTTGTAAGAATTCATATCAACGAAGAATTTAAAATTACTGTTTTGTCTCAGCATTCAACTATAGCAGGTTTCTCTGGGGTTACAATTTTTAGATGAAACTAAAAATGTGCTGATAAAATTATATCTTACTACTTTTTGTAATTTTTAAAAAGATTGGCTCTTATTTTGATGATTTATCCTAAATATTATAAGTCCAGGATAGTAGGATACTCGAGGTCCTTATAAACGGACGAGGTCATGCTTAGACGTAACAAAGACATAAATTGTTTATTAAATTGAACATGAAACTTTTAGTAACCGCTTCTTAATCATTTTAGACTAGACGATTTTTTTTATAAAATTATCAATTTAAAATTATTTTTAATTTTTTATTTCTTTTTTTAAATAAAAGCATGTATTAAATTTTTTTTTGGAACGAAATTCCTTATGGGCGTTGCGGAGAGGTAGCCGGGAAAAAACGTCCGTAACGTAAGATTTTTATGTATAGTTTATGTATGATGGCAATACAGTGCCTAATGTAGTCTACGTGATGACTGATATTTTTATAAATCATTGTAAATAAAATAAAGGTGTTAAGATCAATTTGTAAAGTAGTTACTTTGCTTTTTATCCATAAAAAATCATAATTAAAAATGTATAACCGAATAATTATTTTCTTTATAACTCGAATAGAACTTAAAATTAATATTTTTAATAATGAACTTCGTTCCTATCCAGTGTCCCACGATACCACACGACTGTTTCTATTAATTATTTTTTTTGTATTTTTTATGCTTGTTTGACTACGAGGTTGTGTTGTTTACTTACAGAGTTCCTATGGCCATCTTCCAGCTCCATCATCAGACCCTGGTTACCATTTAGCATCAAAGTACTCGTTAAGACGAATCATACGGTTGTGTCATTTAATTACCGAGTTTCTATGGCCATCATCCAACTACATAATCAGACCCTGGTTACTATCTTGTATAAAAGTACTCGTCAAGATGGATCAAACGAGTCCAAACTCGATGGGGTTGAGACGCAACTTAGTTACGGAGTTCCTATGGTCACCTTCCAGCTCCATCATCAGACCCTGGTTACTATCTAGTATCAAAGTACTCGTCAATACAAATTAAACGAGCCCAAATTCGATGGGCTTGCGTCGTTTAATTACGGAGTTCCTATGATCACCTTCCAGGTCCATCATCAAATCCGCTCTTTGTCATAATATTATCACACTCTCATCCGAATTATACATTCATGCAAAATTTCAGCTCAATCGAAAGCCGAGAAGTGGATCAAATTTAACTTGCAAGATTTGATTACAGACAACGGACAGGTGAAGGAAATAAAAGCTTCTAAAAAAATAGTTGATTAGAATATGACATTTCAAACTATCTTGGATAAGTTGCCCAATCAGAAATGTACCTAAGTATGCCATTATAGTAAGCAAGGGCACAACCCTTTTCACCTACGACGACGATATTAATGACTGAAAAAGAAATCTCAATAACAACTCGATCTAAATATGAAATTTGGTAAGGCAGCGGCTTTTAAATAGATAGTCAACTAAGAAGGGTTTTGGGAAACCCAGCTCCTAAAAAGAGAAAAGTGGTAGAAATTCCTATGTAACTTTCCCTTTGATAGAATTTCTTGTAACCTGTAAATTATATTCAAGGTAATAATTTGAACCAAGTAATTCCAAATTCTAAGTAATTCTGAGGTCAAATAAGGGGTAATAAATTTGGTAAGATTTTTGGCCGCAACCCTTTTTGCGTCCCACAGGGCACGCAGGGCACGGGTCTCTCCCCATTATTGGGAAGGCCTGGAGCTTACTCCACCACGCTGCTCCAATGCGGGTTAGTGGCCAACCCGCTGTCGGATGTTTTCAAACCGCCCATAAGGCCTCCGACAAGGTTTAACGACTGTTATCTATCGACAACAACCGGGACCGACGGCTTAACGTGCCCTCCGAAGCACGGAAACGCGCATGAATTTTTTTGCCACTAGCGGTCACCCATCTCACACCCGACCGCGCCCGTTTGGCTTAGTTGCATAAATCGTTTGCATTCTATGCTAACCGCCGGGCCATGCGCGCTTCAAGTGCGGTAAGATTTTTATTCCTTTATAACTCGGATGAAACTGAGACTCAATAATACTTATTTATTTCTAGCATATAAGGTAGGCAAGTTGATGTTAAGTGGTCTCTGCAGTTCATGGACATCTACATACCTACAACCTCAAGTAAAACTGAGATTTACCCTACCCCTGACAATCATAATGATTGTTGCTATAAGAAATGCAATAGTTTTTTTTTTAATATCATGACCGGATATAGTAATAAAGCGGATGGCTTTAGTTGTGCAAAGGCTTATTTATGTGATAGGAGAAAAAAGCGGACGGAAAAATATAAGTCTGGTTCTATGTCCTTTAAATTAAATCCAAAAGAATAGGGAACTTTTATGTTTTTTTATTGTATCAATTGATCTTATTTGGCATAGGGCTTAAATGTCCTTAAAGGACCACATCGATTGGAGCACCCCGAAAGACAATAATACGAGCTAAAGTTAAACCTCGCCGCATTGCGTTGAAAACGGCCCATACTAACGAAGCGACAGATATGACGTCACCATCCGAGAACGCAGTAGTCGCAGTACCAAAGTACCAAAAACTATGGGAAAAACAAGTGACTTGCAAATTTTACCGTTAAACACTGCGTTTAAATAAATAGTTGTCTTATATATTTTGCTTGTTAAGTTTGAAAAAAATATTAAAAAACATTATTGGATGAAATAAAAAAAAAACATATTTCACATTTCCATATTTCCTAAGAGTTAAAAAAAACTTTTTTTTCCATTTTGTCATTATTATTTGTAATTTTCCAATCGAAATACATACATTTTACGTAAAAAAATATGCATATATATATACCATATTGCTTCTCTGCAGATACACTAAAGAAACACAGCTAGTGCAACATAAAACCTAGACTCTCGATAGCGGAGCACTAAAGCTGTTAATAATAAATGTAGTCTGGCTACTGACAAAGCGAGTGGTTTCAGGAAATTTGATTATAGTCCGTCTCGCTGGCCACTCTCGAACAACAACAATCCTGTAAACATGCTATACCATTATAGGTAGAGGTTTATCGGGAATGCAATCAGTACTAATATTATAATGGGCCTGCAGGTACTGTGTGAAGAATCCATAATAATAATTTAAATGTGAAAGTGTGTGTGTTTGTTTGTTTGTTCTTCTTTCACGTCGGAACGGTGCTACTTGACTTAACTTTTTTAATGAGTTTGTTTGGGGATTGGAAAGTAACATAGGCTATGCGATTTACGACTACATGTACATCACTCTTCAGAAGCTCTAATATTTGCAATTCACTCAAGACTGGCTTGCTTCTTTATAGGAGGCAGAAGATGCGTTTTTCCACAGGGTATCACCGATATTATTATATCTATTTTTATGGTGAATAAACTTAATTACGTTTTATTGGAAGGATGCCGTGGGCCAGACTCACATTACGACAATTCTTTCAACACCAATTCGTAAATATCTAACCACGAAAGTTCTTCCAATTTCTATTAAGTTGCTTAAAATATTTTGGCTCTAGTGGAAACTCATAGGATCGTGACTGTCATTAAACGTTGCTTTAAAATCTTTAATTTTCTTCTAGCACAATAGTCTTAACTCTATATTCAGGATTCTCTCAAATTTTCCTTTAATGTAAACAAGACAACAATTTTGAATATAATATGAGCCAGCCACACGATAGAAAGTCGTAAATAACGTACGGAGTCTAGCTCAGACAACTCGGTTGCCTGCAGGAAATTTGATTACAGCGCCATCTTGTTTACGACCACAGAACTACAACGGAAAATCGAGAAAATACACTAACTATTGACTTTGTTCTAGCTTAGAAAACATTTAAGTAGTTCTATTCTTGCCATTGTTTCCAAAAAATATGTTGAACTATGTTGAATGATTTCTGACTAAATCATTTTTATTCACTTACACCACCTAAATACTTGTAGATTTTGGGAAAAAAACTGTGTGCAGCAGTGAAAAAATAAAAAAAAGTAAAAAAAATATGACGACTTGTATATTTGATTGTCATTTTTTACATTACATTTAGGGGGTTACATTATAATCTACAGATATAGCTATAGAGCGAAGTAGAGTTCTCGGTCTGGGTGTTTGTGTTTATGTTTTTGTGTGTGTCCAATGTCCATGGCACTCACGACATTGGGTGTATCTATCCTACTGTGGGACTATGAGAAATGTTAATTTTCATGTGATTTATCTATATAAATATAAAAAGAAATCGTGTCATAGTTTTTGTTACCGAACTTCTCCGAAACGGCTGAGCCAAAAATTTTATGCTCACACTTGGTAGGTCTGATAATAGGTTGTTATCTATTTTTCGTCTCCCTAAGCGGTAAGGTGATCGCGGGGTCGGCTAGTATAATATAATATCGATTTTTGAAAATTAACAATAAAAAATAATATGTTCTGCTATACACATTTGTTATGTTAAGAGTGGAACCCTTACAAATGGAATAAAGTCTAGCTCTAAATGTTAAGGGTAGCAAAATGAAATTTGATTAAAGCGACCGCCTTTTGTAAACCACAGAACCGTACAGGAAATTTACTCCTTTGTTCTAAATTTATAGAAAATACATCGATGAATTCAGAAATAATGTTTAGTTGTAATTTATAGAATTTTTGAAAATTATTTCCAACCACAAGACAAAAGAAGACATAAGCATAAATTAATAATGGTTTAAATAATTAAAATATGTATTTTATTTAAAAATAACTGTTCAAAAAATTAAAAAACACGCTTTTAAAAATAAACCAAACTAAAAAGAAGAAAATAAATAATAGTTTTAAAAACCAAAAAACACGCTTTTATAAGAAATCCAACTAAAAAAATAAAAATAAATTTGAATTAAAATAGTGTAAAAATGCGTTTTATTGTAAAAAAAACGTGGGGTGCTTTTTAAGATATTACCAAAATAATTATCCTTCTAATCATATCCGTCAGATCTGGCATCCCACGCTTTTTTTTACATTAAAATGCATTTTTACACTATTGTAATTTAAATTTATTTTAATTTTTTAGTTGGATTTCTTATAAAAGCTTTTTTTTTGTTTTTAAAACTATTATTTATTTTCCATAGTATTTGGTACTGCGTTGACATGCTTGGACGTTAGTTTGTATCATTTTCAACGCTACGTGCTATGGTTTAACTTTGGCTCACATTCCTGTCTTTCTCGGTGCTACAATCGATGTAGTTCTTTAGGACCACTTGATCTCTATGCCACATAGGATCGATGGATACTATAAAAATCTAAAATAAACAATGTAAATGCAAAAAATATATTTAAGAATTTGAACCAGTCCTCAGCGTGAGCGTCTCGTCTGCGTCTCGTCTTAAACATTTAGGTCATCATTCAAATTCTCTTTTTAAGAAACTAAAGAAAGGCCATCTTTAAATTATGACTCTACAATTATAACGAGACTTAGGGCAGACCCTACATTATTGTGTAATTAAAATGTTGCTTTAAATGATCCAATGTTCTTTTACTTAGAGTTAAAATAAGGCCTATTAAAATAACCCAAAATGGTCTCCGGGAACTTTTGGGATACAAAAACGTGACAAAGTTTAATTAGCACGGAAGTTTTCTATTATCATGCTTAGGGACGAATTTGGATACATTAAGAGAATTTACGTTATTGTATTCTGTAGCAGGTAGGGCTTTTAAGTTTTCTTTTACAGATTTTATAGTAAATTGTGTCCAAATTTTGTAAATACTCTCATTATAAATTGAAATTTTAAAGAATATGGATGGGATGAATGGGAGTCGATGGGATGGAATGGAATGGCCTATCCTTTATGGGATGGGATGGAATAGGATAGGATAGGTTAGAAATGAATTTAATTGAACAATATTTATTAGGCTTTTTTGGCTTATAAGATATCTTACTGATAAAAATGAATAATACAAGCATGTAGGCTACGTGGCGTGTGAGAGCCCGATCTGTCCAGCCAGCGGCCCCGGCTGTTTGTGTAGCCGCAATCCACCGTCAGCATGTGAAGGTGTAGGAGAGCACATTTAATTTTTCTCTCCCGAAGATGGGTCCTTACTGGGCGACCGGTGCGATATGTTGGAGATTCCGGAGTCCTCCCCAGCGATATGGCAGGCCACGGAGGTTTCCCCCCGATACAAAAAAGGCTACGTGGGGTAATATGTTCGCTCTGCATATTGTACACCTTCGCACATGACCTCAAGCAAGTATGAATTTTGCCTGGGTGGCGTAAATAGTTTCGCTGCTATTCTAGAGGCCTCATGTAAGTAAGGCCAGCATGTACCGACTCCGCCAAAATAGAATGGAATTACTTCATCGCAGAAATAAGTTCAAGTTCTAACTGGTGCGGGTTATTTGGAACTCTGTGAAGTTCTAACAATTCTACAAAGCGACACTGACAACTGGATGAGCTAAAATGAGATATAAATGCGCAATTTCTTTAAAAAACATTCTTTAAAAATCTATTTTAAAGCAAAATAAAGACGATAATATATATTTTCTTATTCTCAGAAGCTTGTGTCATAAATATACTGCTCACCTTATTATCATAAAGCCAGATCTGGGAGGCGACTCGTCCCCGGCAGAAAAAAAGCATAACGGAGTTTAAGATGAAATCCAAACACATATCGTCCCTTCGTATCTCTCCATCCTTTGTGTACACCCAATACTGGAAGCGATAAATTAACGCATTTTCCATTATAAATATTATTTCTTCCCGCTTTTGGGTGCAGATGTTTAGGTTGGAAAATTATGGTAGGTTGGCTTGTGAGTTTTCGTTTTCTACCAGTAATTTTAGTTGAAAAGGCTGATAAAATATACATTCAAAATATAAGGTAAATAATAAATATCCGTCTTATTGCTAACGTCATTGTAATTTAGTGGAAAAATTATAATATTTTATCCAAAAGTTAGGTTCTCACAATTCGGATATTTACGCTAAAACTGTCCTCCAAACTTCCCGAACAATAGAGCGAATAAGAAGCGAAAAACAGGTCAAAAGTATTAGATATCTTCGTGTGTTAATTTTCAGAGTATATACGAGTACACCGATAAATGAAAATTTCATAGATAAAATGTAGATTCTAATAAGCTTATTTATTAAAGCAATTCCTTCGACGAATAACTTACTTTAAAGTAAGATAATTGGTATTTTGCAGCTAAAAATGCGCATATTATTATGTGAAATTTTAAGGGGTCCTACAAAGTCCCATCAACAAACGTCAATATTTATCACGTGGGGTAGTTAACAACACTGCATAGTTTTTCTTTACTTTCTATAGGTCACGCAGAACAAGAAATTAGTTTACTATAGATAGATATTGTTCATTTTACATCTTTCATTATTTCTCAGCAAGTATACTTACTTGATTTCCACCTTGGTAATGGCATGGTAGCAGTTTGACGTTCTCTTGAAGATTTGGTTGAGTTATGGCGTCAAGACACATTGTGTAAATGCTATTGCTGTAAATCTGCAATAATAATAGAGTTTTCATTATTTCCTTACTTAATTTTAAACAAAAATAAAGAGATTAAATAAATTATTCAGTTTGTCCAGGATCGGTTCACATAATTAATAATGAGCGTGATTTTCTTGTGAACCACCTCATGTACTTCGCTAGCCTGGACAGTGTCCTGAATTCTTCTCAGTTATGATAAGAGACCTGTACCCAGCAGCGATAAGGTCTTTCCCCCTAATTCAGCTAAGAAGTTACTACTAGTTGAACTAATGGGAATTAAAATGTGATTATTTTTTCATTTCACACATGGATATCTATACTAGTCTTCCGCCAGCGGCTTTGCCCACGTGGACCCGTTTTATGGGTCCCCGTAGGATAAAAACTAGCCTATGTCCTTTCCAAAGGTCCACTAAATCTGAGTTCCAAATTTTGTTTAAATTGGTTTAGTAGTTTAAGCGTGAAAGCATAACAGACAGACAGACACACAGGTTACTCTAGAATTTAATTATATTACCTAATATAATCCCACTAGGATTAAAAACATTTCAGTTTTGGTTAAAAAAACATTTTTCCTCTTTCAAGATCCAGTGCGTTTTATATACAATCACATCGATCACCCGGTGGTTTCATATAGTTGAAGCTTGATCTTGACAATAACTTACTTTATGGCGGGCAATAAAAGTCATTACATACGAATCGGCTCAAATTGCTGCTTTTATCGGCGAATATTTCTTCATAAAATATAACAGGCAGTTTTGTGGAGAAATGCGAGAACGAACGTGGGTGTCGATGGATGATTTGTTCAAATCACCGCATTAATAATAAACCACGTAGCTATTTCAATCTTTGATTGACGTCAGCAATCCTTAGTGGTAGGTGTCGAAAATAAAATATTTATGTAAATAATTCTAAATTTGACTTTGGCTGTTGGTCCCATTTATTGGCACGTGTTTCTCTTAATAATTTGGGGAGTGTTAGTGTGTTAGGAGAAGCGGATTTATGGCTAACCCGCTGTGGTATATTTTCAAACCAGTCATAAGACCTCTTAAAAGGCTATTGGGTTCAACCACAGCGTACCTTTAATCCTCATCACATTTATCCCCATATCAAGTGTAATAAAACATGCCTTGACGTAGATTTTTATCGTCGTAAATAATTATATAACTCAAATAATCCAAATAATTACAAGTAAAAAATTCAAAACTGAATATTTTGTTTGCAAATCAAATTGTCGTCTCAACGAATGCTTGTCTATTAAAGCAATCGTTCTGCTTTCGAAGTAACACATCATGTTTTAATATGTAACAAGCTTAAAAGAGACATAGGTCATGTCTCAAATTAAATGTAGGGTAAATGTAGCCGTTGCTTTTATTTTAAAAGGGGCATATAAACCGATCAAAACGCATCTTCATTACATTGCATTATTATTGGTTCAGAAGCGATGGCCGAGCAGTCTCCGTCATGGAAATACCGGGATCCAATCCTCGGCGCGCATCTCTGACAAAGGAATCTGTAATGTACATATTTATCACTCCTCGATGGTGATGGGAAATATTATAATATTTAATTAATTATAAACAAATAATAATATAGAACATGCCTGAGAAACACTCATAGTTACTCAAAGGTATGATATCCACCAATCGTGGCCACCACTTGGCCAGCGTAGTGGACCATGGCCTAAATCCCTCTCACTCGTAAGAGGCGACTGTATCCAGCAGTGGGATATAAAAAGAGGTTGAAAACAATAAAAAAATTCGGGGTTACGGACAGTAACAGTGGGACCTCGACCCATCCAGCCAGCAGCCCCGGGAAGGACGGTGGTGTGTGCGTGGCCGCATGCTGCTGTGAATACCTGAAGGTGCAGGAGAGCAAATTTGCTCTCCCGAAGATGGGCCAGTTCTGGGGCGCCGCGCGTCTAAAACACCGGTGCATGCCACTGGAGATCCCGGAGTCCTCCCCAAGCGCAGAGGCAGGTCACCGAGGGGGTTTTAGTGCGGCGCCAATCCCACGCAGCCCGGTATCCTCTCCTAAGGTACTGGGTACCTTTTGAAGGTTCCCCCCCAACACCACAATTTCTCTATATCTATTAAAAGTTTTTACCTGCCCACTTGCGACGTATTTATCCGGTATCTGCATTTCAGGATAAATATTCTTGAGGTACCATTCAAAAGATTTGCAATTCAATTGCTTACGAAGTTCTTTCCGATTGGTTACGTTTCCGTAATCCCCTTTTATATTCCCAATTCTTTCGTAGTAATATTTTGCGTAATCGTCGAGCCATACCTGAGTAAAAATAAAAAGGTAGGTATGAAAAGTTAAATATTATTTTTTATGTATTCTTTGAAATATTGCTTCTAAACTAACAATCTCCGCCCGCGACATTTTTCGCGCGGACTTTGGTATTAGTCATAGCATGATGTTATATAGCGTGCTTTCCCGAATAACACAAAAATATTTTTTCAATTCGAACCAGTAGTTCCTGAGATTAGCGCGTTCAAACAAACAAACAAACTCTTTTGCTGCATTTCTGTATACAAATGTAACAAACAGGGTCCTTCCTGTTAGCACATGTCAAAGAAAAAAACATTAACTGTGAATTGAAGTTTCATGAAAAATTGTTTTTCAAAGGGTTTTGTGTTACATAGTACTAATTTTGTGTGTAATTTTGATATGAAATTACATTAATTACCTCCGCAAGTCTTAAAAAGTTATTCCTGACTGCCCCTTTCGTTGCTTCATACGGAAAATGTTTCCTAAAAACGTGTCCCACGTGTGAGCACGGAACGATTTCCAGTTTTCCACCACACATCCATACTTTGAACGATAGCTCCAAGTTCTCAGCACCCCATATTTGAAATCCATCATCATAGTAGCCAAGCGTTTTGAAAAATTCCTTGTTTATCGCGTACAATCCGCCTGAGATTGTCGGGGTTCTTAAGGGAGCGACGGAGTTCTTTCTCTTTGAAAGGATTTCCCTCGGAATTGCCCTCCATGTAAACCTCATATCCCAGTTGAAGCCTCCAATGCGTAAGTCGACTGTCTCTTGCGGTATGTATTCAAATGTGTTGTCGTGGATGTGATCTACTACTGGGCTCACTATGGTGGTATTATCTTCGGATATTCGTTCTAGTAAAGGTTCAAGCCAACCTGAAAAATAACAACATAAATAATCACATTTGCCAATGTGGTGTTAGTAGAAAAAAATTTGTCTTAGTGCTAATTTAACCAATATCTGCTTACAATCTCTGACATCAGAAATACGTGTTCTTTTATTAATCAGCATTGCATAAAATAAAGTACCTACTGCTGAAGCCTGTATGGCTCGGCGGCTAGCATAGAACGCGAGCGATCTATGCGTCTAAGCCAAACAGGTGTGGTCGGATGTGAGAGGGGTAAGAGGTAAGGGAAGGGGTAAAATTTTATACGTGTTTCCTTGCTTGGAAGGGCACGTTAATTCTTCAATCCAAATTGCTATCGATAAATAAAAGTCGTTAAACCTTGTCGGAGGCCCTATGGGCGATTTGAAAATATCCGACAGTGGGTTGGCCACTATCCCGCAAACTCCACCAACTCGCATTGGAGCAGCGTGGTGGAGAATACTCCAGGCCTCCCCAATTATGGTGAGAGACGTGCTCTGTAGTTAGATGCAAATTGAGTTGTTATCAGCTCACATATACGAGTATTATTAAAGGTCTGAGACTGATAAAGCTCAAAAAATAATTCACTACATTAGATTACGGTCACAACTCCTTACCTTTAGTACATTCGCAATGACTATCCAAATACATCACAACGGGTGACACAGCTTGTTTGGCCCCTAATATCCTTGCCTGAATCAGTCCAATACGCCGTACAGCCCGTATCAATAGTAGTTTTGGGACTGTCCTTACATAGTCTTCTAGTGGCGCTTTTAGATGATCTATAAATAATTTGATCTCATTAAAAGTGAACATTTTCGAAATTTAAATTTAACGTAACGTAATATATTTAAATTATTTTAGTATATAAAGTATTCGTTTGTTTTCTTTTTTTAATTTTTACGTGGTTCTGATTGGTAAGTTAATTTCAATCGTGGTTGTTACCGATAACTGTAACTGTTTAGCGACTGAAAACAGTCACTAAACATTGTTACAGGCGTTTTGAGAGTTTTGAAAACGTTCGGCAGCGAGTTGGCTAATAATCTGTATCTCCACCAACCCGCTCTGAATGAGTGTGGTGGAGAAAGCTTCTGGCCTCGTCAAGCAATTATAGGGAAAGATCCATGCCCAACATTGGGACTCAAAAAAAGTTGCCACAAAAATAGCAAAACTTTGAGTGGTGTGGAAGATAGCCGCTCGCTTATGCTTCTGCGGACAAGTTAGGCCATAATTGTATTTTATTCTCGTCAAATTTTATTTGATGCTATATGAGCGGCACGATAACATTTGAAAGCGAGATTCATAATAACAGCGTAATCAGTAAAAACATTCTAGTAGATCTAAAATGGTTCGACTTGTATATACCTATACGATCTCTATCACATCTGCGGTGAAGTGATTATATTAGTATGCATTGATTGTGGATTGAATTCCATTTTTTAGGGTTCTGTAGCCAAATGGCAAAAAACGGAACCCTAATGGATTCGTCACGTCTGTCTTTCTGTCTATCCGTCCGTATGTCACAGCCACTTTTTTCCGAAACTATAAGAACTATACTGTTGAAATTTGGTAAATAGATATATTATGTGAACCGCATTAAGATTTTTATACAAAATTAGAAAAATAAACAATAAATTTTGGGGGTTCCCCATACTTAGAACTGAAACTCAAAATTTAAAAAAATAAAATCCGTTCGTGTGTGGTATCTATGGATAGGTCTTCAGAAATGATATTGAGGTTTCTTATATACTTTTTTTAGTTTGTGCGACAGACACAAAGTGGTATAATGTGTGTGTGTGTGTGTGTGTGTGCGTGTGTGTGTCCCTGTAACTTCTAAAATAAGAGAATGATAAAACTAAAAAAATATATGATGTAAATAACTATGCAAATTTCCACCGAAAATTGGTTTGAACGAGATCTAGTGAGTAGTTTTTTCTTAAACTTCATAAATCGTAAAATGTTTTACGGAACCCTCGGTGCTCCAGTCGGACTCGCACTTGGCCGGTTTCTTTATTTTTATTGATCTCTTACACCTTGATGACTTTCAGCCTCCTTGAAGTAATGTGTGGCCTGCATGCTCATCTGCTACTATATTAAAATATTTAAAAAAAAACTTAATTTATGTGTACCCATGTCTGAGCAGTCATCGATCAATATTATTTCCTTTAAGAGGTGTTGAGGTGACCTATTTAACACTGATTGGATAGTTCGCAGGAGCGTCGACCACGCCTCATTATGGAAGCAAATCACCACAGAAGCTTGCGGTAAATCTTTCGAAAATTTTGATTTGCATCTGTAAATAATATTAAATAATCATCACATCAATATAAAATTACTTTCAATAATCGGAATATAAAAATCATAATTTCTTTACAATCGGTATTAATATTATAAATGAGAAAGAGTGTTTGTTTGTTTATCCTTCTTTTATGCCGCGGTAGAGTTAACTTATGGAATGATTTTTATACGTGAAGATGTTTAGACGCTACAGACTGACATAGATTACTTTTAAGCATCTTATTATAAATAAATAAATAATAAATAAGGCTTCACACTCATAGCCCCACAGTAGGGTGGTGTACCCTGTGTGGTGGGTACCGTGAAAACACACAAAGACAGAAACACAAACATCCAGACTATAAAACGAATCCAAGCGGGCGAAGCCGCTGGCGGAAGGCTAGTGTATATATAATAATATATGAGACGTTCGAAGTTGCTAATTTACCAAGTGTTTATTTTATTCAAGTTTTTCATACCTTTTATCCCTAACATCAGGCAACGTACGATTCGTCGGAATCAAATCACTAACAAATTGATTGAATGCATGATTCTGCCAGCCTTTCTTTATCAACATCCTGACTGCACCTCTTACATTGTTCTGAATGTTTACTGGCCTGCCTTCCATGCCTGTAAATATGAATCAATACAGTTGTGTATATTGGCATTTATTGGTTCAGTAGTACAGTTGGTTCAACATTACACAAATATAGTACTTTATTTATTTATTTTACAACCTTTTTTTGGCCCACTGCTGGACATAGGTCTCCTCTCGGAAGTGAGAGAGATTTAGGCCATAGTTTACCAAGCTGGCCAAGTGCGGATTGGTAATCCAATTTTTGACTTTCAGATGCTTTTATTATTAAACTTTTCTCATCTAAACTGAATAATAAATGAATAAATTAAGTTTTTAACAAAAAAAAATAGAACCGACTTCAAACGGTAAAAAATTAAATTGTTCAGTACCTACTTTTTCTTGCTTATGGTAATGACACTTAAAACTATTTCTGGAGTCGGGCCCTTAGTAAATGTCGTACCATTCGTTCTAAATTGGCACCGACAGTACAGACAGTGAGACAGTACCTACTTCTTCTTGCTTATGGTAATGACTGTTAAAGCTATATTGGAATCGGTGCCCATTCAGAACGAAAGGTACACTATATTTACTAAGACAGGACATTTCACTAAGGGCCCGACTTCAAAAATAGTTTTAAGAGTCATTACCATAAGCAAGACAAAGTAGGTACTGAAAATTTTTATTTTTTTCCGTTTGAAGTCGGTTCTATTTTTTTTTTTGTTTAAAATCTTAATTTATTTCACTCTTTTTAGTAATTTTAATAATTCTTTATGTATAAGCATAATTGGAAAATTTTTCACTTAACTACTAAACTTTAAACAGATTTACCTTTTATAATCATGTTTATCTAATAGCCATCTTATACCCTGAAAGAATAGAACTATCAGTCCACCTGAACGTATAAATTAATGAAACAATTTGCTCTCATCTCCTAACCGTTGAGGAGTTGCACCTTCAATCATTCATCAGCTTAGCAACATGAGGTGATAATTACCGGACATAAATATTTGTATTATGTTAAAAAAATATGACTAAAAGAATGTGTGTGCCTATTAAGTTTCAGTGTTTCCCTCGATTTCCCTAGTATCACATCAGCAGATTTTGCCATGGTGAAAGTTGGACCACCTCAGAAATGTAAGATTTCCAACAAAAAATCATTTATTGAAAGAATTTGCTCTCAACTCCTAACCGTCATAGTACCTTCCATCATTAGCTCAGCAACATGATATGATGATAATTATATACAAATACCTGTTTTGCTTTAGTAAAAATATGAAAATCATTTGTTGTGCTATAAAATTTGAATGTTCCCTTAGATTTCTCTGGGATCCCCTCATCAGACGTTGATTTGGTGACAGTTGGACCACCTCAGGAATGTAAGATTTGGAATAAAAAACTATTTATTGAAAGAATTTGCTTTCAACTCCTCACTGTTGCAGTACCTTCCATCATCAGCTCAGCAACATGAGATGATGATTACTATGCACAAATATCTCTTATTCTTCAGAAAGTATAAGAAAATCAATGTGTGTGCCTATAAAATTTGAGAGTTCCCCTCGATTTCCCTGGGATCCCATCATCAGATCCTGATTTGGTGACAATGGGACCACCTCGGGAGTATAAGCATACGAACAAAAAAAGAATTTTAAAAATCGGTCCACAAACGGCGGAGTAATCGGTGAACATATATAAAAAAAAATACATACAGCCGAATACAGTACCTCCTCCTTTTGGAAGTCGGTAAAAATGATGGACAATTTGAAAATATGTATAATTTTTGAATACGAGTAACTAACGCGTTACTGACTACGACTACCTGATCCTTCTTTCATGTAGATCTTCTTGATTCTTGTTGCACCGCCATTATATTTTTTGCACTTCTTGAAGGTTAGCTGGTAGAAAATGCCAATAGGCATTAAGCTCGCCTTTTGTTCAAATTGTAAAATTTGGTCAATAAAGAATTATAAAAAAAACAACGGGTTGCACTCCGGTAGTACCGGCAGAAGTGAAAACTTGAACATTAACGTTGTGCATTTTTGATATTTTGGCATGGTTAAGGTATAATTTCGCACGAATTGCTTTTAATATCAGTATTATTTTTCATCTAGTATTTTCAGTAGGTTTTCATCTAGTATTTTTATAAAGCACTCACTCATTTTCTTTCACTATTTCTTCGTCACTCTTTTCATTAATATATGCACTTTGTTCCATATTTTAAATACTTGATATAATGAATTTTACAATTATAGATAGTCGAGGCGTCATCAGCTGTCACCCCTACGTCGTGAAGGTCGATCTTCCACGTCTCCTCTACCACGTGTGTTGACGCGAGTTTAACATTTTTTACCCATTCCAAAAAAAGTGTACAACGCCGCTAAAGAAGTTTTCACTTCAATAAAAAAATAACGCGTCAGAAACCGTTCGCATGATGAGTGCTACGTTTATAGACAGGACTGCAGTGCTAATGAACGCACCGTGAGATTTTAGTTTGAATGTTTTCGTGATGAAAACTTTGATTTGAAGAACGAACCACGTATAATACCACTCATACAGGTGAATAACCCTGAATTGTAGGAGATGGTGAAAATTTACCTTCAATATTGACTAATTTGTATCAAATAAATCATAGTACAATTAAATTACTAATAATGGTTCACCTAGTGTTAGTTTTACACATACATATCGGAGCGACGAGGCCCAGAATTAATTATTGGCGAGCGTGGAGCACTATCGTCTATTTCAATAAAGTTAGAAGGATTATTAGTTTCCATTTTAAAACTGAAAACACTGAAAATTATAAATTATTTTATTAGTTTTTCTAACATGAAATTGACATCACCATTTCCATAGTAACCAAAAACAACGAAACAGAAAACTAAATTCTCATTCATTTAAGCATGACTACTACTTGACAATTACGATTAAACCAAAGTAGATACAACATTGCGGTCCTAGACGCTCCATCTAGGCTTCAACTCCAACACACCGACCCGTTCGGCCGCGATCACCTGATTTTCAAGATGGTTGCAAGATGGCGTCACTGCTTCATATTCAAATCAGCTACTTCTGACGCCGATATACATAATATATTTCTCTGTTATAATCACATTCTAAATACATCTCTAATCGTTTAATCTCTGATAAATTTTTTCCGCTGGCTTTTTTCTCTCATTGACCCAGCAGTGGGTAGGCATCAAAAGTCGATGATTCGTTAAGATTATTCTTAACGGATCTTAAAACAAAATATTTTTAATTAATTTCATTTAATAATATTGTATGCCAGAATATGGTAGACTGTTTAAAACTCCAATTATAATTTTAAACATCTTATTCTATGGATGTAAACAGTCAACAAAGTAATTTCATTTCATTTCAATCTCTAACATCCTTATAACTCAGTAGCAGAAGATACTTCAGTATATCTCAGAACATTTGCACATAACTTTGAATGCAGGAGTGACGTACATTGTGTCTAATGACGTCGTTTAAGGCGATTCCTGAGCGCACCTTGCCAACGTTAATGCTTGCAAAACATTCATATCAGTTATTTATTTTTCTTTAGCAACTGAGATGATTTTTAAAAATCTTCATAATAATGTATTGTTTCATAGGTTTGTAACATATATTTCTCATCGTTTAAGTAAGGTTTATCCAGAATGACGTGGCCATAATTATTCAGTAAAGGGCAATAATCCACGTTTAATTTCGGGGAAATCCTTACTAGCTTTGGATCGTACCAAGGTCTTTTATTATGACCCTGCCTGATCGTAAGAGGCAACTAAAAGGGTGCTTCCGGGGTTGTGGGCGGTGAAAGTGGGAGTTCGATCCGTCCAGCCAGCAGTCCCGGGAAGGACGGCGGTGTGTGCGTGGCCGCATGCCGCCCATAACGTCGGAAGGTGCAGGAGAGCACATCTGCTCTCCCGCAGATGGGATCGTTCTGGGGAGCCGCGCGTGGAGGACATCGGTGCGTTCCACTAGAGATCCCGGATTCCTCCCCAAGCGGAGAGGCAGGCCACCGAGGGGATTATAGTGCGGTACAAATCCCACATAACCCGGTATCCTCTCCCAAGGTGCCGGGTACCTGTTGAAGGTTTTTCTCCTGTTACCAAAAAAAAAGGTGTCCCCGACGATCTAAACGCGATTCAGTAGGTTTTTCCGTAAATAGTTAAGCGTGAGTTAAAGTTGTTGACTTAATCATCACGCATACTAATATTATGTACGTGAAAGAGTGTGTGTTTGTTTGTTTGATTGTCTTTCTTGGAACGGTGCTACGGATTGACCTGATTTATGTATGGACATAGTTTGCAGGATTGATAGTGAACTAAGCTACTTTTTCCTGAAGAAAATGTTTTATTCCTATGGAAAAAAAGTGTAGCCCACGCGGTCAGAGCCGTGGCTGGAAAGCTAGTTTTAATGTAAAAGGCTTTGATATTTCAATATGAATTAACGAAATAAAGACTACTTTTGAAACAAAAGAGGAAACATAGAAAAACAACATGCAGCGATTCCATTTCTATGCCTTTTTTCGACGGACTGTTCCTTAGACTAAGAATAATGTCTGGTCTATGGAGTCTTCTAATTTTGATTATAAGATATTTGTGAAACTGTTTTTATTCTGCCTGTCATATTCTGCGTTTCATTTTTTCAATAATGGCATCGCAAACTATGTGCTAATTGCCAGTGTCAAGTATAATTTTTGCCTCACTTAGTAGTCCTTGTTAGTAGTCACTTAGTAGAGTTTTGGAGGCAAGCTTAAAAAATATGTTTTCGCACTGTTATTAACAGGCTTATATTAGCTTCACATGTATTTTTGTTTGTAACTGTGAGTTTGTGAGCTTGTTCTACTCGATTTTCACCCACTTTCAACGGATTTTATTTAAACTTTGCACACTTATCAAGAAGTGGTGTCAATACAATAATTACATGAGTGTATCTAATTCCGAAAACAATAAATCGATCTAAAAAATTGAAAATAAATATAGTTTTTTAAACTATATTTTATTTTATTTCAAAACACTCGTGCACCATCATTAACCTATATCGAACAAAACGCCATCAACTTTATCGGATATAACTATAAATATACACAAAGAAACTGTAAATAAAGCAAGAGCACAGCATGTCCTTTCCGACATCCCGCCAAAACCTTTCATCTCATAAAAAGTTAATGTTAGATTGATTTTGAAGATTTATTACCAATAATATTATACCACCAAATAAAACGTTTAACAAGTTTAATTTGGGATAAGTAAAATGGTTACCTGGTGGGAATTCCAATCCTTTTACAGCATCAAGTTTGTCCTTAATTGTCACGTTGTATTTTTCTGGTGGTAGATACTGCCATTCTAAGGAATAATAAAATAATTAGTAGAAATATCATTTACAAATTGAGATCTTCGTGTCAGAGTAATTTATTTATTTATTTATTCTTTATTGTTACAACTTTAAACAATGAAATGAAATGAAATAGTTTATTAACATCTTGGGTAATAATATACACTTGATGTTTGTCATTGTTGTACGGCCATCAGCTGACCGTCATCCGCTTTGGGTGCGCTAAGGCATGCAATAATAATGCAATGTTGCACAAAGGGCGGACTTAATGCCTAGAGGCATTAAATTCTCTACCAGTCAACCCTGGCTAATGGTCAGAATTTTTAAGTAGGTGGCAACAACAGAGTTACTTCTAAGAGAAAACAAGGAAGATCTTTCTAAAGGTTTGCTATACAATACTATACAAGGTTTGCTCTATAACTGTATAATACATGTAATTGAAATCAACATTAATAAAAGCGATATTAATTACTCGTATATAAGCTTAAAATATTTTGTATCGACATAATTTTTAAATAAGACATCCAGGGGGTAATGTTAATTTAAGATTGACTTTTTTTCTCTTAGCTTGTGCTTTAACACTACAGTGCACGCGCCCATTTTTGTTACAAGTTTGCTCGCGTGCTCTACTATGGTAGAAAAAGTTAAGAGCATTACTTTACGACTAAAAAGGTATTGATATAAAAAACGTAAGTTTAGTTTAAAAGTTTGTTTATTATAAAATACAATTCTATAAAAATGTGAAGTTCTTAACACTTGCGAACTATTTTAGGAACATATTAGTAACTAATACGAAAAAATCAAAAAATTTGACAAGTTTGAGATCAGCTCAAATAAAAAAAAATATTTAATGTTCAGATTTTTATTTATCTTCTTCCTCACATTCGAGGCATAGGACAGCCTGGTGATTAGGACAGATCCATCTGGCAAAACGTTTAGACCACTTTTTAGTGGAGCGATTATGGGCTCGAGAGCACATACAACATTTTCCCACTCTTCCCAGCCTGCTGGGTTCATTAGGTGGCATCTCATCAGTGTAGCCTGAAAGCCATTTTGTTTTACTTTTTAGTTCCCGAGAGGGTTTTCCAATGACAATCGCCTTGCCATGAGGGGTTTTGCGAGTTCAAATGAGAGATCAAGTAGAAAAATCAAAAAATAACTCTAAGCAACACGATGGTGTTTCTGCATTTCTTGCGTCTCCCTTTGGACTCGGAGGTCGAAATCTAATATTTTGAGATCTCACCCGTGCTTCTGGAGGAGATGCTTTACTCCATCGTGTTCCATTCTTAGACACATACACAACTTCTCCACTCGCATTAGTTGATGACAGTTCCCATGAAAAATCTTCCATCATCTCTTCGCGTACGAAGTCAGATCTATCTTGCTCCATGGAGCTGTCCTCTCCGTCTTCTAATTCACTGATAGAACTAACTTCATTCTCTTCTTCTAGCCACCTCAAGACTTGACTTTCCATGAGTGGATTCATTATTTTCTCCAGGAATCACTAAAAAGCAAAATAAACATTATTAAATAAATAATAAAATATAAAGATAATAACAACTTGTACACAAAACATTCGAAATATTATAAAAAAGAACAATATTATTATCATTATTAGTAAATATTTTAAAATAAATAATTATTTACCTTCATTACGCCGATACTCGCACGTACTACTATAGTAGAATGGAGATTTTGGCGAGAAAATGCTGTAATATGAGCCCACGCTGTTGCTTGGCGCCACACTAACCCGTTGCGTAATTTTGTTTTTTAGGCTTATCTAGGGACACCGGAGGAAAGGTCAAGAAATGAGTGAGGGGCACGCAAAAATGCATGTGCGATCTACCATAGTAGAGCGCGCGTGCACTCTAGTGTTAATCCTCGAGTGACTTAAGGTGAATTATTTGGGGATCTTTCTTTTATACTTAAGTACCTTAGAAATTTTATCTTTTACCTATCTCTACATTCTATCAATATATTATCTTGGTCAAATATATTTAGATTCATTAAAGATAAATTTTATAATTTTGAAGGAGAGTCATCAAAATCGGTTCAAAACTTGTGAAAAAATCGGATATTAAGTTCGACGAAATCGTCGAGTGAGAACGTTGTTAAACTCATCTCTGATATCTTAATATACGACTATATATTATGTATTTTTTGTATGCGTGTTTATGTCAATGAACTCCTAAATGACTGGACGGATTATGTTGAAATATTTTTTCCAATGGAAAATGTTTTTTTAATTATTTTTTTTATTTATTAGTAGTTTTCTTATATGAATTGTTCCTACGTGTCGATAAATAAATGTACTATTAATTGCTAATCTAAATATATCATGAAAATTGGTCTACTTTTCGCTAACATTTATTTATCATGTCAGTTGAACTGCTTCAACTGACATGATCCGTTTTAAAAATATATACTTTTAGTACAATTTACAAAATACTTACCTTCAAATGGGCTTGTAGTATTTCCAAAACCAGCATATTTTATTTTAAACTTCCTCCAAGCTTTATCATAAATTTCATTATCACTCAACTCCACTCCGCTTCTGAAGTCTCTCAAAATAGTAAGTATAGTCGCGGCCCAAAAAACGAACAGTAGGAATAATATTTTAAAAAACCTTTTATAACTCATTTCGAACGCGGGCAACATTATAGATGTTTTGAGTAAAATTGTATGCAAGTTTCTTGACTGTGAAACGAAGTGGGTTCTTTGTTTGCTGTTACTGAAATACTGAATGATTCGCTATATCCCTATTCAGGTTTCAGTTCATTTAGCTTCAATATAGGTAAAATTGTGTAGCTGGTGCGTTTGTACGTCCACGCAGTTATTTTTTTTCAATTGTTTTTAATTGGTAAGTGCGGGTTGGTGCATTATTTTTAAGTACGTGTATAAGTGTAGCTACTGTTACTAAAAAGTATTAAAAGAGTAATATAAAATATTACTTTGTTTACCCTCAACAGCGATAAATATACAAAAACTACAAAAAGAGATTTGAGAAACAGAACATCGAGTCGGGACCTGATGTTTATACTACTCGGCTATTACTGATCAAAGTATATTGACAGAGTTAATTTAAATTATAAGACTTTTTTTCTTTGTTAATTAGGTGCCTTTTATGCTAAACTTTAATTTCATAAGGTTAAATCTTATATGGTTTTTATATTCAGCTGCTATTTCGACAACAGTAAGACATTAGTCTGCGAAATTTGCAAAATATTTGTATACCAGCGAGCGAAAATAAAGTCATAAGTACTCAATTCTGAAAAGTATTAAGGAAATTGAAACAAATCGTAACAAACAAATTACTATAGTAAAAACTTTGTGAATATTATCATACAATTTTACTAACTTTTAAAGGCTAACATAAAATCATGAGTCCATTCCGTGTGCTGAAATATAGTTTCACTTTTCTTAATACGAACTCTTCGTTGCATTATTATCATTGTGTGGAATCAAAATTGCAAAGAATTTAATGCATGAATACTATTTCAGTTATGAATTGGATTCGTTACGCAAATTTCAAATGTAGAATTGTAAGGAATCCGTTTTATTTACTTAATGGCTATTAATTATTTTATTCCTATTATGTAGATGGAGAGATCTTTATTATTTTCTTGATATAATACACATACCAATATTTATAAGTAACATTTTTTTTAATTTACCTGTTAGTACAATGAAGCACGCATTGCCCAGCGTCTAGCGTAGTACGCGAGCGATCTACGCAGCTGAGCCAAACGTGCACGGTGAAATGAGAGATGGGTGACCGCTAGTAGCATGAATTTCATTTGCGTTTCCTATTCATTCGTGTTATCGATAGATCGCCAAACATTGTCGGAGGCCTTATAAGTGATTGGAAAGTACCCGACAACGGTTTGGCCACTAATACGCATCTCCACAAATCCGTATAGGAGTAAGCTCCAGGATTCCTTTTTATAGAGGAGAGTGAAACAAATTTTTAAAACTTTATGTGTCTAT
Organism: Pyrgus malvae; assembly: GCA_911387765.1. Classification (NCBI taxonomy): domain Eukaryota; kingdom Metazoa; phylum Arthropoda; class Insecta; order Lepidoptera; family Hesperiidae; genus Pyrgus; species Pyrgus malvae. The sequence continues at coordinate 18,130,766 of OU426958.1, forward strand.
ACAATAATTGCTATTCACGATGCGATTCCACGAAAACAGTACATATTTTCTGCATAAAATGTATCCTTTCCCTAGGGCCACTCTATCTAGTCCCTGTAGATTCGGGATTAAGAAAAGAGCTACGGTTTTCCCAGCCTGATCGTAAGAGGCGAATAAATGGAGGTTTCCGGGGTTGCGGGTGCTAAGAGTGGGAACTCGATCCATCCAGCCAGCGGCCTTGGGAAAGACGGCGGTGTGTGCGTGGCTGCATGCAGCTGTAAGCATCTGAAGGTGCAGGAGAGCACATCTGTTCTCCCGATGATGGACTTGTACTGGGTGCCGCGCGCGGAGGATACAGATGCATTCCACTGGAGATTCCGGAGTCCTCTCCAAGCGCAGAGACAGGCCACCTAGGGGGTTTTAGTGCGGTACTAATCCCACATTACTCGGTATCCCCTCTCCAAGGTACCAATTTTTGATACCTTTATATTTCTGATATACTTTATACCTCTATACTTTTTGATCCTTTTGTTAATAATGGAACATACTTAAAACTCCACAATAGGATTTCTTGTGTCGTTGGTATCGTAAATACATACATAGACAAGACCTCTAACAAACAGGCCGAGAACAGACACTCAATTAATCATGGTAAAATTTTCGTAGTAGGTACTTATTTTGTTCTATGGTACATCAACTCTTAACAAAGATAAATATATTAATTGTATAAAAACTGTTATTCAAACAAGTATACCTATTTACTTAATAATACCAATGAGAATGTTATCTGTAGTTTATTTGTCAATATGGTGCCACAGTTTCTCCACACAAATATGTACGAAACAATTACATACGAGTATGTTGTATGTTGTTCATAATACAGCGTTATTATTCGTGTGACTCGTTAATTCTGTCCTTATTCCTTAGTATTAAATACATTATTGTACTGCTATATCGCTTGTTGATGTATGTACATGTGTGCCTCTTATTGTTTTTTGTGTGTGTTTGTGTGTGTGTGTGTGTGTGCAACTTTGCAACTTTTCTGCAATACTCTTCTATAAGAGAAAGTAACAGTACGGTTTAGTTCCTACGATGATTATAGAAACATAAATTATAGTGTCATATCTATTGATTCGCTCCACTTTAAATTCAAATTCGAACTACAACAACATGCAGATTGTAGGAACTTCACCCAACTTGTTTGTCAATACAATCGGATTGCTCGAAGTTTCCCCCACAGGGAAATACGTGTAAATGTTTGCTTGTCCTCTATGACATGTGGCTTTGTGAAGTGTGGAATGTGACTTAAGATGAAGAATTGTCCATAGAGGGTCCAGGGTCGATCCGGGTAACATAGACACGCACAAAGACACAAACACCCAGACCCAGGACAAAAAATTATACTGATCATTCAAATTTCTGCTTTGCGGGAATCGAACCTCGGTACCCTCCGCTCGGTAGTCCGGCAAGGTAACCATTGCGCCATATGTCTTTTAATTTCTTTGACAATTTAATTACTTTACTTTAAATCCTCGCCCATTCTAAAGAGACTCACACTTACAAAACGCAAAAAAACGTTTCACTTCACACTTATAGCCCTACAGTAGGGCAGATATACCTTGTGTCGTGGGTACTACGAACACACATGGAGACAGTAACACAAACACCCAGACCGAGAACCGAAATTTCAACTTATTATTCAAATTATTATTGTACTATCATATCTATAAAAGAGAAAGTGTGTATGTATCCTTATAGACTCCGAAACGGCTGGACCGATTTCAATGAAATTCTCGGAGAATCTTCAGATTGGTCCAATGAGTAATCCTGTAAAGTTTGGTTCACTTCTCTTTCTAACGCGGGTGAAACCGCGGGGCACAGCTAGTTAAATATATAATACAACTTTTTATACCCATATTTGCACAAATAAATAATTTTGTCTTTGTCTTTGTAAAATTTCTCCTTCGCCGGGAATCGAACCCGGGACCCTTTGATTGGCAGTCAGGCATGATAACCATTAAGCCATGTGGGTCGTCTGATGGAAATGATTTTAAGGTCACAGGCTCACAGGTTACTAAGTTCAAAACAAACCTCAAAAACAGCCAAACTTAATATCCAAACAACAATACCAACCTCAGTAATGTATACAATACAATACATTATCCAGTCAACTTGTAAATACAATCGAATATCGCGAAGTTACTTCCACAGTCAGATATGTGGTAATATGTGTTTGCTATCTACATGCAGATTATGGATGCAAGTCTGCAGCTCTTTCTGCGTCCCACTGGTAAGCACGGGTCTCTCTCTACCCTTTATTGGGGAGGCCTGGAGCTTATTCCAGCACGCTGCTCCGATGCGGGTTAGTGGAGATGCGGGTAAGTGGCCAATCCGCTGTCGGATGTTTTCAAACCGCCCATAAGGCCTCCGACAAGGTTTAACGACTGTTATCTATCCACAACAACCGGGACCGACGGCTTAACGTGCCCTACGAAGCACGGAAACGCGCATGAATTTGGGGTCACTCATCTCACACCCGACCGCGCCCGTTTGGCTTAGCTGCATAGATCGTTGGATTTATAGTTTGATTCAAATTCATTCGCTTGGCAACTTTCATGCACGTCTCACGTGCTTCGCGGAGGACACATTAGGTCTTCGATTCCTATTGATATCGATAGATAATTCGTTTACTATTATTAGAGGCCTTGTAGGCGGTTCGAAAACATCCGACAGCGGGATGGCCTCTGTCCCCGTTTCCACCAAACCCCATTAGAGTGGCGAGGTGAAGTAAGCTCCAGGTCTCTCCAATAACGTGAAGATGGTCGTGCCCAGCAGTGCGACACGGTGCGGCGAGCCCATTTTCATTAAAACTGACCAAACGAGAATAATTTCAAGTCGACACACAGGCTCAAAGGTAACTAAGTTCCCAATAAACCTCAAAGACTCTAACTTAATATCCAAACAACAATACCAACTTCAGAAATGTATACAATGTTATGTCTCCAGTCAACTTGTCAATACAATCGAATGGCGCGAAGTTACTCCCACAGACACATACGTGTAAATATGTGTTACACGTATTATAGTTTGATTCAAATTCATTCATTGGAAATTATTTCGCATGGCAATTATGGCTGCAACTCTTTCTGCGTCCCACTGCTGGGCACGGGTCTCTCTCCATTATTGGGGAGACTTGGAGCTTATTCCACCACGATGCTCCAATGCGGGTTGGTGGAGATGCGGGTAAGTGGCCAACCCACTGTCTGATGTTTTCAAACCACCCATAAGGCCTCCGACAAGGTTTAACGACTGTTATCTATCGTCAACAACCAGGACCGACGGCTTAACGTGCTACGAAGCACGGAAACGCGCATGAATTTGCGGTCACTCATCTCACACCCGACCGCGCCCGTTTGGCTTAGCTGCATAGATCGTTGGATTTATAGTTTGATTCAAATTCATTCGCTTGGCAACTTTCATGCACGTCTCACGTGCTTCGCGGAGGACACATTAGGTCTTCGATTCCTATTGATATCGATAGATAGCAGTCGTTGACTATTATCAGAGGCCTTGTAGGCGGTTCGAAAACATCCGACAGCGGGATGGCCTCTGTCCCCATTTCCACCAAACCCCATTAGAGTGGCGAGGTGAAGTAAGCTCCAGGCCTCCCCAATAATGGGAAGAGGGTCGTGCCCATTAGTGCGACACTGTGCGACGAGCCCATTTTCATTAAAACTGACCAAACGAGAATAATTTCAAGTCGACACACAGGCTCAAAGGTAACTAAGTTCCCAATAAACCTCAAAGACTGTAACTTAATATCCAAACAACAATACCAACTTCAGAAATGTATACAATGTTATGTCTCCAGTCAACTTGTCAATACAATCGAATGGCGTGAAGTTTCTCCCACAGTCACGTGTTAATGTTTCTTTGTTAACTACGGAGACTCATAGTTTGATTCAAATTTCATTCGCATCCGGCTATTACAATGCGCGTTTTTTGTGCTTTGTATGGTACGTTTATTCATCGGTTCCGGTAGCTTAGTCGTTGCTATATATAAAGTCAGTAGTCGTTAAACCTTGTCGGAGGCCTTATGGGCAGTTTGAAAAAATTCGGACAACGGGTTGGCCATTAATGGATGTGATGGAGTGAGCTTTAGGCTTCACCGATAACACGAAGAGTGTCGTGCCCAACAAGAGGTCATATTGTGCAATTAAACTTATGGAAATACTAAATTTTAACTGCAAAGTCTCCTATTTAAAATCAGCGAAATCAGCTAAATTTCGTATTGCCTCTTAAATCCTTCTCACTTCCGAGAGGCACCCTGTGCAGTAGTTAAATATAAAGAGGGCTGCATGTAGTGCGTAGCCAGGATGCCCATAAATATAACAACGATTTGTCATTACAGTAAGTAACAATAAATACTTCAATCAAACAACACGCCTCTTAATGGGTATTAAATTTAATGTATTCACTTAAGCAGTCACCAAAAAAAACTTGTATTTTATTTGACTTTAAAACACAATGCAATGTCTGTATTTAATTCTTCAACAAGTGTTTCCCCTCCAAAATAAGTCAACAAATTTGTATTCAGTCGGCTCTTTTTGTTTCCCTACCTTCACCGTAATTTTCTGAGTACTATTGTAAAAGTAAAGAAAATTTGAAGAGATCATTCTCTTTTGGGTTCCGTATCTAAAATGGGAAAAACTTTCCCTGACATTAATATTTATAATCTTCGTGTTTTTTTCACGTAGTCACTCTACAGCTTTACTGTATTTAACATTAAAATAATTGTCAATACACCTTGCTGGTGTATTGACACCAGCAAGGTGGTTCCATGTTCTAGATATGGTAATGAGCGCTTATGAGTTATGAACAAGTTCAAAAAAATATTTGTTTAAGAACCATTATGAAAGACTTCAAAAAAGGCAGTTATTGAACAATTATTTTAATGTTAAATACAGTAAAGCTGTAGAGTGACTACGTGAAACATGGAACCACCTTGCTGGTGTCAATACACCTTGCTGGTGTATTGACACCAGCAAGGTGGTTCCATGTTCTAGATATGGTAATGAGCGCTTATGAGCGCTTACGAGCGAGACACCACGCCACCTCCTTTAAAAATTGTGGTGCGCTAAACCTCAAGCGTAGCATTCATCTAGGGATGCACGTGCTGCTACTAGATAAAGCCAAACAAACCACTGTCTGTAAAATTCTAGCCTTTTTCAAGGCTATCGGGTTGAACGGTGATCTGTAACCTGAATACGGGTACAAACAATCTTCATAGGTTGAAGTACCTTGGGCTGATACAGCTCGAGCCTCATTGTTCAAATAAACAGAAATAAAAAAGTACAAAATTACATGAAAAAAATACATATAGTTAATGATAAGGTATTATTAAAAATAACTCAGATAGCATTCGCTTTCAAATAAGAAATGTTGTGGTACCTACGGAACTCTTCGCATGCAACTACAAGTCATACTTAGCCACTTTTTCTTGTCCTCTAATTGTGACGGAAGCCATGTTACAAATTCCATTTTGAAACACAAGTCAACAAACTTATTGCGATATACGAAGGCATAAATTCGCTTGAAGCGATTAGAATTCAACTGCTTTGTTAAATTTGCGAGTAATGACTCTCAGGAAAGGTTTTTCCAAAGGGTAAGGTTTACGTAGCGGCATTTAATTAAGACGAGAGTCCCGGTATCCCCTTAGATTTATAATGCAAGGACTTACAAGGCTTATAAGGGGCAAGGAATATGTCTCGTCTACGAATAATTTTGCCAAATTAAATTGATTAAATTATAAGGGCTTTAAAGTAAATTGGATTAAGTTCTTAATCGAAGAAGTACTATCAACCGATCGAGGCACAATTTCAGTTAAAATAATTTAGGCCCACGTCCATGACTGGATGTGAAAATTAGTAAAATCATGATTATTGGTTTTGAAAAATCACTGATTTTTGAAATCGATTAATACACAATTGGTAAAATTGGGAAAATTATTAAATTGTATGGATTGAAATTTGATTGATAAATAATTATAAATAATAGTAGAGGAGCCCACGAGGCCAATTGTGGATATACTCGAGCGTCATCAGGACCTTGTGCATTTTATGGGTTGGGTGGCGGGAAGATTAAAAGATTATACTACGTTTTTTTGTTTAACGAGTGGGGAGAGCGCCTATAGATTTTCAAAAATATAATACGAAACATACGAAAGATGTAATACGAAACAGTACAGGTATAATTACGACAAATATCGATCAATAGTAGAATAAATTAAATACATGGTAAGTCATATTTCAGTAATCTGAAGATCTTAGTATGTATACAATAATAATGTATACAAAACAGCGAAATAAAAAACCGACATTTTTGCAATCTCGGGAGAGTTCGAATTTTTATTATTTAAAAAGTAATGGTTCAACGGTAACGGGGTATTCTAATCTGATCATATTGACATCCGAAAGTAAGATAAAAATAAGAAAAATACGGTACGTATATTGAAGTTATTTTTAAATGTGGCAGTACTCAAAAAGATGCAAGGTGTACCCCATATCTTAATCTGACACGCTCGAGTCAAACCGAAAATCTCTTCTTGGGCTCAGTATGGGAAAACACTCCATAAGAAAATGACATAAATATCTTTAAAAATTGATATAGAAATCAATAGTGTCAATTACATAAGTATATAAAATCAATTTTAAATAAATCAAATTGGTTTTTATCGTAAAAATTGCTAAAAATGACTCATTTAAAAATATATACAAATTTCATAGTTTTGCTTGATAATATCTTACAATCGCAGATACAAATCGGATTGAACTTCCATTACAATTTTATTAATAAATGTCGGAAAGAAAAACAATATTAAATCAATAAAATATTGGTTTTGGAAATTGATAAAAAATCGTAATGGAAAACGATAAGAAAAACAAAACATAAATTTTAAAGCAACTGATAAATCGATTGACATGTTAGTTTCGTATTTTCCGATACCAATTATCTCAACGACCTCACAGACCTCAAAGAGAATGAGGTTCTTGAAAATAAAGCCGCTGCCAAGTCCCACTTAATAGACTCAAATGTAAATTTGGTCGCCATTCAAAAAACTTCCGTCGACTAACGACCCCGCATTGTGGGTACCGTAGTTGTCATTAGTACCTCTTAATTGGAGAAATTAAGTGAAGTGCAGAATTTTTTGGTAATTGCGAACATTCAGTTTGGAGAGCACTGCAGTGACTTCTGCTGTTTAGAGTAATTTAAGTCAGCTGTTACAATGATAAAAAAAATATTTTTAATACAGTTGCTCAAAAAGTGACGTATTGCAGGGACGTATAGCGTACGGGAAGTGGGCTATTACACACTCGTGCTCTTAGACTAAGAATAATGTACTTAGAGGATTATTGGTCTATGCTCGTGCTTTTTCTTTACCTTTTCCGCACTCGTGCGTTCTCTTTCCTAGCTGTCAAAATAATGTCTATTAAAAAGAAAAAAAACCAACCACGAAGTTTTAGAAAATTTTATGATTCATGCAAATATTTCTAAAAGGAAGCTACTAATTTGTTTCAATATCAGATTTAATGATTTGATTCAATGAGTTAGGTTAGGTTTCATTTATTTCATCTCATTAACATTTTCATTTAATTTTCATATCAATAAAAAAATCTACTGAAGACTTGGCTGTATGGGCATAGTTCCCTTTGCCTACCCAGAATGGGTGAAGAAAACAAAAAATCTCTGCATAATATAGGTATTATTTTACGGTTGGCGCCATTTTTTAAAAATGTTCTTTGCGAGTTTTTATTATTTTATTAAATTGCTTCATTTTTTCGCAACTGTATTAAAAATAGTTGTTCAGTACACGTGCGGAACCGTAATTGCTAAGAGTTCCGACTGTCAACCCTCACCTTCGGCTGCGCCTCGGCTCGGGTAGCCATTTGTCGGAACTCCTTGCAATGACAGCCTTTCCGCACTTTGTAATGAAATATACTATTAAGCAAAAGTAAAGTTATATTTACTCGTATCTTTTTAACTAATGAAAAAAGAGATGAGGTGAGAAAATAACTCTTGGATCTTTAATCACGTGTAACTTTTTACTTTGTTAAAATAAAGAAGTATGTGACAACAGCAAACATTTAAAGGTCTAAAATCAATTTAGATCCAAAAATGAAAACTGAATTTAAAAAGCCATTATTTTAATTATCGTTATTATAAGAATATCGCGTACTTTTCGTAATTTATTTACAATTTCCTTCGTTTTTAATGCAGGGTAAGTAAATAAATAATATAATTGTATTTATCGGTGTGCAAACCTACTTGTGTTCCACTGCTCGGCACAGGTATATCCTCATTATCGGGGAAGAATAAGTTAATTACGAGTGATATGAAACGGCGAGAAATTTCGTAATGATGTGTCTTTTGGTTAAACCAGGAAAATCACGACAAAATATGAATAAGAAATCGCTACTAATTAATTAATTGAAGCGCGCATGGCTCGGAGACTAACGTAGAACGCAAGCGGTCTATTCAGCTAAGCCAAACGGGCGCTTTCGGGTGTGAGATGGGTTACCGCTAGTGGCAAAAAAAAACATGTGCGTTTCCGTGCTTCGGAGGGCACGTTAAGCCGTCGGTCCCGGTTGTTTTCGAAAGATAATAGTCGTTAAACCTAGTTGGAGGCCTTATGGGCGGCTTGAAACCATCCGACAGAGGATTGGCCACTAATCCGCATCTTCACCTACCCGCATTGGAGAAGCGTGGTGGGGTAAGCTCCAGGCCTCTCCAATAACGGGGAGAGACCCGTGCAGTGGGACGCAAAGGGGGTTGCAGCTACTTACTATTCATTCTTATTATCATGTAATTACTATCTCTGTCAAAGATATTTAATTGAATATCCACATAGGTGTTTGGTCATTTACTGTAAGTATATTGTTGACTATAAATAAATAAATAAACAATATAATGAATAACAAAATAACTGTTAATTTTTGTTCAAATCTTAAAACGTAAATTTCAGTTTCAGCATTATGAGGCATCTAAGTTTCTATTACAAATTTAATTGAAGCCAATACGAGTAGTTATCGTTCGCAGTAATTGCACTGACTCGGACTTTAATTTTGTGCCAAGATTGCCTTTTTCTTGGCTTCTGAGAGAATTGTTTATGAACCATTTAAACGCTCATTTTAACCCAACTTTATCACTTGCACGTCATAATAAAATACTTTCTAGGATGAAAGTTGACTTCTCTTTAATGCTGACATATATTTATACCCTTAGAATAAATACGTACAGAATGAGTATCTTCATACAAGCGTGCTGTTCAAATTGAAGCACTAAATATATATATTTATTAGAATTCTTTTGTTTATAAAATGTTGTGATAAAATTTAACCTTAAGTCTTACGGAGCGGCAGCCATTAATGGCACCAATCAACATGCTTCAATTTGGGCGCGCGAATTTGGTTTCTATAATGTAATTGTAATAATAAATATAAAAAAGTTTATAACATTTTTTTTTCTTGCTGGGTGTTTCAATCTTTTCTCTTGATTGAAGAAAGAAGAGGGCTTCAGAAGCTTACTCCAGTACGCTTCTGAAGCCCTAAGGACACGTTACAACGACAGCTATGTAATGATAATAACCAGAGCAAATATTATGTATATCGAAACATTAATCTACACTTAAATATTGTGCTTAGATTTTCTTTTTCTTGACTTCCAAGAGGACTGTTTATTTATTAAAAAGTAAATTTATATAAAAAGTATGTTTTATGTATTATATCATACATAATCCTTTATCACTTAATGTCATATTACTCTTATATTACTCTAATGTTTGTAAGCATATATTTGACAAAGAATTTAATGAATTACGGTTGTTAAGAAATAAATATATTTTGAAAGACAATTGTACAATATTTGCACACAAAACACGTGATTGATCTTCATAGTGAAACGAGAAACAAACCAAACTTTCTAATAGACGTTTAATTTAAGCTTAAAGTTATCATTCCCAACTCCTACTTTAATTTTGTGCCAAGATTGCCTTTTTCTTGACTTCCGAGAAAACTGTTTATGAGCCATTAAAATGCTCACTCTGAGTCAAAGTTATTGCTTGCACATCATTATTAAATAATTTCCACGATGAAATTGAGTTCTCAATTCTTCGCAGTTGAATTACAAAACTTGTTATTCTCATGGACTGTTTTCTGTGATAAAACCCTTTTAAAGTTGGATTGGTTTAACTGCGTATTAAAACCATTGCTGAAGATCTGTATTAGTATATGTATATGTTAAGGGTAATGCAAGAAGATGGAGTAAACCTAGGTTTATCCGGGTAATCATAGTACCGTCTTTTGGGTAATGTCCGAATAGTAAGTAAAATAAATTTTAATTCGGCATTTACCCATACTGACCTAGGTCTACCCAACTCTGGCTGGGTAATGTTAGGTGTTGATCTAATTACCTATATATTCTAACCTAATTAATGGTACCACGTCAACGGAACGCGCAGCGGCGCGGGGTTCCTTTTTTGTGTTAATTCAAAAAAGTCAAACCTAACGTAACCGATCCCGTTCATTTTTAATGACGAGTTGGTTTTGTATTTTATTTGGCGGGGGACTTTTGACGAAAGGGGCGCAGTCGGGTGACTGTCTGTGGCATATTTTATGCTCGTTTCGGTGCGAGGGCACGTATCGTAGTTGGTCCTTAGTTATCTGTCGGTACCTTTACCGACAGATAACTACCCATTAGTTCAGTTCTTTTTAGCGAAAAAGATTTAATCTGTTTTATGATTTTTACAAAAAACACTAAATAATAAATAGTTTAAAAAAGTTTCGTAATTTATCGCTTCAAGTAAAAATGTGTTTAGTACGGATATAAATAAACGTTACATACTCATAGCCCCACAGAAAAGTAATTAATACACTGTGTCGTGGGTACTATAGACACATACAAAGACAGGAACACAAACGCCCAGACCGATGACAGAAATTTAAACTCATCGTTAAAATTTCTGTTTCGCCGGCAATCGAACCATCCATCGATTGACCGTCCGGCATGGCCGCGCGGGTCGTCAAATATATTCGAGTTACAAAATACGGGTATACTTATACGAGTTACAAAATATATCAAAAGTCCAGTGTCTTATGATGAATGGACTGTTACAAGTTACTTGTATTTACTGTAACTTTCGTCCGAAAACAGCTGTAATTTGTCTTGAGAAAGTTACTGTAATATGTCGGGTCTAACCGTCTTGCCGCTTTGAGGCTCTTTACAAACTATATTCATTTATAATGATTACTAGCTGTGCCCAGCGGTTTCACCCACGTCACAAGTTATCTACCAAGAAGTTTTTCTAAGAGTTTAGGTGCAGTGCTACACTATACCATAACTTTCTATAATAGATAAGTTTATTGCATGGCAATGTTAATTTATTTTATTTGAATGGAGTAGCAGACGAGCATGCAGGCCACGTGATGTTAAGTTGTCGCTGCAGCCCATGGACATCTAAATACAACCTCAAGCAAGCATAGGTAAGTCTTGTCTGAGGTCGTATGCAATTGCTACTCTGGAGGCTTTTGTTTGATTCATGTAAGTGTGGCCGGCAACCAGAGGCGGCTCGTCCTAAAGAGCGCTGGTGCAGTGCACTCCCAAAAAAATTACATAGGTAATCTATGTCCCTTCATAATTATTCATACTATCCTTACATTACATTCATTCTATTCTAACATACCTATACATAGTATATTATATTAATTATTACCTATATCTACGCGTACATTTAACGTCAAGATGTAACGAGTGGAGCGCCAGCGATTGCGCTCCTATGAAACGAAGTTTAGTACGATTCCTAGCGCTGTATTCAATGAGTGCGAAAGAGAAACATCGACACAGGCCGGCGCGTGAAACAAAAGATTTCGTATGAGAAATTAACGTAATCTGGAGCGCCGCTCACGCGCGACGTTGCCAAACCGTGGGTTCAACCTGCCTATGCGATGTTGCCGTTCTTACTTATGTATACAAACAAACGTGTCGTCGTCTTTGTCAGTTATTTCGTAGTTTTTCTTTTAAATGAGTATTTAAAAAAATAGTTTATACGCGACATTTTGTGTTAAAAATGGAACAATACAGTGTTTCTTTTATCATTTGTATCTTTTAGTAAGCGGTGTGAAAAAAACTTTCGAAATACGCCTTGAACTGAAAACAAAAATGTAGTACGAAAACTAAATCTTTTACGCGTGTTTTTAAATCTGAACAATATGTTAAAACACATTGGTTGTGTGGATGTGAAGAAAGCAATAAATTAATTTGTTTTCCGTGTCTTGTGGTTATCAACTGGAACTGACACCGACAGTGGTGGTGAATCTGCTTGGATGGCAACGGGTGGTAAAATATTTTTTTTTTGTTTTTTTTTGTGAACCCCATCGAAAAATGTCACTAGCCGCCACTGCCGGCAACTGCACCTTTTCACCGAAACACAATAGAATTGGTTCACGGCAGAAGTGGGTGCAGCGGTGGTACTTCCCCGGCGAACGATACTAGCTCTACCACCTACAAATGATTGATTATTTTGCAAAAGATTGGCCTAAGGATTAAAAAATAACGCTGACAGCTGGTTATGACTGAATGTATTATTATATGAATTTCAATTCGATAATAATATAACAGTTATTATAAATAGCGAGTGTGATCGGCTTGTATTGACGAATAGAAATGTTTAAATTTGTAAGGAGTAAAATAAAAAAATACGTTTTTGTCAAAGGATTGCTCCGGGATTTTAATCCTGTCGGAGACTTAACAAAGACTTAAATATCTCTACTATATAGGTAAAATTTTAATAGCAATAAAACATTATTGTCTTTATTATTGGGCACCTTTAATATCAATCGTAATAAATAATAATAATAAAATGGTTTATTGCCACACAACAAAAGAATAATACAGAACAAAACAAAATCTTAATTATGAATACAACAAAAAAAAATAAAAAAAATACAAATAACATTTTTTGTGGGCAAAGGGAAAAGACTCAGCTTGTGCTGTCACGAAAAGCCTAAGGATCTCGTACTTGCATGAAACATTAATTAAATTAAAAAATTGGAAAAAATAACAATTTAAATTAAAATTAATACAACCGAAGGCAGAAGGTGTGTGTGTGTGTGTGTGTGTGTGTGTGTGTGCGTGCGTGTGCGTCTGTATGTGTGTGAGTGCGCGCGTGTGTACGTGTGTGTAGGATACCTTTTATGGCAGAGTTGGGTTGGGATTATCACTTCGAAAGAAACCCCTTAGATCCAAGCACTTCCAGTAAGCGTGTTTCAAGTTCTCTACAGCAAGTTGCTTTCTAAGTAAGGCATGTTTATATGCAGATTTAAATGTATCCAATCTAATTTTATTTCTTAGAGGTGGAGGCAGTCCATTCCATATCCTTGCTGCAGCGAACCTGAAGCATGCTCGATATCTTTTAGTTTAATGCTTTGGCTTGACTAAGAGGGTTTGCGAATTTGATCGAATACTGCGATTAGAAATATCTTAATCCAAACAAGTTTTTCAAAAAGATATTCTGGTTTTCTGTTCCATATGACTCTGTGTACGGTACAGGCAAACTGAAGCTCTCTCCTAGCGCACATATTGAGAATTCCCTTTTCATTCAAATATGGAGTTATGTGTTGCCTTCTGGGAACATTAAATATCCGTATATCCTAAATACTTTCTAAGCATGAAGTAAGCCTGTGAAAGGAAGCATTAAGTTCGATTTTACAGAACAAAACAAAACTCTAGCACAAACACAACACGAGTAAAATGTTTACAAGTCAGGCAGTAAGAATTTCGAGATGACAGGCATAAGGAATAAAAAGGGAAAAATATTGCGGGAACCCCTAATAAATTGGGGGCAGGGCTGAAATATGATTGTTGATATTCATAATAACTTCAAAGGTATAAGACCGAACCATTCTTCTTATAAGTGGCGGCAGTAGAGTACAAAAAGGATGACTAATGAAGCTCAAAATAAAGAAATCAGTAAATATGTATTTTCTTATTATGTACACAAGTACCCATTCGTGAGTGATTTCAGATGTGCGTATTATATAGATTCATAATCAACATCCTACTAGATTTAAAAAAGCTATAACTTTAAAAACACTTACTAACAAGAATTATGTTTTGTGTAAAAGAGACTCCTTGTTCTCTCTTAGTAGATACAATTTTTTAATAAGTACTTGAACTACCTATATATAAAGTAACAATTACCGATCACAAACAAAACTTACTCAATTGTGTGTAGCCTGGCGGCTGGTGTAGAAAACAAACGGTCTACGCGGCTAAGCCAACCGCGTGAAGTCGAGTGTGACATGGGTGACCAAGCTATGCCATGGTGTTCTAGCTCTAGCTCGTTAAGCCGTCGGTCCTTCTCCGGATCATGAGCACTAACAAGAGTTGGGCACGTCATCGCGTTGCATGCATGCACGTCACGGGCATCGGTTGTTAATGATAGATACCAGTCAAGTAAACTCCAGGCATCTAATAATGAGAGAGACGTGTCCAGAAGTGGGACGCATTAAAGTTTGCAGCTAACAAATCTTACGTCCTTCGATCCACAACCACTCTAGGCTCTGATATTATTTTAGATACTTTTTTGTCTATGGGTAGCAATAGTTAAAATTATTATATTTCACACAGCGGATTTCCGTTGTCAATCCATTTGTAAGATAAGAGCCATATCTCTCATGTATTTGCGTACTCTTTTTGATTCAAATCAAAAGGAATATCAATTCAGTTATGAGATAAAGCTGTTTGCTTTTATTTAACGACGATTGGCCTACATTTACTTGTTTACTACAGTTTTAGCGTTCCAACTCTAAAACCGCTTTTAGTTCCAAACTGGCAACAAAAATAAAACTGGAATTTATTCAGTGTTCACCGCAACCACTTGTTATACAGAGTCTTTCCAACAAAATTACATAAACGAAACGCTTTGACGTGAATCAGCGCCATTGTTGGGAACAAAGACCTCGGAGCAAGTTTCAGGAAGCAAGCTTTCCTCTAGGAAATTACTAGCAAACTGGAGTATAGGAATGTAAACAGTTGGCACGGCCAAGTTGTTCCACTGCGGAGCAATGAACGATTTGCGATAATGACATTTTGATGACGTGACATGAAGATGGTAAAAGAGATATCCTCTAGCGTAACCAGCTGCGCTGGATATATGGCTCCTACTTCCCTAGATCTTAGGCACCTATGCCTACCCACTAAACATCACCTTGTTGGCTTTAGCCTGAGGTTCAAATCTTCATCTGATGATGATGCTCGTGGTCCAACTAGTTGGACCAACGGTTGGTCCACGGGAAACGCGCGCTTTTTCACTATGGGGTAAGTAAGACATTAGCGGTGCTCCCTAGGAAGCGTCCGGGGCGAAGTTAACACGTAAGGTGTTGTTGGAGTGGGACTTGTGTTATCGGAAGGATGAGCACAGATAGGTATAATTCTGTGGACTGGGCAGCTAAGAGGTAATCTAGGTCATACGTGCATTTGTCGAAGTTTGTTTATTAAATGTGTGTGTGTGTATGTATGTTTGTGTGTGTGACAGTGGATCATGATCCGCAATGATCATGTACTGACATTTAGATCGTAGCAAGATTAAATGGATAGGCAAAAAGACATGCTTAAAAAAACGAAAATCGAAAATCGTAAAGCTCTCTAAGCTTTATTTTATTTTTTGACGTTTCCATTTTGTGATGAAACAAGTCCTTAGCTGTCGCATAAAGTACATATTTTTATGATTTCTTTGTTATTATGTTACAAAGTACGTTACAGAACTTAAATTTCCCAAGGTTACAGTTCCCACCGGCCGTGCCTTGTTACTCACCATTGTGTTTATGGAAACTTCAAACAAGCTGCGTATTTTTAATTCCAGCCTTTACATAAGAGAAATATAATAGAAATCATACAGTTTACGTGTGTGTATCGTAGAATATTCTTAACATAAGATAAAAAATAGGTTTCCGCAAAATAACATAAGGTAAAAAATGCATTTCCGCAAAAAGTACATTATTATATCCCAGTAGTTAGTGTATAAACGGGATTCATACAGCTAAACAATACAGGCCCGGTCGGGATTTACTCGTAAAATGGAGACTTAAGCGTTTTCTTATTTTGTATTCACACAAAAAACGCTTAGACCATGTTCGGGTTGTTATCGACATAATGGTAGGCGTTAAACCTTGTCGAAGGTCATATTATTATGGACCAGTTGGAAAAATCCAACAGGTTGGCAGTTACCTAGTATATGCAACTGTCCATCAATAGTTAGTGGTTGCAACTAATATTCTGCTTAGACTATTATTCAAGGATTATAGCCTTTTTTTTGGTATCAGGGGGAAACCTTCAAAAGGTACCCAGCACCTTGGGAGAGGTTACCGGGTTATGTGGGATATGACTGCACTAAAACCCCCTAGGTGGCCTATCTCTGCGCTTGGGAAGACTCCGGGATCTCCACTGGAACGCACCGGTGTCCTCCACGCGCAGCGCCCTAGAACGGGCCCATCGTCGGGAGAGCAGATAATAATATGCTCTCCTGTACCTTCAGGTGTTTACGGTGGCATGCGGCCCCGCACACTCCACCGTCCTTCCCGGGGCTGCTGGCTGGATGGGAGAAACTCCCACTCTCACCGTCCGCAACCCTGGAAACCTCTTTTAGTTACCTCTTACGATCAGGAAGGGGATACCGTAGCTTTATTCTTAATCCCGAAGCTACACCTAGAAAATAACATCGTTTACGAAGATTTGATGTCAATACACAATTTGATACAGTATTTCAATTTACCATACAACCTACTTTAGAATTCCAGCTCCATGTAGAACCTGCTCTATATTATATGTGATCCGAGGATCAATTGAGGTGTGACGGGGAATACTAAACGGGATTCGGGACAGAAGATTAGACGCGCCCGGAACTTTGTCAAGGACGGAGCTTGACGACATAATGTGGAACTGAGATGATGAATGAAGAGCAATAGTGGCAATGACATCTGTCATCTGTAGTCCATTGTTGCTTTTGTAATAATACTTTTTAATATGAAAAATTCAGGTAAGTAATATCTTTAAAAAATACTACAACTATTACTTAATTTAATACATAACTAGAAGTCGCCCAGCGGATTCACCCGCGTTAGAAAGTGTCAGTAAATTATCAATTATTATTTTAGTTATGGTTCACTATTTTGGCTATAGTGGCTTACATATTTTGGCTATAATGGCTTACACATGAGAAATATACTGTGGTAGGCTTTTTGTAAGACTATTTAAGATAAACCTTTCCATCGTACATAACATTATGCGTAACTCTAGCCGTTAGCAGCGCAAGCCAGAATAGCCTGCAGATGGTAGATTTTTCCCCACTTACTTGACACTTGTCGTCATATTTTGTACAATTAACACAATACCTTTATAAATCGTAGCCTGTGTTATTCTGATGAGTATGTGGTTTTCTGATTAAAAGCTATATTATTGTAAAATTTCATTAAAATCCATTCAGTAGTTTTTACGTGAAAGAGTAACAAACATCCATACTTTACATAATATTTCAATAATCTGAATTTAAATCTATCTAATTAATTTTCCCACTTGACAGATTTTTTTGTTATAAACTTGATTTTAATGTAATGATTTAAACCATGTTTTGTAGGTAATATTTTTGTTAGGAAGTAAACAGTTGGATTTTAAGAATTTTATCACAAATACCTTAAACCTTTAAAATATCTAACTCTGCTATCTTGCTAAGTAATAACTGGTAAACAAGAAAATAAAAAGCTTGTTTATTCGGGATTTCTCCCCTATATCCCTTTATGTCACATCAAGTTATCCTCATCTTAGACGGAGAATAGCTTCTGTCAGCTATTTTTGTGTTCAATCGTATTTTGATGGTAATGAGACAAGTGTCAGATGTTATGACATATGAATAAAAAATAGTGATTTTAAGTTAAGTTTTTGTAGGTGGCAGAACTATTATCGTTGGCCCGGGGAAGTACCACCGCTGCACCCACTTCTGCCGTGAACCAATAGGGTCTTGGACACTATGCACAAAAAATTCAAAATACTTACCTTAAAAAGATTGCACTAAATCACGCTTGGAAAGCAATATAATTGTTAATTCTTTTTTATACATGATTTTTTATTACCGCTTAAATCAAATATAATGAAGTCAATTGACTATATATGATAAGTGACGTCACTTATCATTTTCTCATACAAAATGTATGGGGATGTCACGTTTTGATTTCTATTGTGTTTCGGTGGAAAGGTGCAGTTGAGGGCCACATTTACGTGAGGCGACCACCAGCCTCCGGATTAGCAGCGCATTTGCATACGACCTCAGACAAGACTTACCTAACACCACGTGGCCTGCATGCTCGTCTGCTACTCCATTCAAATAAATAAAAGGATTTTACTATCAGTATGAACCCACATTTTAACAACATAGTGGAGTAAGCTACATGACTTTTCAATAATGGGGGGAGACAAAATGGGTTGCATCCCACTGCTAGGCAATGTTTTTCATCAACACCAACAAAACCTAAAAATATCATATTCTTTTCAGCGGCCTTATACTATTATTATAACAAGTAAACGAGAAAATAAAAAGCTTGTTTTTTCGGTTTTTTCCATATTATATCCCTTTACGTCATATCAAGTTATCCTCCTGTCAAATGGAGAATGGGTTATGTCGGCTGTTTTGGTGTTATCGTATTTTGATGGTGATGAGACAAGTTTTTGATAGAGGTTGAAAACGTATTGGAATACTTACATATTTATGTTTGAATGTATTTATTCATGCACGTATTTATTTATGGGTATTTAGGCGATACAACTTATCATAGACTTTATTGAAGAAAAAGAGGCCCTACGATATATTTTAACCCCACTTCGTCTAAGCATAAAATAGGTTAATAGTGGTATTGCAATTTTTGAACTTTTTTGGTCTCATTTTGGAAAAATCTAAAGAAATCTTAGCAATCATAATGTCATTTTTAATGTGTACCAAATCCTCGTCACTAAGCAAACTTTATATCTGTACTAGAATCTTCGTATGTAATAAAGATGCGAGCATTCCAATCTGTATAAAATAGTCCAAAGTTGCTCCTTAGTTTCCAACTATTTACCCTTTACCAAAGGAATATTTGCTCAGTATATGGAATATTTGCGTTTTCATTAACATGTGGAATGGCCGTGCGGTAGTCCAGTTGCGTAGATGATTTGTAATGTCAGAAACATTCATGTGTAAAGCCAGCATTAAAACACATTAATAATAATACAATATAAATATATTATTGAAATCTGTTGATAAGTTATATGGCTGTAAAGATTTTGGCGTCCCACTGATGGGCACGGGTTTCTCTTTTCTGTAAGGACAGTCTGGAGCTTACTGTACCTAACTGTTCTAATGTGGTATAGGTCTCAGGTCAGACCCCACATGGAGTACTGCTTCCACCTCTGGGCAGGAACACCAAAATACCAGCTACAACCATTTGACTCCGTTGAAAAGCTCGTAGTCCGAATAGTTAACGACCTAAGATTGACTGGCAGGCTAGAATTGCTTAGCTTGCGAAGAGACTTAAACTGAGTCTTCTACCGACTTTAACTTATGGTAAATGCTCCGAGAAACTTTTCAAAATTATGCCTACGTCACCATTTCATGAACCACCAGACAAAGGTTAAAGTTTCACCGAAACCATCTGTACTCGTGGCGATCCTCCACAGTCTGTTTTGCACGCTCCTTTTTACCACGGACGTGTGAGTTATGGGACAACCTTCCAGCTGAGATATAACTAGTGGACTACAATATGTGGTAGAAAGCTGTAAAAAACCTCTCAGCCAAAGCCGGCAATGCTCGGGTGGTTCCCCTGTGATTGCCCGGGTCCATAGGCGAAGGTGATCGCTTAACACCACGCGGCCCATCTGTCTTTTTGTTCGGTTTATTCACAGAACATTATTAAGAGAAGTTAGAATGGAAATGTGGGCGGGGCAGACGTCGCCAAGGAATTTTGAGCAAACGCTCAAAATTCCAAAATCTCTACAGAAACACGCGATCGTGCTACAATATGCGTGCTTGTGTGCGTGCTTGGGTGTGATTCATTCATTTGAAATCGCGTGATTGTGCGGCGCCAAGATTGGCTAGATTTGAAATTGCAAATATGTGCGTGAGCTTCGTATTTATTTAAGTACAGATGTAATGGAGGTGAAAGGCGGGGCTTAATCGGCGACACCAGTCTTCATACAAACGGCGTATTATTGCCGTTCTACCTCTTTTAATAATGTTCTGTGGGTTTATTACTATAAGAAATGCGGATAGGTGGAGGATAAGTCACAGACTCTTCAAAAATGGCACATAAAGTATGAGCTAATTATCTCATTGAAACTTAGTTTGCCATGCTACGGTCTGAAGTGGCCGTTGATCGATCACAGCAACAATCGAGTGGTTAAAACGACGGTCTCCAATACGAAGATTCCCGGTTAAACTTCGTGCACCTGTGGCAAATAAATTTATTATATTCGTATCATCTCTACTCTACGATGAATAAAAATATTGTGATATATTATTTATTTACCACGATTCCATCACTGTACTAGCTACTTAAATAATTAGATTTAAAAACCCAAAGGCATGTTACGTCCACCAACACTTGGCCATCGTGGTGTAATATGCCCTGAATCCTTATCAGTTTCGAGAATATACCTGTGCCCAGCATTTGGACTCAAAGAAGTTTGAAAAGAACATGTAATCCCTAGCAATAAAATATTTAAGCCTAGTCTAAAAGTTTTCATTCTAACAGCAACCTCAAACTATATACCTATATTTTGTATATGAATAATTTAAAGCAAATACAGTCACCAACTTTGAAATTACTTACAGAGCCGACAGCCCTGTGCGCAAGCTTTGTTCACAACAATAATTGGTTTTTGGACCTCAGCACCCAATTCAAATTTGACTAGGTACTAGTAGTACAAGGGCTGCAAAAGCCTGTTACAAAAGAGTTCAAAGCCAAGATTAAATCTTTTCAGAATTACGTTACTGGACTTTAGCTAGTGCATGAATTTTCATGATGAAGGACGGCCTGAAATTAGTCAAGCTCCCTCAATAGTCATAGCTCAAGCTAATCGTGAGTTAAAGGCGTTGCCTTTACAATCATGTTCAAATATAGTAAGGCAACGTCTTGATAAAACGCTCTTAACTAAAATACTGCAAAATTTTTACGACAAAAATTCATACATGCCAAGTGTCTCATGACATGTACGAGCATGAAGTTTTGTCGTTGAAATTTTTAGTAAGCAAAAGAAAACGGCATTATGGCTATCATAGCATATACGCCGAGGGTTCCATACAGAGATCATTGGTCGGAATCGATTAAAAAAATACAACTTTAAATTCTCATATTTTGGATCACACATGTTTGTCTTGAAAACTTTGTCTACTAAATTGCATATAGGTTTCCAAAATGACGTAAAGGAACACTAAAGAAATTTCGAAATTCTACCCTTAGTAGACTAAAAAATAGATCCGAGAAACCTTAAAGACCGCGGGGCATAGCTCAATACGGCGTATATTACTGATACGATAGTAGGTAAATATTCACTCCGTTTAGTCTTAATATATGTAGGTATATATTTCTTGTGTGTGTGTTTATGTCACTGAACACCTCCTAAACGACTGGACGGATTATGATGAATTTTTTGTGTGTGTTCAAGGGGATTTGAGAATTTAGAGAGATGTCTACATTCACAACTTGGTCTACTGTAAAATAATATTTTTATTTTTTTATTTTTTTAGGTTTCCCATGTAAATAATAATTGTCCCTTTCTGTCAAAAGTTTGAATTTCATGCCATGTCGTTCTAAACTTTGACACAGTCAGAGTAACAAGACAGTTCGTATGTCATTATTGTTATTTTAGTTTGACAGTAACATGAAATCTCTTAAAGATAATAAAAAACAAATCCTTTTTCAATACTTTTAAGGCAGGTCAACATCTACACCCGGGTGGAGCTGGGAAAGATCACTACTAAATAAATTTCAACGTTATTACCTTAAGCAAACAAAACGATGAGAACAGAGAGTTCTTGGTCAAGAACTCGCAACCCTGATCAAACAGCCTCTCGGTTTATTTATACAAAACTCAATTCATGTTGTATTTGAAACAGTATTAATTATAGATCCTAGTTCAATAGCTTTGTACTGAAATTGTTTGATTTAAATTAAATGATTCTTACTCGTATTTGAGCCTCCCTGCTTCCAAATTTCAACTTAAACGATGATTAAGGAGACTTAGGCGTTAAGAATTATTTTAGCCAAATTAGAAATAAAGTAAACTTGAATAATTTAAATTAAATTCAAGCTTTTAGATTTTTACGAAGATAATTTTGAAAAACAAAGAAACATTGTTGGGATTATTAATTTTATAAAATAAGGTAAAGACACAGAAAGGATTTGAGGACAACCGGCCATTTGACTAATTATTTTTTTAATTATAGGGCACTAACTTGTAAAATATGTAGACATTACAGGCCACTAACCCTCATTTCCACCAACCCACATTGGATCAGCTTGGTGGACTAAGCTCCAGGCCTCCTCAATGCTGCCCAAAAAGGTTGCGGCCAAACGTACTTATTTACTGGATCAAAAAACTTTAGAAGATCTTTAAATTAAATCTAAAACCATTGAATTTAGATCTTATTTTAGTTATAGATTCTAATGTAACAGGGATAAAGAGTTTTTGGCGGGAAGTCTGAAGGGACAAGTTGTGCTCTTGTTTTGTTTTCATTTTCTTGGTATATTTTGAGTTATACCGGATACAGTTGGTGGCATTTTGTTCGATACAGGTTAATGACAGTGCACGAGCGTTGTGAAATAAAATAATAGTCGAAAACATGTTTTTTCGGCTTGCCTCCAAAACTCCATCGGATATGTTCTGGTAAACTGGCTGACTGATACCCGACGACTTACTGATTTTTCCTATGACTGACTACTAAGTGATGCAAAAATTATACTTGACGCTGGCAATATGCATAGAGTTTCCTATGCCATTGTTAAAAAAACAGGGATAAATACGTCATTTCCGTTTGAATAGCACAGTTAGGAAGCATAACCATAAGGAAGGTATAACAAGACAATACAAACAAATGAACATCATAGGGGCGCCGCAGTCCGTGTAAGTTTAATCAAATTAACGGATTGTGAGCATTTTTGCCTTTTCTTTTGGTCTGAACATGGCGATAGCTGCAGCTACAGACCATAAATATGTAGAGTCTGATTTTCAGTATTGTTTATCCATCCATCCATCCATCCATCCATCAGCCTTTTGAAGTCCACTGCTGGACATAGGCCTCCCCTAATGTTCGCCACTCCGTCCGGTCCTGCGTCCTCTAAATCAAGCTGTTTCCTGCTATCTTCTTTAGGTCGTCAGTCCACCTGGTTGGAGGGCGGCCTGTGCTCTTTTCGCCGAGACGTGGTCGCCATTCGAGGACCTTTCTTCCCCACCGGCTGTCAGTCCTCTTAGCTATGTGGCCTGCCCATTGCCACTTCAGCTTGCAGATTTTGAGAGCTATGTTGGTAATCTTCGTTCGTCTACGGATTTCATCGTTACGGATTCTGTCGTGTAGAGAAATACCAAGCATAGCCCTCTCCTCAAGAGAAGCAAATAATATTTATTTATATTTTTTGCAGCAACAAGTTTTACAACCAGACAAGATAGTAACACTACATTATATTATAATACCTAAAGAAGTTGAAACCTAACTTACAGGTGCAAACGGCGTGCATTGTAAACATTATTAAAAATAGTAGCATTATATAATACCAAAAAATATCTTATTTGAACAATTAATAAATTTCTTTTAACATCATTCTTATTTTATTTAATAAGGAAAATGTATCATACAAAGGTACAATATAAGCACTTGCGAAGAGTTATATTCTTCTTGAATCACTTCTACACATAAATACATAAACACACACCACAACATATCCTTTTAAGTATAAAGATAAGTTTAATATCTCCAACCAACTATCCCGGTCTTCAAGACATGAAGATCCCGTCATACTCATAGATCTTTTGTTTGTCTTGGCTTCGCCATATTGCAACTTGAAGACTATAAGCGTGTTCAATGCTTGGAACTTCAGTACTAAGCTCCTCGTGCGCCATTTAATGACTTTATAAGTTGGTTTACTAACTGTTAATAAAGTAATATCAGTTCATGGGCTTTACCGATTATGCATCTCGAGCTATGAGTATAAATAGGCGGGAAGTCCAAAGGGACATATAGTGCTCTTGTTTTATTTTAATTTCCTTGTCGTATTTTTGAGTTATATCGGATAAAGTTGATGGCGTTTTGTTCGATATAGGTTAATAACAGTGCACCAGTGATGTGAAATAAAATAACGGTGCCAAAACATGTGTTTATCAGCTTGCCTCCAAAATTTCATCGGACACGTTCTGGTAAAGTAGCGATCGCTTTACTTGAACATCTGACTGACTAGACTGATTGATACTGACTACTTACTGATTTTGTCTATGACTACTGAGTGATACATAAATTATGAAGTTTCAATCACAATTTGGTGACAAAAAGTCTTAATAGGCCGCGGCGTGATTTTTATTACTACACGATTGCGTCTACGAGCAATAAATGCTAACTTATTGCTCGTAGATACCAAAAACAAAGAAAATAAAAGTAATTCTTTATTTTTTTTTGTTTTTTGCTCTATGTCACTTACATTTTTGGTCATAATAGAAGATTGTAACAAAGTAGTTAGTAACAAAAAGGTTTAGTCAGTATAAATTACATTTCGCAATGAGCTTTAGTCATTTTAGTACCGTTACAGCTGTCATCGTTCAAAACTTTCGAGACTTGACATGCTTTTGAAAAAAAACCAGCTCAAGTATAAAAGCTGGAAGTACAGGCTTAAAACACAGACGTACTTACAAATACTAGACCCTAAAAGCATTCTAAGGCGGCAAGCAAACTTAAGATCTCGCGTATTGTAGGTGCTCGTAACACTCTATCATGCTGAGACAATAAATTAGTAAATCTCGGGCCAATATGGCGTGATAGCAAAAGGTCGGAAACAGTATTCTTTTGTATTATTCATTTATTCAAAGTAAAAATTAGTAATCTGTGATAACATATTGCAAAATAATTTGCAATTTGCATATTGCAAAATAATTTCTGTGATAACGTATTGCAAATTATTTTGCAATATGTCATCACAGATTACTAATTTTTAACTTACTTAAAATTTATTAAAACTTAATGTCTAATGCCCTATGCCTAAAACAAATACGTTAACTAATCTATATTTTTGATATCATTAATGTTAAAGGAAAAATGTCCTGATTTTTTGTGTGGTTTTTGGGGGGACTACTTCTTACTCTAGTAAACTACCTCATTCCAATGGAATTAGACGTGTAATCCACGCAGGTGTAAAACTATTAAACATGATAAATAAAAAGCTAGTTATAAACCTTTACAAAAATGCAAACTACACCTAAAATAAAAATAAAGATACCTCTTTATTAGGAACTAGGAACGGCCACAAGCTGGCATTCCGTCATCCGGCTTCATAAAAAAAGTAATTCTTTTATTGGGATGTCCATCACGATATATAATAAAATCCCAATAAAGATTCAATCCCTGCCTTTAAAACCTTTTAAGAAGGCAGTCAAACAAGTCCTGTGCCGTAAGGCTTATTATAACACTAAGGACTATCTTAATGATAAAGGAGCGTGGGAATGAATCTCGCTCACACAAGGCTATTTCTTCATAGATTGTATTAGTTTTAGTAATTACTCGCATCTGTGAGCAGGTGGAAGTGGGTTGATGGTGTCTCACACGATCAGCTGTCACGTGTGACCATTATCGACCCATAGCCATTCTGTTATCTCAAATATATTATTATGTACTGTTTTTTTAAAAGAGTGCTGGGAGTTTTTTTCCGCCGCCTTTTTTCTCTCAGCTCAACATTTAGCCCAAACGGGCACTTAAAGGCGATGACCGGGAAAAAATGACATTCATTAAGCGAATATTTTGTATTCCTAATATGAAATAAATATTTTTTCTTTCTTTCTTTTCTTATTTTCTAAGTCTTGTATTCTGAGGCGTTTAAGCACTTTGAGGCAATGGCGCAAGCTCCTTACTACATCAAACGTACGATGCAATATTAAGTTGGGGAACTTAGTTGGGAATTGCTCTCTCTTTAGCAATGATATTAATACATTGTGTTTATTTTCGCGGTGTTTAAACCAAAATTAGGAAACGGTCGTAAAAACCATGCTATATTTAGTTTAGAATTTTCGTGGGGAGTGGCGCTCAACAAGTTGTGTTTATTTTCATTTTAATAAATGTTTTCCCTAAAATATTTGGAACTTCTATGTATTCCGTATACCTTGCACAACTATATAAACTAGTGAACTTGATAAATTAATAGCTATTTATAAAAATCAAACAAAAGTTCCCTCTTATTTTCCAAATCTTGTATTTTGAGACGTTTAAGTATTTTGAGGCAATAGCGCAAGCTCAACCTCACTGTGCGGCATTAATTTACGATGCAATATTTAGTTGTGGAATTTCGTGGGGAATTGCACTCTGCAGCAATCATATACGTTGTGTTTATTTTCTTAGTGTGCCTCGGATAAAATTTGCAAGAGGAAATATTTTCCTTCAAATACATGGAAATGATATAGCCAATAAATAAAGTGATGAACATGATAAAAACCGGCCAAGTACGAGTCGGACTCACGCACGAAGGGTTCCGTACCATTATCTATAAACTACTTACTAGATCTCGTTCAAACCAATTTTCAGTGGAAGTTTGCATCGTAATGTACATCATATTTTTTTTTAGTTTTATCATTCTCTTATTTTAGAAGTTACAGGGGGGGGGGACACACATTTTACCACTTTGGAAGTGTCTCTTGCGCAAACTATTCAGTTTAGAAAAAAAATATACTAGAAACCTCAATATTATTTTTGAAGACCTATCCATTGATACCCCACACGTATGGGATTGATGAAAAAAAAATTAGTTTCAGTTCTAAGTATGGTGATTTGGGGAACCCTCAAAATTTATTGCTTTTTCTATTGTTATGTGAAAATCTTAATGTGGTTCACATAATACATCTATGCACCGAGATTCAACAGTATAGTTCTTATAGTTTCGGAAAAAAGTGGCTGTGACTTACGGACGGACAGACAGACAGACAGACATCATGAATCCATAAGGGTTCCGTTTTTTGCCATTTTGCTACGGAACCCTAAAAAGCGATATCTTGAAAAAAAATGCAGTAGTAAATGAGACGTGGAAGATCGACTTTCACCGATCTGATAACTTGATGAGACATATTTTTTATCAAATATAATTTATAAACATATATATATATATATATATATATATATATAAACTATTTATAAGCCTATGATAACTTGCCTATCGATCGTCCCGAGCTATTGCCTATCGTTCAGAGCTATTTTTAATTTCATTAATTTTAATCAATTTTCTTTCATATCACCTTCACTCTTGTGATAACTGAATAAGTTTTATCTCAATTAGTTTTTAACACAGTCTTGCTGCGGCAAACTTAAAACAGCCCCTATACCTAGTCGTTCTGTGTGGGTATCTGCAGCATGGTTTGCGCATTAGAGTGAATGCTTCGATTATCGTAAAGATGTGTCGTTACAGCGATTACAAATTGAAATAGCGTCTCATTTTCCGTTGTTTTGAAACTTACAGATGGTTTTAAACAGTTTTACTGAACACCAAAACTCCCATGCCTCTTTTCTTTGTAAATAATCTCCATGTGTTTATTTTCTTTTTTATACTGCATAATCCCTAAAATTCTAGCACAACCCAGAGAGAAAAAAAAGAATAAAAAAAGATTTGAGATTCGAAGGAAATCAAAGTGAAAAAACTGTGATTAAGGACGGATCTAGCTTTATTAATGAGATGATCATATTTTAGATCAATCGGACAGAAATCTCCATCCTACCGCCCGCAAAGCACCAGCTGTCTTTACGGTGATGACAAATTGCAATCGCGACTCTCTCTCCGTTGTTTTGGAACTCCCAGATGGTTTTAAACAGAGGTTCTGAACTATAATTGTGCGCGGGAATGGACTGCAAAGTTTTAATAGAAAACTGACATGCGCTGTCTGGAGATAATTATTAAGTCTTGTACCTATATTATTGATTTCTTGTTGTTATAGAATGCAACGGTTGTACACCACTCCAGGCTTCCTCTGTTATGTAAAAGGATGCAGACTCATCATAGAGACGCAAAAAGTGTTACAGCCAGCCATGTTATTTATACTTTTGATTGTTAGATATTAGTAATAAAAATAATGCAAAATATTTACTTCAGACATCCCCAAAAATCGTGGCTGTTATGGTATCACAGAACTGAGACAGTCAGATCCATAAAATTAATCCTTATTTGAACTCATTATTAAACACTTAGCAAGCAATCTTCGATTGAGGTTCTGGGTTGATGACAACATCACAATATACACAATGAAGGTTCTCCTTTACAAATATCCTAATCAAATGTACTGAATTTGAGTAAATTATTATAGTAGGGGAGCCCAAGAGCGGATTTTCGATTTTACTCGAGCGCGTTAAATTAAGATATGGGGTACACCTTGCATCCTGTTGAGTACTACCACGATTAAAAAACTTTCTTTATAGGTACAGTATTTTTTTATCTTACTTCCGGATGTCAAAATGGTCAGATAAGAATACCCCGTTACCGTTGAGCCATGACTTTTTCAATAATAATAATTAGAACTCTCCCGAGAGAGATTGCCAAAATGCCATTTTTTTATCTCGCTGTTTTGTATAAATTCATACATTTAAATTACCATGCATTTAAATTACTGATTTATGACTTATCATGCATTTAATTTATTCAAATTTTGATCGATATTTGTCATTATTTTACCTGTACCTTTCGTATATTTTTTGAAAAGCTATAGGCGCTCTCCCCACCGGTTAAACGGAAAAAATCATTTACTCTTTAAATCTTCTTACCACCCAACTTATAAAATGACGCTCGAGGAAATCGAGAATTAGTCTCGTGGGCTCTCCTACTATATACTTTTGGTAGCATCGTGATTAAAGCAGTTAAAATGTTTGGACGTGGATCTTCTGTCGGAATAAACCTGAGAATGCACAAAAACTGACTCAATTTGTAGCTTTGAGTATAAATATTCTCAAAAATCCCATTCTAGTAGGTGCTAGATCTTTTATGCCCACTCTTGTCAATCAATTCTATAGTTTTTCGGTGGAAACTAGTGGAAAGGTACAGTTGCCAGCAAGACTTACGAGTACATTAGGCATCGTCAGCCTGCGGAGTAGCAGCAGCATTGCATACGACCTTGCAGATTACTTGTGGTCCATGGGCTGCAGCGACCAGTTAACATCAGATGGCATGGATGCTCGTCTGCTTCTTTGTTCACATACAACAAAATATACCATAAAAATCTCAGCGCTACCAGCAATCAATAGGTAGTTGAGTGTAAAGGGCACATATGACATCGCAATAAAACCTGCGCGTGTAACTGCTGCTCGTTAGCTGAGCGTTGCGCTGCAGTTTTATGGTAGGGTGGGTGTACATTGATATATTTCAGCGTTTTTAAGTATCGTTAATCTTAGCGTTAACATCAAACAGCCATCCACATACATACTCGTGTAACGCAAACAATGTTTGAGAATTTGATCTCCAGAGGCAGATCTCGCCGACTTTCCACCAAAACGCTCTATTTTTCAGCAATGTCAAGGAAGCCACAGTATATGTATGTGGATCCTTTTTTTTCTTACAAAGGTGAAAATTTAAAAAAAAAATCTTTATAGGTACAGTATTTTTTTTAATCTTACTAGAAAGTTTTTTCTTGTCACCTTAAAAAGGTGACAGTTGGGTAAAGATATCAGTATTTGTGGGATATCTGAGCTACTAAAACCTTTCAGTGGCCTGCCTTAACGCTTGGGGTGGGAGATGTAGCTGTCCTACACACTAAGGTACTTACTATGACTTGTAGCCACGCACTCACCACCAACCTTCACGGGGCCGCTGGCTGGACGGTTCAAGCTCCCACTCTCGCGGCCCTCTGCCACAGGAGTCCCCTTAAGTACTAAATCTGCTAGTCTTATGGCTGGCTGCAACCCTTTTTATGTCCCACTGCTGGGCACGGGTCTCTCCCCTTTATTGGGAAGGCATGGAGCTTACTCCACCACGCTGCTCCAATGCGGGTTGGTACACTATATTAATGCTTTAACAAACTGAACTAATTTTTGCACTGTGTCACTACCCTAATAGATTTTTTCTTCGCAATGTCACAGATGGTGGACGAAGGCGTCTTTTTGTTTGTATAATGGATTCCTAGTCTTATGGTCAGTCATCAGGCTTGTTTTGGTCCAGCAGCTAGCATATTTGTTAATGTTTTTATTTCCTGTATAAAATATTTCATTGATGAATTAAATTGAAGTATTTTACCCAAAATTAATCAGGTGTATGATAATATATCAAGCTCGCTTACGTACAGAAAATAGTATTATTGGATATGTTAATTTTTCTTGCACTATGACATGTTTTTGATTGAATATACATTGATGGTAGGAAACATTGCGGCAATTCAGAGGGATACGAAACGTTACGAAATGATACGAAAGTCTTGTGGTATTAAGTTACATCTGCATTTGTATAAGCTTTAAACTGGCGTTCGTTTCTTAAAAGTCTGCTTGGAAACGTGATGAAATACTAAATGAAAATGCCTATACCACACTTCAGCCTGAGAGACAATCAGGTCAATGTATTCTTACACAAAAATCAGGTCAATATGTCGAAAAAGACAAAGAAACAAACTAATAAACACACTTACACGTTTATAATATATGGTTGTGTGTAGGTTACTTTTTTGTCGAACTCTTCATACTAAACAATTAAATAATTATAGTGTCATAATATACCTCAAGATTTTAACTATTATGTATTCAAGTCGTGATGTATCTTAAAATATTCTGTATCGCGTTTGTATTCAATGTCATACGTTAGTAAAATACTTTGAAATACGTCATATGCACCTAAATACTGTCTTAACATTCGCGTACTATATAATAATATTCTTTGCTTTATGTATAATATGATGCACCTTAATATCCATAAGCTGACACCATTTTACCTTTTTTGTATTCAAGTCATGATGTATCTTAAAATATTCCTTACCGCATTGGTATTCAACGTCGGCATTACGTAAAAATACTTAAGAACTTAAATAAAGCTTTCCATCAATCCACGAAGAATCCAATGTGTCCTTAAATAAATAAAAGTGGCTTATTAGAGTATTTATTACGGCAACCAATTGGAAATGGAGAGCTATACGTTTCAATTAGCATAATCTTCTAAAGGATGCGATGAATACAGAATGAATAGAAAAGAAATGTTGTACAAAATTAATCTTGGTTTATTGGCGTACTTTTATCACGTTTTTGGGTGTTTGAAGAGGTTTTTATAATTTAAATAGCTTTTTGCTCACGGCTCCGCCCGCATGCCTACACGTTTTTTTCCGTAGGAAGTAGATATTATGCTTAAGTTAAAAACAGCATATATCACGTTGCAACCTCCAAACTATCTACACACAAAAAATCATGTCGATCTTTGACACTGTTGTGATGTGAAAGGACAAATAAACAAACACACTATCATGTTTATAATATTAGTATAGATATGGATATTTTCGATAATGCGATTTCAAATAAACAGCTTTAGATTCAAATAAATGATTTCGGTTTGTGTAAGAAACAGACAACCAAGCAATATGGTGCAGTCAGGAGTTGGATAGGCGACGTTAAACTATTGTATGAAGTTGTAATCAAAAAAATGCAGTTAGATAGCAAAGCCTTATATGAGAATTAAATCTATTCTGCACTGGTTTGGCCCTGTAACAGTATTTTCATCTGTTCAAAATCAAGCAGCGTTGTGGAACAGACAAAACGCGTGTTAGGTTACCAGTGCCTCGTATTAGGTGGAAATATGAAAATTAAATGCTCAAAGGATTGCTATCAAGTTTAGAAATGTTTTTTCTGACCCTTTTAGGTTTGAGGCCATCACCTGCCACCTTGGTTAAGTGTGTGAACATGCCTTTGATACATTTTTTTATATGTAACTCTGAGACACGATGGACAAAAACATAATGAAATATTAAAATGTTTTCCTTCACCGGGAAAAAGCGATAACACACACACTTTTTTTCTAATAAATACCACTGGAGCTCTCAAGGATTTGAACTAGAGTCCCTGGCGAGAAAGTCCGGAGTTTTCGGCATTCGGATTTCGTTGTTTTGTGAAAATTGAATGAAAATCTATTTCATTGAATTGTATGTGTAATAATTAATTTTAAAGTAGATCCATAAGATCAAATAATAACTATTTATTCTTATGGCAGAGGCTACGAAGAGTTCGTAGCTTCGTAGCTCCTTTTCGTAGACTACAAACCTACGTAGACCATCTAGGAAACAGAATTTTAATACATTAGAATTGAAAACCCGCGTGGTGCAATGGTTACCATTCCGGACTGCCAATCGAAGTGTCCCGGGTTCGATTCCCGGAGAAAAAGAAATTTAAATGATGAGCTTAAATTTCTGTTTTCGGTCTGGGTGTTTGTGTTTCTGTCTTTGTGTGTGTCCATGGTACTCACGACACAGGATATATCTACCCTACTGCTATGAGCGTGAAGCGTTATTTATTTATTAGCTATTGCTTCCTACGTAATAAAACTTGAATGGTTTTGCTGAAGGAGTCCGGAGCACTTTAATTTCAGATGTAAAGCATTTCTTGTATTTCAGTAAATATAGTGTTGCAAGTATTTGTTAAGACGCGAATAATGTTTCGGACTGCTGAATCATTATATAAGTAAGACTTCACATAATTTATACATTAGCTAGCTGTAATCTATGGTTTATTTATGCTTATTTAAAAAATCCAATAGGTAACTTATTTATATCAAGGAACTTGAATAACAAGCTTTAAGGAATTGGTGGAAGACGATTTTTCTCTCTTTTTAGAGGTGGAATATGGGGCGAAGTAACAAATAATTTAAATAGTAATACTTGTATAGTATTGCGCTTTTAACTTATTTATATCAAGGAACTTGAATAACAAGTTTTAAGGAATTGGTGGAAGACGATTTTTTCTCTCTTTTTAGTGGTGGAATTTGGGGCGAAGTATAAAATAATTTAAATAGTAATACTTGTGTAACCAGAGTTTCCCTACGGGCTTGTAAAAGGAAAACAAACTGGAGACAAAAACAAACAGTATATTCTTCAAGTTACAATAAAAGAATACTATATGGCGTAAGTAGTTACTACGATCGGGCGGACCAGTAAGGCGTTCACAGTAGCGATGCACCAAGCTGGATGCGACCGACGCAGTAGGGTTAGTCTGTCTGCTCAACCACCGTTCCGTTGCGGATGCGATGGCAGCGCGAGCCAGACTGCCTGAGCCGGGCGGCCGCACGCTTTATATATGAACGGGGCGCTTCTATGTGTGCGTGAACAGTAACACGATGATGCTAACGGGGATGCGTAAGCGCTGCCTCTGTTCGTAGATGCTACAGTCTCCCCCTCTGGATACGAAGGCGTCCCGACGAGTAGACAGTCAAGAGGTCATCTACGTTGCAGCTTTCCTGGGCCGCCCACATCCTCGCGTAGGCCGTCTAACCGCCGGTGCTGGAGGTTTGGGCTTGGCTGGTCGTCCTCTTTTCCTCATAGGTCGTACTGGTAGAGGCAGCGGGCGTGACCCTCCTTGATATGGAGTCAAAGCAGATGTGTGATATACACCAATTGCTTCGCCGGGGTTGTTGGGATTCGACAGGATGCTCGTCTTCACCCTCCCCCTGGACCAAAACAGCTCCAAGAGCATAGTTGCTAACATCCGTTTTGATGATATATGGTTTGGTCTCATCGGCTTGTCGTAGCACAGGAGCGGTAGTAAGACGTTTTTTCAGTGCCTTGAAAGATTCTTCTTGTTCTTCTTATGAATATGTTGCTTAGGGCTAGGTTTATTTCGAGCCCCACGTTGGGCGCCAGTTTGTAACCAGAGTTTCCCTACGGGCTTGTAAAAGGAAAACAAACTGGAGACAAAAACAAACAGTATATTCTTCAAGTTACAATAAAAGAATACTATATGGCGTAAGTAGTTACTACGATCGGGCGGACCAGTAAGGCGTTCACAGTAGCGATGCACCAAGCTGGATGCGACCGACGCAGTAGGGTTAGTCTGTCTGCTCAACCACCGTTCCGTTGCGGATGCGATGGCAGCGCGAGCCAGACTGCCTGAGCCGGGCGGCCGCACGCTTTATATATGAACGGGGCGCTTCTATGTGTGCGTGAACAGTAACACGATGATGCTAACGGGGATGCGTAAGCGCTGCCTCTGTTCGTAGATGCTACACTTGTATATTATTGCGCTTTTAACTTATTTATATCAAGGAATTTGAATAACAAGTTTTGAGGAATCGGTGGAAGACGATTTTTCTCTCTTTTTAGTGGTGGAATTTGGGGCGAAGTAACAAATAATTTAAATAGAAATACTTGTATAGTTTTGCGAGGTATTTACAACTATCTGTGAAAGACATGGATTTATGTAGATTTCTAAAAAATGTATATAAGAAATCATAACTTTTAAAAGTTATGAATTAATAAATAAATTAATATTATTTTTTTTTATTTTACAGTCTCTAACGCGCCGCAAATATAGTATATTGTCCGATAATTATCTATTTGCGGCGCTAGCAGTAGAGACACGAAGAAATTCATGTCACAAAAGTCAACAAGTTGTCCTTGCCTGTGGTGACCTGAGGGCTGGCGGCTATTTTGCCCAACGGCTCAGTCTAGCCGTACAAAGGGGCAATACCACCAGTGTCTTGGGTACCATGCCTCACACGGACTTTTTATATGAAGTATTTTATTTATAAGCCTTTTATATTTTGTATGTTTTATATTTATAGTTTAGTTATTAAATTTAGTTCTAGGTTTTTGTATATATAAATAAACAAAATAAAATCATAACTAGACGGTTGGACAAATGAATATTTCCGCTATACTAATTTCTGTTTCTGTTTAACAGTTTTTCAATATTAATAGGAACGTCATAATACACAACTATTTGCTTTAAACACACGTCCCGGCTTGCACTTCGCACAGACCGCACAAAGAGCTGTTTGCTCAACTAAAGAGCCTTTGCATTTTTAACCCACTCGTTGGCTTTCATGGTATTGCATTCCACGAAGGCAGCTCATAAACTCTCTATTTTAATAAGCATAAGGTCTGAAATCCATTAGTGTTAGGTCGATAGTGTGTTGATGGATGTATAATAGGTATATGTGTAAATAACCTTTGCATTAATAGATAATATTTTTATCTTCCTGAATTTAACCTAGATCCTTTCAAGTCTATATTCAAGCTGAACAGCAATAAGTGACCTTTCTTTTTTTTTAAATTATTTTGTTACTATAATAAGTAGCTTCGATATAATACGTTTTATAAAATTTATTTCCAGTTAGCTGCTATCAACATAAATATTTTATGGATTTCACTAACAGAAACTCCGAGTACATAATAAATACACGCTTTGACGAATCAGTACAAACATCTTATTTCTTTCTGCAAACCTTTTTTTTCTTTTTTTGTATCTTGAGAGAAACTTTCAAAAGGTACCCGTTAACTTGGGAGAGGATACCGGGTTATGTGGAATTAGTACCGTACTAAAACATACCTCGGTAGCCTGCCTTTGCGGTTGGGGAGGACTCCGGAATCTCCAGTGGAACGCACCGATGTCCTCCACGCGCGGCGCCCCAGAACGGGCCCATCCTCGGGAGAGCAGATGTGCTCTCTTGCACCTTTTATGCTGCCTGCACCACACCGCTTTCAAAGAGTCTTACATAAAGTACTAGAGTGTACTCTGTACACATCTATCCAAAATACCGTAAATTTTTGGGCTTCCTTTTTAGGCATTTCGAGAAACAAAAAACTACCTAAACATTCTTGGCTAACGAAGCTCCGAAAACTTTCGAAATTAAGGATGGATTCATACCGAGTGGACCCTCAAGTCTGGATTTTATTATTCAAAAAGCCCACCTTCAAAATTTTCTATTAAATGACCGACCTCAATAAAACGTGAAAATAATAACAAAAATTTCCTCGGCAAATGTTTTATTGGTCAGATTGCGCAAATATTCCTGAGAGACAAAAATGCTTAAATTATAAGCCCGGTGAAGAATTTAATACAACATCTATCCAGGCCAGAGACTTCGTAATTACGTTGTTGAAGTGAAATTTTACGTGATCGCTGAAGAGAAATATAACGTCGTCGAGAAATTTACGAAGTGAAATTTCTGGTTCGAATCGCTCCGAGACAAAGCTAGTGGTCCACTGGTAGCAAATTGAATTCCGGGACTGCATCTTTACGAATCACTTCACTACTTGTATCTAAGACGGAACGTTGGAAAAGGCATTGATTTGAGAAGGCGAATAGTATACTCATTTGATTTATATACTCCAATATTATTGTGTTAAGAATGCCAATAAAAGATTGATGCTCTCTTAATAAGAGCGTTTGACGGAAAATATCATAGTTGGTAGTACATTAGTCCCTGTAGCTTCGGGATTAAGGATAGAGCTAAGGGATCCCCTTCCTGATCGTAAGAGGCGCCTAAAAGGGGGATTCTGGGGTTGTGGGCGGTGAGAGTGAAAGCTCGATCCATTCAGCCAGCGGCCCCGGGAAGGACGGCGGTGTGTGCGTGGCCGCATGCCGCCGCACCGTAAGCATCGGAGGGTACAGGAGAGCACATCTGCTGTCCCGAGGATGGGCCCGTTCTGGGGCGCCGTGCGTGGCGGTGTTCTCCAGTCCGTTCAACTGGAGATCCCAGAGTCCTCCCCAAGAGCAGTTGCGGTAAGCCACCGAGAGGGTCGCGGTATTAGCTTTATCTCGTATCGCGAAAATAAATAATTTTATTAAGAGTAAAAGGCAACACAAAACCTCGCAGAATTGACAGGCAGAGACGAAACAACAAACCTCAATTTAAAATTTTCCGAAAATAAAATCAGTTACGAAATTCAGTTGGAAAGCGAAACACGTGTCGAACTTTTATTGAAATCTGTATGCGACGAGTGAGCTAGCGTGGAGTTTTGTTTCTTCGTCAACTTTGCCTTACGAGATTTTCAATTTAAATTCGCCGAAAAGGAGTCTACCCACGATTTGTTTAGGAGAAACGTGGAGTTATTTGACAAGCTACCTATATATGGATTTAAAAGTAAAGTTGTTTACGCTCTAACGAATCGTGAATTTGGAGAATAAAATCCACTTCTGATTTATAGATAAACTCAATAGATGTTTCATAAAATTTAAGATTCAGCATGCATAGTAAAAGTAAAAGATATGACTCTGTTCAGGAAGTTTCAGAAGTCTTTTATCGTATGGATGAAATACTTACATCGAACTCTACGTACAGTATTCATAATATTTTAGTATTCATTTTATTTTAAAGATTATATATTAAGCACATTTATATAATCTTTAAAATACTAAAACTAAGTATATTGTAAGCGATTTTCGCCAAAGTCAAAACGAGTGCGGTCTGGTGTGAGATGGGTGACCACTATATAGTGGCAAGCAAGTTCACACGAAAACGCGCATGTTTCCGTGCTTTGGAGGACACGTAGATAACAGTCTTTACATCTTGTCGGAGGCCTTATGGGCGGGTTGAAAAAGTCAGAAGCCATGTTGGCCACTAAATCGCATTGGAACGGCGTGATGAATTAAGCTCCCCAATAATGGTGAGAGACCTGTGCCCAGCAGTGAAACGCAAAAAGGGTTGTCAAGGTGAAATTTAAAAGTTTATTTTTTGTATTTCCATCCATCCATCCATCAGACTTTTATAGTCCAATGCTGGACATAGGCCTCCCCTAACGTTCGCCACTCCTCCCGGTCTGGATGTTCTGAATCCAGCGACTGCCCGCTCTCTTCTTCAGGTCATCAGTTCACCTAAATTACGTTCGGGATATCAATAATACTGCCACTTTTTTGTATTTAGGTATCAAGAAATTTCTATAACTTTTAAACTAACAATAACTAAAACTTTAAACGCAAATAATCAGATGTTTAGTAACCGTAACTTTTAGCTAAATTTAGATAGGTATGTTTTCAAAAGCTTGAAGCAACCGCAGTCGGTATTTCTATGGTTACCGGCGGTCGCTGTATTTTAAATGAGCTGCTTCCTTCCTCTATTAAAACTGACACGGAAAGAGACCGCGTTCATCTTTGTACAAAGAAGTAAAAGCGATTTTTCGAACACTTGAAATACTTTGCAAATGTAAAGATGTAAGCAACGTTGTCAGAATTTCATAATAGAATTCATAATGAGAGATGACGAAAGAATATTTGAGGCAAACTTGTCAGAATTTAATTATATAATTCGTAAGGACAAAGTTCGATGACCTTATTACCGTATTATTTGATAGAAAAATGAAACACAGACGAATAATATGAAAAAAATAATAACACAAAATGAAAACAATTGTTATTCCTTTACGAGTATTTCGACAACTAAAACTAATTTAAAGAAAATAACCGCAGTTCGAGATTTTGATTCTCATCTGTTCCCCCTTTTGGACAAACAAACCAAACTTCGCATTTATAATATTAGTGAGGATGACATTCATGCTCGTCTAAACTCGTTTACTAAAATCTTTACAAGCTCAGCGAACATCGCATATTATACAGAAGAAGTTACAAGGAAACTTCCAGCAGCGATGCGGAAGCAATACATCACTATGACAGCAACGCGGTCCACTACCGATTTCATTGATATAGCTGTTGCATCTCTCGTTGGAATAAAAATCAAACAATTTACAACCTTATATCCGTCAGAATAAGCTCCACAAGACCAGCCTTCGTGAATCTAATCAACCATGCCACCATTAATCATACCTTGTCTCCGTGAACGAAGAGAGTCTGCTAAGATTCTGTGTTCGAAAAGTTTTCAAGTCAATTATAAGGAAAAAATCCTTTGTAAGCACTATCTAAGTTTCGATCGGGATATCGATAATACTGCTTCTTTTAAAGGAGATAACTTTTTGTTGATAAATTCAATAAAAAGTGGTTCATTTACTTTGTATGTTCGACCTAAAGTCATTAGTATGGATAATTTTAATATGGGATGGCATCTTGTTGGTAAATAATAAAATAACTGACGTCTACTAAGAATAATAATTATGAACAAGTCATCTACAGAAATGGAAGCCGTTTTGCTTAGGTACATACATCGCTTGCGTTCTGCGCCAGCCGCGGGGCCATGCGCTATTAGGTTTACTAACAGCCATCTATCATTCGGAAATGTACTTGGAATTCACCACTAGCGGTTACTCTTACTGAGAATACTATCCGCCCCCCTATTTTTAAATTTTCCACCAATTTTTCAATCTTTACTAATATTATAAAGAGGAAAGATTTGTATTATTGTATATAAACTCAAAAACTACTATTCCGATTTCAAAAATTCTTTCACCATTAGAAAGCTACATTCACCTTGAGTAACATTGGCTACTTTTGAACGTGGGAAAGTGCTTCATTCCTACGTGAAAACGGGTAATAGGGTCAACGTGGTTGAAGCAACTGGCTAAACGACTATGATTTTAATATAGGCGGAAGGCTATCGAAAGATAAAGTAATCTGTCAGTTAATATTTTCGCTATCCTTTTCATATACGAATATCTTAAGAGTGACGATGACATCGCTACCATTCGACGAAAACTGTTATCAGGGACTTGAAAAATCGGCCCTTAGCTGTTTGTGTACACCGCTAGCATCTTGATAGCAATTACTCGAAGACATGACGATGTCAGCCTTGTGAACTATGGCCTTCATCCCTCTCACTTACTCACTCTCACCGAGAGGAGACCTGTGCCTAGCAGTGGGACATAAAAAGGGTTAAAAATAAATAGGTTAAGTCTATTTTAGTATGAAATTTAGCTTGGTGTAACTCCGGCAAATATCATATCTCCACCAACCCGCATTGGAGCAGAGTGGTGGAGAAAGGCCTCCAGGCCTCCCCCAATAATGGGGAGAGATCCGTGCAAATAAGATTCTCCAGCATTCTCATTTCATTCTTAAATTATTAATTTTATTATCACTTAAAGCAATATACATGATTTAATGTAACTTACACTTTCTCAGCTACTCTTGCAAGGAAATTATGCAAATAATCTGAAGTAAAGTTTAAGCGTGAGACCGAGCTCGTGGTGTAACTGTAGCAAATTGGATTTGACGGCATCTTAGTGGAACGGAATCCTTCTTCGAAATCAAATTATTAAGTTTATTAAGACTTAACTGAATTTAGGAGCAGCGATGGCCGAGTGGTAAAAAACCGCGGTCTTCGACGCGACCGATCCCAGGTTCAAATCCACGGCTCGCACCTCTGACAAAGAAATTTGTAATGTGCGAATTTATCGCTGCTCCACGGTGATGGAAAATATCGTGATATTTAATTGATTACGATGTTTTCCAAAGCCGTGCATGCCTGAGAGAAGTTCATAATTTCTCGAAAGCATGACGTCCACCAATCCGCACTTGGCCAGCGTGGTGGACTATGGCCTAAATCCCTCTCACTTCTGAGAAGGAGACCTGTGCCCAGCAGTGGGACATAAAAAAAGGTTGAAAAAAAAGACTTAAAAGATTTTAGTGTATCTGGCTCGGAGAGTGTGAGTTTCAGAGCAAACAATATTCGTTATGATGGCTCATGAAGCGCGCATGGCTCGACGGTAAACGTAGAACGCAAGCGATCTATGCAGCTTAGCAAAACAGGCGCGGTGGATTGCAGATAGGTGATCGTTACTTTTATTTATTTATTTATTTAACCGTTTATGTACACAGATACAATAATTACAGTGTTGAAAGTAAAAGAAATATAGTACAAAGGTACTGCTTATTCCTAAAAGAAATTTCTTCCAGCAGACCTGTGACTGGAAAACTGGATCTCAGTGGTTCAGTGTGTGTACGCAAAACATATATTATGTAATATACTAAATATTAATATTAAAAAATATATATACAATAAATAAATACAATATACACAATAAATACATACATATACGAATATATACATATATATGTATATATATATACATAAATACAAAATAATACCTATGACATTCTATGTCAAGGAAAAATAATGTTCTTTGACACGACGCTTGAACAAGGACAAAGTTTTGATTGCACGAATATTAGGCGGTAGTGAATTCCACAATCTAACTGCATGGACGGTAAAGGAGCGGGAGTAGGAGTAGGTTTTAAAAGAAGGATAGTTCAGGAGTGATTTAAGAGGTGTACGGCAAGGAGCTATAGAAGGTCGTGAGAAGGAAAATCGCTCCCGCAGATAAGGTGGAGCGGTAGGATTACGGAGGATATTGAACAGCAAACATAAAATCCGAGTGTTTCGGCGAAAACGGATTGGGAGCCACTTGAGATCCTTGCGAAATTGGGAAATATGTTCAAATTTACGAATTCCAAAAATGAATCGAATACAGAGATTTTGCAAGCGCTCAAGTTTGTTCAACAGCTCCTCTGTAGCATCCAGGTAGCAAGAGTCAGCATAGTCGATGATCGGTTGGATTAGAGATTGAGAGAGCGTAATCTTAGTTTTTAAGGGCAGGAATCCTTGGAGACATTTCAGTGAATGAAGAGAATGGTGAACCTTCCTACTAACTTCATTAACATGCGCTTTCCAGGAAAGCTCTGTGTCTATGACAATACCCAAATCCTTAACAGTGTCCATATAGGGGATTGGGACGCCGTCAAGGCAGACCGCTGATATTTCATTATGATCGATATTTCTGCGTACGTAGCGGTTGCCAACGATTATGGCCTGCGATTTCGATGGATTAATCACGAGACCATATGACTTGGCCCAGTCACCTATGCGCCTTAGGTCTTCATTGACGGCAGCTATAGCTGACTCAGTCTGCGACAAAGTAAAATGGCGGTAGATTTGTAAGTCGTCTGCGTAAAG
This sequence comes from Pyrgus malvae, assembly GCA_911387765.1. Taxonomy (NCBI): domain Eukaryota; kingdom Metazoa; phylum Arthropoda; class Insecta; order Lepidoptera; family Hesperiidae; genus Pyrgus; species Pyrgus malvae. The sequence goes on from OU426958.1 coordinate 18,172,843, forward strand.
ATGGAAACTACTAGAAATTGCAGAGGATATAGAATTAATGAATATCGAGAATAGAAGCGGAGAGAGAACACCACCCTGAGGCACACCGGCATTAAGGTTACATGCACGAGAAAAAGTTTCTTCGACACGAACCTGCTGCGTGCGACCTCGAAGATAGGAATCAAACCAAGCAATGGCAGTAGGAGAAATATTTATGGACTTCATAATTCCCTCTAATATATCGAAGTCAACGGAGGAGAAGGCATTGCTGAAATCAAGCAACACCAACAGAGTAAGTTCCTTCCTTTCAATAGCCCAGCGAATGTCATCAGTCACCTTCAGGAGAGCAGTGACAGTGCTGTGGCTAGGGCGGAAACCTGATTGGAAGGGGCTTAGAAGAAGGTTGGAAGACAAGAAAGAAAAGATTTGGTTGTGGACAATATGCTCAAGAATTTTGGAGAGGAAAGGTAAAATGGAGATAGGACGAAAGTGAGACGGCAAAGAAGGACTTGAAATTTTAGGAAGAGGAACAATATAGGCATGTTTCCAACTAGAAGGAAAGGTGGAGGTGGATAAAGAGTGGTTATAGATATGTGTGAGAATGGGTAATACAGAGGGAAGGATCATCATGATCATTCGAGAACATAAATTGTCACAACCGACAGCAGAAGAGGTGGAGATGGATGTAAAAGCCTTCTTTACAGTGTCAACAGACACTGTAGTAAGCTCAAATTTTGAGCATAGTGGATTAGGCAATTGTGACAGCGCGCGAAGAGTGTTAGACTTGACATGAGAAGCCACAGGTACAAGAGAGCAAGAAAAGAAGTTATTGAGCTCATTCAAATCTACATCACCGCGCGCAACATCACGAGATTTGCCTATGCCGACAGATTTTAAGAATCTCCATACATCTGAGGGGCTCCGATTGATGAGGGAACTATGAAAGTGGCGTCTCTTCGCATCTCTACACAAACGATTACACCGGTTTCTCAGCTCTTTGAAAAGATTGAGGTTTGTTGAAGTAGGGTGCCTTTTATACCTCCGTTTAGCCTTGTCACGTAGTGCCATCATTTTTTTAATATCGTCTGAAAGCCATGGAGCCGGTCTATACCTAACTCGGACACGACGAAGGGGAGCATGGCGATCGTATAAATTTAGAACGGTTTTTGAAAAAATGCTCACCTTATCGTCGATACAACCGCTACTGTACACAGGATTCCAGTCCACAGCATTCGCATCACGCCTCAATGCCTCCAAGTCAATACCCTTGTAACTACGAAGGAAAAAATATTGTGGTTTTCTTTTCGGGGAACGAATACGGTACGAGAGATAGACCATGTCATGGTAAGAAAAGGAAGCAGTAAGTTGCCCATGCGAGACAACGTTACTCAGAGATGAGACAATCATTAGGTCTAGAAGAGAAGGAGCACAGTTTGGGAAGTGATGAGTGGCAACTTATACTTTGTATTTTTTTCAAAAATTTCAAGCCATTTACGTGACTCGGGGGAACCTGGAGCTGTCCAACCGGGACAAAGATCAGAACCGGAATTATGACGGGATCCATAGATAACAATTGCTAGTTTAAGGACTGTTAAACTAACTGAGGCTCTCTTCAGAGGTCTTTTGGGCGCCGTGAATTGAAAACACCAGACAGTGGTGTGGTCACTAACCCGCGTATCCACCAACCCGCAATAGAGCAGCGTGATGGAGTAAGATCCAGGCCTTCCCAATAACTTTTAGAGACCTGTGCATAGCAATGGGACGCAAAAAAGAGTTGCAGCCAATAACGTAATAGCTTAAAACTAAACTTGAGTTGTATCGGTTACAACTCTTTTTGCGTCCCACTGCTGGGCAATAACCTCTCCCCATTATTAGCTATGCCTAGAACGTGATCCACTACCTGCTCCAATGCAGATATTATGCATCAGTAAATAAACGTTACACACTCATAGCCCCACAGTAAGGTAATTAATACCCTGTGTCGTGGGTACCATGCACACATACAAAGACAGGAACACAAACACCCAGACCGAGAACAGAAATTTAAATTCATCATTCAAATTTCTGTTTCGCTCGGAATCGAACCCGGGACCTTCGAATGGCAGTCCGGCATGGTAACCATTGCGCCACGCGGGTCGTCATATAATTCATACATAATTCATATTGAATCCATATCAAAAATACAATATAACGATGCGGACATAGCGAACATAATTCCAACAATCATTTTACAACGCGTTATTTCAAATGAAAATAATCAAATTACAAAAACAATAATAACAGCAGTAACTACGTATATTTACATATATCGCTGGACAGTTTGTTCAATACCAGTAGTATACGATATTACGATACATTTAAGTAAAGAGGTAAGTACTTTTTTAATACAGTTGCTCAAAAAGTGACGTATTGCAGGGACGTTTAGCGTGCGGGAAGTGGGCTATTACACACTCGTGCTTTTTCTTTACCTTTTCCGCACTCGTGCGTTCTCTTTCCCAACTGTCAAAATATTGTCTATTAAAAATAAAATACGAAGTTTTCGAAGTTTTTGTGATTCATGCAAATATTTCTAAAAAGAAGCCACTAATTTGTTTCAATATCAGATTTAATGATTTGATTCAATGAGTTAGGTTAGGTTTCATTTCATTTCATCTCATTAACATTTTCATTTCATATCAATAAAAAAAACAACTGAAGTCTTGGCTGTATGGGCATAGTTACCGTTGCCTTCCCAGAATGGGTGAAGAAAACATAAAAAATCTCTGCATATTATCGGTTGGCGCCATTTTTCAAAAATGTTCTTTGCGAGTTTTTATTATTTTATGAAATTGCTTCATTTTTTCGCAACTGTATTAAAAATAGTTGTTCAGTACACGTGCGGAACCGTCATTGGAAGGAGTTCCGACTGTCAACCCTCACCTTCGGCTGCGCCTCGGCTCGGGTAGACATTTGTCGGAACTCCATGCAATGACAGCCTTTCCGCACTTGTAATGAAATATACTATTTTGATATAAAACTATGAAAGCATCATTTTGCATCTAAAGATCAAAAATGGTTCTCGTTTGTTTAACTGTAAATTCCTATAACTCACCAAATTGGTCAGAAAACTGATAGAAAGTGATAGTCAATACTTGCTAGTAACAAAATTTTATCAGCAAAATATGCTTTCATAGTTTGCTTTTCCTACATTCAATCTCCATGCAAATAAACGATTACATTATCCAAAAACGAGACTGCATGACTGCATAATGCGCCTTGCATTGTTTCGTTTGCTTGCAATTTAACGTAGCTTGCCGAAAACATTAAATGTTCAGATGCTTTCAGACTCTTGTCGTCGATAGGGGTTGCAACGAGCTCTCGAAGGAACTAGTCGCACGAAAACAGTAAGGAGTGTTCAGATATCAAGCGTTTTATGTGTTAACGACCCGTTTACTTTATTCCGAACGCAGTTTAGTTTATTCACCTGAGTTAATCGGTCTGGTTTTTTTTCAACCTTTTTTATGTTGTTTCAGTCATTTCATCCAGGGCTCCTCTCAGAATAGAAAAGGAATAAGTAAGGCCACCATGCCGGCCAAGTTCAATTATTTGAGAAATTTTACGTTTCTCTCAGGCATGCACGGTGACGGAAAACATCGTATAAATCACTGTAGAGCGTTGTATATTATATTTTTTTATTAGAGTCTCGGCATAAACACAATAAAACTTAAACATGCACGAAGAAAAAAATCCAGTTATTCGTCCGTGCTAAAACAACAAAACCTTTAATGCATGGCTGCAAGCCTTTTTGCGTCCCTCTGCTGGGCACGGATCTCTCCCCATTATTGGGGAGAGCTGGAGCTTATTCCACCACGCTGCTCCAATGCGGGTGGAGATGCGGGCTAGTAGCCAACCCGATGTCGGATGTTTTCAAACCGCCCAGGCCTCCGACAAGGTTTAACGACTGTTATCTATAGACAACAATCGGGACCTACTGATGGCTTAACGTGTCCTCCGAATCACGGAAACGCGCATGAATTTTTTTTGCCACTAGAGGTCACCCATCTCACACCCGACCGCGCCCGGGCCATGTGCGCTTCAATGCATAAAACGCTGTAAGTCTTACGACTCGCTCATACATGTACGGGGAAAGCAAATAAGGTCACTATATGAAAGTCTCAAGTTAAAGACTTTCGTCTATTTTCTACGAGAACAAGTACCTCTACTGTCTCCAAAGTTTCAATGCTGGTAATAAAAGTGCAATCTAGAATTTAACTTTGCTCATTATTTCGAATGCAATACACAAGTACATTTTATAGCGTTCTCAAAGCGGTTTTTATAATAAGTATTATTATTTCATTTATGTAGAGTCGGAATTATCTTTCTAATTTAATAAAAATAAAAATTCCAGCAAATATTTTGAAGAATTTTCATAAAGTTACACACATAAGCAAATTAAATGAAATTATAAAACACTATAAAATTATGAAATATGGAATTATATTTAAATGACAGATGTGGTATTGTGTGAGCACATTATTATTCACAACAAATAAAGCAGCTTACAAAGAAACTTAAGTTTTTTCTAAAGAAGGACGAAACTTCCATTGATACGCTCATTTCTAACATTCCGTTGTGTTGTCAACTGACTTTTAGAGTAGTTACATGCTTGAGGTTGAATGTAGATATTCATGGGCTGCAGCGACCACTCAACACCATAAGGCCGTCACGCTTTATATGCTTACGACGACTTCATTTTAAATCTCATTTGAGATTTATAGTATACTAGCTGACCCCGCGAACTCCGTACCGCGTTCAATTGTTTGGGGTGGGCCACCCTTATCACTTAGAGGGATGAAAAATAGATAGTAGCCGATTCTCAGACCTACCCGATATGCACACAAAATTTCATGAGAATCGGTCGAGCCGTTTCGGAGGAGTACGGGAACGAACATTGTGACACGAGAATTTTATATATAAGACTAGGGGCCGCCTGCATCTTCGTCCGCGTAGATTTTAGTTTTTTTGCCCCTATAACCTTCCCCAATAAATGGACTATCCAACACACAATCAATTTTGCAATTCGAACCAGTAGTTCTTAGCGCGACCAAACAAACAAACAAACTCTTCAGCTGTATATTAATAGAAAAAATTTTTTTTGTTTGAATTAAAAACGTATTACGTAATTGCGGTTGCATTCATAAACATATCACCCTATACGTGAAATGAATCTTGAGCAAAAAAATAATAAAAAAATCTTGCAGAGAATATTCTTTACTCTTTGATGACTTTTCAAGTCTGGAATACTAAATGTTTTGTTCTCTTTTATATCATTTACGAAGAGACATATAATTTGGGTATTTTTAGGGTTGCATACCTCGCTAGGAAAAAATGGAATCTCACTTTGTTCTCCGTCCGTCTGTCTGTCTGTCTATCAGGACCCTTTTTCTCAGGAACACGTGGAGGTATCAAGCTGGAATTTATATCAAATATTCAAGTTTACTATCCCTTGGAGCTGTGAAAAAATCAAACTTCTAAGCCAGCGCAATCAAAAGATACAGCTGTTTATGCCGCACGACACTAGCAAGGGAATCAAAACCTGCAGGGTACTACCCGTGAACTCAGAATCTTGAATTTTGGTACGAAGCAACGTCTTATAGCACAGAAAAAGGGAAAATTGGAAAAACTGTAAATTTTTGGTTATATGATATTATATTAAAAATATTTTACAGAACCCTCGATGCGCGAGTCCAACTCGCACTTGGTCGTTTTTTTTTAAATATAATGTAGGTACTTATGGATTCCGTATTTCGCAATTTTTAATAGAGTTGAAGTAGTTTACGAGGGGAAGGTGCGGGTTATTTGGAACTCTGTGTTTACGAGCATGCAAGCCTAGCTTGTCTCATCTACTAGCTTTTCTTGTCTGTGATCAAAAGTTTCTGCTACTCCGGAGGCTAATAGTCACATATGTATGGTTCTTCTGAACGTGAACTTGTCATTAAAATCCTTCACATTTTTGTGCAGTGTTAGTTTTATCTTAGTACTCTTAGTAGTGATAAAATCAAAGATAAAAGTCTTTATCTATACTGCGTAAAGTTAGTGAAAAGGAAATAAAAGTTTCTTTTAGGAATAATTATTCAAGTGAAAATAGATATTCACCGTACCGGAACTATTCAAACAAGTCAAAGAACAAAATTTTCATACATATTGTTCTGAAATCATTCTCGAAGAAAAATTTAAATGTCTAAAATATCGAGACATCTCAAATGATTTCTTCTTACAAATATAATATCTCTGTAATATCACAAATCTCCCGGCTTCACTCGGGTGTTTTCAGGTATTCTTATTTATCCCAATAGATACATTTTCCCGAAATAAAAAGTAGCTCTTGTGATGTTTCAGACTATACTCATAATAAATCAGGACATTAAAATTAATAGAATCAGGCGATACTTTGCGGAACTCCATTGTAATAAAGTTAGGTAAAAACTACTTTGCAACAATCCGCAATCAGAACGTATGATGGTGTATACTTTTTTCATGCAATAATAATAATACTAATAATAATTGTTGTTGCATGTGCATGTGTCCTATGTGGGAGGTAGGGAGGTGCTATTGCATGAAAAAAGTTTACACCATCATACGTTCTGATTAAGGATTGTTGCAAAGTAGTTTTTACCTAACTTTATAATCGGGACATTGGTTACTCGTACATGCGCTCCCACCGATGAGCCTATGTTCATCGTGCTGGATCCTACAACTACAACCTTTCGTATTGCAGTAGGTCTCCGGCTCGGCGTCGAGATGTGTGAGCCTCATATTTGCCCATGTGGGCAGAAGGTGGCGACATGGCCTTTCCAGTACCAGAAGTGCCGGTAGACTTTTTCGCCACGGTACCCTCAATGATCGTCGGGCTCTTATCACCGCTTCAATACCAGCTACACTGGAGACCTGATGGTATTACTTTGGTACCGTAAAGTCTGGGTTGGCCTCTGGTATGGGATGTCACCTGTGCGGACACCTTAGCGCCAACACACGTGAGAATGTCCGCTGAAAAAGCTGGGTCCGCGGCCGATCATGCCCAATGTCTCAAGCGCCGCAAATATAGTAATTTATCTGACAATTACATATTTACGGTGCTTGCCATGGAGACAATGGGGCCATGGTCTTTTGACATGAAAAAATTCATGTCAGAAATATCGCACAAACTTGTACTGGCCTGCGGTGACATAAGAGCTGGCGGTTATTTTGCCCTTACGATTCAACGTGGCAATGCCTCCAGTGTCTTTAGTACCATGCCTCACACGGCTTTTTAGATGAAGTATTTTATTTGTAAAACTTTTTTTTTAAATAATATTGTATTTTGTACATATTTTAATTGTATAATATTGTATATAGTTAGTATAATTTAATGTTAATTTAAATATTTAGTACACTGTTAATATTTGTGTTTAGTGTTTAAATTAATAAAAGACCAAATTTAACCCCGATCAGTTCAGCATATCTCCCGTGATTGAGTAATAAATATATGTATGTACATACATCCAAACTTTCGCATTTATGATATAAGTATAGATTTTTCTGAAATGCATCAGCAATATTGAAATCTTGCAAATCTTGTAATGGATCGAAAAAGTGGAGAGAACAGTCCGTTGATTCTTTTTTTCATTTTGCTAAAAAGTAGGCCGTAGTTAATGAATAACATTCATTTCACCTTAGCGAACGAGTTTGATTATCACGAGTCGAATTCGAATCTGCAACATGTAGTAAATATATTGATGTACTTTAGTGCTGTAATATCTAATCTAATGTAATAGCTTATCTTCAAAATCATTTTTATATACCTAAAGGAAAGCAAGCTTTTAGAAAGAAAAATATTTTCAACATCACATTTACTGAAGATGTGTTTCAGTTTGTTTAAAGTACAAATAATCTTAATATATATAAATTACGTGTCACGTGTTTGTCCGCGATGGACTCCTAAACTACTTAACCGATTTTAATAAAATTTGCACACCGTGTGCAGTTTGATTCAACTTGAAAGTTAGGATAGCTTACATCTCAATTTATAGTCGCAATATTAGGTATTTTATTTCTGATACTTTAAGGCAGTACAACGTCTGCCGGGTTAGCTATTATTTTATCAATATTACCATCTAGTCCAATTTGACTACTGAGTAATTTTACTCTACTTAATTTGCAAATAAACATAGTATTGAAGAAATTTATTAGAAAATTAATTAAGCGTAAAATGACTCATTAGTCATAGGCAATAAGTCACTATGCAATGAACATTAAAATAATATAATTTTACATTTTTCTGTTATATAAAATTAATAATATTACAATTTTAATCAATGAAAAACCGAACAAAGATCTTGCTACTAAAATACGAGTAGAGTTTTGGCGGGAAGTCGAAAAAGACATATTGTGCTCTTGTTTTATTTTCATTTTCTTGGTGTATTTTTGAGTTATATCGGATAAAGTTGATGGCATTTTGTTTGATATAGGTTGTAATTAACCTAGTGCACGAGTGTTTGTGAAATAGAATAACAGTGCTGAAATATGTTTTATCTGCTTGCCTCCAAAATTCCATCGGACACGTTCTAGTAAAGTAGCCATCGCTTTACTTGAATGTTGGACTGACTAGACTGACTGATTACTGACGACTTACTTACTGACTTTGTTATTACTTCGTCCAGTTTCATTGAAACTGGCAAAAAATTAATGCAAAAATTATACTTGACGCTGGCAGTATGCACAGATTTTGCGATGCCATAATTGAAAAGAAAAAAAAATACGAGTACATTATAATGTGTGCCTGGCGTATACATTATAATATGTATTTCAGAATTAATTATAACAAATACCCATAAAATAGAGCAGTGTTATCGCAGCAAAAATGCAAACTCAATATGCGTGGACTAGCTCTGTCCAAATAACGGTTTATCACAGTTTGGCTTAACTTGAATTAGCTTAGTGCCATGGCAGCACCTCCAATTTCGATGGACCCTGTTTTACCCAACTCTCTATTGAGTTCCATTCATTGAGCTAACAGTGAGAGACCTCTGTTAACTGGTACTTTCAACAGCATCGAACATCAGGCAATTTGCATTTGAAAGAGCTAAGCCTACAGTGTTTTGCAAACGTTAAGCACCGTTTGTAAAGCGTTTGACGGTTCGTGATAATAATTCGTACGCCTAGTATAATGTTTAAAGCTCTCCGCAACTGAAGATTCAGTACTATAAATACTATTCTATTAGATCTACTCTTTCCGCATAATACAGAATAGAAAACTCATTTCTGACATCTCATTGCTTCTGGAAATTAATTAATAATATTATATATTTTAATACATATTTTTAATGGAGAAGCAGATAAGCAATGAGCATGCTTGCCATGTGGTAAGGGATACTTACATATACATGTAAGCGTGAACACATACACACACACACACATACTGACTATAGCCCCATAAGGTACTCAATGTTCCGCTATGCTTACTGCTTGCAGAGAATCCTGGTGTGCCAAAATACAGGCTACGGCTTAGCTTGGGCAGCAGGTCTAGCACCAGATATTAAATATTACGAAGGAATCAAATGTATGTCATTAAATATGTGTGTTGAGACAATAAACATTTTTTGAGTTTGAGTTTGAGTTATACGTGATTTATGGTGAGGTTTCAATACGATTTTTCACTAACGAACCTTCGGGTAGCGTGGTTGGCTATTTCCTTAATCACTTTCGATTCCGAGAAGAGCCATGTGCCCAGAAGCAAGGTAGTCATAAGGTTTAAAAAAATTGATACAATTAAAGCGTGCATACATAGACTGTTCTAAAAATGTGTTTGCACCTTACACGCGTTTTTTGACCCTCTTTTACTTGTTAATTGAATTGAAGTGCAACAATTCCTATCAAAGCTTCTAAAACTATTTAATAAAGGAAGGCCATATGCCAAATTCATTATAAGATGAAAAGCTTCGATTGTTTCCTTGACACTTTCGCTTGAAAGACGAAGAATGTTGAGAGATTCCTTGTTACCGTTAAGAAGTCAGCTTACCAATTCGAGTATCAATATAAGAGCAATAATGTAGAATAGATTTTAGTTTGAAATTTAATTTATTATTTTACTTATTTTGGTGATCATTTTTGAAGCGAAGACAATGAAAGAAGTCGTTGATTAGACTGGACAAGTTGAAAAATTGTTATTAAGAAAAGTTGCTATGCTTCCGCGTTTCGTAATACTCGTAGAGGAGGAAGTACTGTCATGATTCAACTGGGAATACCGTACCACCGCTGCATCCATTTCTGCCATGAAGCTATAATTAAGCTACATGGTATTCTGATAAATAAAATGTGTGAACGAAGGAAATCTGCAGTTGATTGTTCTCATAACTTGTGGCATTTATTATTGACAAAAATATAAAATAATCTTTAAAAATTAGTGATATAGGGTAACAAGTGTTACGATTAACGTTTCGTTTCACACTCATAGCTCCACAATAGGGTACCCTGTGTCGTGGTTACCATGGACACATACAAAGACAGAAACACAAACACCCAGACCGAGAATAGAAATTTAAACTCATCAATCAAATTTCTGACTGGCCGGGAATCGAACCCGGGACACTCCGATCGGCAGTCCGGCATGGTAACCGTTACGCCACGGGGACCGTTACGATGAAATTAGTGTTACGACTTATTATTTACTCTCAATTTCTTTTTAATAGTCAGAATTGATTTCCTTTAGAATTCAAAAAATATTCAGAAAATCATAAATAAATACTGATCTAAAAATTGATTATACGAAAGACGAAACGTAATTCACAAAATCTATCCGAGAACCATCGTAAAGTTTTCCAAATCTACAGCACTTACATACCTATGTATCATTTCATTACTCGCCCAACTTTTATGTGCGAGTCATTTATTAGTTTTTCGCTATATTAGAGGCGAAGTAAGAATAATACCACAGCAAAATACTCTTTACGTAAGATTCACAGTCACTTGTTGAGGTTTATTTATATCTCCATTACATAGAACCTAGGATATATTAGTGCTTCCATTTGTCTTCATTATATTTCATCACCTTTTTTATACCTAGTGTATTATGAAACATTAACACTTTATTTAAAAATAAATATATTCATATTAACATCGTTAACAATTGTGATTCTGTCTTTGTGTGTGTCCATGGTACCCACGACACAGGGTATATCTACCCTACTGTGGGGCTATGAGTATGAAGCGTTATTAATTCAAAAGATATAATGATTTAACAGGTAACTTCAAAACATTTTTAACTCATAGTTTCAATAATATCCAGCATATTTCGAGGGTTGATCTCAATTAAGCACACAATACTATCCACAAAATCTTCCAAAGAACTGAAGTTTACCAAGTCCTATGCGTTTTCGCATCATTACTCGCTCAACTTTTGTGTGCAAGTTCTTTATTGAAGCAGGCTTAATTTTTCGTTTATGGACGTAGAAGATAGTTTTATGAATTGGCTGCAACCCTTTTTGCGTCCCACTGCTGGACACGGGTCTCTCCTCAATATTGGAGAAGCCTGGAGTATACTCCACCACTCTAACTCCATGCGGGTTGGTGGAAATGTAATATGTGTCTGTATTATTATATTTAAAAAATATGTAGTTTTCTGCATGTATGATATTTAGGACAAAGGACATAATTAGATACTCGTAGTTTACTGTAGTACTTCTTATTTCTGAATTGAATAATATAAGAGAGCAATTGTTTGTTAGACAAGTTGTCATTCCGTCATTCATTTCAATGAAGTTTTCACAAATAACCTGCGTAGTTCAAGGTTAAAGTCAGAAAAGTTTTAAAGTGTTCAGCAGAAAAAACGCAGTCCAGAGAACCTTACGAAGAACTAAGTTTTCCAATTTCCAAGCGCCTTTGCGTCATTACTCTCCCAACTTTTGTGTGCAACTTCTCTATTGAAGTAGGGCTAAGTATCTTGCTTTATTAGGGGCTAAGAAAAAATATTGTGTGCATACAAATGTTTGGTTCTCAGCTTATATGCCCTTTTCAGTAGTTCAGTTCAATACTTTATCTCTGATTTGTCCTAGAAATTTGTATGCTTAAAAGGTTTTACTTATGAAGATATCATAAATAATCCACATAGTATTAGGTTAAAAGGATTAAGCTTGAAGCAGGAAAGATGTTCTTCATGGAATCCTTCAAAGAACTAAAGTTTTCCAATTCTTAGCGTGTTTGCATCATTACCTTTTTAATTAATTATTGTGTGCTAGTTCTATATTGAAGCAGGGATTCGTTACTCGATTTATATGCTTAAAAGGTTTTACTTAGGATGATATCATAAATAATTCACATAGTTTTAGGTTAAAAGGATTAAGCTTGAAGCAATAAAGATGATTTTCATGGAATCCTTCAAAGAACTAAAGTTTTTCAATTCTTAGCGTGTTTGCGTCATTACATTTTTGATTAATTATTGTGTGCCGGTTCTCTATCGAAACAGGGATTCGTTACTCGTTTTATTAACTGAAAAGAAAGGTTATTGTGAATACATTGTCGTTGAGTAGTTTCCAGTACTAAGTATACTAATAATAAGTAAGGATAGTTTTCAATTCAATAATTTACCAAGTTTCGCAGATGAATCATCAAGGTGAATAATGTCTATTAAAAGAAGTTGATAGTAAGTTTTCACAAATAACCTACATAGTCCAAATTTAAGAGAAACAAACTTGAGAAACATTTAGCAGAAAAGATGATATCCACGGTAACATTTAAGGAACTAAAGTTTTCCAATTTCTAAGCGCTTTTGCGTCATTATATGCCCAACTTTTGTATGCAAGTTTTCTATTGAATTAAGGTTTATTCCCTCGCTATCAGAATAAAATAATTTTAGATATCAGACAGATATTTTGTTCTAAATTTGTAAATCTTGTAAATAACGTGTCATTATTTTACCAAATTTACTTTTTCAAAAGAATCATCCATGAGAATATTGTTTGTTTCACATAGTTTTAGGTTAAAAGGATTAAGCTTGAAGCAATAAAGATGATTTTCATGGAATCCTTCAAAGAACTAAAGTTTTTCAATTCTTAGCGTGTTTGCGTCATTACATTTTTAATTAATTATTGTGTGCCGGTTCTCTATCGAAACAGGGATTCGTTACTCGATTTATTAACTGAAAAGAAAGGTTATTATGAATACATTGGATTGTTGAGTAGTTTCCAATACTAAGGATACTAATAATAAGTAAGGATAGTTTTCAATTCAATACTTTACCAAGTTTCACAGATGAATCATCAAGGTGAATAATTGTCTGTTAAAGGAGTTGATAGTAAGTTTTCACAAATAATCTACATAGTCTAAGGTTAAGGGAGAAACATTTAGCAGAAAAGATGATATCCACGGTAACATTTAAGGAACTAAAGTTTTCCAATTTCTAAGCGCTTTTGCGTCATTATATGCCCAACTTTTGTGTGCCAGTTTTCTATTGAATTAAGGTTTAGTCTCTCGCTATCAGAGTAAAATAATTTTAGATATCAGACAGATATTATGTTCTAAATGTAAATCTTGTACATGACATCTTTAGTTTACTCTTCATTATTTTACCAAATTTAGTTTCTCAAAAGAATAATCCATGAGAATATTGTTTGTTACGCCAAATTATATTTAAGGTGTGATTTTATTTCATGTGTTCTATTGGGTAAAATGTTGTGACTGGACCAAAATATAGACATAATTAAAAGGTTTTTCATTCAGCATGTTGTGTTGTTAAATAGATTTTTAAAAAGTACCATGTCAATGGTACATTCTTACCAGTGTAATTTTCTTAAGATTTTAGCTAACAAAAAGTACAAGACAAGTAAAAGCTCGCTTGAAGCGCGCATGGTTCGGCGGTTAGCGTAGAACGCAAGCGATCTATGCAACTAAGCCAAACGAGCGCGGTCGGGTGTGAGTTAGGTGACCGCTAGTGGCAAAAAAAAATCAAGCGCATTTTCGTGCTTCGGAGGGCACGTTAAGTCATCGGTCCCGGTTGTTGTCGAAAGATAACACTCATTAACCTTGTCGGAGGCCATTTGGGCGGTTTGAAAACATCCGACAGCGGGTAGGCAACTAACCCGCATCTCTACCAACTCGCATTGGAGCAGCCCAATAATAGAGAGAGACCCATGCGCAGCAGTGGGACGCAAAAAAGGTTGCAGCGATGAAATATATAATAATAACTAACCAAACAAGTATTTTGTACTCATGACGTATGAAAAAAAATCTTCTGTGGTTTATTTTGTATCTGTAGCTGATCAATGTGCTGTGTTTATCTCCCACAACTCAAGTAGCTTTTGAAAATACTTCATAGTCTTCGATAAATGATCGTTTTGGGCTTCGATATAAAATATAAATACAAGAGTGTCAACTCCGTAGTTGACACTCATGTTGTTTTCTATTGACATCCTTAAGTTATCCAAATGATTATCATTTGATATCATTTGATATGTCTATCGTTTGATGGTGCTCCATATAATCAGCATATTCAGAAGTAAATATTGTTTTTTTACATTTTAACATTTTTGTCGACAACCAGCGTAGTTCAATGATAGAACGTAGAAATAAAATTTGCAGTAATAGTATATAGGCAGAAAAAGTTATGACTGAAATAAATCCTCGCACTAAAGTTCTCGAAACAGATGCTTGACTACAAAAGAAAAAAACAAAAGAACTTTTTGAATTTAGAATTAAACAAGTCGATATAGTTCGGAGCTTTGAAAGTTTCCGGAACAATCTGTGACTGACTCAGAAATTTCTAGAAGTTTCTAACTTGTCTGAAAACTCTGGCAGCTTCAATACAGCTGAAGTTTTCAGTGGCTTAGAATGTTTATAATATTAATAATAGGTGCATAATATTGTTATTTACTGATTAAAGCATTCGCCACCCAACAGTGTGACGTAATAAAGGTAAAAAATGTTCAAATGTCTCTCGTGTCTAAAAGAAGGAAGAAATCAAATGAAAAATGCTTTATAGCGAAGTAGTGACAACATTCATCGGCGTATCTTATTGATATACAACTAGCTTGGAAATGAATAGAATCTCTCTCGCGGAAGTAACTCGAACACAACTTCTGAGTCGAATAGAGTTCGTACTCTTCCCTTTTCAATTTTTTCTGCTAGATGGAACACGTCCATTGCTTATTGTGTTTTGGCGAAGTTCTTCTCATCGTGTGGAAAGTATGCACTCTTGCCGAACGCCAGCTTGAGTACGAAAGCTTTTTGAGTCAATGTCGTCTATCCGAACAGTCGCAGTTCCGTCCTCATAAAGTCGGCGTATTAGACTTACTAAGTGGGTGGTACTCCCATTTTAATTAGGACGTCCCATAAAAGATGCCATTTTTGAAATACGGACATCTCACAGCAATTTGGCCTTAGTCGCCACGTATTGGCGGAGTCTTCCCAAATAATGGAGAGAGACCCGTATCCAGCACTGGGACGCATAAAGGGCTGCAGCCAAACTAAAACGTTCCAAGTTTCCACATAATTGCAATTGCGAGGATTTGTCCGTTGCGATTCGGAACAAATCACCGCTCGCCGTTTGGTCCATTAAATAAACGAGCACGTCGATCAGCAGAATGTCGCCGGCTTGCCTGTGGGCATTTAAAAGCACTTGATTGAATCACTTGAAGAATAGATCGTATTCTTGTTTGTAAGCAGATCGCTTAGATTTTGTAGGAGGCCTTATGGGGATTTGAAAACATCAAACAGTCGGGTGGTTGGAGTAAGCTCAAGGACTACAAAATAATGGAGAGAGATCCGTGTCCAGCAGCGAGACGCAAAAAAGGTTGACTGTCAGCCAAGATTGAAAATAGTTGCGAAAGTGATTCAGCGCTATTCTGACCAGCTTTAAATACAAGTTTACCCTACAGAAGGGAGAATAAAAGAAGTACGAAAACGAATACGAAAGAGCGGTTCTTTGGTAACAACCTTTAAGTTCTGCATAAGAACCGACTTCTCCCTGAATTTATTATATGGAACTATGATATAGGTACAATGATTACTTACTTTATTGATCAGTAATTCTCTTAAAACTAAGAACTGTGACCTTTATTTGTTTACTCCATTCAGACCCGTGCATTCTCGCAATTCAATAAATGTACGTAAAGTTCGTGATTATTGAGCCGAAAACCTGAATTTTTCATTTCGATGCGTGCATCAGTTGTCACGTGAAATCTCGCTGTATTTCCGGCTTCGAGGTCGTGGTTGGTTTTAATTTTATGAACTGGATGTAAGATAAATTTTAAGCTTATTTTTTAAGCATTATTAAAAAAACAATTTCAACCACTTGGTTACTCCAGCGTAAGATGGCTGAATTTTCAAGAGAAATAAGCAGGAGTTTCTTGGTACAAGGCTTCGATGTTTGTTTTTGATTTGAAATGTCCACTGCAAATGGTTGCTCAAATTAATCAAAATAGGGAGTGGCTTTAGCTAGGAATATAAGAAGTAGCTGTAGTTAGCTAGTAGCAGAAACAAAAAATATAGAAATTTAAAATTTTGGTTGTTTAGATCAGGTGTAAGTTAAAAAATGTTTGTTATGCCGAGTCATACAGAAATGGCCAAATACATGTCAGATGCTCAATTCATGGAAATGTAGGTACCTTATATCGGTGATTTAAAAAAAATGCGTGTCACGACTTAACTATCGGGCCACAGCCGAAGGGTTTTTAAAAAGGAAAATATAAACGACTGGTCA
Source organism: Pyrgus malvae (assembly GCA_911387765.1). NCBI lineage: Eukaryota > Metazoa > Arthropoda > Insecta > Lepidoptera > Hesperiidae > Pyrgus > Pyrgus malvae. The sequence continues at coordinate 18,189,530 of OU426958.1, forward strand.
AGCCAGAGAGCAGATTCAGACTGATTTAATGCAATAAAATTCTTAGGTGCTAAAATTCTTATCAACTAAACTTGAAACTTAATTAGGCTATTACTTAAACTGCTAGGGTTGGTTATGCCAACGTAACTCCTCCCCCCTTAAGAGAGAAGCGTGCCGAAGACGATGGCTGCTGCTGCTGCTGCTCGTCTGCTGGCGACGCTGCTGCCTGCGCTGCTGCTGTTGTTTTATTGAGGCGGTACTTTCGGTACCACTTGGCTGCTGCTCCAACACCGATGGATGTAATGATGATGTATAAAACAATCGATGACCAGCTTGGTCGTGATGATACTGCAGGTAAGTAGATGGGTTCCTTGATCTCCTTTGCCTTTTGTAGGATATCTTTTAGGGAATCCAACTGGACATCTTCTAATTTTATGTTGATTGAGGAGTTATTTGGTGTTTTATAAGTTTTTGGTAGCGGTATACTTTCTTGTATATTGACGAATCTTTTGTGGGTTCTTAAAGTTCTATCGCCAATTTTAATTACACATTTGTTGTCTGGCGCTATAGTTTCGTCTAAGCCTGAAGTTCAGAGAGAAATTGAGGGGTACTACGGACGGTTGTACAGCTCCTCAAATGCTCCCGTCACCAATGTGGTGAACGATAAGAGAGCCAAATTGACCCGACACTATACCGAAGATATCCCGGACGTCAGCCTGTACGAAATTAGAAGGGCCCTAAATCAGCTTAAAAACAACAAAGCACCGGGCGATGACGGTATCACATCTGAGCTGCTGAAAGCTGGAGGGAAACCTCTCCTAGTGGCGCTCCAAAAACTGTTCGATACCGTCATCAGTAGCGGAACTGTCCCGGAGGCGTGGAGCAGAAGCATGGTGGTATTGTTCTACAAAAAGGGCGACAAAGCCCTTTTAAAGAACTATAGACCCATCGCGCTTCTGAGCCACGTCTATAAGCTGTTCTCAAGGGTTCTTACTAATCGCATTGCGCGCAGGCTAGACGACTTCCAGCCTCCCGAACAAGCCGGATTCCGAAAAGGCTATAGTACCATGGACCACATACACACGCTGCGACAGGTTATACAAAAGACCGAGGAGTATAATCTGCCGCTATGTATTGCGTATGTGGACTATGAGAAAGCCTTCGATTCTATCGAGACCTGGGCAGTGCTAGAGTCTCTCCAGCGATGCCAGATTGACTATCGGTACATCGAGGTGTTAAAGTGTTTGTACAAAGCCGCAACCATGACAGTCCGAGTCCACGACGGAAGCACTGGACCTATTCCAGTGCAGCGCGGAGTACGACAAGGGGATGTTATATCCCCGAAGCTGTTTACCGCTGCACTGGAAGACGTGTTCAAGCTGATGGAGTGGAACGGGCTGGGTATTAACATCAATGGCGAACACCTCACACACCTTCGATTTGCCGATGACATAGTAATCTTGGCGGAGAACCTGGAAGAGCTCAGCACTATGCTAGGTGACCTCCATAGCGCCTCACAAAGGGTGGGTCTTAAGATGAACATGGACAAGACGAAGATCATGTCTAACGTCCATGTCACACCTATACCGGTTGTTGTTGATGGCGCTACTCTCGAAGTTGTCGACGAGTACATCTACCTGGGACAAGCGATCCGTATGGGTAAGTCCAACTTCGAGAGAGAGGTAACACGTAGAATCCAACTCGGTTGGGCAGCGTTCGGGAAATTACAAAGTGTCTTCTCGTCCAGAATACCTCAGTGCCTGAAGTCGAAAGTTTTCGAGCAGTGTGTGTTGCCAGTGATGACCTACGGCGCTGAGACGTGGTCTTTTACAGTTAGCCTTTTCCACAAGCTCAAGGTCGCTCAGCGAGCGATGGAGAGGGCTATGCTTGGTATTTCTCTACGCGACAGAATTCGTAACGATGAAATCCGTAGAAGAACTAAGGTTACCGACATAGCTCTCAAAATCTGCAAGCTGAAGTGGCAATGGGCAGGCCATATAGTTAGGAGGACCGACAACCGATGGGGAAGAAAGGTCCTTGAATGGAGACCACGTCTCGGCAAAAGGAGTACAGGCCGCCCTCCAACCAGGTGGACTGACGACCTGAAGAAGACAGCGGGTAGTCGCTGGATTCAGAAGGCCCAGGACCGGGAGGAGTGGCGAACGTTAGGGGAGGCCTATGTCCAGCAGTGGACAGTAAAAGGCTGATGGATGGATGGATGGATGTCTACGGAAACGAGGGACACTCCTTTAGTGCGTTGGTATTGGACGTCGTTACCGCAGGTTGATTTAATTATTTCTTCTTTCTTCAAGATAATAATCCAACTATTTTCCTTAATTTGTTGTATAATGTTGTTTTCGTAATTGACTCTAGCGTACGAACAATTATGAGGTTTTTCATGTTGAATCAGCTGGGCGATGCAGTCTTCAGACTGCTTGAGAGACTGCCACTCCACATGACGACATATTGCTTCTGACTCCGTGATGTGCAGGCATCGCTCGCGAGGATAGGCAAACTCATAGCTTCCCAAGATAAGGAATGGATTTTTGGGAATAAGGACTGTATTGTTTTCATTGGGAATTGAATAAAGATGGAGTAAGGTATACGGATGGTTAGTAACTAATGGTACCTCCAAAATAAAATTAAGTGATTCGTTTGTGCTGTAGGCTTTTACCGTAATAGATTTGGTAATTTGATGTATGTGCTGTAACGAAGGCGAGTACGCTAACTGCAATTCAATTTCATTTTGCACCTAATAAGTTTTGGGCCGCGGTTATCGAATATCGACTTATAAACTTTACTAAATTTTATAAATAATACCTCGTCATAAAAATAACAATGGAATATCCGATCCGCAATTGTATGTTCTTTTAGAAACTTAATAATTTGAGGTTCTGTGTCATTAATTGGTATGAATACATCTTTAATTACCACTTTTCCTTTCAATCTATCCTCTACCTTATATACCTTACCTGGTGATCTTCTAATATGAAATTGCTTTCGTTGTCTGTCGATTGCATCTTCAATTTCAGGAATTTTGTACACTGATTCCGTGCTCTCCTGAATTATTGGACTTGCAATTGGGCTAAAAAGGTCTGCTATCGGATCTTTTACTCTATTTTCTACTAGAATTACCGAAGTATCTAATAATGTTTCAATATCTATGCCTTCTAACTCATCCTCTATAACCTGTGATGTACTTGGTTCGGGGTTAACTGAAACCTGATTATCTTGTTCCCTATCTAACACTAGATCTAGGATTTCACCGGGCATATCCTCAGATTCTACTTCGTTATTATAAATAATTTTAACGCGGGACAAGGCATCCGCATTAGTATTTGCTTTACCCTTTTTATGTATTATTTGGTAATCATATTCAGCTAGTTTTAGACGCCATCTTGTTAATTTTGAATTAGGGTCTTTAAGAGACATAATCCATGTTAAAGGCCTATGGTCTGTATAAATCGTGAACTTTCTGCCGTAAAGATATGGACGGAAGTATTTTACTGCCCAAACTATACCTAATAATTCCTTTTCAATTGTGGAGTATTTTTCTTCTGTTGATGATAAAGTTCTTGACGCGAAAGCTACTGGCTTATCTTGACCTACGGTTCCTTGGGACAAGACTGCGCCTAAGGCTACGTCTGAAGCATCTGTCGTTAATATAAATGGCTTTTCAAAATCTGGATATTGTAAGATCGGGGCATTTACTAATACTTGTTTGCATTTCTCAAATGATTCTTCGTATTCTTTACTAATATCTATTTTTGCATTCTTTTTTAGACATTTAGTCATAGGTTTTGTAAGTTTTGCAAAATCCTGTATAAACTTCCTATAATATCCAACTAATCCTAAAAACGATTTAATTTCCTTTTGTGTTTTAGGAATTGGGAACTTCTTAATCGCGGCAATTTTATCTGCGTTTGGTTTAAGACCTTCGCTAGTTAATGTGTGTCCTAAGAACTTAACTTCCTTTTGCAAAAATTCTGATTTATTTAATTGTATTTTAAGGTTATGATTTCTAAATCTTTCAAAAACTTGTTCACATTTCTCTAAATGTTCCTGTAAGCTAACCGAGTATATAATAACGTCATCAAGGTAAGTTAAAACGTTATCTATTCCTCTTAAAACAACATCCATTAGTCTTTGGAATGTACTTGGGGCATTTTTTAATCCAAAAGGCATTCTTAAAAATTCGTAGTGACCTCTATCTGTGCTAAATGCCGTTTTTTCTATATCTTCGGGGTTCATTTCTACTTGATGATACCCTGACGCTAAGTCAATCGTCGTGAAGTACTGCGCTCTACCTAATCTGTCTAGAATATCGTTAATATTTGGTAACGGGTACTTATCTTCAATAGTTTTCTCATTTAAACGTCTGTAATCAATAACTAATCTCCATTTCTTTTCACCTGTTGCATCTAATTTCTTTTCAACTAAATGCACTGGACAAGACCATGGTGACATACTTTCCCTAATTATATTTTGATGTAATAAATTTTCAACTTGCTTTTGTATTTCTTGTTTTTGCTTAGGTGCTTGTCTATAATTACGTACAAAAATTGGATTGTTGTCCGTTAACCTTAGTTTATGTTTTACTTGATGAGTAAATGTAAGCGGAATTTCCTCACAGTAAAATAGATCTCTATAATTATAGCACAATTTTTTTATTTCCCGTTTTTCTTCCTCATTCATATGATCTGTTCGCAAACGATTTAAATTTTTTTTTAATAAATCATCACTATACTATACATTGCATTAACATACACGGGCTTTTCATCATTACATTTAACTAATGGGTCTAGGTATGTCATTTTGACTGGGTAACCTTTCCTTAATTTTAATTTATTTTCAGTTTTATTTATAACCGTTGTTTTAATAATTCCGTTTTTCACTGCTACTAACGCTGAAGGAAACAATAATCCACTTTCGGTTTCTTGCTCCTCTAATTCATAAATGCCTTCACTATAATTACAAGCTAAAGATATTAATTGTTCACAAGAAGGATGAATTGTAATATAAGATTTAATGTCATCCTGGATGGGAATGCATACCGACTCGGTTCTCAAGATCATATTCTTCATATCTATTTGCGAACCTAATAAGCCTAGTAAGTCGACTCCTAATAGTCCGATAAAGTCGTCGTCGAAATTAAACATAAGGAACTTGTGTGTTAAGTTACATCTAAACATCCTGGGTAATTTAATATAAACGACCTGGTTGTGTTTTGTGATACCGTGTGGTGTTTTTATGTAATGGGTTTCGGCTCTTATCTGTGTTTTGATGTTTAAGTTTCGAGCTACATCCGGGCTTATTAATGATTGTGAAGCTCCAGTGTCTAATAAAAATCTACCACCTAATTCGCTTATATAGATATAGGGCAATTTATTCTTATTTTCGGTATTTACATAAACTAAGTTTCTGGTTCGTCGTCTATAGTTATACGAAAATTTTCGCTTTCCTCAGGAAAGGATTCCTGTTCATAGTCAACTTCTTTGTTGACAGGGTCCTCCTGGTAATTGATCCTTGCTGGCCTAGAACTCGAGGGACCGGGTTGAGGTTGGTTGGATCTAGGTCGCGGTACATTCATAGGTTGCTGTAAGCTAGTAAGCTGCCTAGGGCCTACTTGCGGGTTGGGCTGTGTAGCCTGATAAGGACGCTGTGTATACATTTCCTGCTGTGGTCCTTGATAAGGACGCCTAAAATTATTATTTTGCATAGGATACCTATAATTTTGAGAGATAATGTTTGGCCTAAGGGGTGCAGCTACCTTAGTCCTATCTAACTCAGGTTTTTTAATTTTTTTCTTTAATTCTTCCTGTTTGGCTAACATAATAACTTCCTCAAGCTCGACCGCACCCTTAAATCGGATACTTAATGCTACAATTGGGTCGAGTTGGTCCAAGAAAACGTCCATTGCCATTTTTTCGTACAATTGTCGCTTTCCTGAATCGAGATTTATTAAAGCGCACGATAATTCTCTTACTTTATCTCCAAAAACTTCAATCGTTAATTTATCTCTGGAGAGGTGCATTAGTTCACTAATTAATTGTACCTCCCCCCTAAATTCTCCGAACCTATTTTTAAGTATTTTCTTAATATCCTCCCACGATTTGCACTGGTTATATTGAGAGAGCGCCTCAACGGCCTTTCCCGTTAACTTATTTTTAATTAGGCAGGCAATTGGTATTGCCTGGCTACCATCCTCCACTAACTCTAAAACGTTTTCCACACTATTAATATAAAATTCTAAGGTTTTTCTGTTTCCGTCGTACGATGGCAAAAGAATTGATAGCGTCTCGTACGGCATTACAGTTTGTTCAGGTTTTGTGTCAGAGTTGTTTTGAGCCATTTTTATGCACAAATGAAACACACAAAATTATAAAGTGGGTGTACACACAAAATGTAAGTTGGAACACAATGGGTACAGGAAATCTCGGGAGCAACAGAGTAAAATGCTTACCCCACGAGCATTGCCGAGTTCAGGCTGTGAGTCTGTCTTCTCCAGGGACGGCTGTCTGGTCGTTGAGCTGCTGGGCTGCGTAGCTGCGGCTTAGCTGGACTGCTTGGCTGCGTGACTGCGGTTTAGCTGGACCCGATGTTGGTTTCTTGTAATTCGCGTCGCGGTTGTCCCGTATTTACTCGCGGAATATACCGTTTAATTAGACGCGAATCCTACCGACTGCGCCACTTAACTATCGGGCCACAGCCGAAGGGTTTTTAAAAAGGAAAATATAAACGACTGGTCAAGCCAGAGAGCAGATTCAGACTGATTTAATGCAATAAAATTCTTAGGTGCTAAAATTCTTATCAACTAAACTTGAAACTTAATTAGGCTATTACTTAAACTGCTAGGGTTGGTTATGCCAACGTAACTCACGACAAGCATAATCACCAAGCTTAAACACTTCGCATAATAAAAATGTCTTGAGCATAGCTTTAGAAGGATATTTCAAATTTTGTCATCCTGCCTATTCTCGACTCGATCTCATTATTTCTATCCCACTTCAGAAATGATTCAAATTATATAAACCACGACCTATAAATATCTTTGACTCCGGTACTTCTATCCGCATAATGCCCCTTTTCATCTACTAATTGGAAATCCTGAACGAGAGCTTTAATAAATTTTTAATTAAAACTAAAGCAGATAAATAAGTACATATTTAATACTATTTAAGCTCTGATTAGACGCGGTTTCACGCTGGGTAGAAATACTCGTTTTAATTAAAGCTAACGCCAATAGTGGTTAAATTATTCGGGATTAGAATGTTTAGATTTGTAATTCTGTTTGTCTGTGCTAGTGGTAGGGCCGATGTAATATAGGTTAATAGTTAGTTTGTATTTTGATTTTTAAGGTAAAGTGTTTTAATTTTACACTTTATGTTTCATCTATAATAACATCACTGACATATTAATATTATTTTACAAAGAAATGTTATAAAAAACTGCTATATCCTGGGTTCGATTTCCGGTGACGCATATAGTGGAATGTTGAGTTTCAATTTCAGTTCTCGGTCTGGATGGTTGTTGATGTCTTTTTAGGGCTCCGTACCCGAAGGGTGCCAAAGGCACCCTATTACTAAGCCTCCGCTGTCCGTCCGTCTATTTGACATCAGGCTGTATTTCATAAACCGTGATGGCTAGACAATACACATTTTCACATATGTTTCTGTTGCCACTATAACTACAAATACTAAAAATATAATAAAATAAATATTTGTGGGGATTGTGGGGAGCCCCCTTACAATAAACGTGATTTTTTTACATAATGGTACGGAACCTTCCAAGCGTGAGTCTGACTCACACTTGGTCGGTTTTTTTTTGTGCATGGAACTCACGACACCGGCCGTCTTAGTGTGTAGCTTTATGTGTGTAGTGTTTTTTTTTTTTTACTGTATTTTATTTCTTGTAGCCTAAAACCCCCATAAAATGTGCATGATGTGTATGTTTATGCCACTGAAGTTCCAAAAAAAAAAACAATAAAACAAATCCATTTTCAATACTTTTAAGGCAATGCATGGCCCGGAGGCGAGCGTAGAACGCAAGCGATCAACGCAGCTAAGCCAAACGGACGCGGTCAAGTGTGAGATGGGTGACCGCTAGTGGCAAAATATTTCATACGTGTTTCCGTGCTTTGGAGGGCACGTCAAGTCGTCCGATATCATTTTAAAACGTTAAGATAAATTTTGCTTTTGGTTCGAACGAGTAATATTTGTGGTGGTTCGGGGGAGCTTTGGTATATCAAATAAGCTTTTTGATGTGAAACTGTGGATGTTTATTTAATTAGAATAAAGTTTACAAAAGGGTGTCTTAGCCACTAGAGCCGATCCGAGAGTGGGAGTGTCTTGTACCGTCCGCACACATTGTCACTATCACTGCACACACACATTGTCATTGCCCATCACCATAACACCCCCCACACTAATTCGAAGCCCTTTGTTCATCTGTGAAAAAGGGTTGAGCGCTACTACTGAAGGCCACAGCTGGCTCCACTCTGGGTTGATTATTTCTCGTTTTCATTTTGTAGCGGTAGAATATATATATGATAGCAGCCAATACAATGATTATGTAGATTGGGGCAGTCCAAAAATGGTAGCTATGATCTTGCCAATCTTCTAGATGTAGATTACTTTCTTTCTCTACCAAATTTTCCAATTTGTACATGTCGTCTAGTTGTACATTTTCTAATACCAATGGCTTTTCTTTATTCTTAATGGTAGCATTTTGTATTTGGAAATACAACAACTTCATTGGTGTTCCTTTCAATTCATTTTTAACATTTACAATCTGATGGCGGCTTGTAGAGAAATTGCAACCATCTGGGACTTCAAACAAATATATGCCTCGAAGAGATAGAGACACATCGTGATCACAACGTAATTGTATTCTTGTTTGTTTCGGAAAGTATAAAATGTAGTGTTTATCGTCCAGCTTTTGTAGAATTTCAAATTCAGCCTTGTATTCAACATACCGACAACTTCTATTAATTTGCTGCTTTAAAATAATCTGATAAATACAATCATCTGCATTTGAAGACATTAAAATGCTGCTTTCTTCGCAATAATAAATTTTGTGGAAACTTTTACATTCTCCATCCATATAGCGATGGCTGTTATCATCCATGGCCAGATACGGTTAAGGTGGAATTAATATTGTGTTATTTAAAGTTGGTGTAGGATAGAGATGATAATAAGTGTATGTATTTAAATGCATTATTGGAAACTTCAATACAAATACAATCATATTATCTACAAAATAAGAACCACATACAATTATATCGAAATAATCTCTTACTTCAGTATTTGAATCTACAATTAATTCAGAACTTTGATATATATTTTGTAATACATCATACATAAAATGGATATTCTCTGTACTAACTACACTATGATGAGTAACAGATAATTTTGAGAAACTCAAAGCATTTTCTAAAGACGTTACACAATCTAAAATATTTTGTAAATTTATTTTTAACAAGTTAAACAATCCGGTTATCTTAATAAAATCTGTTAACCTATAATTAGTCATATTAACAGTTCTCATAATTTCATTTAGCTTCACATGAATTCTGTACTCATTAGATACAATAGTAGAAAGAGTCACATTAAAAGTCTTTAACATTTGCTTATTTAAACTAATTTCTGAATTCAATTGATTTTTTAAACGATCTTGATTACTCTGCAAAATGTGTAAGGCTTTATTGTATTGTATAGCATCGTCATTGTCCAAATTACCTGATATTCCTTTAATAATTGAACCCAATCCATTGATTAGACCACGCTTAACATATTCATAAGTACTTGGTTTGTGACTAATAATGTATCACTGAAATAAAGAGGATCCGATGACCTAACATATTCTATATAACTATTTAAGTATCCTTCTATGTTCTCAACACTATCCCTAATCTTATTTAATTGAAAGTAATGTAAGAAAACATGTTCAGTTTTTATAAACTTAACATAACCTAGCCTAAAGGGAAGAATTCCCGGATTGTCCACCAACGGCGTAGTCACTATTTGTTCAGCCCGGATCGTTGCCAAGATCCTGTAACAAGGCATTTTGGTGCTTTAGGGGCTTCTTCAAAATACGTTTGTGGTGAACAATGTTCTTATTATCTACTACTTTTAAATCTAAATTTTTCTTAACTCTACGTCCTAAATAACGTGGTTTAGTCTTATGTCTAACTGCAAGCGGGTTTTTTATATAAAGAGCTTGTCCTTCTTCATATGTAACACATTCTTCTCTTTCTTTATTAGCACGGGTCATAGTTTGATTTTGATTTTCTTGTAGTTTTTTATTAATTTCCGAATATAAGTTTGTAATAATAGCCTTATGTTTATCAATGTAGTTTTGTATATATATCTTTTCTAAGTCCAAATCAAAAGGATCGCGACTGTTCGTATGTCCATTAATTATATCTATAGGCATTTTATTTGTCACAGAATGAATACTATTATTATATCCTATTACGGCATATAACATTCATTGCGTAGTAGATAAATCAGATTGGGTAGTAGATAAAATACGAATGTGTTCTAAAATAGTAGAATGAAATCTTTCTATGGCTCCGTTAGACTCAGGATTATTAACACTAATGTAATGTAGTTTAATTTTATGTAAGTTAGCAAATTCTTGTATAGGCATATTTTAAAATTCGGTACCTTGATCAGCTGTTACACTAATTGGTACACCATGGTGAGAAATGTAAATAGTTAAAGCATTTATTACACTTAGGCCAGTAACTGATTCTAAGGGGTATGCTTGAGCATATTTAGAGAATACGTCAATTATTGTTAAGAACTTTTGTCGATTTACAGTTAAGGTGTCAATATGTACAGTATCAAAAGGTTTACTGGGTAAAGGAACTATTTGAAATCTTTATTTATTTGGGTTCCTTTCATACTTGCAAGTCTGGCAAGTTTCACAATTATTAATATATTCTGTTACTTGATTTTTAATATTTGGCCAATAATATTTTTTTTTAATACTTTGTGTTACTTCCTGAATGCCGCGATGATTATTTTTGCCTTCATGAACATTTTTAATTATCATATACTGTTTGTCTCTATCAGTTACATCTTCAATTTTAGTTTTACAAAACGTTAATTTATAACTAGAGCTCGTAAAAGTTTTCTGTAAAATATTATTAATCTGTATTGTTAGGTTAGGGTCAGCTATATATATATACCATAATATACGTTTGGCTTTATGTGCTCCTTGAATATATTAACGATATCCTTTTCTAACTCGTTCATATTTATTTGAGCAATTAATCTTTTCTTTCCAGGAAATACTTCAATAGTTTTTGGACGAGCAGGTGAATGATAGACAAAATTTAGGAATAACTGATTATCGAAAACGTTTATATTCTTTTCAGAAAACGGAATAGCTAAAATTGGATTTTCCAACGCAGTATGAACAGTACTTTGTGCTTCAAATTGCTCATTTATATCACTATTTGTGGGATTAACAAACATTGATAAAGGCAAATCATCTTCATCACTAGACATATTTTCAATACTTTTATGGTGAATTTCTAATCTAGATAGAGCATCAGCGTTTTTGTTAAGACTGCCTGCTTGGTAAATAATTTTATAATCAAATTCTTCCAGTCGAAGACGCCATCTAGTTAAACGACTATTGGTATCCTTAACGTTCATTAAATATTGCAGGGGTTTGTGGTCGGTAATGATATTAAACTTTCTACCATACAGGTATGGGCGGAAATACTTTGTTGCCCAAACTATAGCCAGTAACTCCTTCTCTATAGTACTGTATTTAGTTTCACTATCGTTTAAAGTACGAGATGCATATGCTATCGGGTTATCTGAACCTAGGGGACCTTGAGATAACACTGCACCCAATGCAACATTCGATGCATCCGTACGCAAATTAAATTCCTTTTCAAAATCCGGATATTTTAGTACTGGGTCGTTGATAAGTAAATTTTGACAATGTTTAAAACAATTAATGTATTCGGGAGTAAGTTGAATTTTAGCGCCTTTCTTTAAACATGATGTAAGTGGTTTGACTACATGAGCAAAATTCGGTATAAACTTCCTGTAATATCCTAACAAACCAAGGAATGATTTTATTTCTTTGGTAGTTTTAGGTAAAGGAAAACACTGTACTGCTTTAATTTTATTTGGATCTGGCTTAACTCCTTCTGACGTAACTATATGACCTAAAAAGGGTGTTTCTCTTTTCATAAATTCTGTCTTATCTGATTGAACCTTAAAATTGGACTCACGAAGCCGCTGAAAGAGGGCTTCCAGGTCGTGAATATGCTCTTGTAGAGATGAACTGTATACACATAATATGTCATCCATATATACCACAACATTTTTAAGACCACGTAATACGTTGTCCATGACCCTTTGAAAGGTCGATGGCGCGTTCTTTAGCCCGAAGGGCATCCTCAAAAACTCATAATGACCTCTGTATGTATTTCCATCATCTACACTAAATGCCGTTTTGGGAATGTCCTTTGGATCAATTTCAATTTGATGAAAACCAGATTTTAAGTCGCACACAGTAAAATATTGGCTTTTACCTAACTTGTCCAATATGTCGCTAATGTTAGGGATGGGGAACCGATCACTAATAGTTTTTTCGTTTAATTTCCTGAAGTCGATTACAAGACACCACTTTGTTTTGCCAGAAGCATCTTGTTTTTTCGGTACTATCCAAATAGGTGAAGACCAAGGGCTATTGGATGGTCTAATAATTTTCTGTCTTAGCATTTCTTTAATTTGGCGTTCCACTTCCGGTTTGTGGACGTAGGGGTATCTATAACTTCTTACATATACAGGTAACTCGTCCGTAGTATTTATATTATGTTTAATTTGGTTTGTAAATGTTAACTCACTATTTTCGGTATAAAATATGTCACTATATTTACGACATAACTGTAATAAATTGTATTTTTCCTCTGAATTCAGATGTTCAGTACGAATTAAAGATTCAATATTATTTTGTTTGTTGCTAAAACATTCGAAATTAAATAAGTCAAAGTTATTATGAAGCATCTGAACTTTAAGCGGAGACACTAGGCTTACGATGATATCATTATTCGTGGGATTCATTATCTCCAGGTAAGCGTATCCGGACGTAGCTCGACTTATCGTACTTACGATGACACAATTGTTTATGTTAGTCTCTGGGATGAATATTTCACCATGTTGAATGTTCACAGGTACTTTTACAGTCTGTGATGACTTTGACCTAATCAAAGCTTCAAAAAGATTATTAATACCGCTGTTCAAAATTTTAATAGGTACTTCTGCATTCGGCGTTATCAACCTTTTGTGATGGAGGTCAACGTTTGCTTTTAATGTTTGTAACATCTCATAACCAATTAAACCATCGAAAACATTATGAAATTTATAAATATAAAATTTAGATAAAGATTTTTCATTTAACTCAGCAAAAGTTGGAATATAAATAGAGTACTTATTAGTTGTAGTGCAGTTCAAATTTGTAACAGAAAAAGGTTCGTAATTAAGTGGTACACTACTATAATGTTTTTGAATAACCTCCGGAGACAAAAAAGACTGATTAGCCCCGGTATCAATCAACAACTTAAGGGGTGGTTGCTTAATTTCAATAAAAGGCAACTGTCTCTGCATATGAACATTAATCTCAGTCAAGTTTCGGGTTTGACATTCAAAGCCCGGCAAAAATTTTGTTGTTCAGAGTGAGCATCAGAAATAAATTGCATATTATATTCATCATTACAAAGTTCATGGTTATTATAATCATTACAATTATTCTCTAACGAACAATAAGACGCTCCTTGTGCATCGTTATCAGTGAGGATTGCTCGGCGACTCGCTTCGGCGTGGGCGATGTTTGGGTTAGTCTGTTGCGTCCCGGCTACCTCGAACTGATTGCACGCAGCTGCAATGGGATATTGGGTATCGTGATAGTTCGTAACTTGTTGAATATTTGGTCGATTAGCGGATCGATGGGATATTCCGCTCATCGGTTCCGGTTTGGGTAAAGTATTAGGAATCTTACCGATGTATTGGTTCCTAGAGCCATGTTGCTGCGGTGGATGCTGGGGTCGATGCCACGAATTACGATTAAAGTTAGAGTTATTAAAATTATTCCTACCAAAGGAATGGTTATTATTATTACGATTAAATTGCGAAAACGGCCTAAACTGTTGCATATTATTATATTGAGGAGGTTGTAGAGGTTTATTTATGTCTCCAAATGGCATAAACTTTTTGCTGTCATTCTGAATAGGTTTATTATTAGTCATAAAATATTTATTATTATTCATTTTTTGCGTATATTTAATATTTTCTTCCTCCTTAATATAATTAAGCGCTGTAGGCATATCAACAGGTCGCATAGCTCTGATAGTCGAACCCAAAGGTTCCCTCAGTCCTGCCAAAAATGTTTTCAAAGTTTGGGATTGAAAGAAAATTCTCTTACATTTAATTATCGATTGGTCGGTTTCATGCAAACTGACATAATTAATAATAGTATTTAATATATTCATACACCGATTATAAAAATCCTGAGGTGACTCATTTTCTTGCTTCATGTTAACTAAATCCCTATTTAAGCAGTTTTCATCCCGTTGATCTCCAAAATTCTTTAACAAAACTTGTTTCATATGCTGCCAAGATGTCACACCATTAATATTAACAATTTCCTCAGCCTTGCCTTCTAAACGATTCAAAATACTGTGCAATAATATAACATTATTAAAACATTCAGCATCGGTCGTATTATAATACTGTGTTAAAATGCTCTCACAAGTTGAGATAAACCTATTTAATTGGTTTGGGTTACCATCATACTTAGGAATAATTAAAAATGCAGTTTTTATAGAAGTTAAAGTAGCTTCCATTTTGCAAAATAATCAACACAAAAGTTTACTCTGATAACAAAATAGGCAACAAGATTGTACCTTTTTTTTACACAGATAAATATTTTTATATATTTTTCAAAGTGACTCTCGTTCGCTCTTATTTTTAAACAACACAATAAAAACACAAAAAGTTCCGAAGTTTCCAATAATAACAATGAAAAACGTCACAATATTAATACCATCACTTCTCTTCAATATAAAACGTTCTGGACTTACGATTGGATGAGAGTCCAGGTCCACAGTTTCATGATTGTAGTTTGCCACGAAGAACCGTCTCTTGATTTTTGAAGAATTCGGTGACCCGATGACAACAATCAATCCGTTTCGACTGCGCCAGTAATATTTGTGGTGGTTCGGGGGAGCTTTGGTATATCAAATAAGCTTTTTGATGTGAAACTGTGGATGTTTATTTAATTAGAATAAAGTTTACAAAAGGGTGTCTTAGCCACTAGAGCCGATCCGAGAGTGGGAGTTTCTTGTACCGTCCGCACACATTGTCACTATCACTGCACACACACATTGTCATTGCCCATCACTGTAACAAACGCGACGACAATCGGCCGCTTATAAAATAACAAAAAATATCGGTACACCGCACGCATGTATTGACTTCATCGGACCCGCCATTTTGGTTCCATTCATAACGTGACGTAACTTTTCACACTCATAGCCCCAGAGAAGTGTAGAGTACCCTATGTCATGGATACCATGGACAAACACAAAGACAGAAACGTTTGTGTTTGGGCACAGACCGAGAGCAGAAATTTAAACTCATCATTCATATTTCTGCCGCGCCGGAACCTTTTGATCGTTAGTTCGGCATGGTAACCATTGCACCACAACGGTTGAGGAGAAAAGATTGGAGGTTCCGAGAGAAGATCAGAGAAGAAAAGAACCAGAAACAAGAAAAAATAAATTGTTATAATTTTACTTTCCGAACGTTTCTCTATCTTTAAGAATTTTCGATACACGTTCTGGCATAAATTTATATAGCATTTAGGCGCGCAGACATCAAACTCAATTCAAAGCGATGCTCGTAAAAATCGTTCATCAGGATTTTTTAAATTAAATATCCAGCCAGCCCTACAACTATGAATATGTCACACATGACTGTTAGTTTACATTACACTTCAAAGTTTTCAGTGCGAACTTTTAAAAACGAGTTTCAATTAAATCAGTTACGTGGTAGAATATTCTGTTTTTAAATGTACGTTCCAATTTCCATATTTGAAGCTGCTGTGGTTTTCAAAAAAGAAAAAATATAAAATGTTTTATTTGACGTCATATCTATACCAGTCATAGAGCCACGAAGCAGCTGTCAGTTAAAAGGACCACTAATGCAAATTCCGACAATACCTAAATTTTCTGCCGCCATTAAACGTAATTTTAGTCACCTAGTTAAGTTTTCTAAAGATACCTGGGAGACCGCGGTCTGGTTTCATCTTGTTTTGCGTTCCACTGCTAGGCACAGTTCTTTCCCCATTGTAACAGAAGCCTGGAGCTTACTCCACCATGCTGTTTCTTGGCTGTCACTTGAGCGCTGTCTATAATGATGAGAAAAAAACATCAATACAACGTGACTTCACGTGCTATGATTTTCAAACACGTTTTATTGCCTCGCCTTATTTTCGCGATGTCGTTACATTGTATGGGAAATATAACATGTACTAATATCGTTACTATTACTAATAACATATCTTAATATATATAATTCTTGTGTGAATGTGTATGTCACTGAACTCCTCCTTAACGGCTGGACAGATTTTAATGAATTTTTTTGTGTGTATTCAAATGGATTCGAGGATGGTTTAGATTCACAATTCGGGCCACTGGAAATGTTTTTTAATTACTTTTTTACTTATTTAGTTTTCCCATATAAATTGTTCCTGCCTGTCAAACGTTTTGTATTTCGTGCCGTGTCGTTCTAAACTTTGACACAGTCAGAATAACTGGACAGTTCGTATGTCATTATTTGTTTTATATTTTTGTTTGATAGTAACATGAAGTCTCTTTAAGATAATAAGAAAACAAATCCTCTTTTATTACTTTTAAGGCAGGACAACGTCTGCGGGGTCCACTAGTTTACTATAATTAACGTAACTCCGGAAGTTAAATTAATACTTAATGTAACTTCCGCCCTAAGTTACGTTGCTCTAAGAGCGGTTTCAGACCAGCGTATTACACGTATAATACGCTCGTATCTGGAAGCACGTGAATGCTTGTATTGGTGAGCTTTTGTCATACACGTAACTTGTGCGAACGTTAAAGCGTTTACAAGCTCATATAAATCAGCCACTACAAAAATCAACGCTGCAACGGTTCGATGGTTCTAGTGCGAAAACGCCAAAATGATCCCAGGTATCATTTTCAACGCGCGCGTTTTTTGAAGTACAAAAAGACAATACTCAACGATTCGTGCGTATACGCACTTCAAAGAACAAATTTTACGAGCGTACAATACGCTGGTCTGATACCGCTCTAAATGAGACCATTATTCTTAAAGGAGCTGGTTCGGTGCTCTATGGCGGCTTTTAGCAAACGTATCCCGATTTATTCTCCATTATTCAATATTTAACGACAGATTGATAGGTCAGTAGCATCTATTGACAAAACCCGGTACTGTGATTGATATCAGAGTTAAAGGGTAGGATTCATAATAGTCAACGTTTTATTATTGTATCTATTACAAGCAGCAATGGCCGAGCGGGAAAAACCGCGGTCTCCGAGATACTTGGTTCGAAACCTGGCGCATACCTTGATAAAGAAATTTGTTAAGTGCGTTGTTATCGCTGCTCCGCGATGAGGGAAAACATTGTGATATTTAATTACGATGTTTTTTTTCATCGTGCATGCCTGAGAGACATTCGAATAAATGTCCACCAAATCGCACTTGGCCAGCGTGGTGGAGTATGGACAGCATCGGTCAAACTTCCAAGAGAAGAACTGAGCCTAATTTAAGCCTAAAAACAGCAAAAAAATGCCAGAAACGGCCCACCCTTTTCTACAGTCCAACCGTTTCATGTCTTAATCCATCACTTATAATATATTATTATAAATTCGAAAGTAACTCTGTGTCTGTTTGTTACGCTTTCTTATCTAAACTGCTGAAACCAATTTTATTGAAATTTGGAACACAAATAGAGAGGATCTTGGGAAAGGACATAGGATAGTTTTTATCCTACGAAAATCTATAAAACGGGTCCAGGAGTGCGAAGCAGCTGGCAGAAGGCTATTTCAAACATATAGTTGAGTGGCTATGTCATCATTCTATAGCCATCATTTATTGCTTATCATATTGTCCCACGGCTAAATGTGGACCGATAATGTTATAATCGAGAATGATTTATGCCCTAGTTCACTGCGCTTGCTAAGTGTGATATGCCTTTCTTTTCATTGAAAAACTTTTGGATATCAGATTTCCTTGCGAAATGATAAAAGTTAAATATAGTGCACGCCAATTGAACATAGGGGCTGTCAATTTCCAGATGGGCAAGTACCAAGGCGCCGCGCGTGAAGGACACCGTTCGTTTCACTGAAGATCCCGGAGTCCTCCCCAAGTGCAGAGGCAGGTCAACGAGGGAGTATTTATGCGTTCAAATCCCGCATTATTTGGTATTCTCTCTCAAGGTGCCGGGTATCTTTTGAAGGTTTCCCCCGATACATAAAAAAGGAGGAGGGCTTAGTAATATATCACGTGTATTTATTTTTTATAGCAGCGATGGCCGAGTAGTAAAAGCTGCGGTCTTCTACGCGACCGATCCTGGGTTCAAATCCTCGGCGCGCACCTCTGACAAAGAACTTTGTAATGTGCGCATTTATCGCTGCTCCACGGTGATGGAAAATATCGTGATATTTAATTGATTACGATGTTCTCCATCGCCGTGCATGCCTGAGAGAAATTCAAAATTTCTCGAAAGCATGACGTTCACCAATCCGCACTTGGCCAGCGTGGTGGACTAAATCTCTCTCATTTGTGAAAAGGAAACCTGTGCCCAGCAGTAGGACAAAAAAAAGGTTGAAAAAAAAAATATTTTTTCAGAAAACGCGCGATTACTCAACAGAAAAACGGCGTCACAATCTACTGAATCCGAGCAATAACAGTCTAGAGATGCAGTCTTATGGTAGATCGGGAGAGATTCTCTGCGTAGTGCGCAAAAATGATGACGCCGAGTGGCTTGATGAAACCGATGTTGATCTTCAACAAAGCACGGTACCAATTGCTTACTTGCAAGATGCTTATCCAGCTATTGGCGTTAATCCGTGCTCTGAGAACACTCTACCTTAAATAATGGCCATACATGTCAGTCAAAAACAACCTGCAACCTTTCTGTCTACCTCAAGACGTTATTATTGTAGTCTTTAATTTAATAAAATTATATGATGCTTTTACCTCTATTTTATAAATATTCTTAATAATATATAGGTATGTATTTTTTAAAGTTCATGAAATCTTCAATATCAAAGAGAATCGGACATGAAACCAATATTATCGATTTTCAAGAGCCAAAATGATTCTAGTTCCTTTACTACCTTGGAATGACAGCGGAATACGGAAATGGACTAGAAATAATAACAAGTAACGGCATACATAAAGCGAATCCTTCGTTAATAGCTATTTGTATTCTTATCGGAAAGACCGCCGCGCACTGTTGCAAATAACGCGAAATTCAGAGCTAGTCTGTGGCATTGTTTCACCATCGGCGAAATACGTGCAAGCATCTGATTTTTTTTTTTTGCTTGAAGATAATAATCATATGACAACGTTTTATTTTATTATACAGGATTGGCTTCGATACACGAAAGTTCTTTTCACGATTTTTGGAATGATAAATTCAAAAATTCAAGCAACATAAAAACTACTAAACCAGGGATTTTTTTTCTTAGTTTCCTGTTTGTTTAAGATAGGTCAAACTTTTAAACAATATTTGAAGTGTTGGTAAAATGACTGTCATGCAATGCTCTTCAAAACTAAATTAATACTTTAATACCATCTGTATACTTACTAGGTATCTATTCTGTAGCGACCTTCCGCTACTCATCAAGAGATGGCGCCACGGGTATCACGACGGGGATGCCTACGCTCGATCGCACGTAACGAATGCCTTATTGCTTATGTACTAAAGACTATTTTCTCCGTGTGCCTTTATAAACTATTATTATTATGTATTAGTGTTAAGACATTATTTCTCTTTTATATGTGGTAATTACTTTCGTGTGTGTTAGCTGTACCTGTTACAAAAACCGTGCTTTGCGATTAAAGTGTTCTACGCCCCGATGGACTGCAGCATCACATCACCAGCTCGTCAGGTTCATCGCAGCGCACCATGTACACGCTTTCTGTTCCTGATACAGCTGCTTCCAAAGACTTCATGGACGGCTTGAGTAGCCATTACTAGCCTCCACATCCTACCCTCACATCCCGACTCACCGTGGATAGAGGGCATTTCCACTCTTCGCTTCACCCTCACATCCCGACTCACCGCGGACGGTAGTCCTCCTCAAGGTCTGCACCCTCACATCTCGACTCACCACAGATAGAGGGCATCCTAGGCGCTTATAAGCGAAGCGAATCACTTGGATTACTGAAGTCATCGACCTCCGGTCTGAGCAGGGGGTGATGTAGTGATCTTCCGTTACTCATCAAGAGATGGCGCCACGGGTATTCCTGAATAACGCTATCGAATTTTTCTGAATATCCGAGCATATAACAAGCTTCGATTTGAGTCAGTTGGGGCGCGGCCGCTCCCCGGGCATGACCACTTCGCCCGGCGGTAGATCTCCCTTTACCAAAATTCCCTACTCACTACTCGCGAGTCGCATCCAATCGAACCGTTCCCACAGCAAAGGCCCCGTGTGTACGCCGCGTTACGTATGCATCCACCTTTACATTCTGTATGTAACTTGCACTGACATGTTTATTTCCCGAGAGTATTCATTCTAGTGCCGCGTGCCCTGTCTCTTTGAATTTTTACGTACATAATTCAAAATGTTTTCCTTGCATCCCTTTTGCTGTTTCGAGGTGACGTTTACTAATTCGATACGGATTTTTAATCAGACTTGTCAATATTAAAATTAAATCACATGTTTTGGAAGTCAGCGAGCTGGTTGTTATATTTGTTGCTTCTATGCGTTTATTATGTAGAGACATTTGGAACACAGAAGAAAAACAACTTATGGAGTAGTAAATTTTGGTTCCCTTGTTCTTGGAAAGGCGGATGTTGGCGCAGAAATGTATAAAAAGAATGCAATCAGAATCTTAAACGGGGCTACATTCTGCGTTTATTGAGTAATGATTTAAATAAAACGTCATGTGACTGAAACGACTGCAAGCCTTTTTGCAAATCTCGAGTCTCTTCAAGTATTAGGAAGTCTTAAAGGAAGGCTGAAGCTTACGTCTCTATGCTGTCAGGTGTTTTCAAACCGCCCCTTAGGTCGCCGTCAAGGTTTATCGACTGCTATCTATCGATAACAATCAAGAGGAAACACGGAAAGGCCTCAATGGGCATGATGACAGATTTTCAAATACCTTTCCTTATTGTAGGTACACGTCTCCTAGTTTCGAAAAAAGTTTATTTCAGCAATAAACTCAACTTTTAATGTAAATTAATGTATTTTCTGCTATGTAATTTGAATTAAGCGCGAAAACGCTCGTAGGTGTCATGGCGTCGGCTTACTCGTCAAACTTCAAGCAACACGATGATATTAACTGAGACGTGACGTCATTCCTTTTGATTGGCGTTTCAGATAACATGGCCGATTGCTGTATTTAATACTTTTATTTTATTGAAAATCTTATTAATCTTAATGTTTATATTAAAACGGGATCATATTTTAGAACTTTTTTAGCATATATTTTTCTGTAGAAGCGTTTATTCTCTGATTCTTTAATAGTGTCATCATGCCTATTCTAACTATATTATAATAATTATAAACTATAATCCGTTCATAAATTCGTTTTTTAACTACTTCTCTTCGCTCGGCTATTCTCTGGGGCTTGCCTTCATAATATAACACTTTGGACAGGCAGATAGAACAATTTTGAATTCAAAACGAGCTCGCCTAGATACAGTTCGTTTGGCTTGAAAACTTTTTTTACACTCATTCGTTTACCGGACATTAGCCAGAATGTTTCAAATAAATTGGTATTTGTGCTCAAGTTCAAAGTTTGTATACGAAAATTTCTACTCTACTCATGTGCCATGTAGTATTAATATATCTAATTGATGTCCATGAAAATATAAATGAGAAACTATAATATCACACTCCACCAACCCGCATTGGAGCAGCGTGGTGGAGTAAGCTCCAGGCCTCCCCAATAATGGGGAGAGACCCGTGCCCAGCAGTGGGACGCAAAAAAGTTGCAGCCTGTGCACGTAGGTCCTAGGTGTAGGCTGGCGACGGTGGACTTCGTGCAACCTTATTTAAGTGCTGGATGATATTAATTGAAATAGGCCGTTTAATTGGACACACTCGTTTAATAAAACCTTTTACAACATGCGCGTGAGGCGCGTTGGAGACGACTGCCGTGCGAGGGGCGAGCGCAGGGGCAAGACGTCTCAAATTATATTTGTATGTGCAACTACAACCACACCCCTTCTTACAAAAATTTTTTTTGAATCGGTACATACAAAAAAATTAATAAACACAAATATTTGCACTTTGCTATGAAACATATTACGAAAATCACACATTCAAATCACTGCTACCACGTTTTATCGCTACACCATGCTCATGGGCGCGGGCGCTGTTTGCGCGGCGTGTGCCACCCCTAAAGTCGCGGGCTGCTGCATTTGCACGCCAACCGGCGGGGGTGCTGGTGCCTTGCTCGTGAACACCATGCCTCCCTGAGGAACGCATACGTTTCCCGCTATCTGCTGTCGGAGCCATCGTTTTATCCGACACTTGAATTGTCTCCAGGCGAAGTAGAAGACTATGAGCAACAACATAACAGCGATTGCAACGAGCAATACGTTTTGTTGAGACATGTGTGAGTCGTGCGACTCCACTTCGTTGACTTTACCACCACTTTGGGCGATAACAACTTGTTCCTTGCTCATGGACTTGCCCATGATGCTTGACTACTAAAGTTAAAATGAATTTACTTCAAAATTGTCAAATTATTTTTGCAATTAATGCTTCGTAGTAAGTTTCATAACAAGGCAATTCACAGTAGGTAAGTAGTTAGCGACACAAATACGAACACCTGCTAGGTATCATATTACATTACACTCATACCTAATGCAGTTCGAAGTGCATTTTAAAAGACACTATTATCAAAGTTATTAAACTTGACACCATCGTCAAAGAGTATGTTACTTTTACAGAGGTACTTTAGGTACAATTATTCACTTATAATGAATCTATGCCGTAGCAACATTGTCAAAGATTATTAATGCAGTAAGTAAGTTACATACAAAATACGTTAATGATTTTTAATATTTTTAAAGTTTTGTATACATTTAATATAGTAAAAATAATGATTGTAAAAGTTGTAAATCTCTGTAAAAAGCTTTGTTACACAAAAATTGTCATTGAAAAAGATATAAAATACAAAAATGTAAAAAAATTATAATTAAATGTTACGTAAAACGAGCCGGTAATCTTGAAATTCGGCCACTTCTGGTGCGTTTTGGCACATCCCTATCGGTTCCAACTGTACCATTGTCTGCTGGTTCAGGGTTCGATGAACCTCTCTGAGGAACGATAAGATGGGATGTATCGGAGTTCCCGTCTGTACGATTATCCAGTGGTACAGGGCACGAGGTGCTTCTCTGTGGGACAGCTCCGTTGCCATCTGCCAATAAATATGCTGGCTTAAGGCGATCTATAGAGATACTAGTTTGCTTGTCATGGATTTGTATTACGTAAACCTTGTTCCCTCTTTTAATTACACGGTAAGGTCCGTTATATGTAGGTTTAAAAGATTTACGTATAGTATCATTTCTGACAAAAACATATTCACTCGACAGAAGGTCGGGATGTACAAACATAGAACGCGAATTACTATGACTTTTTGCAATAGGCTTGATTTTTTTTATCGAATTACGAATTTTTTCTACTACGGTTTCGGGATTGCATACACTGGTATTACTAGTGACGTCAAAAAAATCTCCAGGTAGTCTGAGAGCCTGACCATATACCATCTCTGCGGCACTAAACCCGCAGTCCAGCTTGATTGCTGCACGTAACCCTAACATAGCTGTGGGCAACTCATCTGTCCACGAACTACAATCTAAACGAGCTGTAATTGCTACTTTAAACGAGCGATGCCACCGCTCAACCATCCCATTGCTTTGTGGGTGGTATGGAGTAGTGCGTATTTTATCTACTCCCATGTAGCGCATAAGGGAAACGAATAGTGAGCTCTCAAACTGCCTACCTTGATCCGTAGTTAACCTATGCGGACATCCAAAACGTGTAATCCACCCTTCATATACTAGCCGAGCTACAGTATCTGCAGTTTGATCTACGATCGGAAATGCCTCAGGCCATTTAGTGCATCTATCTATTATCGTCAAACAATACCTATAACCTTGTGACGAAGTAGGTAACGGCCCTACTAAATCTATGTGTATGTGCTCAAATCGACCACACGCAGGAAATTCCTGCAAATGAGAAACTGTGTGACGTTGTACTTTAGTTCGCTGACATTTTACACATGTTCTAGCCCAGAGATTAATGTCTCGATTCATGCCGGGATGACTTAAATCGTGAACGCTATTGAATGCAATTCGACGAAAAGATTCAGGCAAGTATGGTCGAGCATGATTAGTAGAGAAATCGCAGTAAACCTTTTTATCACAGGTAGGAATGGTCACACATTTCAATTGAATACTGTCATGCGATCCTCGTGCGACGTATTCGTCGCGAGCTTGCGCTTCTGCTAAAGCTACGTAATCAATAACTGTTGGACACAATACTGTCTCTACACGAGATAAGGCGTCAGCTACAATGTTGTTAGAACCATCTATATGACGAATATCTGTGGTGAACTCACTAATAAACATTAGCTGTCTAGTACGTCGGGGAGTCTCTTTATTCGAATCAATTTTGGAAAATGCGTAAACTAACGGTTTATGGTCAGTATAAATAGTTAATGGACGACCTTCATGTAAATTTCTAAAATGTTTAAGTGACATGAAAATGGCTAAAAGTTCTCGGTCATATGTAGAGTATTTTTGTTGTACTGTGGACAAGGCCTTAGAATAATAAGCGATGGGCTTCCAAGTATTGCCTATCTGTTGCTGTAATACAGCACCTACGCAAGTGTCCGAGGCGTCACAGCATAATGCTAACGTTGCATCGGCAATTGGATGGAACAATGTACATGCGCGTTGTAAGCTATCTTTACATTGCTCAAAAGCCCTATTAGCTGCATCTGTCCAATTTATGACCGTTTTATCTTTCTTTTTCGCGCCATGCAGGTATTTATTTAATTCTGCCTGGTGTGACGCGGCCTGGGGAAGATGACTGCGGTAAAAATTAACCATTCCCAGAAACCTACGTAGTTGATCAACAGTTCGTGGCTTGGGAAATGTTTTGATCGCTTGAACCTTATCTTCCAGGGGACGTATGCCATCGGTCGAGACCTCATAACCTAAAAATTCTAGTTTACGCTGCCCAAAACAACTTTTAGAGATATTAATAGTTATACCGTACTTATTAAAACGTTCAAACACTTGCTCTAGATGACTTTGATGGTCATTAATAGAACTAGCGATAATCATATCGTCAATATAACAAAATAGAAAATCCAAACCTTGCAAAACAGTCGTATTCATAAAACGTTGAAAAGTTTGGGAACTGTTACGTAATCCAAATCCCATACGGGGAAATTCAAATAGACCGAATGGAGTTATTATTGCCGTTTTTTCCACATCCTCAGGTGCCACTTCAATACAATGATAAGCCCTATTCACATCCAACCTAGTGAATATTTGTTTGCCTGCCAGCAAGTAGGTAAAATCCTGCAACCGCGGTATCGGATAGCGGTCGGGTTTGGTGATTGCATTTAGCCTACGGTAATCACCACAGGGTCGTATGTCCATTTTTCTTCGGCACTACATGTAAAGGACTGGCCCATGCAGACTTTGACGGTCGACATATGCCAAGCTCCTGCATGATGCGAAATTCTTCACGTACCTTATTGTACCGGGCTGGTGGAAGCGGCCTGGCCCGAGCGAATACGGGCGGACCTGTGGTCTCGATGTGGTGGTACACACCGTGGTGCGTTGGCTCCTTGAACGACACTGGTTTGGTAATGTCCGGATATTTACGTAAAAGTTCATAATACGGATGATCACAGTCCACAGTATGAATAGGTGGATGGTGATGATTCACTAACGGTGCGATTACACTTAAGTTGGTTAATTTATCAATAAGCTTGTGTTCACTTAAGTCCACTAATAGTTTGTAATGTTTCAAAAAATCGGCTCCGAGAATTGGTTGCTTAACATCAGCAATTATAAAAGTCCACCTATACGGTCTTCTCAATTTTAAATTTAGCACTAATGTCTGTGTACCGTAAGTATTAATTTGCGATCCGTTGGCTGCGTAAAGTTTATAGTCCGAACACTCAACACCAGAAAATATTTTTTTCTTATAAGGAATAACCGAAACGTTAGCATCAGTGTCCACGAGAAATCGCAATCCACTATTAACCCTCCGGCGACCAACAAATTCGAAGCACTTAAAAATAGACTGCTTACCATTTATGAAGAATCTGAAAATCGTCAAATACAAAAATTAATTGGTGAGATGGAGTTAGGCGAGCAAAAGCCATCTCAGTTGCTGCGGCGTATGCGTGACCTAGCGAGAGGTAAGATACCAGACGAGACACTGCGTATTCTGTGGCAAGGTCATCTACCACCTTCCACTCGGGCTATACTCGCCGTCACAGAAAGTAAGGAGTTGGAGTGCTTAGCAAACATCGCCGACAAGGTCTTGGAGACGACTCGGCCTGCGCATATTCACGAGGTGGCACAGGTCTCCAGTGATAAAATCCTCGAGGAGATAGCCAAGATTGGACAAAGGCTAGAGGCTTTGGAACGTTCGAGACCCAGGGAGCGGCAGTTCGGTAGCAACCGGTCGCAATCACGTGGCCGTAGCCAGCACCGCCGATACCCTAGAGACAATCAGCAGAAGCTATGTTTCTATCATTCTCGCTTCAAGACTAACGCTCACAGGTGCATTAAGCCCTGCGCGTGGAAAGTTCCAGAAAAGCAGGAAAACTAGGCAGTGTGCAGCCAGTGGTGGATGCCTGCACAATATTGCCTACCCACCGACTCAGCGTGACCGACCTTAACTAATAAGTCAGTCACTTGCTGGATAGCCTCTTTGCACAGCTTCGATACGACGATATTAAATTTTGCTTCATCTCCCATCTTTTGAGGTGCTAATATAGCTTCGGCACGAATAAACCAAACGCGAGGTTGGTCGGTCCAGAAATCTGGAATTTTTGAGGAGAGCGTTACCGCTGCGAGGTCTGGTTTCTCATCCATGATTGTCTCGAATTTCGAAGGTCCAGGTACTGGAAGAGGTCCAACGGCCGGTGTCGCCGGTATTACTTGCTGTGGATTCATCACCTGAATGTTCAATCGTCGGGTCACCAATGTGCACGTAGGTCCTAGGTGTAGGCTGGCGACGGTGGACTTCGTGCAACCTTATTTAAGTGCTGGATGATATTAATTGAAATAGGCCGTTTAATTGGACACACTCGTTTAATAAAACCTTTTACAACATGCGCGTGAGGCGCGTTGGAGACGACTGCCGTGCGAGGGGCGAGCGCAGGGGCAAGACGTCTCAAATTACATTTGTATGTGCAACTACACAGCCAATATCACACTCAATGGGTATTTTATATAAAAATCAGGATTTGATAAACGAACGATACTTAATATTAATATATAACTAACGTATACTATAAGAGAAAACATTTAAAAGGTGATAACTTGCATGATCGAATCATCTGAGAAAGTACCACTGCAGCACATAATATTGCGTGAAGGTATTCTATTGCGTTTGGCTGGAAAGATGCGGTTGTGACTGCAGAAAGCCCTAGGAAACACTTAAGCTTGGCTCTTAGAAAAACATTTCTATTCTACAAAAGAGTTAATCGGAAATCGAACTATTTAATTTAACTATTCTTTATAAATTTTATTGACTTTAAAAATTGACAACATGTTGGCTGACTCGGAATTACTTATATTAATTTTTCTATTTTTAATTGACATTGTATTTTAAAATTGACATCTTATGTAATTGACCTGAAATTTATTCGTTATTTACTACAAGCAGATTGATATGTGTGAACTATAAGGTTATAATGTAAATGTTAGCATAAATTGATGTAAATTACCAAATTTTTTTAATTTATAAGATATTCGCATGCCAGTCATGGCGAACATGAGTGCTATATTATATATTAGAAACTTTACTACCCTGTAACCATACCATGTTCTGTGAATAAATGATTATGATTATGATAGAAGTTTTTAACGTTTCACAATCATAGCCTTACAGTAAGGTAGGCACACCCCACCACTGTCGTGGGTGCCATGACACACACAAAGACGCAAACACCCAGACCGAGAACAGAAATTTAAACTCATCATTAAAATTTCTGTTTCGCTGGGAATAGAACCCGGGACCCTTCGATTGGCAGTCTGACATGGTAACCATTGCGCAGGTCGTCACGAAGTTGCAAGTAGAAGTACCTTGTGTAAGACCTGCAAATACATAATGTAAAAATAAATATAGTGTCTTACATTCCTTAATAATTCATGTTTATATCTTTCTGAACAGCCAGTTACAGCCTGCGCTAAAAGCTCCAGGCCTGATCAAATTGCACAAGCAAAATGGTGCTCTTGTTTCTGCAGTGCACTGGATATGTTTGCGGAGGGTCGTTTTCCATGCTTCTTGGGCACGATGCGTCTGCGAGGAGCGTTCCTTGAGAGGCGGGTGCGGAATAGCTCCAACAGTTCTGATGATTGCAGACAGACTGGACTGTCCATTTTTGTGTCACTGTCGCAGGCTGCATATTGAATGTCCTCTAGAGTTGTTATATTACTAACCTAGATTAAGTGCTACTAACAAATTATAACTGTAATTGTAATAATTTAATATTAAGTTTTATTATAAAACACGTAAAAAAATTAGAATGTGTACATAGTACTGCTTATTTCTAAAAGAAATTTCTTCCAGCAGCAACAGGAATGGAGAGAAGATGTGAAAAAAGACAAATTTAGCGTGTACAAAAATACCCACATACGAATAATGATCTAGCTATCATTTTATAAAGAATTACTTTTTTAGAATAACTTTTTAAAGTTTTGACCCAGTCCCAAACCTTACTTCACTAAGCAATAAGCCTTAGTTTCAATGTGGTTGTTAAAACTAGAGTCGGTGATGTTTTCTAATAGGTGGTTATATAAGACCTTCAACAAGGTACTTTAAACAACTACTATACATATATTGATCACAACCGGGGCCGACGGCTTAACATAAACGGGAAAGCGCATGAATCAGAAGCAGTCACTCGTATTACACCCGACCTCGTCCTTTCAATAAAGGTACAATAGGTAAAATAAAGCTACGGGTTCATTTCTACACATTTCTAAAAGATAGCCTTAACCAGCACATTAAATATTTTCTCGATCCAACTCTAAACAACATAACTTTACTCTCTGTTGTTTAGGTTTAGATAGATAACAATTCCTATTGTTATCTATCTAAACAGTTTAAATGTGAAGTCAACCAAATTAAGATATCGGCTATATAACCAAATTGAGCCATTCCCCGCACAGCCGCCTCCTGAGAGACATTAGACCATAATTTATGAAGGTCTAAACAGCTGGATAAGCAGATTCTCGCTAATCAATTTCGTTGTAGCAAGTTTTACAACGGGTCGACGGATTTATGCTGCGCCAAGTTACGACGGACCTAGCTTTTATGACTGGAATGAAACGTGTGCCGATTATGATTAGATACTCGTACCTATTTATATATTTTTTTAAATTATTTATAAATCAAGTAACACGACCCATATTACCTAAACATACCTAATTTTATAATATCATCAATTATAAAATAGAATACAAAATTAAATTTTACAGATTAAAATTATGAAATAAGTTTTATGAAATAAAATAAATATAAAAAATAAAAAATAAACAGTTTCAGGGGACCTGAAACCCCCCTCCCCTCCCCCAAAACCCATCTGTCATGCGTAGATGGAAGGCGAACCAAGCCAATTTGGGACACTTCTTTCTCCCGAATTTCTTAAATTTCTTCCCGACCCTCCCCCAAAATTGACGTCTACGACCGCGCCTGCTTCAGTTTGCGTGTAGATCAGTCAATGACTATATCGATCACTTAACGTCTCGTTCATTTTTTAGTAAGACTGACAAAATTCTAGCTATATTATTCATTCAGTGGCTTATTATTGTCAATGACAACGCTAATAAATTTTAAAGTTTATTTTAAAGTTTTAAGAATCCGTAAAATAAATTTTGACGGATCGTTATTTTAATTACAAACAGCTACTCCAATTTTAATTATTATATCAACCTTTTTTTTATGTCCCACTGCTGGGAACAGGTCTCCTCTCACAAGTGAGAGGGATTTAGGCCATAGTCCACCACGCTGGCCAAGTGCGGATTGGTGGACGTCATGCTTTCGAGTAATTATAAATTTCTCTCAGGCATGCACGGCGATGGAGAACATCGTAATCAGTTAAATATCACGATACTTTCCATCACAGCGGAGCAACGATAAATGCGCAGATTACAAAATTTCTTTGTCAGAGGTGCGCGCCGAAGATTTGAACCCGGGATCGGTCGCGTCGGAGACCGCGCTTTTTACCACTCGGCCATCGCTGCTCGCATTTATTATATAAATGTAGGTAATTTCGTAAGGTTTTGAAATTTAAAAAACCTCTTTGCATAGTGCATTTGAAACCAAATTGTTTCTCATATGAGAAGAATTTTCGATATCCATTCCAGAATTCCCAGCAGGATCGGAAAAGTGCCTTTGAATTCGTAAAGGTTTAATGTTCATTTAATACCCATTCCGACCTGTCTTCTGATTTCATGCTTACTTCAATACTTTTATTCAGTGCTACCAAGGTTTTGAAATTGAATTCTTTTATTTTGTAGCCATTGCGTTGACTTTTCACCTGTAATTTTTGGTATAAAAATATTTTGATTGTATTGATTTGTTCATTTACGTTTGGACATAAGAATATACAAATAATTATATTAGCAGAAATAAAAGTATGTTTATTGCAATCACAATTGTGTAGTACGTGTATACTAAAACAAAACTAATGAAACTAAAATTATAACTAACTCCAGGTGTGTATAGTATACTCAATTTCATAACCTACTGTGTATACTCTGTGACCGTAGAGCATCAAGGTATGACAGGTATGACACCCGTCAGAGAGGAGTGACAGTGACGGGCGAACCCCTCGTCCTAACGTCCATGCACAATGTGCCTTCTAGTTATACAACTAGTGTGTCTGTGTGTGTCGGTGTCAGTGTTGACGGTGCATAGAAAACGACGTTGTTTATTGAAATAAACATATTTAGAAATGTATGCGTCTGTAGCGATAAAAGAATATTCGTGAATGTGTGACAATATTAAAATGTGTGCGTTCTGCTCCCGCACCAGATTTGGCACAAAAATTATGTATCGAAGCGAGGCGCTATGCTGTCTCTACTGAGGGGTGAGTCAGTAACTTTGATGCTCTAAGTCTGTGATAGAACATTTTGGGGCCGATGCTTACTTAGATTTCAAGCATTTAGTACGCTAAATTTTACTATTCGAACCCTTTCATTTGAAATCATACTAAATTTCAGATCAAATTTTAATATGTCTAAACATTTCTTTATTATTAATACAAGAAGCAAAACATCCTCCTTACAGTAATTTTGATTGCTAGTAACAAAAACCGTCTAAATACATTTGCCCCCTGTTCGCGCCAATTAAGTCATTTCACCTCCCTCCCCTTCACCCTCCCTCTCTTTCCCGCAAGCGCACTATTACATAATATGGATCAGGAAGATCTATCAACTCAGTCTGCCTTCGTCCCGCCGCCGACGCGCACGCCGCCGACGCGTATGCAAGTCCTCTAGTGACAACCGCACCGCAAGCCACCTAACACGTGGTCATCAGACTCGCCGCATCGCCACCATCACCGCTGTTAATAGTTTAGTGATTAATAGGTACCTATAATAGTGAGAGTGAAGGACAACACCAGTTCCCGGGCAAGAGAAGATTGATGAAGACTTCAGCAGCACACGAGCATACCATCTGCTCCAGCCCCTGGGATACACCAAGTAAGTGCGCTCCCTTTATCAATCCTTCTCGTTTTCCACCATTAATTCAAACCGCAACTTACAGTCCACAATTCCATCACCCGCAGTGGGGGACCACCCTCATTCCCCCCCTTTCTCCAACAATATCTGGTCCTTGTCGATCCGGATATCCTCCAATTGTTTGGTCCAGTCGAGCCTGATTTCGAGCCAATAGTTTGGTCACATCACCCGGGTTAATTATTTAATCTCATAAATACGCATACATATGTATTTCATGTAATATATTATAAGTGCCTATTCATATTTATTTTTGCAAATAAGTATTATATCTACGATTATTTTATATCCCGCATATTAATAACGCACCGCTCACGTAGGTATATTATTCTTTTTGCAAAACACACCGCACCATCCGCTATTTATTTTTGCAAATAAGTATTATATCTACGATTATTTTATATCCCGCATATTAATAACGCACCGCTCACGTAGGTATATTATTATTTTTGCAACGCACCGCACCATTCGCACCATTATTTACCTATATTTGTAATCGAAATTACACCTCATAGGTACGCATTCTAGTTTTCATTAATTGAAGTCCGCCATATTTGTGGTTGCCGGAGCCGACGCGACCGGCGATCGTTGTTTCGCTAGTAACTACCTACGTATTCATTCATTACGCCATACATAATTTTTATAATCTTAACTGTTTTAACTGATTTATCTTGTTCACGACAAAATGTCTACTAAAGGCAAAATTGAATCTGAAACGCTTTCAAATGACGAAATTAGATTGAAAATATTAATTGCAAAACGAAATTCTATTTACGAACGTTTACAACAAATTTATGATTTATCTATAAGTGCATTAAGTTCGTCAGACGAACAGGACACATTTCTTGACACGGCATCTGACCTTGAATACTTGCGTACTGAGTTCAAGGACACGTTAGAATCTTATAATGTTACAAATTTAAAATTAAATCCAAACGCGCAAGTCGATTTCGGATCGTGGAAATCTTTTCATGATCTATATAGTCGTATTAAAAGTCAAGTGTCCAAATTAAACGCTCCATCTTCATCTTCAAGTAAATCACAGAATAGTTTACCTACAAAAATTATACCATCGCTTCCGCCCATAGAATTACTTTCTTTTAATGGTGACATACGACACTGGTCTATGTTCTACCAACAATTTAAAACATTAGTTCATGATAATCAGCAATTAACAGATGCTGAACGCGTTTATTATCTTGTTAGTAAACTTAGTGATAAGGCATTATCAATCTGCTCAGGCTTAATGCCTACAGCTGAAAACTATTCTGTGATATGGAACGCGCTCATACGTAGATATAACGACGAGCGTGCGCTCGCGACTACCTACGTCAGTCAGCTGTTAGAACTGAAGAACGTAAACACTAACACATCCGCTGGTTATCAAATATTTATGGATAAATTTGATGCTTCTATTAACGCTCTTAAGCAACTTAATATTGATGACATATCTGATTTTCTATTTCTAAATATCGCGCTTAGAAAATTAGATAACGATACCGTAAAGTCGTTCGAAATGTCATGTCGCAACGTAAACATACCGAAATATTCCGCTTTGGTTCAGTTTTTACATGACCAGAATGGGGCTTTATGCCATACAATAAATACTTCGCATACGTCTAACAACCATAAAATTAAAGGTAATTTTGTTCCCGCTCCCGCTAAAAATATAAGCAAAACTTTTATTAATACAGATTCGAATCGGTCATGTATTTTCTGTAAATCGGGTGATCACGAACACCTATTTGTCTGTCCGCATTTTTTAAAAATAAATGCACAGGACAGGTACAATTTTGTAAAACGAAATAAATGTTGTATTAATTGTTTAAGTAATAAACACGCCACTCATTTTTGTAAGTCACAGCGTAGATGTAGGGATTGCTCCCGCTCGCACCATACGCTACTTCATTTTGTTAGTAGTGGGAATAAGGTCGATCAGCCTTCGGTAGAACAAGGTCCAGGAGAAAAAAATGCATCCACGTCATGTAACGTTTCGCGCGATTGTGGTAATGCGCCGCACCGCACTACATTATTGGGAACTGCGAAGATTAAAGTTTGTACTAAATACGGACACCAATATTTGTTGCGTTGTTTAGTGGACCCTGGCTCGCAATGTGATTACATCACGAAACAGTGTTGCAAACGTTTGTACCTACCGATCTCCAATAAAACACCAGTTAAAGAGGCGCAAGGAATCGGTGGGGTATCGCAGAAGATTTTAGGTGTTACTTCTTTGCAGTTTAGCTCCCGCTTTGATGAAAATAAACTTTATCATATTGAACCGTTAGTTGTTCCCGCTATAACTGGACAATTACCCGAGTCGTTAATAGACGTTTCGAAAATTAGTTATATAAATAATTTACGTTTAGCTGACGATCAATTCCATAAACCAGGTGACATTGACGTTTTATTAGGGGTTAACACTTATTTACAAATTTTGTTAACTAATAAAATAATTAATTCGCAATCGCCGAGTGCCATAGAAACGTCACTAGGATACATAATAATGGGAGATGCAGATATCGACTTTCCTACATGCATGCCGCGTTCTTTAGTTTCTTATCCTACTCGTATTGATAATAGTCAAACGTCGCTCACGCATTTGCTCAAAAAATTTTGGAAGTTAGAGGAGCTGCCGCAAAAAACTTATTTAAGTCCTGATGAACAGGAATGTGAGAATATTTATACTTCCACTACTCGTCGCAATTTGAACGGACGATATGTTGTCGCCCTGCCCTTCAAGGACACGCCTGATAAGTTAGGTGATTCTTTTATAACCGCTAAAAAACGCTTCTCGCTCCTAGAGAGACGTTTTAATAAATGTCCCGATCTTCGCTCCCGCTACAATGAAGTTATTCAAGAATACATCAACAAGGGTTATTTATCATTGGTTGCTTCAAATAATTCTACGGAACCTTGCTTTTATCTCCCGCACCACCCTGTCATACGTAATGATAAAAGTACAACTAAATTGCGAATAGTACTCGACGCAAGCGCTAAGTCAGATAATGACATTTCATTAAATGATATTTTACATAGTGGGCAAAATTTACAGTCTGATATTTTTAATATTTTAATAAACGTACGAGTTTATCGCATCGCCTTTTTGCCGACGTTAGGCAAATGTATTTATGCATTGAAGTACAAAAATCGCACCGCTCGTTTCAACGCATTCTTTATCGCTTTTCTAATGAGGAAGACATACAAACATACGAATTTAATCGTGTGACTTTTGGTTTACGCTCTTCTCCTTTTCTTGCGCTACGCACACTACGTCAGTTGGCTTCCGAGGAGAGGGAGTCCTATCCTTTGGCTGCTTCGGTGGTCGAACGAGATATTTATATGGACGATATCGCGTCCTGCGCGCCCTGCGTCAACAGCGCCGTTGACGTAGCCACTGAACTAATTCAAATGTTTCAGCGTGGAGGATTTGAATTGGTTAAGTGGACTAGTAACAGTTCAGAGCTTTTACAGCACATCCCCGCAACGCACCGTCAGCTTGACGAGGTCTCGTTCGACGACCAAAGTATTTTTAAGGTATTGGGTCTTCGTTGGCACCCCGCAACTGATTGTTTTTCTTTTCTAGTTTCGCCGCCGCCGCTCGCTTGTACCAAGCGTTCTATTTTATCCGCAACCGCTCGCTTGTATGATGTTCTGGGGCTCGTGGGTCCAGTAATTCTTTTCTCTAAGCTTCTCATTAAAACCTTATGGGTTCTCAAACTTGACTGGGACCAGGCTCCGCCCGCTCACGTTGTCACTGCATGGCAACAATATATTTCAGAGTTACCTTTGATATCGAAATTAAGGTTTCCTCGCCATATGGGTATAAATAAAAATTCCCAAGTCTCGCTAGTCGCGTTCGCCGACGCCAGTGAAAAGGCGTATGGCTGCGTGATTTATTCGCACATCGTTAATGATGATGACTCACCAGTGGTAACGCTGATTTGTTCTAAGTCAAGAGTATCTCCGCTAAAAACTATTTCGTTAGCTCGGCTCGAGTTATGCGCCTTAGTATTACTCGCTAATTTACTGCGTACCGTACATGACACGCTATCCGCTAGGCATCCTGTTAGTAACATTTATGCATTTTCGGATTCTGAAGTCGCCCTTTGTTGGGCCCGCTCTCACCCCACAGGTTTAACACATTTGTGGCTAACCGCATTTCGCAAATACAGTCTTCTTTGTCTCCTGATAATTTATTTCACGTGGCTGGTTTTGAAAATCCCGCCGATTATATTTCTCGCGGGTTATTGCCGTCACAAATAATAAATTGTGATCTGTGGCTACACGGTCCCGCTTGGTTGTCCTCACCGAGGAGTGAGTGGCCAATACAATCATCTTCACTATCTACCACCGATCTACCGGAACAAAAAACTGTAACATGTACCGTTAGTAATAGTCCGGAGCATCCATTTATCACTCTTAGTTTAAAATTTTCAAAATGGAATAAATATCTCAGATCCGTAGCTTATGTACTAAAATTTATAAAAAAATTACCGCGTAATAAAACTATAACCGCTTCTGACTTAGAATACGCAGAGAAAACTATTATTAAAGTGGTACAATCTAACGCTTTCGCGGAGGATTTGACTAAAATTCAAAAGGGGCGTCCTTGCTCTTCTGCCTTACGCAAGTTAACTCCGTTTATCGCAGACGATCTGCTTCATGTGGGTGGACGTCTTCAATATTCGTCTTTACCAGAGTCGCAAAAACATCCAATATTATTACCAAAAGGTGGACATATAATAGATCTTTTAATAGATTATTATCACTATAAAAACTTTCACGCTGGGCCGCAATATTTACTCGCCGCGTTGCGTGAGAAGTATTGGATATTATCTGCACGACGCATAGTACGCTATCGCGTCCATAAATGCAATGTTTGTTTTAGACATAAACCTAAAGCAGCGCACCCGATGATGTCCGCGCTGCCTGCTTGCCGACTCGAGCAGTGCAACGCTTTCACACACACGGGGGTAGACTACGCTGGTCCTCTTAACATCACGTTGACACGTAGGCGCGGCGTTCGCAGTCAAAAGGCATACTTATGCTTATTTATATGTCTCGTCACTAAAGCAGTTCATTTAGAGTTGGCCTCGGATCTAAGTTCTGCCAGCTTCTTAGACGCATTCAAGAGGTTTATATCTCGTAGAGGTCCATGCAAGTTTATCTATAGTGATAACGCTACTAATTTTATTGCTTCGCGTTCATACTTGAAGGAACTTCATTCCTTTTTACGTTCAGACGAATATTACAAAGTATTTAATCAGGTCCTTTCTGATAACCGCATCACATGGAAACTTAACCCTCCAAACGCTCCGCATTTTGGTGGGCTTTGGGAGTCAAATAAGGATAGTAAAGTATCATTTATTTAGCGTCATAGGTAAGCAAATCCTCACGTACGAGGAATTGCTTACTGTCCTCACTCAGGTCGAACGCATATTAAATTCACGACCGCTTTACGTGTTAAGTAGCGATCCGGCGGAACCTACTGCACTTACGCCCGCGCATTTCCTCGCTGTTAATCCACTTGGATGTTTACCCGCCGCTGATCTTAGTAAGGAACGCATTAATCTTTTATCACGTTTTTCATTGCTTGATTCGATAGTTCAGTCATTCTGGAAGCGCTTCAGATCAGAATACTTACATACACTACAAGCAAGAGAAAAGTGGAATAAACATTCTATTAATTCCATTTCTGTAGGAACCGTTGTTCTTATCGATATGGATAACGCTCCGCCTCTTCAG
Organism: Pyrgus malvae; assembly: GCA_911387765.1. Taxonomy (NCBI): domain Eukaryota; kingdom Metazoa; phylum Arthropoda; class Insecta; order Lepidoptera; family Hesperiidae; genus Pyrgus; species Pyrgus malvae. The sequence goes on from OU426958.1 coordinate 18,227,522, forward strand.
TGGCCGCTAGGCGTCGTCACTGAACTGTTTCCTGGTAGGGATGGTGTGGTGCGCGTTGCACAAGTGAAGACTAAGAGCTCCACTTTGCAGCGGCCCATTGTTAGACTTTGCCCTCTACCAACGCAATAATATTTCTATATGCCTATGTAGTTTATATTTTATAAGTTATAGTTTAAGTATAAATTCTTATCCCGCTATTATAATATTTTTATTAATTTACTAATTATATTCATCGCATCGCCTCTGTTCACCGCATATATAGTTTTTTCTATATGATATTAACTCCGCTGTATATATTTATGTTTATTTTTTTTTAATTCGCTATTTGAGGAGACCTCAAGGCCGGGGGGATGTTCGCGCCAATTAAGTCATTTCACCTCCCTCCCCTTCACCCTCCCTCTCTTTCCCGCAAGCGCACTATTACATAATATGGATCAGGAAGATCTATCAACTCAGTCTGCCTTCGTCCCGCCGCCGACGCGCACGCCGCCGACGCGTATGCAAGTCCTCTAGTGACAACCGCACCGCAAGCCACCTAACACGTGGTCATCAGACTCGCCGCATCGCCACCATCACCGCTGTTAATAGTTTAGTGATTAATAGGTACCTATAATAGTGAGAGTGAAGGACAACACCAGTTCCCGGGCAAGAGAAGATTGATGAAGACTTCAGCAGCACACGAGCATACCATCTGCTCCAGCCCCTGGGATACACCAAGTAAGTGCGCTCCCTTTATCAATCCTTCTCGTTTTCCACCATTAATTCAAACCGCAACTTACAGTCCACAATTCCATCACCCGCAGTGGGGGACCACCCTCATTCCCCCCCTTTCTCCAACAATATCTGGTCCTTGTCGATCCGGATATCCTCCACCCCCTGAACGATAATTCGCCGTGGACGTAGATAGGCGTTATCCTTAAGGACGCGTTTCCAAATCACACGAAAACTTTCAAAAATAAGCAGTTTGTCTGTATATTTTCCGGCAAAATGAAAGTAAACCAAATGTAACTAATAATTACCACAGATAGATTACTTCTTCATCTACAAATGGTCTTAACTTTTATTCGCAAATATTGGTCAATTAAATTGTAAAAAATAATTTCCGGTGCCTCTCAACGCAAAATTAACGATATCGTGTTGAGTTTAGAAACATTTCTCTTCTATTTAATAACATAAATTTATGTATTAAAAAATATTTTATGTAAATAGGCATGTTAAACTCAAAAAGGTGTTAAAAAAAACTACCAAAATGGTACAAAAAGTCTCAGAAAAAAAAAAATCACGTCTAGTTTTTCCACAAATTTTGCTATAACGCATGAATCATAATGGCTTGAATATAAGGGTTATTTTACTTGTCACTGTCTTGATTTATAGCACAAAATATTTGCAATGAAATATTAGTCTGCGCTCGGCCGCCGTCGTGAGTGGACACTGTGTCGCTTGTAAGCAGTAGCTCGTGTTGAAAAAGATCGCTGTACGAATACAACATATTTGACATACCAAACTTGATACTAAAACAAAACAATATCAATGTTTTGTTTTCCCAGTTTATTTTTGCTTTTATTTTCCCAGTTTATTTTTGCTAAAATTGGATTATTTACATTTCGTTTCGGACTTGATGGAGTGACCTGAAGGTATACTTCGATGACTGCTACTGGAACTAATAAACGAGTAGAGCTAGGTGCGCCGAGTTTGGGCTCATTTTGTTAGTAACGTTGAGATCTTACCTCCGGACTTGATGGAGTGACCTGAAGGTATACTTCGATGACTTCTACTGGACCTAATAAACGAGAAGAGCTAGGTGTGCCGAGTTTGGGCTCATTTTATTAGTTACATTGAGATCTTACCTCCGGACTTGATGGAGTGACCTGAAGGTATACTTCTATGACTTCTACTGGAACTAATAAACGAGCAGAGCTAGGTGTGCCGAGTTTGGGCTCGTTTTGTTAGTTACGTTGAGATCTTACCTCCGGACTTGATGAAGTGACCTGAAGGTATACCTCGATGACTGCTTCTGGAACTAATAAAAGAGTAGAGCTAGCTAATAAAAATGTATTTAGTTTATATCTCTTATAATTGTTGTTTTAGATGCCAAGGCTTATGACGTTTGGGAAAAGCTCCGGTAAGAAACTTCATGCCACTAGACATAATGTAGAAAAGGCAAGACGGTTAGTAGGTTCCTATATGAATAATTAAAAATACATATATTTTAGTGACCATTGATTACCATACCATCCTTTTTTCGCAGGCAAAAGGACAAAGACAAAGACAAAGACATTTATTTGCACAAATATGGGTGTTTACAAAGTTGTTTATATATATTTAGTTCAAAGTTTAGTTTAGTAAAAGGACGGAGGTAGTCGTGATACGAGTATCCTATTCGGGGTCAGCTAAGAATTACAGGGGAAAACACGTTTGTTTTTGCTATTTGGATGGGCCCAGGAAAAATTAAATATGAATTTATAGCCAAAGACGATCAATTCTGGAAGGAGAATATGAAAACACAATACAAGAACTTCCTCCTTCCAGAATTGATCGATCCAAGATTCAAAAGAAATATGGAAGTACGAGAACATTCTTCACATAGTCATAGTAATATAATGACAACTAAGAATGATTAATTATTTTTTGTTAGTTTTATTCAACTTTGGAAAAAAAAGTGTCTCCGTCCTTTTGCCTGCGAAAAAAGGATGGTATGGTAATCAATGTTCACTAAAATATATATATTTTTAATTATTCGTATAGGAACCTACTAACCGTCTTACCTTTTCTACATTATGTCTAGTGGCATGAAGTTTCTTACGGGAGCTTTTCCCAAACGTCATAAGCCTTGGCATCTAAAACAACAATTATAAGAGATATAAACTAAATACATTTTTATTAGCTAGCTCTACTCGTTTGTCCAGCGATGGCCGAGTGGTAAAAGCCGCGGTCTTCTACGCGACCGAACCCGGGTTCAAATCCTCGGCGCGCACCTCTGACAAAGAAACTTGTAATGTGCGCATTAATCGCTGCTCCACGGTGATGGAAAATATCGTGATTTGATTACGATGTTCTCCATCGCCGTGCATGCCTGAGAGAAATTCATTATTTCTCGAAAGCATGACGTCCACCAATCCGCACTTGGCCAGCGTGGTGGACTATAGCCTAAATCCCTCTCACTTGTGAGAAGGAGATCTGTGCCCAGCAGTGGGACATAAAAAAAGGTTGAAAAAAAATTCAACATTAGCATAGTTTACTAGCTCCTGGACTGACTTGGTACGGCATCCTAATTGCGTAGTAACACACTAGAAATGACAATCCGTTCCAATTCGACAGTTCAACAGTTTTTGCTGTCGTAAAAATGAATTTTTAAACAATTATGAAGCAATGAATATTGTTTAGATATATCTCTCAGTATTATTTCTCCCTCTTCCTCTAATCCATCCATAGGTTGTCTTGTAAATATTGCTTTTAGCGATAAGACCATCTATTGTGTCACGCACGCTATGTGAAATGTTTTTCTTTGACGTTTGTATGGTGTACATAATAAAGAGTTTTTCTTTGACATTTGTATGGTGTACGTAATGAATATCTATATATTAGTAATGTGGTCTGCTAATTTTCGAGAACTTGCATTTGATACCCATAACAAAATTATAAGAAACTAGTGGAGCCTGCAAACTTCGTCTTGCCCGGGAAAGCAGCCCCACCTAACGGGTCCAATTGTGATATCAATCGATCCAGAAACCCATTGAAATATAAACACAAAATATCATCTAAATCAGCCCAGCCGTTTTAGGAGGTCAGTGACATACCGACAGCAGCGCCACCTATCAAGTCTAATTGTGTTTTCAAGCCATCCAGAAACTCGTTGAAATATACACACAAAATATCATCTAAATCGACCCAGCCGTTTTAGGAGTAGTCGGTGACATACCGGCAGCAGCGCCACATACCAGATCCAATTTAAACCATCAAGAAACCCATTGAAATATTCAATCGTCTCTGCCATTTAGGAGAAGTCGTTGACATACCGACAGCAGCGCCACCTACCGGGTCTAATTGTGTTTTCAAACAATCCAGAAACCCATTGAAATATACTCACAAAATATGATCCAATTCGGCCCAGCCGTTTTAGAAGTCAGTGACATACCAACAACAGCGCCACCTACCGAGTCCAATTGTATTTTCAAACCTTCCAGGAACCTATTGAAATATACACACAAAATTTCATCCAAATCATCAAATCAAAAATACACAGCAAAAAAGAAATAATAAAACTTGGCTCAAGTATCCAGCCGTGTCAGTTCACTCATAATTTCGCCGCTTCGCACAAGTCGCTGTGTGTGTGAGCCGTGCACGTGTAGTAGTAAGTCTCAATACCTAGAATAGAAGCGCGACAATTCGGAAATGCGTCCTTAAGCCTTATCGCGGCGCCAAACTGAAACAATATCTGGTTAGGTATGTAACAGGTTCTTGAATAACGTAGAAACATATTAGATTTTCAAATAGAGTCATTGTACATTAATTTTCAACAATTTTAATTTTTTAAAGACTATAAGGATACCAGTATCAAAATACGATTCTATAGGGATTGTACAACATTGAAGCAAAAAAGCTTGTAGAGTAGTTGTAAATTATTTAAATTGATTGCCTGAACGAGTTTCTCGTACCCAACTACGGAAAAACAAAACCCCAATTAATAATATAATATTTTAAATACAAGAAAAAAAACATCTTGACCCCTTAGTGTAAGTTTGTACACGTGAAAACGTTACTAACGCATTTGCGTTAAGAATAGAATTATCGACCTTATCACTTTCAGGTTAAGATCTATCTGTCCAATTTTACCTCGGACGCAGTAGTACAATAACGTTTGCGCGTTTACAAACTTACACTCAGGACTCTGATACCAATTCCAGTTGCTTGAAACAAAAAACATCTAAACACATTTGTCCCTTGAACGATAATTCGTGCAACATTGACGGGCGTTATCAATTCCTTGGGCTTAACTTTAACGCGGCACCTAACTAAAACAATACGCGAGTAGTGATGTGACGTGCTGGGCACTGGTTATTATTTCGGAGGTCTGGAGCTTACTCCACAACGCTGCTCCAATGCGGGTTAGTAGAGATGCGGGTTAGTGGCCAACAAATTAGCAGTCGCTGAATCGAAGTTAATCCTTAAAAATATTGAAGTAGTATCGCAAAACTGAATTTAAAGGTCATTTATTTAAGGGTACTTGTAAAAAAACGTCTGTACATGTCTGTCTCTTCAATAATAATTTGAGGATAATTGACAAGCCTTGATGCAATACCCGGGTAAATAGATAGCGGGTTTTTGCGTTTTATATATTTTGAAAAATAAATCAATTAAAATAAATTTTGCACTGTCGGTTTAATCGTAATCTTTATTGCTGAAACAATGATGATTCTGTAGTAAAACAAAAATCATCTAAACACATTCCTTCAACAACCCTTCAATAATAATTCGTGGAACATTGATAGGCGTTATCAACCCCTTGGGCTTAGCCTTATCGCGGCGCCGAACTGAAACAATACCCGCGTAGGGATGTAGCTGGTTTTTGTATATCTAACGACTATGTATGTAAAAATAATAGATCTTCAAGTGAAGTCAATGTTAATTATTATAAATAGGTATAAATTTACGTATTAAAATAATCTATAACTCAATATAAAAATATTAGTCAGTAGTAGCGCTAATTACAGTCATGTTCCTCCTTTTATAGAAAAAGCTTACTATGTACAGTTATATCTGTCTTAAGTTCTTGTAGCTGCTTCTTGCTATCTAAACAATCATCAAAAAAAAAACTTTATGCAAATTTTTAAAATAAATATTTAGTTTTAAATCAACGTGCAGTGGAGTGCCTTGGGCTTAGCCTTATCGCGGCGCCGAACTGAAACAATACCCGCGTAGGGATGTAGCTGGTTTTTGTATATCTAACGACTATGTATGTAAAAATAATAGATCTTCAAGTGAAGTCAATGTTTATTATTATAAATAGGTATACATTTACGTATTAAAATAATCTATAACTCAATATAAAAATATTAGTCAGTAGTAGCGCTAATTACAGTCATGTTCCTCCTTTTATAGAAAAAGCTTACTATGTACAGTTATATCTGTCGTAAGTTCTTGTAGCTGCTTCTTGCTATCTAAACAATCATCAAAAAAAAAACTTTATGCAAATTTTTAAAATAAATATTTCGTTTTAAATCAACGTGCAGTGGAGTGACAAAAATGTATCAAAGTCATGATTTGTTTTATTTTTATACTAACCTTGTTTAATATTGTTATGACCAAATAATTGTTTCTTTTTCTTTCTTTTCATGTCATGTCCATCAAACGGCAGAAGATCAGCGTGATGGATGGGCTTAATCCATCTTAATTTTTGGAAGAAAAAACTAACCTTACTTAGATATGTTTTATACCTACTAGCCATTATAAAAAACTACTACCACATTGTAAAAAAAGTCTTCAGTCCTTTAACAAAGCTAAATTAGCTGAAATAAAAAAGATTTAAATATATGCATCCCTTGAACGATAAATTTCTGGGCCATTGATGGCCATTATCAACCCTTCAGGCTTAGCCTTATCGCGCTACCGAGCTGGAACAATACCCAGGTAGGGATGTAGCTGTAGTATGTAGATCATGTCATGTTCTTACTTAATTCGTAGAAAAATTATATATATTTTTTTTAATTTTTTTTAGATTTTGCTGGTAATTAAATGTATCTTATTTGACTTACTTGATTAGTTAGAATGAGTGCCGAATTAACTAAATTGGTAACTTTTTTAAGAGATATTTTACTGACTATTATTTTATTGAATACTTATTGACTTTGTTATACTCTATTATTACTGTTACTTACCTCACGTAGATACAATTTTGAGATTAGTGGAAAAAATTAAATGAAAGTTTTAACGTAATTAAAATGTATTATTTATAACTGAAAAAAAAAAACTTTAAGTTGAATAGTTAGACGATCCGCGAGGCGCAATGGTTACCATGCCGGCTGCCAATTGAAGGGTCCGAGTTCGATTCCCGGCGAAACAGAAATTTGAATGATGAATTTAAATTTCTGTTCTCGGTCTGGGTGTTTGTGTTGTGTTTGGTATGTGTCCATGGTACCCACGACACAGGCTATTAATTACCTTACTGTGGGGCTATTAGCTAAACGTTACACCGTTTTATTTTATACAATTCGCTATACTAAAAGAAGACTTAGTTTTCAAGATCTTAGGTACTACATAGCAGCATGTAGAAAATGTAACGTAAAACTGTTCGACTTCAATTTATTCATAGTAATAGTAAAATTCATAGTCCCTGTCGATAGGTAGCAACGAAATTGAGATCCATATCAGCGATAAATACGTCAATCATTGCCTCAAGATGCCAGCCCTTCAGCTTAGTAAGCCTTATCACGTCACTACAAGGTTGCCGGAACCTCATTTATTATAGGGCTGACACACTGAAAGCTGTAGTTTAGTAGTAGTTAAGACATTGGTTCAAAACATCAGGTTTTTAGGTTCAAAAAACGCACAACGATAGCTAAAGGGATAGTCACGAACATCCAAACGATACTTATAATAATGGCATCAATAATAATAAAAAATGCATATAAACATGGTTGGCATGAACAATAATTTCATATTTTATAAATTTATTATTTAGGTATCTCCCCGCTTGTATCCAATCCATTCCAGCATATCTTATTCGCGACAAGGCCTAGTGGTCACGGCCTTGTCACGCCATATTGATAATCAATCGTAGGCTAATAAGGCTAAGTAGCCCTACAAAGTTGCCGGAACCGTTATCTATTTACATTTAGTTTAGAGCTGTCAAATAAAATTGTGATAGCTTTTGATAGGAATGAATGAGCACACACATACTGAATAGTAAGCACTATTCACATTTGTGGTGAAGCTTAATTCAAGTTACAAATTAAAATGTTTGGTAACGCGAAAATAAAATGAAATAATGCTATTAAATGCGAAATCGAAAATAGTAGAACCCAAATTCAAATTACGCAAAAATGTGTATTTTTGCACAATTTGAATTTGGCTTCCTTTACTGCTCAAATATTTTCAGCAATAGTCGGTTTGCACATTGCCGCTAAAAATATTTTCTTTCTTTAATTTGTGAAGCTCTACAGCCGTTAACCTTCTGGAATTGAAAGGTACGCGATACATCCTACTGCTGCCTCGCTTTGTCGTATTTATAAGTCACCGAATTCGGGAAATATCTAAATAAAATATAATAAAAAACTAATGTTTGAGCGTGAGATGGGTGAACTTCATGTGCATTCCTTTGCTGTCGAGGGCACAGTTTTCATTGATTAATAGCAGCCGAAATGCTTTGTCTGAGGTTTTGAGGCTTAAAACATCCGACAGTGGGTTGGATACTAATCCGTATCCCCACCACCTGCATTGAAACTTCGTGGCTTCTTGGTTGACAAAATAGGGTTGCAACCAAGCTATAAGAATAAACTATACAAGAATAAAATTGTCCACCAAACCGCACTTAGCCAGCGTGGTGGACTATGGCCAAAAAACCCTCTCACTTGTGAAAGGAGACCTATGCCCAGCAGTGGCACATAAAAAATGGTGAAAAAAAAAACAAAAATTAAAAACAACTTTTCGTTTCCACATCCCTATATCCCTACTTCCGTAGTTCGAGCGTAAGCCTTCTGGCCTGTGATAAGATACGCGATACATCTTATTGCGTCGCTTTCTCGTATTTATGAGTCGCCGAATTTGGGACGGAACGTGAGCTTCGGGTGTTATACCGGAACGGAAAAGTACTTGAAATTATATGACTCGGATAGGAATACCAAAACCTGTAACTGTAGCTAGTAATTGTGGATAAAAGTATACAAAGCACTTCTTTTTGTAGGCAACAGTATGTATCTCCAGCAATAGTAATTTTGCATACTACCATTTCTCAATAAAATGTTTTTCCTTGAATTGCGAAGTCCTACCTAGATGCGTAATTTTTCCGGGAACCACGGGACTTGTTACAGTTGCGTCGCTTTGTCGTTTAAGTCGCCGCATTAGAGACAAAATAAATAATGTAGTTTAAAAAACTAAAAAACACGATTTTGTGAAAATAAAAGAAAAAGCGTGAGTGGTTTTTAAGATACTATTGACATCATGCACCCCACGTTTTTTTACAGTAAAATACAATTTCTTCTTATTTTTTACTTTTTAGTTCGTATTTTCACAAAAGCGTGTTTTTTGGTTTTTTAATCTACACTATTTATTTTTAGTTTATTAGTTGAATTTTTTTTTCATATATTGCACTGTCATTGGCCCTTGACCCCTGTGCAAATTTTCAAGTTAATCAGACGCTTAGAACTACGTGAAAATGAAGTTAAAAGATTCCGTTACATACATACATACACACAGGTCAAGCTAATATAGGCGTGTTAATTAAGTCAATATGCAATGATTCGCAAAATAAACAAAAAAAAAACTTGAAATTACGTACTATCCCTACTTCTACTTCCGTAGTTTTGCCGTAAACTTTCTGGCCGCTGATATGATACGCGATACATCTTATTGCGTCGCTTTGTCGAATTTATGAGTCGCCGAATTCGGGATGAAACGTTAGGTTCGAGTGTTATAGCGGAACGGGAAAACGAAGCAAATGTGACAGTTAATGTGTCATATAAAATATGACTCGGGATACATAAAACTCAAGCGTGGTAGATAAAATTGTACATAATTGTATTTCGGCAGTTGTAGCTATACATCGCTATGCGCGCGCGAGTGATGGCTGGCGTAGAACGCAAGTCTTGTGATCTACGCAGCTAAGCCAAATAGGCACGGTCGGGTATGAGATAGGTGCCCGCTAGTGGCAAAATATCATACGCGATTCCTTGCTGCGGAGGACACATTAAGCCATCGATCCTGGTTGTTATCGATAGGTAACAGTAGTTAGACCTTGTTGGATGCCTTATCGGCGCTTTGAAAACTTCCGACAGCGGTTTGGCCACTAACCCGCATTGGAATAAGCTACAAACTTCCCCAATAATTAGGAGATACCCTTGCCCAGCAGTGGGACGAACAAAAGGTTGCAGCCACTGTAGATGTAAATGAAATGACTGAATTAAATGTCACAGAAAAATAAAATACTTTAACCTGATGTAAATTTCTTTTTATTCTTCGTCTTCTTTAGGTCTTGCTATTATTTATACTTTGTTTAATTTGTTTCGATAAACAAATATTAAAATATATAAATGTAATAAAAAATATTTAAAATAAAATATATAATAAATTTATAAATGTAAATCTAAAAGATATGAAAAGTTTAATTTTACAAGGTCCATGATATAGATATAGGAATGAATAGTAATATTCATGTCGTTTATTACCAGATAAATAATGATAAATAATAAAATAATAGACGATGAATACAAACAATTACTTAATAGACGTAATTTACAAAAGCAAATAAGTAGAAAACATAAGACGGAAACATGTTTACATTACCGTTTCAACAAGAGAACTAGCCTACAGTTTTAGCCTACTTTTACACTTTATCTTTGTGGACAAAATGATGTGATGCGAAGAAGCATTGAATTGAAATGAAAGGAAAGATCTAGAACGCATCTTTAAGAAATTCTAAATTTAAACCTTCTTACTAACACATACAAGCCAGTTTTTACTAATTATATTTATAATACTTAGTAGTATTATAAATTCGAAAGTAGCTCTGTCTGTCTGTTCCTTTTTTCCGTTTAAACTACTGAACCAATTTTAATGGAATTTGGAACACAGATAGAGTGGACCTTGGGAAAGGACATAGGATGGTTTTTATCCTACGGGAACCCATAAAAAGGGTCCACGTGGGTGAAGCCGCTGGCGGAAGGCTAGTAAGCATATAATATGTTACGCGCTTTCCGCCATCAGATAGTCATCAAGATATAACTTAAAAATTATTGTAGTGGTATTTACTTTGATGCAATTTTATTATTGTGCTAACCATGCCCATATACCTCTATAGATGACCTCGAGGAAGTTTTTTATAGGTTGTGGGCCGTAGCGTTACAACTCCGGGGCTGATGATCGCCTTATACATAATATATCAAATCAAAAATATTTATTTCATATTAGGTACCTAAACAAAATATTCGCTTAATGAATGTCATTTTTTCCCGGTCACCGCCTTTGGGTGATGCTGAACTGAGAGAAAAAAGGCGGCGGAAAAAAACTTCCAGCACTTAAAAAAGTACATAAATAATTGAGATAATAGTATGGCTATGGATCCATAATGGGCATACGTGACAGCTGATCGTATGATAGTAAATCTAACCGGCAATCATAGGTTCTCACATAATAGTTTTGCTTTACGGCAGAATTAGGCATGGCAAAATAAATGATATCGTACTTACAGCACAATTTCCATACCTTCTCAGACTAGAACTTGCTTAAATTTCATGCACATTCTCAAAAACTTAAAGAGAACTTAACTCTGCAAGGCTAAAATGTCCATTTGCTAATTTACTTTCCATGAATTTCTTTTGACTGAATATCTTAAGGATTTGGATTGTTTTTCTTAAATATGGACCCCTATAAACTATATACTGTGCTTTTTTACTAGATGTTCTACCCCTATTAATGTATTCATGTAAAGGTTAATATTATTCACAAGCGTCAGAAGCAATTACTTAAAAGGCACTTTATTCCACTTCCAAAAGAAATAAGTAGAGACCATAAGACGAAAATATATTTACATTACCGTGGTGACAAGCTAACCTGCCTACTTTTAAAAACTACTTTTTGACCTACTCTTTAAGGATAAAATGAAGCGAGGTGTTAATCCATTACATCGAAATATAAGGAAAGATCTAGAACACTTCTCTTACAATTTCTAACGTTAAATCTTGCTAGTTTATGTCACTCACACATCTTCACTAAAGCCCTATTAAATCTGTGTTACGTTCTCTTCGGCATGAAAGTATTTAATCTTACAACGATTGGATGACAAGAAACAAAGCGGAATGTTTTTTTAATGTTTAAAAAGAGAAGCTCTTTTTAAACATTAACAACGATCATGAATAACATTAAATGATAAGTGTTAACATTTTTTGTGATTATACACTAACATGAAGCGATTTGCATGGATCGTACTAAATCAAACTCAATTTTATTCTTATTTCCGTAAAGACAACGCATCTATATTTTACCCATTTTTGTTGACACCTGACAAGCTTTCAAGCAAAACTTTCCTGAGAAAAGTCAAAATTTGCGCGTCGTCATAAATAAAACAAGTGAGCAAAGTCTGTCAGATATCCGAGTAATGCGATGGCTACATTATCAGAACGTGTCAGATGGATTTCTGAAGGTTATCTTTAGGGCCAAGTTTTTATTTTTTTACTTAAAACATATTGAATGAAATCTTATAATTTAATTCTATACAACTAAAATATACTCCATGGAAATGAAAATAAAATCAGACATGTATCTTGTGAGCTTCAGCCAAAATTCCTAAAACTATACATTTTGAAAAACCTATTTTTGGGAATTTTGTGATACGTATGTTTCTTATAAGTGAAAAACAGGTTTTCACTGGAATGTTTATTTTTTTTAATAAAGGGACGTTCTTCTAATCTTAGTGTGATACATGGCGCTTGGGCACGCGAAGGGCACATTTACCTGGAGGAGGGTCAGAATGACAGTACTGTTACGACGGCGAATTTGAGTACCTGAAATACCTACGCTATACGCATTCGTCCGTAATTTCTATCATTTTGTAGATGTTTTCTGTTTTTTCAGACATTCTGTCTGTTTTATTAAGAATTGATAAGATTATTATAGTCATTGAAAATATAAAGTAACTGATTGAACCTTTAGACATTTCCTATAAATTATATTGAAAATTCGCAGTTTTCACTGTAAGCGTATAGAGCAGGTACACTCATTATGGTAGCATCTTGGTTTCTGGATAAAAGATAACATTTACTGTCATTACGTCATTATTTCTCTTTTGTCATTTTTATCAATTGCTGTTATGTAATCAAAGTTATGTTAGTCAGTTAAAGGGATGGTTCGTCTTGGCGAGGGCATTCCAGTTTATTTGTGCAAATATTCATTAACCCAACCGCTATGGCTTCTTTAGCTCTTCTTCTTATATTTTTTCATCATAAAAAGTTGATCTCCTGTTTATTTTTCGTAAAATAAAGGTCCAACCCTTGTTGTAAGATACCTATTATGGCGCTCTGACACGCGAAGGGCGCTGACGTTTATTCACTGCTTTAAGATACTTCATAAAGCTTACGATCCCGTAAGAGGAGACAGTTGAAGCCTTTTTGTTCAGAATACTCTATTGTTTGCATTTTTAACACGTTATAATTTGTATTCGATAATAGATTTATGGTTTATGGAGACTTTTACAAAACCCTACTAGACCTAATGTAACTAGACCTAATGTAATAACACTGATAAAGCATCTGCCTTACAATATACTTAGTTTCATTAATATTTTCAGATTATTCGGAATACCAAATAAAAATAAAGTTGCATAAACAAACGATTATATAGCGTTATATATATATATTTTTTTTTTCAATAAAAAGGAGAGAATAGATGTTTCACCTGATTTTTGTAATTTTTAACGACGCTATTGTCATTGGTCACCTCAAAGGTCTATCCTGTTTCTAAGAAAAAGTTATCTCTTGTTTATTTTTCGTAAAATTAAGGTTTAACCCTTGTATCATACAGATATATAGCGTTCTGACACGCGAAGGGCGCTGACGTTTATTCATTTCTATAGAATACTTCATAAAGTTTTGCGCTCCTGACAGAGGGATATTTGAAGCCTCTTTGTATACGTTATAATATTTAGAGATTAGCTTGCGTTTTTAACTCCACTTAATACCACATATGGCCTTATCTTATGGCCAACGAATAAACGATTTTAATTATAAAAAACCTGTTCAAAGCAAATATGTAGGTAAATACATTATCAAATATATGCTTTAAGAGTAAGTATTAACATTTAATTGTTTAAAATATTTTAAGGCAATTTTGTCATAAAAATATTTGCGCTATTGCTTCTCTGCAGAATTAATCTATAATAATCACAAACCTTTGTTTTTTGGCTATTATTTTAAAGAAAAGATATCTTCAACTAATTTTTCTTTAAATAAAGAACACTTGTTATGTGATACATGATACATGACAACTCGAAGGGCTCTGACGTTTATTCACTTCTATCGAATACTTTATAAAGCTTTGCGTATCCTGGTAGAGGGACTGTCAAAGCCTTTTGTCCACGGTATTGTCACAATATAGATATAAGTATACAGTAAAATAACTTCATACTATCGGCCGAATTGACACACGCACAAAGACAAATAAATGTCATTTACACGGCCGCTAAGTAATCTTAAGTAAGGTAATAGTACGCAGTGACACATTGCGCTATGGACTGAAAATCGAGTTTCGTAAATTCATCTTTTGGAACGAAGTTTCTTATCGCGCATTGCGAAAGGGGGCTAGACGAAAAAAATTAAGACGAAAAGTTGTAACGACACTTTTTGCTATAGTTGTAAGAAGTGCGGCTTACAACTATAGCAACCGCACTCGATATTGCTTTACTTTGTTGACTCCCATCTTTCTTATGACCGCACTTGATGTTGCTTAGTGGCCACTATTGGCCATACATCCTACTTTTGACCGCACTTGGCATTGCTTAACTTTGTTGACACCCAAACCTAAAACTAATGTAGAGAAAAGAAAAAAACATTATTTAGCGCAGAAATTTAAAAAAGCAAGAAATTAAAAAAATACAACTTCATTCCATCCGGGTGTCCCTTGAACGTGTCACCTCAGTTTTTTCTTAAATTTTCAAGTGCCGTTTTTTTACAATAGTCTTTTTTCACCATTGTTATTAGACTGATGAATTATTATTATACTATTACCAGACCATTATTTTTAGACTGATGAATAAAGGTGATGAAGCGATCACCGCCGCCTACGGGCAACTACAGGGGAGCCTTCTGAGCATTGCTGCCCGTGAAGGAGAGCTTTTTTATGAATATTATTTGAGACCATACCATATGGTATTCTGCAAGTTAGTCGCTTTCATTGATATAGGTGTTGGGTGTATATTGTATAAAAATAAGCAACCCATCATTTTGTAGGTACCAACCCTAGCACTACGCGCAGTCATTTGTTCAAATTTTAAAAATCGGGCTGAGTTACGCTTCTGTCTAGAAAGGCAGGCGCTTCTTGTATTGTGGTATTGTGTTTAGAGGCAAGCATGCATTTTAATACGACATAATGTAAATTTGTGGCTTCTCTGTTCATTTAAATGAGTTTATATTTTAAGACACAATATGAGTTTCGAATCCTATATCACTACGACAACGATTTATTTTTATAACAGAAACAAAATGTAAATACTCTGCAAATGGCTGTTAAAACCATCGATCGAATTTGTAAGCATAATTAAACCCTGATAAATCACAGGCAATCATAATATGTAGCTCCCGCTTGATTTCCAAAATTGACGAGACATATCTACTCGTACCTCCCGTGCTAATAAAAAGCGAAGTCATACCATACAACACGAAATTTAAAATACTTGGCCTTTTATTTTTACCAGCGTTATACATGGGTTTCTCAAATATTATTACTAAATAACACGAGTAAGGACCCCGAAACGGCTAAGCTTCAGAAAAAATTCAACGCTGCCTCCCGTTCAGCAAAGAAGCACATAGCGAAGGCGAAGTTAAGCAAACTTATTTAAAGATTACATAATATTATCCAACCCAAACTAACTAAACTAAACAAACGTTTGGTCCGATAACTTGCCGAATCATAAATCCGTCGTTCCGTCGTAACACTCTCTACTACGAAATTGATTAGCGGAAATCTGCTTATGCCGCTGTTTGTTCCTTCATAAATTAGGACCTTATGTCTCCCAGAAATTGGTCTGTAGGTAACGACGCAATTTGAATATATTGCCAATATTTCAATTTAATTGAAGGTCTTTACAGTTGAAGATGGTTATTTTTTTAAGTCCTTATAGAAAATAAAATAGAACTTTTTATTAAAGTAACATAATTTAAGAAACGATAAATTATTGGTCTGTGAGCAGTGGCTTAATTTGATTGTATGTCCGATATTTCAATTTAATTCGTATTTTACTTTTTTTTTTGCTTTAACTTTTATATTACTGGCTATTTAATGATATTATTATGATTTTGATAACGTTGTATTTGTTTAAAATAAATTAATATTACCTAAGGCATTACGGGAAATTCACTTTCCACATTGGTTTAATTTATGTTGTATAAGGAACAGTTTTTAATCATTACCGACATGAAATTGGTCTTTGTTTAGATATTATTCTAAAAAATTAGACAACTTGACATAATATATTATACTGATATGACTTGAATACAGAAAAAAATCAAATATTATATTTTTCTCTTTTAATCTTCCTTTAATTTTTTTTTGCAGTATTTTTGTACACAAAGTTGAGATTATGGCACTAAACAAATAGACCAAAAGCTAATAAATCGAATTGTTTCATGATCAAAGATAATAAGTGTATTATAGAATTTCGGGAATTTTGTTGTAATATTATTAACTAAATCATACTTGTATTAAATATAAGGTAGCTCTCTCTCTCTCTCTTTTTAAATATACGATAATTTATCCATTGACTGATCCACTTTATCCTCTTACCACATACTTTTCCGAGTATAGCAATATAATAAAACTTCCATCTTTTATTTTATCATCAACGATGAATCGGTAAAAGGCTGGAGGGATATAATATTTCAATTTCCTTCTCCCAAAACCGGACCCCAGTTACAACGGTGGCCAAAATGCAAAACGTACAAAATATCTTTCGACACATTCCTTCTATTCTACATTTTCCTATCAAATATAAGGTTTGGGTTGTATTCCAACATTACAAAGATCATTTTTTAAGGAGTAGCAGATGTGCGTAGTACCTGTAGTTTCGGGATTAAGAATAGAGCTACGGTATCTCCTGCTTGATCGTAAGTGGCGACTTAAAGAGCGCTTCCTGGGTTTTTACCTTATTTTACAAATAAATGAATTATTTGATTGATTGATTGATAAAGTATGTTCAGAAAGATCGACCGGATTTCATGAATTATATTATTATTACGGCTGTGAAGTGATCCTATGGGGTTGCGGTGGAAAATTGTTGACGACCAGACTTAGGTACATATATATATATATATATATACACACATATATATATATGATATTGCCATCAGTCCTATGGAGGAACAGTGCAGCTGCTTATGACCTCCGGTACGAATTAAGCTTGCTTTAGGCTGTATGTAGATAGATATCCATTAATTTTTTTTTAAATAAACTCATACGGAAGGTCGATTCACAACAGTACTATTGTGTGGTTTTTGATTCATATATTGAAGGGTTATTTTATAATGAATGTGACCATTACAGAAGTAAGTCAGCATTAAATTAAAAAAGGTTAACTATGTAAGCATTAGAAAATATATTCCATAAACAGATCGATTGATAAATAAACACAAAGTTATCCCTGATGCATCACTAGGAAGAACTGCATTTTCTTAACAGTTTTATCTCATCTTTATCTCTTCCGATCGGGCTATAGAGTATTCTCAGAGAAAACCGACATAGCACGATATTCAAACCGTTCCGTCCGTCCTCTAATATCGGCCCAGGTGCGGTAATATCTCTTGGGAAATGAATTTTTTACGCCAACAGTTTTATGCTGCTCTGGGTTCCTTTGTCTATGACTTCATGTGGGATATTATGACGTTTACTATTACGTGTACTACTGTGGTACCGTGTGTTTTTGTAGACTTGTGTGAATTTAAATTGTGAGTGGTTTTTTGAGTTGCTGATTTCTTTTACATGTTACAGTTTTTTTTATTATCTTATTGATGAAGTTGACATTAACGAATTTCAATTTCTTTATTAAAAGTATGAGGTATTTTGTATCATTCGGTGCAGGCTTCATATTAAAAAAATACTGCCTATTCTCTGCTTAACTGTTCTCATATAGAAAATTTATTATTTATTATTATTGAATAATCTAAAGCCATACTGGCCAGTGATGGGTGGACTTCTAATTTAGAAGTTAGAGGTTTACGATGCTTCTAAACGTCCCATAGTAAAAGGAAATTATTTGAAATGAAATGAAATGAAAATATTTTATTTGCACAAACATGGGTGAAAAAAATAGGTTAAAAAAATATTTAGAACTCCATATTTACCCCTTAGGATGTACAAGTTTTATTATCTATACTATTATTATAAAGAGGAAAGATTTGTATGTTTGTAATGAATAAACTCAAAAACTGTTCCGATTACAAAAATTCTTTCATCATCATTTACCCTGAGTAACATAGGCTACTTTTTACCGCGGGAAAATGCTTCATTCCTACGTGAAAACAGGTAATAGGGTCAACGCGGTTGAAGCAACTGGCTAAACACCTATGATTTTAATATAGCAATGAAGCCTGGAATAGCACATAGGCTATTTTTTATCCTACGGGAACCCATTAAACGGGTCCACGCGGGTGAAGCCGCTGGCGGAAGGCTAGTATTGTTATGAAATAATTATTTAAATATTTTAATAATAACAAACATAATTTAAACTTAAATTCATAAAATTACTATTACAGAAGGGCATAACAAACATTAAAGTAGTTCTAAATTTTAGTTTTTTCTGTTATAAGTATTTTACAGTTTTTTTGTTTTTAGTATCTGCCTTGAGACCACAAGAGCGACGAATTAGCGTCGAGGACTTACACCACGTCACCGACAGAGGTGTACCGGATCTGAGACAGTGAAACCAGATAGGCATAAACCACACACGTGATCTCGTGCTTCTGTAATTAAAAAATGCATACAGATACGGTGGCTTGCTTTTATTGAAACCCCACTTGACAAAATCGTCAGGCCTTACTCCCTATAAATAAGTACCTGTTTCAATTATACAGAATATTATTGTATTCTATAACAAGGCCTCAAATGGATAATTTACTAGCGGAGCTCGCGTCTACATTATTTAAATTTAACGATTCAATTACAGACCCGCTTCCAGAAATAAGATATTAACATTATATTTCAGTATTTAATACTCCAATTTATCCCTCATAAAACGTATCATTTCCCTTGTAAAAAGCTTTTAGAAATCGTTCACGAATCACTTAGATCACTTCTGACGATTCAGCAATCATAAATTTGGCGCTCATTTTCAAATCTACTGTATTTCAAGTCGCTCAAATAAAGGTAGCTACGCACTCATGAGTTATTCATGAATCGAAGCGAGTGAAACGTACATCCTCCTTCTATGGCAGTGGTTTTCAAATGTGTCTAAGAGGACGTGGTTTGGAGTTAAAGGATAATATTAAAAGTTGAAGTGTAAACAAAGGAACTCAAATAATGAAATGAAGTAAAAATGGTATTCTTTTTTCAGAATTTTAAAATAAAAAAAAATTAGGTGATAATTTGCACTAATGCACTTTGCGTCAGAAGATTCATTGCTGCAATGAGGAACGTTTCAGGAATTTCATTGCTCCTACATTTTGACCGAAACCTGTGCCCTGAAGTATACTAAAAAGGGGTTTGAAAATAAATTAAATTGATCAGTCTGATGTTGAGATTTTAATTAATTTATTATTTGAATGGAGTAGCAGACAAGCATGAAGGCCACGTGGTGTTAAGTGGTCGCTGCAGCCCATGTACATCTAAATACAACCTCAAGCAAGCATAGTTAAGTCTTGTCTGAGGTCGTATGCAGTTGCGCTGCTACTCCAGAGGCTGGTGTCGCCGGCAACTGCACCTTTCTACCGAAACACAATAGAATTGGTTCACGACAGAAGTGGGTGCAGCGGTGGTACTTCCCCGGGCGAACCATAATAGTTCTACCACCTACAAAATTACTTTATAATGTCGTTAATACGTAGTAATTAAGTACTTTAAAAGAAATCCACGAGAGCTATTGTCGGCAAACAGTTTGGCAGAGGTCGCTTTATGTAAAATTGTACTTAATTTAAAATAATAAACTTACAAAAATTGCCCTAGTAATGCAACCGCTAATGTAAGCAAAAACTAGTCGTCGTTTAGTTAAATAATTTCTAGATAAAGCTATAAAATAACACATTTATCGGAAAACCCATTAAAAATTTAAAGCCTTTTAGATGTCACTAATCCGTACTTACTTTGAGAGCCGCTGCTTCCTGGAAAAGCACTCGTGGTTTTGTCTATATTTACAAAATGAAACGCTAGGTTAAACATAAGAACATTATTTATTATTAACGTGTGTTTCGAATGTATTTGTCTTGCGTTTTGTTCCAGTAAAACACAGGTGTTGTTTTTGTGACGAACACACTTGCTTTAAGTAAGTTGTTTTGATTTCTGTAAATATTTTTGTTTTGGAAAGAAATCTTTTTCACAGTTTTATAAGTAGTACAATAAAATGTTTACTATTTCCAATATAACAATGTTATCTTCAATATTATGACAAAGTCTGTTTTATTAAATACAACAGTTTTGGTTTTTAGCTACGAACTAAAGACGTTGGTTGTAAATATGTGACTATGACCTTAAAAATAATTAATTAAAAATAAATAATAATTATTTTTTAAACATTAGCGGTTTAACCATTGCTTTTTATATGCGCTTTTTAGACACAAGGACGTCCAAGCGTTGCTAGGATAAAAACAATTGATTTTCTTGATTAAATTTTAAGCGAACACTCATTGGCTTAGTGTTACTTAACTACGCCATCTGAAATAACTCCCAATTTCAAAAAACATTGTCACAAAATATAAAAAAACGCAACAACAGCTTGCTTGAGGGTTGAACCCGGGTTTCAAGCTCCGTGGTTTACCTACGTAACCATTCGATCAAGGGAGCTATAATTCCATTGACGAATTTTTATATAGGTAGCTCTTTCAAATCGACATAGTCTTTATTTGAACGGCGGATTAATATTGTTGCGTAGAAGAATAAATGTCAATAAGAGTCATATTTCTCAGTTTATATTTAAGTTAATGATCGCTGAAAATTTGAATAAAATGACTTATTCTAAAAATTAAACCTAGCTGGATCAATCCATCACTTCCGAAACCCTGGGCACTAAATTTCATGAAAATAGTTGGAGCCGTTTCCGAGATACAAATTATATATATTTACAAGAAACTATGTATACCTATGTATTTACAAGAATTGCTCGTTTAAAGGTATTAGATAACCATAGATTCAGCGCTCTTCCCTTACGGGTGTATCATTTGTTTATTAAAATACAATATTATGATTTTGGCTACCAATCAAAACGTATTAGGGTCAATTACTACTGAAAAGGCAGCAGCGCGCAGCGGCTTTTGTAGGCAAAATATTAGGTACAAATCACTTTGAATCTTTTCTGTGTGATTACATAGTACCTACATAGTTATTTGAATACAAAGGAGAGGCAGCGCGGCGCCGCTAGGCTTCACGAACCTTCTAGCGACTAGTCAAAAGCGATTGCCCCTTGCGGCTCCGTGGTCAGTCACTGCTCTTACGGCCGCTGCGCGTCGCTGCTCTTTCAGTGGGAATTGACCCTTAACAGGGATGGTCGAGCGGTAGTACCCGTGTGTCCGATATGGATACTTTTAAAGCCCCGGCGAAGAAAAAGAAAAGTGAAAGAAGCGAGAGAAAATATTGTGATATTTAATTAATTACGATGTTTTTCATCACCGTGCATGCTTGATTGGTATTTATAATTTTTCGAAAGCATGATGTCCACCCATCCGTTCTTTGCCGGCTTAGTGGACTATGACCTAAATCCCTCTTAATTCCGAGACATACCTAAACGTGCCCAGCAGTGGGACATAAAAACGTTGAAAAATTAACTACTTATTTTGGACTGAACAATATTTCCTTGAGTTAATTAACAGTACCATCATAAATTGAAATTCGGATAATTTTGCCTTAAGAACGAACTTAAAGATACTTAATTTTGAACCAAAACTATGTTTTAAGTATAATAAGAAAGTATTTACAAATTTTCCTTAATGAGGCCTACATTATAAGTTTCACTTTAGTTCTAATGATTCCACTTTGTACCATAAATTAATTATTATATTACAACAGAATTGAACAATTGATAAGATCAACAGTTAATAATTCATGAGTTTAATCCGAATAATGTTAGGATAAAAATAAAGAATTCCTGCAAAAGTTTCTACAAACATTCCACTTGATTAAGGCAAAAATAACTTCGAGTCTGAACTTACAATGGCACATTTATCCAGCGACGTTATCCGACGAGATTTCTTCGTTGATCTCCGTATATTTTATCTATTCTGCCCCTCACTTCATAAACAAACCTATTTTTATTAGAGTTCAGACAGAATCCGTGGGGAGTAGCGTCATTAATTCAGCTGCCAAGCTTAAAAAATCCTTAAAGCCAAAGCTCGCTCCCGATCTACCGCCTTCATATATTATTCAGTGTGCGTCCAAGAGCGTAAATGAAAAAGTTCTCGTATTCAATGACTATTGGAACACCACAAAAATACCCGTAAACCCGCAGAAGTTTTCGAATCGGGACCAAAATTACAAGTTTGACAAGTTTCCTTCGAGCTGCTAAGTATTCGGTAGGCGTTCACTTAAACGCAGTCTGGTTACGAAATATGTTGATTAGTTACAAGACGTAATATGCTATGGCAGCCGTAATTTGTGACAGCTATGGAATAAGGTGTTTCTGAGAGACTTTACTATTTTGAATATAATGGAATATATCCATTACTGTCTTCCCCCGCATGTTTTCCCATAAGTACGAAATATTTTCCCCGGAAAAAAAGACTATGTCAGTCGCCAACCTCTAAAGTATCTCATAGCACCGCTGTATAGTAGAACTACAAACAAAACAAAACACACTGTCATAATTGTAATATTAGTATTAATATGAATTATCGTTCCGTGTTGCTCATCTTATATTTAAACTATTGTTATTTCCAAGAGTAACTTAGCAACATAATGAGGCTGTAACCTAATCTAGCAGCTCCACAATAAGCCCCTTTGTTGTTAATCTACATGAACTATATTTGATGAAAATTATGCTGTAAATAAGCCTGAGAATCCTAATAAGGCGCTATGAATAAACTGTTTACATAATGAGTATATGAGTCACAGATAACAATATCTTGGATGAACGCATGGCTTGGCGGCTAATACAAGTAATTTGAAGGTAAGTAATTTCGGGCACGATCATCAAGCTGGCTGCATCGCAAAGTTCATTCATGTACCTCAGTACTTAAGTCGTCGGTCTTGGTATATGCTTAAAAATATTCGACAATCGAATAAATATTTACACGTATCTCAAAGCATTAAAATAGCGTTTGCATAAACGAGTATGTCGTTCGGCTGATTGTTAGAGTTCCCACCCTAAGCCACCCATAGCCACTTTCATTAAAACGTTCATTGGCTAGCTGCTCACGTGTAATGCAACCGATATACGAAGCTTACCTAGCAAAACAGGCACAGTCAAGTGTCAGATGGGTGAACGTCAGAGGCAAATTTCAAGCTCGTTGCCGTGACTTCCAAATTAAACCGTCGGTCCCGGTTGCTATCGATATATAGAAATCGTAAAACCTTTTCGCAGACCTTATGGTTGATTTATAAACATTGCAACGTGGGTTGGCTTTAGTGGCCACATCTGCTAAACTCGCATTGGAGCAGCTTCCCAAATAGTGGAAAGAGACCCATGTCCAATACTGGGACGTAAAAAGGGCTGCAGCCAACTACAACGTTAAAACTTTCCACATCATTGCAATTGCGAGGATTTGTCCGTTGCGATTCGGTACAAATCACCGCTCGCCATTTGGGCTATTAAATAAACGAGCACGTCGTTCGGCTGATTGTCGCCGGTCTGCCTTTGGGCATCTATAGGCACTTTGATTGAATCACTAGAAGAATCTATCGCATTTTTATTTGTGAGGATTACTTGGATCTTGCTTACTTATCACTTATTTTAATTATGACCAATCGCTTTACGTATCCTCGGAATCACGGAAATCACCAGTACTACACACAGCCGCGCTAGTGGCCATAATATGCGTGTATCAGTCTCAGGGCCTCGTTTACCATCTTCAAGTGAAGTGTTGATTAGTTACGTCCCAAGTAAAGTTAATTGACAAGTAAAAGCTATGAGTACGGGCCAGTTTATCATATGATTAGTGCTACTCGAACATCGTGAAATTGAAATTAAAGTTACGGGTGACTTTAACTGAAAATTAGCATACTTGTCACTTAACTGGAAGGTGGTGAAAGAAGCCCTTACTAACTTATCCGGTCAGGGTACTTGCTTACTGCAGGCAACATTTGATATTTCAGACCCATGCACGCTTCCTTAAAAAGCTACGCAACTGCTATTAGAATACCTACAAACTCCCTAGAACACCATTAAACTATAAAGTTCAAAGTGCGAGGATTTGTCCGTTGCAATTTGGTACAAATCACCGCTCGCCATTTGGGCTATTAGATAAACGAGCACGTCGTTCGGCCGATTGTCGCCAGTCCTGGCCTGTGGGCATTCACAGGCACTCGATTGAATTACTAGAAGAATTGATATGTTCGTA
This sequence comes from Pyrgus malvae, assembly GCA_911387765.1. Classification (NCBI taxonomy): domain Eukaryota; kingdom Metazoa; phylum Arthropoda; class Insecta; order Lepidoptera; family Hesperiidae; genus Pyrgus; species Pyrgus malvae. The sequence goes on from OU426958.1 coordinate 18,252,133, forward strand.
AATTAATCACTTAGATGGACGGGATTATGAGATTCGTGAAATAAGACTATATACGTATTGCGAGGCTCTTCGTTAAGAATTTATAAGCCTTTCCTGTCTCTATAGTCTCAAAACTTAAAACCTGGCTTAGGCTTAAAACGTTTTATTTTTATGTACCGTCACTAGTTAAAAGTGCAACTTGGGTAGTCGCAGGTTCTTAATATTGAAGAGAAGCTTTCTTACAGTTTTCCTGGAATAATGACTCTAATGTAGTCATAGTCCACTGGAAAATTAAATGCCTCTGCCTTATGTGTTCTACATTATGATGTCCACTAGCTCGGACTTGGATAGTTAAAATCCTTTTCAATTAAGAACAGCTTCTTACCCAGCAATAGAATAGCAAAAAGTTTGTTGATTGTTAACGACTAAGCCCAGGAATGTAGACATGAAGGCAACTAACAGCCATGTAGATCAAAATACTAACTGCAAGCACACAATATTGAATGTCCCCATCCTGTACATGATTATATTTGCTTTGTCTCAAGGAAAGTAGTAAAAATCTTTGAATATAAATTTTTAATCTATTCTAAAAACAGGTCATGTTAAAATATTTTAAATTTTGCTAAGAGCATTCAAAAACCTAACCACAGTTCTGGATGAAACGGGAGATATAAAATAACTGACGCAAAGAGGACGACTGACGGGCAAAGTCGCTGGTAAAATTAAATCAAACTCCTCGTTTGGAAATTCATTTTGTCGCTTTACTTGGCTACAATTTCATGACACGCCTTCTAGTAACACAATAGGTACATTTTACTGAACTAAGAGTAACTCGTACTTTGTTAGAAAAAATAGAGATCAAAAAATTAATATTATTAAGTGCTTCTATCACGCATCATCCAATCCAATCACGCATGGCCCGGCGGCTAGCGTAGAATCTACGCGCATCAGCGATCTACGCAGCTAATCTAAACGGGCGCGATCAGGTGTGAGATGGGTGACCGCTAGTGGCAAAAATTTCATGCGCGTTTCCGTGCTTCGGAGGGCACGTTAAGCCGTCGGTCCCGGTTGTTGTCGATAGATAACAGTCGTTAAACCTTGTCGGAGGCCTTATGGGCGGTTTGAAAAGATCCGACAGCGGGTTGGCCACTAACCCGCATCTCCACCAACCCGCATTGGAGCAGCGTTGTGGAGTAAGCTCCAGGCTTCCCCAATAAGTGGGAGAGACCCATGCCCAGCAGTGGGACGCAAAAAGGGTTGCAGCCAAGTGCTTCTATCAAATATGGCAAGGAGTAAGGAAAGAGCAGTAGAATATGTCAAATCAAAGGTTTTACCTGCGTTATACGTTATACAGCAAATGTCGTACAGTATAGTGTAGTGATTACTTCAAATAAACTATCGAAAAACTAATAAATTTTCTAAAGTAAAATATTACTCATAGGACACCTATAATTCGTTTAGAGATTTAGCGATCACGGTGAAATTAATAAACTCACATACGTTGAATGGTACACCGCTTACAACTAAACTTACAATTACGATTGCATAATTAACATTAAATTATAAGAGATAGTACAATTATAAAAATTAAATTATTTTCACAGTTCACATACGGGGAAAAAAATAAGTATGACAAAATGTACAAATGTCAAATTGTATTTGTCAATATGAGAATAATTAAAAAGAGTAAAAATCATATTATAAAATCATTATTAAATTAATCATCATTTATACACCACGCATTCATTTCACACTAACGCAAGCATACTAAAGAACACATTTCATTTTAAGCATGTGGCTGCAATCTTTTTTGCGTCCCACTGGGCACGGGTGTCTCCCCATTATTGGGGAGAACTGAAACATACTTCACCACGCTGCTTCAATGCGGTTTGTGCATTGTAATTTATATTTAAGCATGTACCCATGAACTGCCGCAAAAATCGACCTCAATATCGATATCGTCCTCTAGTAAAGTCCCGGTGGTATAACTTTAAAAAAACTCGACGTATTGATATGTGTCGTAAAATAAGAGGAAAATGTGTCGATAGTTGTTTTTCGCATGGAATGATGTGAAAAATTTATGACAGTTCCGATGAAATATTTACAAACGACAGATTTATTGCCAGCTCCATTCTGTTAATCTTATTTTATGTCCGCTGCATGTTTTTATGGGCTGGAGTATAATACGATCAACGATGTTGGACAAACAGTGTGGACATTCCAGGATCCGAGTCATTAATATTTATTGATAAATTTTTGGTTCCTGAAATAGACATGTCTTTACTGTTGAACGATCTCTGATTAGACCGTTATTTTCTACTGAGCCTGAATGAAACAGTGATATCTGTTTTGTACTCATATTAAGCAATAAGTTACAGCCTAAGATTGAGCAGGTTGTAAAGTACAAAAAGAGAAAACTGTCAACTTTTTCACTACTATATACCCTGCTGTAGGCCAACTTACACCAGCGCAGTAAACGGTGACCTAAATCCTTAGTTTTATGCGAGTAGATAAAATACTCGAAGTCACTACGAACATTTTGGGCTGTTTTTATTTAGGTATCGCATTTATCATTCACCAGAACGGCTCAATTTTCCCCACAAAGCTCTCACTACCGTTACTTCAAAGGTTTATATGTAGTAAAACATAGGAGAATCTAACCCTACAAACTATAAAAAGAAGGAGCTGAAATAAAATATACAGGGGACGTAAACCCAGCGAAATTAAGTGGTGGTAAATTTTCATTCCGGGCACGGACCAATGAATACATTGAGAGCGGTCGATTGGAAATTTTCTTAGATTCAAACTGCTTGTGCAAGAAATAGTTCTACGGAAGCAATGTTTGCGTTGCCGGTGATTTAATCCGGAGAATTATGCTATCTACGTTCGTGTCGAGTGGATGTTTAAATAAAATTGATAGAATGAACATTATATTTCGAAATTTCTATTGCTCTCATTGACTCCTTATTTGGTCCGTTGGTTTGGTTAGTTGGTTGGTTGTTTAGTCTGTGGTGAACTCCTTATTGGTATTTGGTTGTATTAATATTTTTATTATTTATTTATTTATTTAACAATTTATGTACACAACAACATATTAAAATAATGTACATTAGAAGAAAGATGGTACAAAGGTACTGCTTATTCCTAATAGAAATTTCTTCCAGCAGACCTGTGACTGGATATCTGGATCTGAATGGTTCAGTGTGTGTACGCAAAGATAATATAAAATATACATACTGTTACGCGCTATGGGTAAGGAAAATGCCGTTTGAAACGTAGAAGGCGTTTATTGTCAGCTTCCACAAAAATCCACTTACAGAGTCCGAATCACAATGCACAATCACTATAGTCCAATATCTTCGCTTGAGTCGTCGAAATAATTCTTCCTTGTCGCTTGGTAGAGATCGCTTCGGTTTCACTTCCGAAATTAAACTGCCCAGTCGCGGCTCGGCGCGTGCCTTATATACGGCTACCCATGGTTGTCTAGAAATTTCCCGAACCACCAAATACAATAGGCCCGTCCCGAACCTTCCTTTATGTTATTACGCACCTACGTATAGCTTATGTAGTCATTAACAATAGCCGCGACCCGCGATGTAAACAACCTATACATGTACGCTATATATAGGTACGTACTCACCGCGGATTTGTTTACTCGTAGAAATCGATGTTTTTCTTATGACTGATTTTTCGAGAACTTTCTTCACTGTTCGATAGTAGACCTAATACCTGTTTATGCGTTTTTGGGGTTCTGCTGTACGACGCTTTGTTTTCGAGATATAGGTACTCAAAGTCGTAACATTACCCCCTCCTTAGTCATGCTCGTCCCGAGCATGATTCTTTCCGTAGTATTTTACTAGTCGGTCTACATGTACTACTTTTAGCTTGCCACGGGGACCCTTCTTAATCCGGTACGTGATGTCGTTAATCTTTGTGACAATAGTGTAAGGGCCTTCCCAGCGAGGTTGTAATTTCGGAGACTTCCCCTTCTTCCTCTGCGGATTGTGAAACCACACTAGAGCTCCTTCTTCAAATCCCTTGGAATTGGCTTTCCTGTCATATCGGGTTTTCATGCTTGTGCTGGTTTTCAAGCTGTTCTCCCGAACCATCTTGTGTACCTCATTTAGCTGGTATTGAAGATCACTTACGTACTCCGTCACAATCTTGGGACCATCCGGTGGAGTTCCAGTTATAGCGTCTATCGGAAGCCTGATTTCTCTGCCGAAGTTCACCTTTGCTGGAGTAAATCCTGTACTGTCGTGGAGTGCCGAACGATACGACATAAGGAACAGAGGTATGTATTGGTCCCAATCTTTTTGATGTTCATCCACTACCTTAGCCAAGTGATTTTCCAACGTTTGGTTGAATCTCTCGACCATACCGTCTGACTGTGGATGAGCAGGAGTCGTGCGCGTCTTATGTATGCCCAGCAAACTACACATTTCTTGGAAAAGCCCCGACTCGAAATTACGTCCTTGGTCCGAATGGATTTCCATAGGTACACCATATCGGCAGACTACTTCTTGCACGAGCTTTTTAGCCACGGTGTGTGCTTCTTGATTGGGAGTGGCAAATACTTCAGGCCACTTGGTGAAATAGTCCTGCACAACTACGATGTATTGGTTTCCATCTTCGGTTACTGGAAATGGTCCAGCTACATCAATAGCTATACGCTCCCAAGGTGCTCCAACGTTATACAACTTTAATTTGCCTTTACTTCTTGTTTGGGGACCTCTGACTGAAGCGCAAGCTGTACATTTTCGGCACCAGTCTTCCATATCTTCGCGACAATGTACCCAATAGAATCTTCTTCGCAATTTTACTAGTGTTTTCTTGACGCCAAGGTGCCCACCAGAAGTTCCATCGTGAATGTGCCTTAGGACAGAAGACACCATACTTCTTGGTACTACGATCTGCAGGGTTACCTTCTTTCCGGTGTTAGACTCCCATCTTCTATGTAAGACATCATTATCCAAGACTAAGCTGTCCCATTGAGCCCAATAGCTTTTAGTGACTGGACTACATGCTGACACATCACTCCAGCTGGGTTTGTTCTCACTTCGTTTCCAGTCCAGTACTAACCGTAGATCATCATCTTCTTCTTGAGCCTTCTTCATGTTTTCGTTAGTCCATTCATCGTCGTAACCTTGCGTCCTTATTAATTTCACATGTCCGGTGGTTTCTTGTTTCTGACAGTCGACGCTGTTTTGCCCTTTTCCACTTAAGGATACTCCATGTGCAGTTTCCGTTAGAACTGCAGCTTCTCGCGTCACTGGACGTACATACTGGTTCCTCGTAGGCCAATCCCTGCTGTAACTGCGAGTGTCCTTCCTGCAATCCTTGCCTCCACATCGTTTCCCGGTGTCGCCATTTCTGCACCTCCAACATTTTTTCCCCTCAGTCTCGCGCCAGGCCCCAACTGCCTGCTTTCGGTAACGCTCTTCTTTCTCGCGGTCCTTTGACGCCGTAGCCACAGGTTTGGCGGCACCGAACACCTTATCTGCTGAGACAGGTTTGCGTACCTTCTTTTCAGCATGTGTCCCGTAGTAAGAAACCCATCTTCCCTTCGCAAGTTTCTTAGGACATTCCAAACGAATATGCCCCTTTTCCCCGCATTCGTAGCAAGTGGGGACAAAACGTGGCCTCTTCGGTTCCGTTACCACTTCTCTTACTTTGTGGTACCTTGCATCTTTTCTCACGGCTTCGACTTCCAGGGCATGTGCCAAAGCATTCTTTAGAGACTGATGATGGCCCAGACGCACAGCAGCCCTGACCTCCAAATCTCGTATCCCGTCGACAAATGCCTGCAGTAAGTACACTTCGATATTCCCTGGTGTCGAAGAGTAAGCACGCCTTACAAGCCTTTCAACCTCCGTTGCCCACTGCTGGAGGTTCTCGTTGGGCTTCTGGGTCCTCTCTCGAAGCTGGGCTCGGTACACATACTCTAAATGTTTCTCGCCATAGCGAGTTTCTAGCGCTTCCATTAGAGCTTCCAGTGTCCGGCCTTCCTTTGGTAGGTTATCTATAGTCATCAAGGCGTCTCCTCTTAAGGCCAGAGTTAGAGCAGTAAAAGAGTAATCATCCCCCCAGGCATTTGCTTTTGCGAGCGTCTCGAACTGGTATCGGAACGCCGACCAGGAAGAGCTTCCATCAAAATGTGGAAGGTGGAGCCTCGCCGATGATGACGACGGAACAACTACGGGCTCGCGAGTCTTTAGTTTCACAACCTCATTGCTTAGTTGTTGTAAGCGGTTTTCATGCCCTTCGACTCGCTCCTCCAAATGGTCCGTCCTCAGCGTAATTTCCTTTACTTCCTGCTGCACCTCTTTGAGCTTTTCCCCAAGTCCAGTCAGCCCACTGTTGATTTTGTCGATCACTGTCTCGCGGCTGGCCTGGATCTGCTCCTGGATTTCGCGGCGGCTAGCTTCCTGTTCGCGGCGGCTAGCTTCTAGTCGAGCCTCTAGATCGACCTGCATCCCCTGTATGGCAGACAGTAGCGCTGCCATATCCATTGTCGGAGCCGGTGCTGCGGTTGCCCCTGACGACGACCCCGGCGCAGCGGTCTCGTCCTCCCCTTCAGTCGCAAGTTGTCGCGCAGCATCCATACCGACCTGTCTCCTGGTCCTCGGAGTGCGCCCCTCTTCGTCTCGTTGTACTAACGGCATTCCGCTTCTGACACCAATTGTTACGCGCTATGGGTAAGGAAAATGCCGTTTGAAACGTAGAAGGCGTTTATTGTCAGCTTCCACAAAAATCCACTTACAGAGTCCGAATCACAATGCACAATCACTATAGTCCAATATCTTCGCTTGAGTCGTCGAAATAATTCTTCCTTGTCGCTTGGTAGAGATCGCTTCGGTTTCACTTCCGAAATTAAACTGCCCAGTCGCGGCTCGGCGCGTGCCTTATATACGGCTACCCATGGTTGTCTAGAAATTTCCCGAACCACCAAATACAATAGGCCCGTCCCGAACCTTCCTTTATGTTATTACGCACCTATGTATAGCTTATGTAGTCATTAACAATAGCCGCGACCCGCGATGTAAACAACCTATACATGTACGCTATATATAGGTACGTACTCACCGCGGATTTGTTTACTCGTAGAAATCGATGTTTTTCTTATGACTGATTTTTCGAGAACTTTCTTCACTGTTCGATAGTAGACCTAATACCTGTTTATGCGTTTTTGGGGTTCTGCTGTACGACGCTTTGTTTTCGAGATATAGGTACTCAAAGTCGTAACAATACATATCAGACACATATATAATATATATATAGACAATAAATATATATATATATATATATATATATATATATATTGTCCTCCCTACGGCAAAAGTTGATCAGGCCGAAATATGCATTAATTGTTGATCCACCTTTAGCGGCTTTTAGCTTAGATAATTTTGATGATATCGTGTCAAACTTCGAATATAACAATTCTCCTCATTGCGACCCAGTGCCTAGCTACGCTGTAAACACTCTAGCTCGTCACCAAATCACACGGCAATTATTGATCTTGTAACCGCCATTTATTTTAAATTTTGTGTGACTTTGTTGATCAATATAAACGTTGGGAGATCAACAAATACCGCGGAAATGTACACCGATACTGCGGAGCGGCAACATCGCAAACGAAACAAAAGATAGACGCTAGATGCATGCTAGATGAGATAGACGCTAGATCGCCGGTTCAGTCATTTTTATATATCGCCCCTTTATGGGTAAAGCCGATTATTAAACGAAAACAGAACTTGTCGCAATGATGATTTAAAAGTTTGACAAAAAAAATATGTAACTAAATTACATTACCTAATCTTACCCGCAAACATCTAATTATAATGAAAAAATTAATAAAGTATGATTGTAAATCATAAAAATAGATGTACTTCATTGATAATGTTTGAAAAAATGCCAAACACTATCTTCAGGGAGATCATTTAGATGATTTTTACCGACTTCCAAAAGGAGAAGGTAATGTATTCGGCTGTAAGTATTTTTTTATATAAGTTCACCGATTACTCCGCCATTTGTGGACCGATTTTTTTTTTGTTCGTATGCTTATACTTCCGAGGTGGTTCCATTGTCACCAAATCAGGATTTGATGATGGGATCCCAGAGAAATCGAGGGGAACTCTCAAATTTTATAGGCACACACATTGATTTTCTTATACTTTCTGAAGCATAAGAGATGTGTGCATAGTAATCATCATCTCATGTTGCTGAGCTGATGATGGAGGGTACTGCGATGGTGAGGAGTTGAGAGCAAATTCTTTCAATAACTGGGTTTTTGTTCGAAATCTTACGTTCCTGAGGTAGTCCAACTGTCACCAAGTCAAGTCTGATGATGGGATCCCAGAGAAATCGAAGGGGACATACAAATTTTATAGCACAACAATTGATTTTCATATTTTTACTAAAGCAAAACAGGTATTTGTGTATAAATATCATCATATCACGTTGCTGAGCTGATGATGGGAGGTACTACAATGGTTAGGAGTTTAGAGAAAATTCTTTCAATAAATGTTTTTTTGTTCAAAAACTTACGCTCCCGAGGTGGTCCAACTGTCACCAAGTCACAGTCTGATGATGGAATCCCAGAGAAAATCGAGGGGAACATTTAAATTTCATAGCACATCAATTGATTTTTATATTCTTACTAAAGCAAAACAGACATTTGTGTTTAATCATCATCATGTGATGTTGCTGAGCTGATGATGGAAGGTACTACGACGGTTAGGAGTTGAGAGCAAATTCTTTCAATAAATGGATTTTTGTTCGAAATCTTACATTCCTGAGGTGTTCATACTGTCACTATGTCAAAATCTGATGATATGATACTAGGGAAATCGAGGGAAACAATAAAACTTAATAGGCACACACATTCTTTTGGTCATATTCTTTAACATAATACAAATATTTATGTCCGGTAATTATCACCTGATGTTGCTAAGCTGATGATTGTAGGAACAACTCCTCAACGGAGCTGAGAGCAAATTATTTCATTAATTTATACGTTCAGGTGGACTGACAGTAGTAACCTTTCAGGCCATAAGATGGCTATTAGATAAACATGATTATAAAAGGTAAATCTCTTTAACGTTTAGAAGTTAAGTAATTTTTTTACCAATTATGCTTATACATGTATGTACAGAATTATTAAATTTACTAAAAAGAGTGAAATTAATTAAGTTTTTAACAAAAAAATAGAACCGACTTCAAACGGTAAAAAATAAAATTGTTCAGTACCTACTTCTTCTTGCTTATGGTAATGACTCTTAAAACTATTTTTGGAGTCGGGCCCTTAGTAAAATCTCCTGTCTTAGTAAATATAGTGTACCTTTCGGTCTGAATGGGCACCGTCAATTTCAATTAACAACGTCATTTTCTATGCACCGACTACACTGACACCGATTCACACAGACACACTAGTTGTATATAACTAAAAGGCACATTGTACATGGACGTTCGCCCGTAAAAGCCACTCCTATGATGAGTGTCATACCTATCATACCTTGATGCTCTAAGGTACTAACCAGCTTTGTATACTCGCCTTGAAATTATCTATTTAGCTTGTTGATTAAATGGGCCTGAAACTTCGCGAATTTGCTTAGTTCCATAAAGTACCTATTAGAATTATTGCATGAAGACTATTTTTTGAATTTGTACAATATTTTAAATTTAATATGAAAATCGATTATAAAATATACGATATTAAAAAGGATACAAAAGCGATCTAGACTCTGTAAAAATTTGAGATCTTAAAATATTTAAATATATATATATTGTCCTCTTTACGTTACCTACGTAATTGTTGACAATTGCCGTATATTTCGGCCTGATCAATCAGGCCGAAATATGCATTAAATGTTGATCCACGAAAATTAAGAATTGTGGTAGACTATCAGCAAACGAACTACAGCAAGCCTAGTCATTGTTATTTTTATAATTACAAAAATACCAATATATCATTACGTGATAGTAAAAACTGAATAAAGTAGGAAAATAATAAGAATGATATTATTAGGAAATAATCAACTTCATTAGTAACTTTTTATTTTTATCTAAGTATACAAAACAATTTGTGAAAACATGAGTTAATTTCATGTTTTCACAAATTATTTAGTATACACTTAAATAGAAAATCTAAAAACTAAAATAATGCATCTTTTATTCATTAGCTGATGAGTCCACAGATGACTCAGATTGAGACTTTTTAGGGGCGGCCACATCAGGTACGCGTTCGACGCGATCCCTAACTTCAAGCAAGCTCCATCTATGGTACTCTTCTGGTATAACCCCCCTCTCACATAGATAGATAGTCGGCTCTAGTGGCTCAAATGTAATAGGGAATACGGGACACGAGGGGCTCCTCTTTGCCCAGGCAGATTCTTGAGGACAAGTGCGTCAAGGTGATGGAAATGTTTCTCCGCCGTTGGGCGGACCTAGTGGGCTTGACTTCGGTCGTCATCCGACGACCGCGTTCGGTCAGCAATCCTCTTCGGACGAGGACACCGGTAACCGCATGAGCTCCCTAGGAAATGTCTCCCTTTGGGAGGACGACCATAAATCGACGCGATCCCATAGAGATGGGATCGCAAACCGTTCCAAAGTTCTACCTTATGATCGCGACTCAACACGTCGTGCCTGACGAAGCGAGGTGCTCTCATAACAACACGAAGGGTTAGATTTTGCTGCGCTTCAAAACGCTTGCGCAGCGACGCACTTACCGACGCAAACCATGCCGGCGCCGCGTAGGTGGTCCTTGACCGGATGTAGGTTTGGTACACCCTTAGTTTCATATGGGTTGGAATCGCCCGCGCCGCACGTGTTTTTTTTAATCACATGATTCACCTGACTGTGCATACGGAGCGATGTTGCATCCCAGGTACTTAACCGTGGGCTTCCAATCTATCTCCTGATCGCGGTGACGTAACAGAGAGGGCATGCTTCGCTTACGGCTGAAAAGTGTCGTCCGCGAACAATGCGAGCACAACGTCATACTTCCAGTCTTCGAGCTTGCCCTCTGGAGTGGGGATGTCGTTGGTATAGAGCGCCTATAGCATGGGCGAGAGGCAGCTGCCCTGGAACACGTCTACACAAATGGGCCTGGGGTTTGAGGCGCATCCTTCGACCGAAATAAAGACCTGCCGCCCTTTTAAAAAGGACGCCACCAGCCTAACAAGCATCACCGGAACGGGTGTATCCAGCAGTTTGTAAATGAGCCCGGATGCCACACACGGTCGAATGACTTCTCGATATCGAGAAAGATATCGATGTGTCGTGTATCGCCCGAAATTGAGCTCACTTGACTAGTGATGGATTGTGGTTGATGATAGGATGTTTGGCGTTGAGGTCACCTGCCACTAGGGTCGGAGCACCACCAGCCAGGATGTTAGTGATATCCTGCAGGTTAAAAAGGGGGCCAGGCGGGCGGTAGGCTGCAAACAGCGCCAGTGCCTCGCCCGCTATACTCACGTCCAACCCAATGTAGCGGGTGTGAGTATAATGCAGGAGAGGTAATTCTGCGTGCACCACATCACGACGGACCGCGACGGCCGTACCGCTATAAAGAGACCTCATCGCGGCGGTACACGAAGAAATTGGGCAGCCGGAAGGCCTGGTCCAGACGCAACTTTGTCTTGCCAAGGAGCACGACGTGGATGTCTTGCTATTGGACGAGGGCTTGAAGTTGGTGCAAGTGGGGCGCGACACCCCCGGGGTTCCAGTATAACAGCCTAAGTTGTACTCGCATGCTGTCCCACGAGCACGTGAGCCAGCGTCTGTCTTATTTCCTCTGCGAAGGCTGGGTAGCACGCAATCGCCTCACAAATAGTGGTTATAGCCACCAAAAGGTCACAGGCGGGCGTAGCGCTCGCAAGGGACGGTATAGTTCAGGCGCCGACGTTATGCTTGGGTGCCGGCCGGCTCCGGTGCTAGCCGTTCCAAGAGCCTCCAGCTCCCCTCGCTGTCTATTACGACTGCCTTGCACTCTCGGCGGGAGTAGCCGTAAATTTATCGCTGCAGCAGCGACTGGGGCTGCTGACGGGGGACGGATGGGTGGCTGAGGAGTGGCAGGAGCCGCGCTCACCACGGAGGAACGGGTCGTGGGCGGTGCCTGGTGGACTGGCGGTGCGCTTGGTTGAGGTGGCGGTGCCTGATAGACCAGTCTATCAGGTGCATCTGCTGTTGACTCGTCAGCTAGCCTTGCCTCCCGCTCGAGACGGCGCTGAACCCGCCTCCTCAACTTCGAAATCTCTTCCAAGTAAATTTGAAAAACAAAACACTACAATCGGCCGGCGCACGATTCCTCCATTAAAGATGGCGACTAAGTCAGAGATGTGCGAGTTAAACAAAAGATCAGACAACGATAATTGGTTTTAGCTGAAAATATTAATATAGAAATATCACCGTACTACATACATCATCATCGGTGAAAAGCTACTTAGTTGTTTTTACTTGTATTTAAATCTTAACGATACGATGTCTGATGTTGTAGAAAAAACAAATAAAGTTGCTTAATCTCTTTTAATTGAATTAACATCTGCACAAGTGTAGATTATGTTCTGTTAAAAGCAAGAAGGTAGAACTACATACTTTCTTTTACGTGTTTACGTCAAAATCTTTCAGAGGATTCGCTTTCGAGTTCAGATGAATCACAAAATGTAATACAAACACGAAGGCGAAAAAAAACTCATACTTTGTGGACAAAGGAAGAGTTAAAAGCAGTAAGAAAATATATATTTTAAAGACAATATTAAAAATAAAACTAACCCTGGAAAAGCAAAGTGCCTTGAAGTGTTACGAAAAGTCCTTGAGCTATCTATATCATCTATATATCTAGAAGAACCTGGATGCAGCTAAACACACAAGTCAATAACATTTACCTATAAGAAAAAAATAATTAAATAGTAAACTAAAACTCTTAAATACATTTAAATCTAATAGAAAGAACTGTTTAGAAAAAGTGTTTGTCTAATAACACAAAAAGCAAGAAAAAAGTATACCTACCTAAAAACAAGAAATTATATCTAAATCATAATAATAATGGCGTTGATTCGAGACACAAAACACGACTAAACTAATTCTGTCTTGGTCGAAGTTTTCTCAGCAGATAAAAGATCTTATTTTAGTTTCAGCCTGTTAAATAAATGATTTATCTCGAGACGGCGGGTTTTCTCTTGATTTTAGTCGCCATTGACCGGTTTCGACTAGAATTTCACAGGAACTGTCAATTTTGACAGAATTAAACTAGAACTAAATCTTCTGTCTTTTTCTAATGAGAAAACCGAGACAAAGACACAATTAGTTTAATTATAGTTTTAACGTGTTTTCCTCGAATCGATACCATTATTTAAACTTAAATCGCACGTCTTAACCTACATCTAAACTTACGCCTTATCTTACATGAAAACCTGCTCTTAATCCTACGATTAAAATACTTACCTATATTTAACCTACATCTAATCTTAATTAATAAAGCTACACCTTAACCAAATCACAAATGTAACCAAGTGCTGCTAAAATTACTAAAGTTAGTTAGTTACTTTTATACCTTTAGTTGCTTTTATACCTTTTGCTAATGCTAATTAATGTTGCTCATTTTTGATGCTGGACGAGTGTTTAAAAAAATATCATTTGATTATTTATAATAAAAAATAAAATAAAGAGTAAATTAAAAAAAATATTTCAAGTTCACCCCCATATTCGCATTTTACATTACATTAAATTAAATTCACTTCTCTATGTACATTACCATGTAAAATATGACTTACTTCTAAAAATATTGCTTTTGTGATGTTTCATGTTGAATATAGGTACACTTTCAACGCTAGACTGGGCACGCTCGCTAACTTCTTGGAGAAGGAGAACTTCTTCATAATGAACTCCTTCTTCAAGAAGAAGTCACAGCGCAAGTGGACTTGGATAAGTCCAAATGGTTCCACGAAAAGCGAGATAGAACTTTCAGCTGGAGTTGCGGAATCGTTCGCGGGCCTAGAAGAATGCGAAACTGTGGACGAAATTAACACCAGGATGATACAAACCGTCCACGAGTTAGGGTCAAAGTTCTTTAAGACCCCCTCCAGTAGTAAACCTCAAGTGCTCTCTGAAAGTACTCTCGGTCTCATGAAGGAAAGGCGTGAACTATGTATCCGCTCTCCGGCTTCAATGTCGAAATACAGGCAGCTAAATAAACAGATCTCTTGCTGCAGACGACGCGATCTGCGTGCTCACAACACACAGCGCGTCAAGAACACAATTGAGCGGAACCAAGGCTCCAAAGTGTTCACAAGGGATCTGATTTTTGGGCAAAGCCAGTTGATGAGATTGAAGACGGAGTCTGGCACTATGGTTACGTTTACGTCTAAGCCTGAAGTTCAGAGAGAAATTGAGAGGTACTACGGACGGTTGTACACCTCCTCACAAGCTCCCGTTCCCAATGTGGTGAACGACAAGAGAGCCAAATTGACCCGACACTATACCGAAGATAGCAGCCTGTACGAAATTAGAGGGGGACCTAAGTCAGCTAAAAAACAACAAAGCACCGGGAGATGACGGTATCACATCAGAGCTGCTGAAGGCTAGAGGCAAACCCCTCCTAGTGGCGCTCCAAAAACTTTTTGATACCGACATCAGTAACGGAACTACCCCGGAGGCGTGGAGCAGAAGCGTGGTGGTTCTGTTCTTCAAGAAGGGTGACAGAGCCCTTTTGAAGAACTATAGACCCATCGCGCTTCTGAGCCACGTCATACAAATCACGTTATACAAAAGACCGAGGAGTATAATCTGCCGCTATGTGTTGCGTATGTGGACTATGAGAAAGCCTTCGATTCTATTGAGACCTGGGCGGTGCTAGAGTCTCTCCAACGGTGCCAGATAGACTATCGGTGCATCGAGGTGCGTCATACAAATCACGTTATACAAAAGACCGAGGAGTATAATCTGCCGCTATGTGTTGCGTATGTGGACTATGAGAAAGCCTTCGATTCTATTGAGACCTGGGCGGTGCTAGAGTCTCTCCAACGGTGCCAGATAGACTATCGGTACATCGAGGTGTTGAAGTGTTTATACAAAGCCGCAACCATGTCAGTCCGAGTCCACAACGGAAGCACTAAACCTGTTCCACTGCAGCGCGGAGTACGACAAGGAGATGTTATATCCCCGAAACTGTTTACCGCTGCATTGGAAGACATGTTTAAGCTGATGGAGTGGAAAGGGCTTGGTATTAACATCAATCGCGAACACCTCACCTCATATAGTCATCTTGGCGGAGTCCCTGGAAGAACTCAGCACAATGCTAGGTGACCTCCATAGCGCCTCCCAACAGGTGGGTCTTAAAATGAACATGGACAAGACGAAGATCATGTCAAATGTCCATGTCACACTCATACCGGTCGTTGTTGATGGCGCTACTCTCGAAGTTGTCGACGAGTATATTTACTTGGGACAAGCGATCCGCATGGGTAAGTCCAACTTCGAGAGAGAGGTAACTCGTAGAATCCAACTCGGTTGGGCAGCGTTCGGGATATTACAAAGTGTCTTCTCGTCCAGAATACCGCAGTGCCTGAAGTAGAAAGTTTTCAAGCAGTGTTGCCAGTGATGACCTACGGCGCTGAGATGTGGTCTTTTACAGTTAGCCTTTTCCACAGGCTCAAGGTCGCTCAGCGAGCGATGGAGAGGGCTATGCTTGGTATTTCTTTACACGACAGACTCCGTGACGATGAAATCCGTAGACGAACGAAGGTTACCGACATAGCTCTCAAAATACGCAAGCTGAAGTGTTTATGGGCAGGCCATATAGTTAGGAGGACTGACAACCGGTGGGAAAGAAAGGTCCTCGAATGGCGACCACGTATCGGCAAAAGGCTCAAGGTCGCTCAGCGAGCGATGGAGAGGGCTATGCTTGGTATTTCTTTACACGACAGACTCCGTGACGATGAAATCCGTAGACGAACGAAGGTTACCGACATAGCTCTCAAAATACGCAAGCTGAAGTGTTTATGGGCAGGCCATATAGTTAGGAGGACTGACAACCGGTGGGAAAGAAAGGTCCTCGAATGGCGACCACGTATCGGCAAAAGGAGCACAGGCCACCCTCCAACCAGGTGGAC
This sequence comes from Pyrgus malvae, assembly GCA_911387765.1. Lineage (NCBI taxonomy): Eukaryota > Metazoa > Arthropoda > Insecta > Lepidoptera > Hesperiidae > Pyrgus > Pyrgus malvae. The sequence continues at coordinate 18,268,224 of OU426958.1, forward strand.
TGACGACCTGAAGAAGATAGCTGGAAATCGCTGGATTCAGAGGGCGCAGGACCGGACGGAGTGGCGAACATGAGGGGAGGCCTATGTCCAGCAGTGGACTTTAAAAGGCTGATGGATGGATGGAGGCACACTGGCCGTCAGAACTAAGTACCACACTTTGAAACTTGCAGTAACTTTTAAAGTACACAAGATAATAAGTTCGAAATAAAAAGTGCCAGAAAAACAATTTAATTATTTAACTATAGTTTCATAGAAAATAGTTGAAATTCGCTACAAGACGTTTTTTATTTCAAAACTAATGTCTATAGTAAGAATTAACGTGTGGTAGGTACAGTGTAGTCCGTTTAGTACGACTTCGCATATAACCACCAACCGTTTTTAGCGACGTAGGTATAGGCATATGTTTGGTTTTGTTATGAGTTTATATGAAAGTGCATCCGTTTATTACGACTCCGCTTACAACGACCCACCGTTTTTAGCGACGGAATTTGTCAGATAATTGTCCAGTTGCAACGTCCACCGTTAACATGTTTACAAATAAATCGTAAGAAAGAAGGTTTTTGTAGGTGGTGGAACCGTTATGGTTCGCCCGGGGAAGTACCACTGCTGCACCCACTTCTGCCGTGAACCAACTCTATTGTGTTTCGGTGGAAAGGTGCAGTTGCCGGCCACACTTACATGAGGCGACAACCAGCCTCCGGAGTAGCAACGCAACTTGACCTCAGACAAGACTTACCTATGCTTGCTTGAGCATGGGCTGCGGCGACCACTTAACACCACGTAGCCTGCATGCTCATCTACTACTCCATTCAAATAAAAAAGTCCCTATCTGATCCTATCTGCTCCCGCGCAACCCCCTTACCCACACATCGCTGATTGAGCGTATCTGAGTCTCTAAAAGCTGCAGAAGTGCTAAATGTGTTTGTGCATTCAAATTTTGAAGATGACACTATGAAAAGTATTATGTCTCATTTGCATAATGCCGACGGCACGACTATAGAAATAAGAAACAAAAACAAAAATTAGACTTTTTGCGCTACATGTTTCGTTGTTCGTTACAATTATATGGACCGTACATAGTAGGTATATATTCAACTTAAATTAGGTAATATTTTGTCACCTTAATATTAATAAATACATTATGTATGTGATCAATTAAAAACAAAAAAATGTCTGTTCGTTTAATATGACTTCCGGTTATTACGACGTAAAATCACCGGTCCCTTGGTCGTCGTTATAACCGGATTCAACTGTACTTAGTTTTGACAGCCAGTGTATTTTAATCTTATTAAGGAAATGTCAACGAAGACAAAAATCAAAGTTTAGTTTTAAGTAAAAAAATAGTGCATAATTACGGCAATTATGTTTTTTTATTACTTTTTTCTTGGATAAATGTTTAAGTTCATAAATTTTGTTTAATGTTTATATTTTATTTTGAGACTGTGGATAATTAAAAATTAATAGTAGGTACTCATTTGGCGGATACCAAAATAATACTTAATTCGTGGTTAAAGAAAAGAATACTAAGGGCCTGTTTCACAATTTACAAGTAAGTGTCGAGATCGTACATTAAAGAAAATAATACTAAGGACCTGTTTCACAATTTAAAAGTAAGTGTAGAGTGGAGAAACATGTTTGTGTTGTACTTAGAAGGTTAACATAATAAAAGTCCCAACGTATAGGAGAGCCTAAGTAAATAAATAAATAAATAAATAAATATCTTTGGACAATTCACACAACACCATCTGATACCAAACTAAGCAGAGCTTGTACTATGGTAATCAGAAAGCTGATAAACATACTTATATAATTCTAAATACATACTTAAATAGATAAATTAACACCCAGACACAGAACAAATAGTCATGTTCATCACACAAATATTTGACCTGGGTGGGAATCGAACCCACGACCTCACGCTTCGCAGTCGGCTCATCACCCACTACGCCACGGAGGCTGTCCAAGTGTGTAAGTATCTTCAACATGTTTCTGAAGAAATCGCTAAGTTACTTCCTTAAGTTAGTACAAGTTTTATTTTATTTTTTTTAGACTGTGGATACCTAAGTACCTGATTAAAAAACTGATACTTAATTTAATTGAAAGAATAATACTTAAAATTAAAGTATTAAGAAGAAGTTTTCTTGTTGTTATTGTTTATATTTCTTTGTTAGTTTTATCTTATTAATTTATCTTTATTGTTATTCATAACAAATGTAACGAATTTATTTAATTAAATCTGATGGAGTTGTATATCATATGGATATTATCTAGGACGAAAGTACTCGTCAAGACGAATCAAACGAGCCCAAACTCGATGGGATTGTGTCGTTTTATTACTGACTTCCTATGGCCACCTTCCAGCCCCATCATCAGACCCTGGATACCTTTTAGGACCAAATTACTCGTCAAGACTAATCAAATAAGCCCAAACTCGATGGGATTGTGTCATTTTATTACGGACTTCCTATGGCCACCTTCCAGCTCCATCATCAGACCCTGGATACCATCTGCAGACAAAGTACTCATCGAGACGAATCATACGAGCCCAAACTCGATAGGGTTATGTCGTATTATAACGGAGTTTCTATGGCCACCTTCCAGCTCCATCATTAGATCAGCTCCATGTCATCATAATATTGCATTGTCACGCGATATACATACGCGTGCAAAATTTTTACTCAATCGGAAACCGAGAAGTGTGTCAAATTTTACTTGCAATATTTGATTACAGACAAAGGACAGAAAGACAGGTAAAATAAAAAAATAAAAGGTAATAATAAAAAGTTATCGAATCTTATGGAGGACCTAGCTCCTAATCTACACGCCCTAACTTAACACAGTCTTGCTTTCATCATAGCGTATTGATTGCGAAGCGAATTGGCAACAGCGCATAACAAAACCAACCAATCATCAGCAAAGATGACCTCTGATTGGTCCATTTGAATGAGATCAACAATTGATGGAGCGGATTTGTATAAGTAATGTAATGAATAGTTCTTATTTGTGCCGCTAGAGGGTCAGCAATTGTTGATCAAATTGGAGCCACTTTTGTATGCCGAATCATACATTCGATCAACAAAAACTATTTTGATCAACAATGGCTAACTGATCAACAATTAACTGATGCTACAACCCGTCTGATCAACATTTGCCGTATGGGTATATATATATATATATATATATATATATATATATATGTTTATATATATATAATATATAAACATAATATACAAATATCTATAAACATAATATAGCATCTCCACCAACCCGCATTGGAGCAGCGTGGTGGAGTAAGCTCCAGGCCTTTCCAACAGGGAGAGGCCAGTGTCCAGCAGTGGGACGCAAAAAGGGTTGCAGTCAATATAGCAACAAAAAATAAATACAAAATAGCATTTTGTAACGTATTGTCACAATACAAAGAGCTTCTTTCGTATTGTCGTGGCAGCCAAAGACAAAGCCAGAAGCTAAGCTAAGGAATAAAAAATATTTGCATACTGAATGTCATTTTTTCCTGGACAGTGCCCTAGCCTGTTTGGGCTAGATGTTGAGTTAAGAGAAAAAAGGCCGTGGACTCTTAAGCTTTCCACTACTGGGCACAGATCTCTGTTCGAAAGGTTTACTCTACCAATGCGAATTATTGAAGGTAGCTGTTAGTGGCTATCGAATGTCAGATATCTTTTTAAAACGCCTATGGTGGCATTCATTGGGTAAAGCGACCTGAACCTAAGCCAATAACAGAACTTGACCTCCGAAGCACGCATGAATGGTGCAAATTCCTTTTCATGGTTGAGTACCACGAAATATTCTTTTTAGCTGTGTAGATCATTAATTTGCATATGTCGAATAATATAATAAAAGAAACAAAACAAGACTCAGTATAAATTCATATTTGCGATTGCGCCTTAACAATTTTTCTAGCAATTCATCCAATAATGGAAACATGTTGGCGGAGCATGAAGCTTTTTATTTCTATCAGGCGCGCATGATTGCCGATTGAAGTTACGCCTTTAGAATTGCTAATAGCAATCATACGATTTACAGATTAATCTACAGGGTATACGTTATTGACATTACAATATCTTATAGTAATTATGTAGAGAATTCAATTCTCCAAGGAATAATGCACATAATCGTCTTAGACTAAGCTAATTATATTGGTTAATGTGGAGATCGCACAGAATAGTAATTTGGATGTTCTATTGAAATTTAATTCAAGACAGAAAATAATGATCTAACGTTTTACGATTTGATAATTGTCATCATCATCATCATCATTATTTTTACTTACTAACATTTCGTGAGCAGGACGCCTTCTTAAAATTTGGCTGGCTGCAACCCTTTTTATATCCCACTGCTGCGTACGGGTCTCTCCCCATTATTAGGGAGGCCTGGAGCTTACTCCACCACGCTGCTCCAATGTATGTTGGTGGAGATGCGGGTTAGTGGCCAACCCGCTCTCGGATGTTTTCTTGTCGGAGTCCCATAAGGACTCCGACAAGGTTTAACAACTGTTATCTATCGACAACAACCGGCAGGGACGGCTTAACGTGCCCTCCGAAGCACGGAAACGCGCATGAATATTTTTCTTGCCACTAGCGGTCACCCATCATACTCGTACAAGATTGTGATCCATTTAGATAGGTAGTGGACGGAAAATTAAACTATAAGGAATATAAATATAAAAAATGTAAAGTTTTAATAACCACATATAAAGTAAGTTGATATCTGTTTAATGTTTCAGAGTTTACTTCCAGTGAAATAAACAGTTCCCCGAATCCGTGAATTATTTGTACGATATACCCAAAGACATTAAAAGAGATATGTCTTTGTGTATACCTTTGTCTCATTTGTCCCTTCTCGTATAACTCAGTCAGTACTGTGAATGTATAACACATATTTCAGTTCTTTGGGGGTTTCCGTACAAGCTTTATCTTATGCCGTACTATCAGCAATCTATCTGTTAATAGAAGCGGTTTAACCCAGCTCTTTGGGTGGTTTGTAGATAAACATCCTTTTCTTTGTAAACATGACGACCCGTGTGGCGTAATGGTTGCCGGACTGACGATCGGAGGTTCCGGGTTCGATCCCCGGCTATGTAGAAATTTGAATGATGAGTTTAAAATTTCTGTTCTCGGTCTGAGTGTTTGTGTTTCTGTTTTAGTATGTAGTAGTCTGTAGGTGGTAGAACTATTATCGTTCGCCCGGGAAAGTAACACCGCTGCACCCACTTCTGCCATGAACCAATTCTATTGTTTTTCGGTGGAAAGGTGCAGTCGCCGGCCACACTTATATGAGGCGACCTCCGGAGGCGGCCTCCGGAGTAGCAGCGCAACTGCATACGACCTCAGACAAGACTTACCTATGCTTGCTTGAGGTTGTATGTAGATGTCCAAGGGCTGCAGCGACCACTTAACACCACGTGGCCTGCATGCTCGTCTCCATTCAAATAAAAAAATGTGTCCATGGCACCCACGATATATCTACCATTCTGTGGGGCTATGAGTGTGAAAATTTATTTATGTATTTACATTATTAATGTCCTTTATAATATATAACAATAGATAGTAATTTCTTCCGCCCTATTACATCTTTGAAGTTTTTCATACTTCTTGTATTTTTTTTAAATGGTTGACTTGATTATTTGCAACTTAAAACAAAGTGTGGCCGGCATTTTCAGCAAAAGTTTTGTCATTTGCAAGCAAGAAAATGAATTATTCAAATTACAAACAATCAAGCCATCAAATTAATTAAGTTCACTTACGTAGAGTAATCAGAGGGTGCATAATTATTTTGACTAACAAAGTCACGAACCTATTTCGTCCGTAAAAAAATTGATGGGACATTTTAGTTTTAATTAGGAAGATTGTTTTATTTCACTTTAGCAAATATCTACTGTGTAACTCAATACGATAGTACTGTAGGAAATCTATGTATATATGTTACAGTCAAAACTTATAGCCGGTCAAAACCACTTTTGACTGCAAAAATTAGTCAGAACTATTTTTAACTGAGGGCGTTGGTCAAAACCACTTTTGCCTGTCAAACTTATATACCGGCTATAAGTTTTACTCCGTGATATCTCCGGCGCTGCGGGAAGACCACTCCCTCCGCCCCAGCGTAAGAAAGCGCGGCACCTGCGCTCGCTTTCGCAGCTTCGGCTTTTTGCCGCTACGGCTCTCTTGATGCTTGCGCTTTCCTACGGCGGGCGGGGAGTGGTCTCCCTCCGCGCCTCCGGCTTTTTATATACACTCTAGGGGTAGTACAGACAAGACCACGTGGAAAGTGTGGTACTCTGATTCGGTTTTGGGTATTTTTCGGGTAGTACGTATGCGTACTGGCGCTATATATTATGGTGGTTTTGACCAACGCCCTCAGTTAAAAATAGTTCTGACTGATTTTTGCAGTCAAAAGTGGTTTTGACCGGCTATAAGTTTTGACAAAAGTGGTTTTGACCAACGCCCTCAGTTAAAAATAGTTCTGACTGATTTTTGCAGTCAAAAGTGGTTTTGACCGGCTATAAGTTTTGACTGTAACATATACATATATAAAACAAGTCATGTGAGTTACACCATTTATAATTCAAGAACGGCTTTTTTTTGTTTTCGAATCGCATCTAGGTTTCTTTACCATTGTAAAACTTGTTAATAATGGCATCGCAAACTCTGCATATTACCCACGTCTAGAATAATTTTTGTATCACATAATCTAGTGGACAGGTATGACACCCTGAAGAGTTAGTCAGTACATTTGATGCTCCAAGAGTGGTCCCCGCAGACGTTGTACTGAAAGTGGATTTGTTATATACTATCAAAAAGAGAGAAAGAGAGAGAGAAGTTACTGTCAAACAATGACATATGAACTGTCTTTTAATTTTGACTGTAAAACACGAAATTTTACGAAATACAAACGTTTGTCTGGTAGAAACAATTTATATGGGATATTTTACTATTTACCTCGCAATTTATCCATAATTTCTTACCTCTTAAAACTTCCCTGAACATCTACAATCATATCAAGACCAAAATTTGCCAAATCGGTTCAGCCGTTCTCGAGTTTTATCCAGACAAACGAACAGCAATATTTTTCTTATAAATAGGGTCCAGGTCCAAATAAATATATTTGTAGGCGACAGAATTTTTATCTATCGTCTAGGAAGTACCTATCATCGCTGCACCCGCACTTGACGACAAGCTGTGTAATGTTTTTCATTAGAAAGGTGCAGTTTCCGGCCAGAGGGATGAGGCGACCATCTGCCTTCGGAGTAGCAGTGGCATAAGATCACAGACAAGACTTAAGCTTGCTTGAGGTTGTGTTTAGAATAGATGTCCATGAACTGCAGTCAACTTTTGGCTACCCTGCATGTTCGCCTGCTACTACATTCAGATAAAAATGTACAAATAAATAGTGCTCATTTCACCATTGAAACTTATTTTATTATCGGTACTTACTTATGAAAATGCAAATGTTAGTCATAACAAGCAGTAGGACAGCGATGATAGTCCCTGTAGTTTCGGGATTAAGAATAGAGCTACGGTATCCCCTGCCTGATCGTAAGAGGCGACTAAAAGGGGGCTTCCGGGGATGCGGGCAATGAGAGTGGGAGCTCGACCAGTCCAGCCAGCAGCCCCGGGAAGAACGGCGGTGTGTGCGTGGCCGCATGCCGCCGTCAGCATCTGAGGGTGCAGGAGAGCACATCTGCTCTCCCAAAGATGGGCCGTACATAACCGTTATCCTCTTCCCCATTACCAAAAAAAGTAGCTATTCCTGGAATGCGACACTTAACACAACGTAGCTTGGCTGCTGGTCTTTTAAATACCTACTTCAATTTATAGTATTTTTTCAGTACTGTAGTACTAGTAGGGTAAGTACATTACAGATGTTATTGACAAAATACAGTTCTCCCTGTCCTACCTTATTGTGCTAAATCGGACCAAAAAATAAGAAAAGCAACAAATTTATTGACACTCTATTTAAATGTAATTAATTATGAATCCTCAAAGAATTCCCGAACAGAATATAACGCAAATACAAGCTCATTATTTTTTCTACATTCTGTTACTAAAAAAATACTATAAACTGAAGAAACAATGCCACGTTGTATCAAGTAGGCGCTGCATCCCAGAAATAGCTACACGCAAACTCAATCGCAAAGTAAACATTATAATTAAATATTCTCTGTCGAGTAACTGCCTTAAGATGTGACATATACAAATAAAACCACAGAATACAAATCCAACATATGCTTTATTATTTTACAAATACTATTTATCGCCGTCTAAGTGTCATCTATCACGCTAATATAATACACTTGGAGACACTGCACTTATATACAGAAATTTAACATTCAAATACATTATTACGTAAAGATATAAGGCACATGTATAACTTCCTATCTCAAAACGACTTTTAAATAACTACTAGTCATTTCTATACAATTTTCAATAAAATATTAGTAAATTAATAATTACCAAGAGAAAATAAATATAAATTTGGTAAATGACTTTTAAGTTACCAAAATTTACCAAAAAACTTTTGGGCATAATTTTATTTTTTGAGCATGAAGTGGCGGATATGTATGTAAGTATAAATCACATTGGTTTAATATTTTTGTTTAGTGTTGTAGGAGTATTAAAAAAACCACGAAAGGTTAAAAAATAATGAAAATTGGACACAATGCGCATAATCCTTCCATTCTCTTCGCGTGTTCTTAGCGCACTTAGTGTAAAGACTTTTGTAAGCGCAATGTCATTTATATGCAATAAAATTACTGCTTCTTTTTGACGCTAAATACTATTCTGTTTTTCTGTTAAACCCTATAAAAATAAACGTAGTCACGAGTAAGAATTAATTACGTTCTGATTCTTACGATGACACAAGAATTGCAAAGGCCCTTAAGTTTTTAGTACATTTATTTTATCTTGATAAATTTAGATTTCTTTCAAATATTACTTACGTTTACTATTTTAGGAAATTTTTAATGTCATTATAATATTTACAAAACAAAATAGTTCAAACTACAATAAGAGCCCCTTTTGATATTATATTTACATCACATTAAAATTTAATAAAATATTTAGCGTTGTACCAGTTTTTGTATAATAATTTCTATAAAGTATTTATAATTATACATAAATGAAAATAAAGTCTTTGAAGTAAAATCTTTCTTGACGAAAATGTAATAGTAATATAAGAAAAATTATTATAGACTAAGTATTGAAAGTAAAGAGCTCAGCCTCTTAGAATAATTAAAACAATATACAAAAATATAAGAATAATGTAGTTTGGCAAATTCTCATGTTAATTTTAGTGGCAGTTTTAGCTCATTACATTTACTAGGTAGGGAACATAATTTTATTTTATTATATTTGCTATTGATCAAACTTTATCGGAATATACAAATTATACATAAATAAAACGGCATTATTAATTTTAATATGTTACAGTGAAAATAATACACTAACTTTAATGGCAGATATGTACAATTTTAATTGATATAATTTTACACAAATCACAAATAGGAATGTTATTATTTTCAAACAAATTAAATAGGAGGTAGAAAGAAAATTTAAAGATATAAATTTAATGTAGATGCGTACGGCTTAATTTTTTCAAGTCAGCGTTTAAGTCATTTTTTTTTCTGGAAAATATTATAAATAAACTCTCGTTTTGTTTTACATAGAGACACAGTTAACAAGTAATAAAAATGCAATTTAATCATAAACTAATAAAATAAATGCGTATTGGAATAGTCAAAATAAGAAATGTTTTTTAAAAAACTTAAAAAAGGTACTTAATAAAATTACCAATTTAAATACATTCAATTCTAAAAAATATTCAGTCATCTGACAGACCATAATATAAAAAAATCCAACATAAAAATATACCAAACCGAATTAACGAAATCACTACATATCTTTGACTTTTACAAAAATATTCACTTACCTTCAAATAGTAACTGAAGTTATTTATTTAATATTTTAAGTCTAACACCTATCTAAAGTTTACATATATAAATATTTCACTGCTATATAATCTATTTCATTCCTAAATATAATGATATAGGGAAAATCACAAGAACATCTTGCATAGAAGCCGTTCAACTAGAATTTGATGAACACGAATACAATAAGATAGTCGAAAATTCAGTAAATCCAAAGACTTAACAATATGTAATCAAGATATGTACAAATTGAAATTGTATACCAACACTACATTTAATACTTTAAGAGGAATACTATTATTCAATAAGATTATATACAATATTGACATAAATATATTTAGCTTTGAGACCAAACAATTTATATCTATAGTTTAATTTATTGAAAGAGAAAGAAGGGATTGATTGAAAATGGTTCCTAAGATTTGACTAACGCAATAAATTTGCAACGAAATGATCGTCAAAGTCACGAACTCTGAAGAGTGAAGATCAAACATTATTTCACTGTTGATACTACACGGGATTGGATTGCCACCGAGTGAAATTAACGTATCAAGATTCGAAAGCGTATCTTGATTATATAGGCCCGCTTGATTCCAATCCAAACCTAATGTAAGTTGATAACATAAATTTATCAAGTCAATTTTAATGGCTTTAATTTTTTTTTAAATGGTTTTAATTCAATCAAACATGTACTTAACAAACAATTTACAAAACCTCTAAAATGTACATTAAAACATTTTATAAATGGAAACTTATGAGGAATATTATTTTCAAAATTGCCTCTACCATTGAACTTGTTATCGATTTTGAAATCCTTAATTACATCGTAGACACTTTCAACCACATTAACTATAAAGCACACGATGCGTTCAACAACAAGTGAATTATCTACACTGACATCTGTCCATGCAGTCTTTCAACGTTTTTAACGTTCTAGAAGTTTTTGTTTATATGAACAACACTTCGTCGTAGGCCTCTGGCTACTCGGCCGTTAGCTCAGGACTCAGTCTTTCAGGGTTAAAGTTTTCCATATTCCACATTTGTCTCGTTTCCGAATCGTTGCACGTCTCCATTGTTATCTTGTCTTTGTTCCTTGATATCGCCATACACTTTTCGCTTGAGCCGTGTTTCAGTAACTTCGTCTGCAAAAATAATGTAATTTTTAAAAAATGTATTAAGTTGCACATTTTGAAATGTTTAAATGTCAAATCGCCTAATAGTAGCTAATAAACTCTTGCGCGTTTGTTTGTTTCAAATCTGGCTGTCACAGGTTTATGAAATACTAGCCTTCCGTCAGCGGCTTCGCCCGCGTGGACCATTTAATGGGTCCCCGTAGGATAAAAAATAGCCTATGTGCTATTCCAGGCTTCATTGCTATATTAAAATCATAGGCGTATAGCCAGTTGCTTCAACCGCGTTGACCCTATTACCCGCTTTCACGTAGGAATGAAGCATTTTCCCGCGGTAAAAAGTAGCCTATGTTACTCAGGGTAGCTTTCTAATGATGAAAAAATTTTTGAAATCGGAACAGTAGTTTTTGAGTTTATTCATCACAAACATACAAAAATACAAACATACAAAATTACAAATCTTTCCTCTTTATAATATTAGTATAGATTGGTAGATGGCTGTTAAAAGAATGGGAGAACTTAATTTAGATCAAAGAAGTTCCACCGCAGCTTGCGTTACACAAGTGCGTTAGTCAGCTAGACTGACATTTAATAAGGCAACCATCATCTTGCCTAAGCATGTCCCGAGCTTTGTTGAAGGTTTTATGTAAATGTCCCAGGGCTGCACAATAGCATCTCGTGACCTGAATGATCGTCTGCTACTTCATTTAAATGAAAAGACGGATGGGTGTTGAAATATTCCTTTTCTCCCAAAACAATAAATTTATGCTGCATGGCAGAGTAATCTACGGCGTTTCCGATCAATAATTCAAGTAATGCCAATATTATAACACATAAATACAACTTGACCAATCACTCACATTGGGGTCATACAGCCAAAGCTGGTTGCCCTTGGCACCGTGGCAAGGATACAACACGACGTCGTGACCCGAGTAGTCGAGGCAAGTCTCATCGCGACGTATTTCGCCATTCTTCGAATACATCCAATACTGTAAATTTTGGAAGCATACATTAATACACATCCATTAAGCTTAAATGCTACGAATAAATTAAAAGTTGACATATGAAGGACAGCCAATACTGCAAGCGGTAACTTCTCACCGTAAGCTGACGAAAGAACATGAATTCTCATAATATACTCAAATATTACAATATTAATAAAACGGTAACTATTCAGTATATGGAAATTCGGTATGAAAAATTTATACAAGAAAAATGGATGAAAATATGTACATGATAGTATTAAAGTTATTAGCCCCACCAATATTGAACACACAAATTATAGTATACACAAATATAAATTCACAAAAAAAATGTTTAATGTAGAAGAAAATAAATCATTACATAAAAACAATCATATAAAGAAATAGTAGACAATTTAATTATATTATTGTTAATAATATAAATAATGTTATAACTTACGTACTAAAAAACCTAGCGGCAGTACCAAAGTTGAAGTAGTATTTGAATGAATCTCAATTAAATTACAATAAAAAATTCCTAGATTTCCGTTACATTTATGAACGTGATAATAATGAATGAATTGTTAGAACGTATAAATTACTCGATGGAAGCCTTTTCGTTAAAAGTTATTATAACGCTCGCATTAGTACAGCATACAAATGAAAAAAACATACAAAACGTATGCGTGTGGAATAATGAATGAGCTATTCGACACGCAAAAGCTTTGTTGATTAGTACAAGGCAATTTACAACATTGCTTCGTGTATACTTACTTACCAAAAGTTATTTTGATTTGAAGCGAAGGCATTTTTTATAAATCTACTTATGATACCCAACTTACCTCAATGACGATGAACACCAAAAACCAACTACTTACAAAGGGAAAGCACAACAAAACTAATGTCTGTGATGGCGTCCTCTGACAAACCTGATTTCCGTATTCCCCATGACATGGCCACACGTTGACTGGCTTCTTCATGTCTTCGGGTCCAGCCGCGGAGTCGATGCACATATCGGACCACTGGTTCGCGATCTGATGCCATCCATAAGTTATAATAGGTGTGCCAAAAGCAAGCGTGCTTATCTAATATCATCTCTTGAGATAGCTACTTAATGATAATGAAAATTTAATAATCTTTGATCGTTATATGATATACAATGACGTTGCAAATTTATTACAGGTCAAATTAAAAATTAAGTACTATCTCAAGTGATGATGCCATGATGTTGTGACAAAATGAAAATGATTTCAAAATAAATATGCTTGCAATTCACTTATTCCTCATATGAGAATAAGTTAGGAATTCTTGGGTGGACAAACACAAAACACTCCAAGGGAAATAAACAGATTCACACAAACTATCCCAAGTGCCTTAATGTGGTGCTACCTGATTACCACCAACTCCATGACATTTGTGAACCATAACACGGTTGGCTTCTTCTTGATATTCATCTATGAAATCTCCATCAAGACAGTACAGCCCATGAAAGGCTTGATTTCGCACCTAATACCAGCAAAAATGAAAAGACACATTGAAACGAATTTCGAAACATGCTCGTTAAAGTCGCTAAAATGTTGCATGATCGTATTAGTGCTAGGAAATCAGAAAGTGCAAAAGGACAAATCAAAGTTATAGCTAAATTCATAGCACAACTGTTACAACATGGTACTGCCGCATCGGTGGAAATATAACGACAGAAGACCTGATTTCCTCCCTGCCGATGACACGGGTAAAGTCCTACTGGCTTGTGGTGATCTGATTTGCGCGTCGGGGAATCCAAACATGTTTTTTGGAAGGCGACATTTCGAATCTGTACAAGCAATAATTTTGAAATACACGAAAATAAAAAAATGCACTTGGTATCAATTTAAATGAACAATAATTGACAATTAATTCAGTATTTTCTATAAAATTTGCTACTTATTAATTATTCATTTCATGATCAAAAAATATACAAAATAAATAAAAAAATTGCATACCTCTCCATGAGCCACAGATTCTCCAGGGATAAAAAGTTCTGGGTAAATATTTTTCAAATACCACTCAAACGATTTACACCCAAGTTTCTCTCTCAAAGCTTTCCTGCCTGATATATCCCCGTAGTCACCCTTGTCGTTGCCTACACGCTGGTAATAATATTTCGCGTAGTCATCTAACCACACCTGCAACCAATTAGGTAAATTAATTAAAGTTCAACCAAGTCTAATAACATTCATGCCGAAGTTATACACCGTTTGTACTAAATTGAGAAATTAAAGCGTAATTAAAATTATATTTCATTAATTTGCTTCTGTGTGCGAAGTGTACGAGTGTTCATTAATTTCTAACTTACCTCAGCCAATCTAACTGAGTTCTTCTTCAACACATTGACACCAGTCCTCCATTTGTATGGCGATCGTTTTCGGAATATATGACCAACATGGGAGCAGGGAACTATTTCTAATGTGCCACCGCACATCCAAGTTTTGAATGAAAGCTCCAGATTTTCACCGCCCCAAATATCAAAACCACTGTCATAAGTTCCCAATCTTTCGAAAAATTCCTTATCAATAGCGAACAGGCCACCAGCCATCGTGGGTGACCAAACTGGTTCAGCCGTATGTTGATGCCTTGCTCTTTCTTTTGCTGGTACAGGGTGCCAGTTAAACTGGAGATTCCAATCGAAACCTCCAACGTTCACTGATGAGGAATCTCTATAATGGTATTCAAGCGTGTTATCGTCGATGACATCAATCACAGGACATACAACTGTAGTTTTATTTCTAGCGATCCTATCTAGCAGTGGTTCAAGCCATCCTGAAATAAAAATATAAGTTTTGATAATCTTCAAAAATAAAATGTATCCTATAATAGGCATGATGACACTATTAAAGAATCAGAGAATAAACGGTTTTACAGGAAAATATATGCTAAAAAAAGTTCTAAAATATGATCCCGTTATAATATAAACATTAAGATTAACAAGATTTTCAATAAAATAAAAGTATTAAATACAGCAATCGGCCATGTTATCTGTAACGCCAATCAAAAGGAATGACGTCACGCCTCAGTTAATGTCATCGTGTTGCTTGAAATTTGACGAGCAAGCCGACGCCATGACACCTACGAGCGTTTTCGCGCTAAATTCAAATTACATAGCAGAAAATACATTAATTTACGTTAAAAGTTGAGTTTGCTGAAATAAACTTTTTTTCGAAACTAGGAGACGTGTACCTACAATAAGGAAATGTATTTAAAAATATGTCATCATGCCCATTATAGCTAATTTCATGTTTTCGAATTCCATAGATTATAGGCATAAGGAAAATTGAAAACCCAAACAAATAGTTACAGAGCCAGTAAGTTCATGAAATTAATATTAAAGCTATGTAGTTGTTTGTATGTAAGCTAGCATTTAGTAAACAGTTTCAGTGAAACCCTAAATTCCGCGTATAATTAGTTTTAGGTCACATAACGTACAACATTGTTTATCTGTGTGAAATAAAATATACATTTTTATACAAATGTACATACAATTTGTTTAATAATGCAATGCAACACCATTGTTTGTTGCTGCCTAGAAGGTTTTATTATATGGCTAATCAAATCCAATATTTTATTTTCATGTATTTGATATTTTTAATTAAAATAAATGACCTCATGTCAAGGTTTACAAAAATTGTCGACAACAGTAAAACGTTGTTCAAAAGTACAGTAAAAATGAAAAAACTTGGCTTATGTCAATTTACAATTTATATTTTAATGTGCCTTGGTTCAAGTAGTTGTTGTAACGGTAATTTACCAAAACAGATAAATATCTTGACTTCAATTTACAACTTATTGAAAAAAACGACAAATATACTATAAATAGATAGTATGACGCAGTATTTTTTGTGTAAATATTTTTTACTGACTTAAATAGCGCATATTATTATAATAATATATATCTGATGTAAAAATAATTATTTTGGTAAGATAATGAAGTGAAAAAACATTTGATGCATGTATGGAATAAATAAAGCTTCATTATTATTTTTGTTCTTCATTTTATATTCTCCGCTTTCACTGGCATAGTAATCGTATTTTATTATAATAATAAGACATAGTATTTGAATTTAGTCATTAATAGTTCCTGTCACTTCCGAGAGGACACCTTGAAATTAGAACCCAGAAATAGTACATTACAAGATTGAAAAATATATATTTATTTATTTATTTACACTTTATTATCACAACTAAACAAAGTTGTACAAAGTGCGGACTTAATGCCGATGCATTCTCTACCAGTAATTATATTATAATTACATAATAATTACGGATCAGAAATGTACCTACCTTCAGTGCATTCACAATGGCTATCCAGGTAAGTAAGGACGGGAGCGGTGACATATCGGGCACCCAACAGTCGTGCCCTGATAAGTCCCTCTCGCTTCGTGGCTCGTACTATCCTCACTTTGGGCAACGAGGACATGTAATCATCTAGCTGCTGCATGAGATGAGCTGTAAAATAAATATTGGTATTATATTTGCAGTGTGAAGGAAGTGCACATGGCCCCACGGTTAAAAAGTTAAGCCAAACGAGCGTGGTCGGGTGTGAGATGGGTGACAGGTGGTGGCGAAAAAATTCATGCGCATATTGACTCTACGACGGTTACTCGCAAAGTATACACCATCATACGTTCTGATTGCGGATTGTTACAAAGTAGTTTTTACCTAACTTTATTGCCCTCTATGTATATTATGGAATGCTCCAAGTTCGTAAAAAAGAATACAAATTTATTTACTAATACGGAGTGTATGTTAAGCCGTCGGTCTCGGTTGCTAAATTCTCGTCTGAGATCTGATGAGTGGTTTGTAAACATTTTACAGCGGGTTGGTTACTAATCCTCAGAGGAGGAGCATAATCTACAGGCCTTAGGAGGCCTGGGGGCCAGGCCAAGAATAATGGTAAGGAGACCCATGCCCATGGATTATAATTCTCTTTTACGGTTGGCGGCACATTCAAACACTCCATAAGGCAACTACAATAATTACAGAATTTTGTAAAACAAAACTCGAACATTGTAATGTAACTCTGCTCTAATGTAATAGGTAACAGTTATCGCTTTGTGAAATAACAACATTGATACGGAGGATCAAACAGAAGTTACTATAATAATTTAAATTACAAACTCACGCATATCAGAGAAGTCGTCGACTAATATAATCTCCTTGATCAAATGTGGTGGTGATCTATCTATGACAGAGTGCACTGTCCTAAGCAGTACCGACCAGGCCTCGTTATGGAAGCATATCACAACAGACGTTTGCGGTAGCTCTGTCAGATAACGCCCCGGTTGCTTGCACCTGTAAAAATGGAAACAAATTAAAAACAGCAATAATATATATTTAAATAATAAATCTTCTACACCTGGATTTTCGGTGATTTTGGCGATATGGGCACACAAAGATATGGATAAACACGCAGACAGCAATATTTAGTAATCTGTGGCAATATACAACTAACTTCGATTAGATTTTTTGCCTGCTTGATATTACGAGTAGGAGTAGACCATCAAACAAAGCGATTTTCATTTTTTTAAATTAAAAACTCAGCCATGTGTTTTAAATATTTTTTGTTATTGACATAATAATGTTTAACCATACTACACGAGCAGCAAGTCTTATTTTCGTATTAGTATGCTTATTTTTCATTAACGATTCAGAATTCTCCAGAGATTATCTTATACCTTTAACTTTACGGGCAGTTCTTATATATACCTATAAATATAATCTGAATCTCGAAAACGGCTCAAACGATTTTCATGAAATTTCGTATGCATGGGTTTTTTTGGGTGGAAATAAATCGATCTAGCTAGGTTTCATTTTTAGAAAATATTATTTATCCGTCTTCAGCGATAATCAAATTATATATGAAAATTTATCGGCGAGTATATATTTTTTTAAATTGGGAGCTTAAAAAGATGGCGTTGTTAAGTAACACTTAGCTAATGAGTCTCTGAAGAAAATAAATTATTTTATTCGAGCAATGCTTGGTCATCCGGTTACTTTTAATATAAAAAAAAAGAACACGCTTATGGTAACCTACTGTTGCGTTGCATCTGCGTTGTCGCGACATCGCAATTGCACTGCCACGATACTGCTGCGAATTTTATCTAAATTTACCATAAAAGTCGTCCGCCATAATTCGTATTTCCTTTGTCCTTTCATTCCATTAGAAGAATAACAAAAAATAAAATACTTGACGGCTTGGCGGCGGTGAAATGCAACAAAAGTTTGTGGCACTACGCTGACAGGCTCTAAGAGAATAATTGTTTTGAATTTTTTGTGTTCTTTTTTGAGCCTGTGTATTTAAATTTTAATAGTACAAAGGAATTTACAAAGGTTTGTCCACTTCAGCTTTCAAATAATTGTTTATGTGTTATTGTATGTGTCCAGTTGTGTTTCTGTCTTTGTATGTGTCCATGGTACCAACGACACATGGTGCCTACCCTACTTGTGGGGCTATGAGTGTGAAACGTTATTTATTTAATTATCTAGCTGCCAAATAGACTTGGTTATCTCGACAAGTTTATCAAATGAATCAGTACCATTTAAAAACCGTCTGACGTTCTACGATAGAGGCAAGTTAAGAACTTCCAATACTCTTATTTATCCACTGGTTGAAGGAAAATCGAGTTGTAAGATCTGACGTCCAACAAGGAGCGTCTTCATTCTACATCCTTTACAATTCAGCTCGCGCACCGGAGAGCTCCCGCCCTATCGATCAGAGACCTTAGTGTAAGTCTAGGCGATAACGTTACTAACGCGTTTGCGTTAAGAATTTAACTATCGACCTTATTCCTTTCAGGTTAAGATCTATCTATCAAATTTTAACTCAGACGCAGTAGTAACGTTTGCGCGTTTACAAACTTACACTAAGGGCTCTGGTTTACCCGGTAAACATATTCGTATAACCGTCTATTTGAAATTTACACGATTGAATGAATGAATGTAATGGTTTTATGATTCATCAATATAATTATGTACATAATATAATAACAATAATAATAAATTTTTATTGATCATAATTGTACATAAAAAATGTTGCAAGTCCCTGTCTGCCACTTTAGTTTACACTGTGTTGCAGCAGACAGTGTTTTCCCTATGATTTTTAAACAAAATTACAAATTTTATCATACAAAGAAAACATTTTTTTATATATAAAATAAAACAAATAAATAGGAATTGTAAGGAAAGTTTGATACTAAATATGGTAAGGAAAAATATATATACAAAGAAGAACAAGATAAAAAAGGAACATTGTACAGAACAGCTCTAAAATGGCATACAGTGCAAGTAAGCGCGCGCATGTATGTGTGTCTGTCTGTCTTTTGTGTGTGTGTGTGTGTGTGTGTGTATGTATGAGTATTCTTGTTTATAAACACTTTTTCCCCACTAGTAAAAACAAGTCTCTCTTTGAATTACATGGGGTTATGTATGATGTATGAAGTAATGAATACAAATTTTCCAAAAAAAGACATCCATTATAATGGGTATGATAATTTAAACTTTTTTTAAATTAGATGATCCATATAGCCCAACTTCATTTAATTTCGCGTTTGCTTAGTCCCGCGTTCGATTTCCGATATGGTACAATTTGTACTATGGGTTAATTTAAATTTATAAATCTATCATGGGTTTGTGTGATTGTGTTGTATTTTTGTTTGTGTCCATGGTAATTTAACCGCAACACCAGAATCCTAAAATAAGGTACAAAGAGTTTTTTTTTTTATTTGACAAAATTTAAAACACGCAGCATCGACACTCTATATCCTTACAATATTCAGCTCGCGTACGGAAAGTTTTCGCGCAATCGATCCGACTCTACGGGTATGTGATCGACACTTACGGGCAGATAAGGGATCCATTTTTATAGTTCATCGGTTGGCAGCAGTTTTGTATCTTCAACGAAACCTAATTCGAGTTTTATGCAATACAAGATTAACAATCATGTGTCTTTAGAATCTGTCTGCATTTCCGTACAGTGATAAAAACAAAAGAATCGAAATTGACTCGAAAATCCTTCGATGCTGCATAATTTAAAAAAGGACTATCATTAACTACTTCGAATCATTACATTCAGCAGGCAGCTTCCGTCTAATGGATATCAGTTCGTTGACGTACTAATACATTAGTACATCACAATATTAAACAAGCAGAAGATACGAATGCGAAGATTAAAAAAACAACCATCATCAAATTCTTCCTTACCATTCGTCCCTTGGATCAGGCAGTTTCCGTCTAATCGATATCAGGTCACTGACGTACTGATTGAAAGCGTTTTTCTTCCATCCCTCGGACACTGCCAGCTTCGCCTCCTCGCTTATGTTCTTCGGCAGAACGACCGGTTTGCCAAGTTCACCGGGTGCGTTGTCCGACCCGGGCGCGGCTATTACACCTAGCCCTGTAGGGATACGGCAGATTAGTACAAAGAGATTAATAACATCCTGTAACTCGTGGGAACATTGGCTATTAGTTGACCGTTAATCGCTCGTGACATTCACTTCGATCTATTCGTCCCTCTCTTTCATTCACTTTTCTTTTCTTCAAACCCATATTCAGACCCATTAGTGAATTGATTGTAATTTTGAACATTCTATTAGTTCTGAAAATTGAAATAGACTTTTTGTTTTATGTTTATAAACTTCATATTAGAAAGCAAATTTTTATACTAAAGTGGAAATAAAAAAACGGTATAATACTGAAATATTAAAGTTAAATGGAAATTTCGTTAGCATCACGATAAACATGGCCGATTTTACGATACGAGTTGATACGAGTTACGATTTTGTGAAAACTTACATTAAATATTATCCGTACATAAAACTGATAAATATGACAAATAATATTTTTTTATAATAGGATTAATGTAAATAAAGTAAATCTTCTTAAATCTTAATAAAATGATTAGTTTTAAACAAAAATTGTTTTAATACCATGACACATTTTACTATAAAATGGAAAACGAAAATGCGATGCTTCTACAAACTTAAATAAAATACCACATTTCTACCCAATGTATGGTGCATCCTAATATTCACTTACTGGTGTCCAACTACCACAGTAAACTTAATGTTAACTACAGTATTTTTTTTTCTTATTAATTCTCTTACAATCTGTTTTGCCTTAAAAATATTGTACAAGTCTAGAATCTAGGAATGGAATCCACAGGGAATCCTAGCATGGGGCCTAGAGCACATGTATGTTACTATGTATACTATTATGTAATAAATTTGAATAAATAAATTAAATAAATTGAATTGAAAAATTAAATGCCATTGAAATATAACTAAGCATGAATTTTCATGTAATACAACAAAATATTAATAATGTACAAGTTAACCACCACCAAATCTTGGCAGCCCTAACGCTTATCTACAAAATATAAATATAAGCACAATTATTACCTTCTTGTCCCGCAATCCGACCGATCCAATCGATTCTGGTCCTCGCTGTGATGGACAAACGCACGTTATCATGCACAACGTCAGTAAATAATATTAAACGCAACGAAAATATAAGCATTGACTAGCGTTGGCTGGCATTTGTGTCGGAAAAATAGGGGGCAAAGTTAATGACTGTTTCGTTATAAATTTACAATTAAGCTAAGTTTTCTAATTATATGCAGTAGAAGTGAAAATAGTAGTAAAGCTATAAAAATTAATATATAAGAAAAATGAAATGAAATACTTGGAAAAGATTAAAATAAAGCATTAAGTGAAGTGAACCGCCGAAGAAAAAAGTTAACAAATAATGGACATAACAAAAATACACAATAATAAAAAATAAAAATGTACACAAGGTACTTTTAAGTATTAACATAAAAAATACAATATTATATTATAGAATTCACTTCTATATAATTCCACCTGGCAACTCTAGTCTCAACTGAATTCAGACAAAGCTCTCATGCAGACGTATTATAATAAATCATGTGAGAAACGTAAGTATCATACAATATTATAATAACTGAGTGTAACAGTGAAACATTGTTATAAGTCTCTGGAGAAAACTCCATTTGGAATTCATTCTAGGATACTGTAATGCCTGTCCTCATTACCATTTCTATTGCGTGGACTCAAAGACAATCGGAATGGTACAAGTTTGCAAGGGAATCGGAACAATACGCGTGAGGGAGAGCCTAATGGACTCATGATTTACAACGGTCATAAAAAACCCGACAGGCGATAAATTAGCCCTGGAAGCGTACTAAATAAAATTTATAAAGATTATTTCTGTTAATTAAGAATCCATTTGACTATTGAAAAGCGGCATTTTCTGCTTGAAAGTGGTTGCTGAGTTTATTGTTGATGAAGATCGTTTAATAGCTTCGGAAATAAATTGAAAAATAATTGAGTTTTCTTCAGAGAAATTGTTTACGAACCAACGACTCAGGTATGTCGGATAAAGTGAGCGAAGTAATTTTGTTTTAAAAAAATGTTTGTATGTAAATAATAATATGCTTGATAAAATATGTTTCACTCTTACAGAACACTAAATTATAATAGCACCACTATGCGAATTAACGCAGAAAACTATGGGTCTTAAGTTATATAATGGGAACATTTAATAAAACTACACCCTACACCACTAACTATCATGCTGTACTGTTGAATTTATTACTCACCATCTGATAGATTGTTTCCATATGATTCGCTTTTTCTCTTTGTAGATGTTGGCTTTGCCATTTTTAATGGTTTCGCCTCTGGATCTTCATATTCAATCGGCTGCGCCCCGATTGCATTTCTACTTGCTCCGTTTGTTGTGAGCAAAGCTACCATAAACCATACGGCTGTCAGAATAAGCACAGCCTTCAATATTAACGTCCGCCTCCGAAAGAAAAAGCTGTAGTATTTCATATTGCTCCTCTTTCACTTAATCTTCTAGTTTGGATAAAAACTTTATTCCATTGAAAAATTTAGTATCAACTCAATCCACTTTATTCCTTGATTATGTTACACGGACTCGGTTGAAACTTCAATCTCTAAGAATACTCTAATAGGGAATATTTAACATAGAATTTGAGCAATAAAGATTTCACTACCTATATTAATCACAATGTTGTGACTAGCATCAAACAATAAGATATGTTCTGTTATTTTTCCAAATATTATGTCCTCCCTAGATATGCTTTTTGGATATGATAGGTTAATACAAATTTTATTTACATTCACATGACTTTGGTACTTTGAGCTTTTAGGCTGATATAAAGCCTAGGAGTAGCAATTTTTTTTCCTTGTTCTTAGTTTCATTTCGAGTAGCTACAATTATCGATTTGATTATCCATGTCTTGTAGTCAAAACCTGTGAACAAAAGAAAACATTTAATAATAACACTCCCATTAAGATAACAATTAAGATTTAATTTCGCTCTTGGGATAAATTTTTGTTCTCTTAGATATCACTGGTCCTGAATATAAACGATGATTTCATTTAAATTCAGGGCATTGAGGAAGGTTCCATTTCGCCCACTAAATTACAGTTCCATTCTGTTAACAATAATAAAGTCTCTTAGCGCGAAAACATGCTTAGAACAACGAGGAACAACAGAACAAAATGCCGGACGGTAGATAATGAAGCCATGACATTCTACAGTCGGTCGTTTGCTACATGTGTATACACAGTATGCATAGCCGGTGATTTTTCGTCAAATTCCCGCCTCCGGCGACTGGGAAGGTAATTGCGTTGGAACAGTCCTTTTTCGGAGCTACTGAATTCTGATTTCTCATCACCGTATAACAAGGTTGATCTTTCTTTACGATCCATCGAGATTCATAACTGTGCTATCAAATATGAATTTTGAGATATGATCTGGAAAGACGATGCAATCTTTCCCCTCGGAGGGTTACGTACGTTCAGGGGTCGGAATGTTTACAATTGAATTGGCAGCTGGGTAATTGCGTAGCTTAGTGTTTCTACGTCTCCAGTAGGATTACTGGCTATTACAGGTAATACAATAGCGGGGATACGAGCACTTGTTGGATTAAAGTGCTTCACGACGTTTCCTGTACTTAAGAGGGTTTCTGCAATCTTTGTAACTACTACGTGGCTTTTCTTGAGCGTGTAACGACTCAATTAAAATCATTATTTTAAGTGAGGCGCTTTCTGTGACTAATTGGCGTGGCTATAAGAGGATAAAAGTTCACGGATATTGTACGTAACTTCCTTCTAACATGAGAAAAGTAATTTGAATTTGAATTCCTCAGTTTGTGCCCTAGATTGTATATTAATCTAACCATCTAATATAAAATCAGGTGGTGATACAAAAAAATGTTGTACCTTATAATGATACATAGAATCAAGAACACGTCACAGTACCTGTTTCGAAACAAAAATTTAGCAAAAAGTCTCATTTTCAGGAGACGTAAAAAGCGTCTACAACTTTTTTGCCTACAACAAGGCTGTACAATAATGTTATGCCACGAGGCCTACAGTTTAGAGGTTTCCGACTTTGGTTATGGATCGTCCAAAGCGGCTAATTATCTATACTCTATAGGACTCTATTATCATTTTTCAGGCGCAAATGCGATTTGTTAACGATTGTTGTTGCTTACAAGATAAATGTACAACATAATAGCACGCAATAGTAAAGAGAATATCGTAAAATATTCTTTGGGACGACTAGTAGCTAATATGAATGAAGATATTAATTGAAGTTATTTTATATTTTGTCAAACCTGAATTAGTCCCTGTAGCTTCGGGATTAAGAATAGAGCTACGGTATCCCCTGCCTGATCGTAAGAGGCGACTAAAAGGGGGCTTCCGGGGTTGTGGACGGTGTGAGTGGGAGCTCGATCCATCCAACCAGCAGCCCCGGGAAGGGCGGCGATGTGTGCGTGGCCACATGTCGCCGTAAGCATCGGAAGGTGCAGGAGAGCAAAGCTGCTCTCCCGAGGATGGGCCCGTTCTGAGGCGTCGCGCGTGGAGGACACCGGTGCGTTCCGCCGGAGATCCCGGAGTCCTCCCCAAGCGCAGTGGCAGCCACCGAGGGGGTTTTAGTGCGGTCAAATCCCACATAACCCGGTACTGTCTCCCAAGGTGCCGGGTACCTTTTGAAGGTTTCCCCCCCGACAACAAAAAAAAAAAAAAAAAAAGGTACACCAGAATTAAGTTATAATAGGCTACAACCCGTTTCTTGCATCCAACTGCTGGGCACGGGTCTCTCCCTATTATTGGAGAGGCTTGGAGCTTACTCCACCATGCTGCTGCAATACGGGTTGGTGGAGATGCAGGTAAGTAGCCAACCCGCTGTCTTTCGTCTGTTTTTCAAACCGCCCAAAAGGGCCCCGACAAGATTTAACGACGTTATCTATATATATAGACAACAACCGGGACCGACAGCTTAAATGCCCTCTGAAACACGGAACCGCGCATGAAATAATTTGCTAATATCGGTCACCCATCTCATACCTGAATGCGCCCGTTTGGCTTATCTGCATAGATTGCTTGCGTTCTACGGTAGCCGCCGGGCCATGCGCGCTTTTGCGCAAGCTATAATTATACTTCAGATAAAGGAACCGTCGCAATGGTTTAAATAAAATTGAAGAAAGGTTATAATTTTACTATAAAACTATTTCTTACTAGTTATTATTTTAGCATTTAGATCCCTTGCTGCAATATTCAAAATGAGTTGAACGAGTTTGGTCATGTATTTATTACAAACTTTTTTTTACTTCTCAGTAGGAAGCGCTAAAAAGGGAGTCTTCACAGGAACTTCCGACGTCGGCTGATAGATCGTTCGAAGCGGCGCATTATCGTTCTTGGCCGCCGTTGCCATTTCTCAGGCGGCAGGCGAGAGCGCGATTTATAAGGTCCGTCAATTGAAGTTTTTTTGAAAACGATTATAAACTAATTTGTACACACTGAATGAGAGTTCATTCAGATAATTCAGATACTTTATTCACTTATTTATGACAGAATTTTTTATAGATGCACCAATACACTCATTATTTCTTTAAATTATGTAAGTACAAAAATCATAACGAATTTTGTTGACCAGGCGTACAAGTAAACTCAGCACGAGGTACTGTCGTACTATTGTAGTACTTTTGGAAACAGTTCCGCTTCCGACAATGGTTGATAGATCGTGCGAAACGGCATATAATCGAAATTGGCTGTCCTTACAACGTCTTTTCAAAAACTTCTTATGTTATTAAAATAGTATTGAAACTTAAATAGGGCCATATTTGTCAACGATATAAAAACTTTTATGAACTTTTTAATTAGAAAGCGTTAAATACAGG
The DNA here is from genome assembly GCA_911387765.1 of Pyrgus malvae. NCBI lineage: Eukaryota > Metazoa > Arthropoda > Insecta > Lepidoptera > Hesperiidae > Pyrgus > Pyrgus malvae. The sequence goes on from OU426958.1 coordinate 18,294,522, forward strand.
TTCTTTGCAAGATGTACTATTATTCAAGGGGTTTACTGGCCACTGAATTAACTATGAACTGAATGAGTTATGAACTTTCTTGACCAATCAAGGTGCTACAATAGTCATTCTGGAAGACGTGCCATTAAGAACCGACCAGGCGCGACAGCAACTTGCTCGCAAATATTGCTAGTTGTCACAAAGTTAGCGTTAACGGAACCTTTGATTTGAAGATTTTAGAACTACGCGGAGACTATTGATAACTTAGAAGTGGTCAAATAAACTTTCTTGAAAAAAATAAACATCTAATGTATTCTGCTCACTGAAGTACTACTACTAAGTATAGAGAAAACAACGCGTTGCATGATTGTGCGCCACGCTTTGCGGAGTATCCAACGCCCGTAGAGAGAAGTCTTGCTTAGCTCGCACAAATAACTACATGAAAATGCCTGGTTGTGTTCTTAAAGACTGCCGTAAACATTCTAGAACACCAAAAAAAAGTGATAAAATTAAAATCGTTCTACCGAACGCCGCCATTTTGCAAAACTAATCATAATCATAGAGTAATAAAAACAAAAGACGCTATAAGCACCGTGAAATTCACGGCGCTTATGACGTTTTGGTTGCGAAAAACTAAACCCTATAAGCCATCTAGCGCTGCATGTTTTAATAGTTTGGTTAGATGACATATTGTTTTAGCGCTGCAGCATACTTTAGTTTTAACTCATACCAAAATGAGGCAAACGTTTAGTAATATAGTTCAATGATTCAAGACAAAATATCCGAGCCGCCAAGCGCGGACGAAACTTTTTCGCAAATATAGCTAGTTGTCACAAAGTTTGTTCTACCTACTGGAACCGTTGATTCAAAGATTTCAGAACTTCGGGTGACTATTGTTAACTTGGAAGTGGGCAAATGAACTTTCTTGACCAACCAAGGCGCTACAATAGTCATTCTGTAAGTCCCACTATTGAGAGGCGGCCAAGCGAGAAGGTGATTTGTTCAAGATTGTGGCAACTTGTCACAAAGTTTATGCTAACGAAGCTTTGGTTTAGACATGCTATTGTAATTTCGACGTCGACTTATCTGAGAATTTAAGTAACTAATAAATTGTAGATGTAAGAAATTATGTTCTTGTTACTGTATACGCGCGCAATTTTAAAACAACTGGAGTGAACTTCGTTACAGTCACTCGCGGCTAACGTCACTTCAATTCGTCCATCTTACTTACTTGCACTTATTTTAATGGTTTGTTACTACACGTCCACATTAAACGAATTCAAATTTATTTTTGCAAGTTTACTATTTTCCCAAGCCACCTCCACAACAGTTACTAAAAAGGATCTACCAAAGAAGTACGAACACGACAATCCACAAATTCTTACAGTAAAGCAATTCTGTTACATTTTGATTTAAAGGTATGATCTGATGTACGTGTAAACAAAATCAGAGTGTATCGCATAATGTGGTTGTGGTAAAGATCCCATATTACTCGATGTCTTTCCCAAAGTAATACAGCATCTTTTAAGTCGTGCTCCCTTGTGAAATGTCTAATACTTAATATAATATATTCAGAGCCTGATTAGATACTCGAACTGCCTCGAATCCTTTGTCAGCGCGATGCATAACTTTTTGAAGCCAAGGTATAAATTATCATAATAATAATATCTTCAACTTTACCTTTACGTGAGGAATTTCCCGGCGTCGATATATCACGGGGACCTGTAACAAACAGAAGCAAAGTGTGAAACAAGGCACAATTTCCATTTCAAACATAACCCAAGGCACTTATCAATTCAATACGCCTAAACTGCCTACAGAGATATGGGCAATAAATTTGATGGAATCTTTACGGCTTTGAATTCGAACACCGTTTGGAATAACATTCGGCTGAGTAAGTGACTATCTCATACGTATTTCGCTGAATATTTAAGGGATACCTTACGATAGTGTTTGAAAAGGTACATAGGAACATATAACGGGAAGGACATTCGCGTTTATTGCCAATAAATTTAGTTATAAATTTATAAATGATTACGAGAAAGTAACATGTAGTAACATGTAACTATACAGTTACATGTAGTATTTTTTGTAATCATTGTGTAGTGTAGTGTATACTACACTTAACATTGCAACAAATAATAATTGTTGCAATGTTAAGTGTTGATGTCATTCTTATAGATTATTATTTTTAAACATTATTTTCACTATCATTGTTTTAATTTCTTTATGAAAACATATTATTAAGAACAAAATATTATTGAAGATATGTAAATTTCTTTGTTAATTTTTGGACTTAAAAATGAAATATTGGCAAATCCAAAAATAAACATTGAACAATTATATTAATTATGTTAATTGTATTACCTAATTAAATATATTTTTTTAATCCAAAAATAAACAAATACATTTACATTTCTAATCTAAAACATAATTTATAAGACTGAAATCAACACTGGGCACTTTGAGACTAGGGTTACCAACTTTTTTTTCTATCAAATATAGTGTTTTTGAAGTTATTGACATAAAAAATATAGTTGATTGCAAAAAAAAGAATAAAAAAATAGTATGTGGTTAAAATTGAACTAAGGCACACAGACAGAGACAGAGGACCTACGCCTACGCCTACCGCGACACGTTCGATGACAGCTCGAGAGCTCGGGAGCTAGCGAAGCTTAGGAGCTAGCGAAAATATAGTAGTTTCGCCTACTATATATATTTTGTGAAATATAGTATTGGATCCCTTAAAATAGTAGGATACTATATTATATAGTAGGGTTGGCAACCCTATTTGAGACATACGAGTATATCGGCTGGTTCGCCACTAGCACTTACATATTTCCAAAAAACCGAATTGGAGATAATGGCGGAGTAAGCTCAAGGTCTGCGCAATTATGGGGGGAAAATCGTGCCCAGTAGTTGGGCGCCAAAAGATTGTAGCCATATTTATTTATTAGAAAACTTTATTTGACCCAAAAAAAATTTAGGACAAGTACGTTTGTAGGCAGTAAAAATATAGTGTTAGTGCCTATCATGTATATATTAACCGTAGAACGATGAAATAACAAAAACTTCACAATATTTTTTGAGACCGTGACCGTGCTTAAACCTAAACTTCACCAGCGTGGCTACAACCATCCTTATCATTTCTGAGAGTTGTCACATAACCATCACTGAAAAGCAAAAAAATGTTTGAAATAAATGAAACGAATGATAAAGCCTAAAACAAGAAAAATCAAGCGAAAGATTAACCAATAACAAACGTCCACGAATTTTAAGCATAAATCTTCGAGATATCCTCCGACTGAACAAATTTATTTCGAGATAAGGCTCAACCATCAAACCCGTCAGGTGTTACGGGTACTAATTAAAATCTCAAGTCGGCCTTTCGGGTGTCGGCCTAAAGTTTAAGGAATTCTGGTATCTTTATGTTTCCTATGGAGACGCGATCGGCGGGAATAATTTAATTAAATAGTTTTAACGAGCTCAATATTATCATTGAGAGTCGTAAAGTCTTTAGAAGCGCCCAAGCGCCCTGCGGCCGGTGTGCACTTACTGAAATTTTAAACTCATCATTCAAATTTCTGCTTCGCCGGGAATCAAACCCGGGACCCTCCGATCGGCAGTCTGGCATGGTAAGCATTACGCCAAGCGGGTATTCTTACTACATTATTGTCAGGCTTGTATATGCATCATGTACAACACTATCAGTGTATTCGTTTCTGCAGTCTTGCAATTGTTTCGGTTTCGGTGGAAAGAGATAGTTGCCAGCCAGAATAATATTTGACAGCCTCCGTAGCGTAGTGGATGATGAGCTGACTGCGAAGCGTGAGGTCGTGGGTTCGATTCCCACCCAGGACAAATATTTCTGTGATCAACATTATTACACTATTCGTTCTGTGTCTGGGTGTTAATTTATCTATTTAAGTATGTATTTTGAATTTTATTCGTATTTTTGTCAGCTTTCTGATTATTATAGTACAAGTTCTACTTAGTTTGGAATCGGATGACGTTGTGTGAATTCTCCAAAGATATTTTTTATTTATATATTTATTATATAAGGCGACCTTCGATTTCTTTCTCCGGGTTCGATAGAGGTTGGTTTTTTTTTCAGCGCCAGCGTCAAGTATAACTTTTGCATCAATTTTTTGCCAATTTCAATGAAACAGGACGAAGTAATAACAAAGTCAGTAAGTAAGTCGTCAGTAATCAGCCAGTCTAGTCAGTCCAACATTCAAGTAAAGCGATGGCTTTACTAGAACGTATCCGATGGAATTTTGGAGGCAAGCAGAAAAAACATATTTTAGGACTGTTATTCTATTTCACAAACACTCGTGCACTGTAATTAACCTATATCAAACAAAATGCCATCAACTTTATCCGATATAACTCAAAAATACACCAAGAAAATGAAAATAAAACAAGAGCACAATATGTCTTTTTCGACTTTCCTCCAAAACTCTCTAGAGGTTGGTTAATGTTTGGTTCAGATGTCCATAAGCTGTAGCAATCATTTAACAGGACATGCTGTAAATGCTCATTTGCTACCATAATAAACCAAAAGCAATGTCTTCAAGACACTCGCCATCTAAGGCTTCATGGTCATAACTTAAGCTAAAACAACTTAAGCTCTGCTTAGCAGATTGCTATGAGAAATTTTAATTAAATAGTTGCGAGGATGTCGCAATGCACATAATGATAAAGCTAATCTACCAGGTATTTAAATTGTTCAAAGCCCACGGAGTAGAATAACTTGCGTCCATTAAATCCGCGCATAAAAGAACAAAAAACTTAATTGGGTAGTAGACACTATTTATGTATAGATAAATTCAAAATGCGTATCTCAAAAAGGTTGCATTAAATTATTGTTGGAAACCAGGATAGGTGTGATTTTTTTTGTTAATGATTTTTATTTTATTTTAAATAATGGTTTAAGTTCTGGGACTTGTCAATGTACTGAAGATAATACTCGTTTTGATCAAAAAGAAGATGGAGTTTTTAAGATAAATCGCACATTTGTTTATCCATTTAGAGTGTATATCCATTTGAGATAGCTACTCCAAGTCATATTTCTATTGACAAGATTTCTTTAAAAATTTCAATATAAAAAAAACTCGAATCCAAGCCTTTCCCTTTCTTTCCAAAGTTACACTTTGTAACAGAGGATCTAGGACCAGAAGAATCGTGAAAAAATTGTAGGTGAAAATTCCTATTTACGAAAAGATTGTACATTTTGTAGCGATGCCCAACCAGTCCTGCCCAAATGTGCCAACTTGATATTACAAGAAAAACAGATGAATTGATATATATTCTGTGAAAAACAAATTACAAATATCATTAAAATCGCTGTTCCTCTAGCCATACAAGAAGATGCGCGTGCGCAGCCATGACCTAACTCTATGTTGAGCGTTGAATGCCGCCCACTCGTCACGAGATGGCGCGCAATAACGGTTTTGGTCATTCGTTTCGAAATTCAATTACAAGTAACGTATCTTCTGCTTTTTTATTCAAACCAAACAATAAAGAACTATTACTTTGAAAGTTATGAAAGAAGCATAGAAATGAATTGGGTAAGTGCACCGCTCAAGGCTAATACGATGTTAATTGGCTGGCTGGCTGCAACCCTTTTTACGTCCCACTACTGGGCATGGGTCTTTCCCCATTATTGGGGAGGCCTGGAGCTTACTCCACCACGCTGATCCAATGCGGGTTGGTGGAGATGCAGGTTAGTGGCCAACCCGCCGTCGGATATTTTCAGACAGCCAATAAGGCCTCAGACAAGGTTTAACGACTGTTATCAATCGACGACAACCAGGACTGATAGCCCTCCAAACCATGGAAACGTGCATGAAGTTTTTTTTGCTACTAACTGTCATCCATTTCACACCCGACCGCGGCTTAGTTGCATAGATCGCTTTCGTTCCACGCTAACCATGCGCGCTTCGATGATGATTATTTAAAAAATAATTATGGGTGGTAGAACTTGTAATTATCGACCGGGGAATTACAACTACTGCACCCACTTCTGCATTGAATCACTGTTGTTATTCGGAGGTAAGGTGCAGATGCCGACCAGAAACGGGCGACGATCAGACTTCAGAGTAGTAGCTCAACTTCGGGCAAGAATTAGACTTGCCTGATGTTGTGTATCGATGTTATTGAACTGCAGCGACCACTTAACAGCCTGTAGCCTACAAGCTGGTAGCAGACCCTCCATTCAAATAAAAATATATACTAATATATAAGAAATTCATACCAGACTCAGCCATTAATATTAACGCAACGCCTATGAGGATGAAGATCACATTGTAATCGTGTGTGTACGTAACTTAGATCGTTTTAATTCACCCTCTATTTCAGCCCTTTAAGTACTCGATTTCGCAAAGACGTTGAAATACATATTAATTTTTTTATTTAAAGAATTTGACGTTGGCGCAATTAGACATAAAAGTTACCATTGAAAGCAGGCGACAACACACACGTCTACCTATCTACTCCTACATCTATATTTGCCGCTTTCATCTTCTCAATGGTTTACGCGACATTTCCAATTAATTATATCATCCCCGTTGCTCTCTTTATATCTTCAACGACCAATTAGAGGTGAAACGTACCAATTGCGAGACTCACGAGCTTCAAGAGTGCTATTTTCACAATTTCAGTCTTTTGAAGTGTGACAACAAGTGAGAGTTCCAATTAAAAACGTCAGTGATCCTTTGTAAAAAATAATAATAAATTACTAGCTATGATCCGTAGTTCTACACACGTTTTGTTATACTCCGAAACAATTGATATGTAGTTAAAGTTCAAAATTGGCTGCAAACCTATTTGAATTCGACAACCGGGCACAGGTCACCCCTAATCGAGGAAGTATCTAGCTTATTAGTCCTGTAGCTTCGGGATTAAGAATAGAGCTATGGTATCCCCTGCCTGGTCGTAAGAGGCGACTAAAAGAGGGTTTCCAGGGTTGTAGGCGGTGAGAGTGGAAGCTCGATCCGTCCAGCCAGAAGCCCCGGGAAGGACAGCAGTGTGCGCATGGCCGCATGCCGCCGTAAGCATCTGAAGGTATAGGAGAGAACATCTGCTCTACCGAGGATGGGCCCGTTCTGGGGCGCCGCGCGTGGAGGACAGCATTCCACTGGAGATCCCGGAGTCGTCTCCAAGCGTAGAGGCAGGCCATCGAGGGAGTTTTAGTGCGGTACAAATGACACATAACCCGATATCCTCCTCCAAGGTGCCTGGTACCTTTTGAAAGTATCGCCCGCGATACCAAAATAAGTAGCTTTTAACATAATATTGTTCATATGCGGTTTAGTTGCCAACGTGCTGCCAAATGTTTCAAATTTCCAATAAGGCCCTCAAAAAAGTTTCACGACTGCTATATTATATTGATAACAATTGGGACTGATGGCTTTACTTGCCTAAACTTTGCAACGTGCATGAAATTTGCCAGTAGTCAACACTGATCACCCATCTCAAATCCGATCGCGCCTGTTTTACTTTTTTTTATTTGAATGGAGTAGCAGACGAGCATGCAGGCCACGTGGTGTTAAGTGGTCGCTGCAGCCCATGGATACATGGATGGTTTGAGGTCGTATGCAGTTGCGCTGCTACTCCTGAGTTTTTGTTCAGTTTACTGGAATATTATGTATTTCTCAGTTAGGTTTTGTCCATCATTCATCCCTACTATAATATTATAAAGAAAGTAACTCTGTCTGTCTGCTACGCTTTCCCGCTTAAACTACTGAACAAATTTTAATGAAATTTGGAACACAGATAGAGTAGACCTTGGGAAAGGACATAGGATGGGTTTTATCCTACGGGAACCTATAAAAGGGGTCCACGCGGGCGAAACCGCTGGCGCAAGGCTAGTAAAAAATGAAGCAATAACACGTTATTCCTTAATTTATAAATTTTATTATCATAAGAAAACAAAATGACTTTGTTTTGTATTCTTAAGATATCATCCCAAGTGTATATTTTCGCTATTTTATGAGTGGTCGTGTAAAATTAATTTATTCGCGTTGTAAACACGAAACCGGAGCTAAAATAAAATACCCACAAGAACAGCGGAACAGTTAAGTATAAATAATTTATTAATAAGTGTTTTACTTGATCTCTAGGTAGGATTATGTTCCTAAGTTGATTCTAATTAAAGGATTAACAGCCGGGTTAAAATAAATTTGAAGAACTTGTTACTGATATTTTTACTACTAGATTGTATTTTAATCATTAAAAACCGGCCAAGTGCGAGTCGGACTCACGCACGAAGGGTAGCGTACCATTCTCCCATCTATAAAAAATGACGTTTATTGTATGGGAGCCCCCTTAAATACTTATTTTATTCTATTTTTAGTATTTTTATAACAATAGCGGCAACAGTAATACATCATTGCCTTTGATTATCCATAGAAATCATTGCACTAAGATTGAATGAAAGGTAAATTGTGGTTTACGATTTATGACGTATTAAAAAAACTACTTACTAGATCTCGTTCAAACCAATTTACGGTGGAAGTCTGCATCGTAATGTACATCATATATATTTTTTTTAGTTTCATCATTCTCTTATTTTAGAAGTTACAGGACACACATTTTACCACTTTGGAAGTGTCTCTCGCGCAAACTATTCAGTTTAGAAAAAAATGATATCAAAAACCTCAATATCATTTTTGAAGACCTATCCATACGAAGATATCCCACACGTATGAGTTTGATGAAAAAAAAATTTTAATGGGGAACCCTCAAAATTTATTGCTTTTTTCTATTTTTGTGTGAAAATCTTAATGAGGTTTACAGAATACATCAACGTACCGAGTTTCAACAGTATAGTTCTTATAGTTTCGGAAAATATTGGCTGTGACATACGGACGGACGGACAGACAGACAGACAGACATCACGAATCCATAAGGGTTCCGTTTTTTGCCATTTGGCTACGGAACCCTAAAAAGGCTTGGAAGAGATCTGGGAAGACATTTCTGGCTGACTATTACTGACTATTCATGATCCTATTTGTGACTATCGACGCCCCGCGTGGCGGAATGGTTACCATGCCGGACTGTCAATCGAGGGGTCCCGGGTTCGATTCCCGGCGAAACAGAAATTTGAATGATGAGTTTAAATTTCTGGACTCGGTCTGGGTGTTTCTGTCTTTGTATGTGTCCATGGTACCCACGAAACAGGGTATATATACCCTACTATGGGACTGTGAGTGCGAAGCGTTATTTATTTATTTATTTATTCTATTGTCATCCATTAATTACCTCATTGAAGCGCGCATGGCCCGGCGGTTAGCGTAGAACGCAAGCGATCTATGCAACTAAGCCAAACGGGCGCGATCGGGTGTGAGATGGGTGACCGCTAGAGGCAAAAATATTCATGCGCGTTTCCGTCCGTTCCGTCGGTGCCGGTTTTTGTCGATAGATAACAGTCGTTATACCTTGTCGGAGGCCTTATTGGCGGTTTGAAAACATCCGACAGCGGGTTGGCCACTAACTCGCATCTCCACCAATCCGCATTGGAGCAGCGTGGTGGAGTAAGCTACAGGCCTCCCCAATAATTGGGAGAGACCCGTGCCCAGCAGTGGGACGCAAAAAGGGTTGCAGCCAATTACCTCATTTTATACTAAAAAGAGGATATAAGTATAGACTGGGATAGCACAGACGACTAGAAATCTCCTATGTTTTTGGATGCTCCTCCTATATAACACAAATCATCTACCAGACTACTACTAACAGCTAAATTAAACAGCAAAATAAAAACGTGGAAGGCTTACTTTTTAAATTTTAAATCCAATGTACCAAACAGGGTCACACCTTGTCAGTAAGGTTAATTACGATACGACCTTCAAACTTTGTACTCTGCAACATTTATCCCGCGGTTGCTTAATGTTAGTGATTCATTCTGAATCCCGCGGGATAGGCTCGACGCAACCCCGCAGTACGGCACTGCGACATGACAATTTAATATAATATACGTAGGGAAAATAAGAATTTTAAATAAAGTAACGAACTCATAACGCTGTTATTATGTTTACGCCTCAAGGGTAACATAATGCCCTTAATTATTTGCTATACTTTCTGCGTCTGACCGCTGGGCATAGATCTATCCCCATAAATAGGAAGGCTCGGAGCTTATCGCAGCATGCTGCTCCACTGCAGCTAGGCCAGTAAGGAACGACAACAGTTTTCTTTTCTGCCTTTTTATATCCCACTGTTGAACACTGGTCTCCTCTCTGAAGTGGAAGGGATTTAATCTACAATCCACCACGCTGGCCAAGTACGGATTCGTGGACATTATGACATCGTAATTAAATAAATATCAAAATAGTTTCCCTCACCGTCCAGCAGCACTTACTCCTTGTCGGAGATCGCAATTATTACCGATCAGCCATCGCCGCTAACAGTGGCACAATAGACATACAAAATCTCTTTGTACTGTGACAGTGGCGACAGTTATATTCTGTTATTAACAACCGAAAAGAAAGTCCTAAAGCAAGCCTTTTTTGGTATCGGGGGGGGGGACCTTCAAAAGGTACCCGGCACCTTGGGAGAGGACACGCTTGAGGAGGACTCCTGGATCTCCAGCGGAACGCACCTGTGTCATTCACGCGCGACGCCCCAGAACGGGCCCATCTTCGGGAGAGCGGATGTGCTCTCCTGCACCTTCCGATGCTTACAGCGACATGCGGCCATGCACACACCACCGCCCTTCCAGGATTGAATAATAATAATTGAATTTGTAATAAGCGAAAAAGTTTTGGATTTTGATCTAGTGTGTCACGCGTTGAAATAGAAAGGGTGGTGGACCGTTTTAGAGGCTTTACCAGGTTCCAAGGTGACATTTTAGGATCGGATACATCTACAACTTTAACTTCATGATATCATTGCAAATAACACTTTTAACAAGCTGGAAATATTATGTCAAAGCCTGCTTAGCAACGTTGCGGTGATCGTTGTCAAGATAACCGCCGTGCTAATTACTTCACAAGTTGCCCATTACTCCGGCTAGTTGCAAAAAAGCGTGAACAGAGGGCGTTGGGTTGCTTGCTCTATTTAGTCATTAGTGTTAGTTTTTTTAGCGAACAAGCGTGTTACATCAGTTTTTTACAGGATCTTTCGCTACTAAAAAAAGTTGTATGTCACGAGCTTGGGTTTGAACTGAGGAGTACAGTTAGTCTTATTATAGCCAATTGTTATTGTTTATCCACACCATCTCTAGTAATATTGTAAGACTGAAGATTGTTTGTTTAAAAGCGCTAATGTCAGCAACAACTGGTTGGAATTTAAAGATTCACTTTTTTTTTTAATCCAACAGGATTGTCCATTTATCGATTAAGGTTTAAGGCCATATAAAATTACGCAATATAATCCGCCGGGTACATTCAGTAGCGTATACCGCTGCTGGGTGATTTAATAATTTTTAGTTAAACGAGTTAATCTAAGGAAAATCTGGTTCAAATAAAAAAAAAAATTTTAGCGGTAGACGGTTCCTTTAACTAGTTAAGCTATATAACATAATCCGGCAACGTCGATGAAACTACGAAGCACAACGCAACGTGGATGAAACTACAGAGCACAGCTAGTGTAGTAGATAATGGCTGCAACCCTTTTTGCATCCCACTGCTGGGCACGGATCTCTCCCCATTATTGGGGAGGCCTGGAGCTTACTCCACCACGCTGCTCCAATGCGGGTAGGTGGAGATGCAGGTTAGTGGCCAACCCGCTGTCGGATGTTTCAAACCGCCCATAAGGCTTCCGACAAGGTTTCACGACAACAACCGGGACCGACGGCTTAACGTGCTCTCCGAAACGCGGAAACGCGCGTGAATTTTTTTGCCACTAGCGGTCACCCATCTCACACCCAACCGCGCCCGTTTGGCTTAGTTGCATAGATCGTTTGCGTTCTATGCTAGCCGCCGGGCCATGCGCGCTTCATGCGTAGTATATAATATGACAATGTATTCCCAGAAAAGTGAATACAGCGGTATTACTTCCCAGACGAACTAAAGAACTATAAAGGTAAAAAAATAATAAAAATTACTTCAGAAAAATCGGAACTACAACAAACAACATCGTATCTGATATCAAGATCAGTAATTAATTGAATACAGATCGAACATTGCGTGTTAGTTGGTCATTTATTAAGCCGGTGATTACGATTTTCTTACTTCTAGTCGTAAGGTGTTAACGAAGCATTTGTCATCGGCCAATTAAACATCTATAATGGGTCAGGCGATATCGATACGAGATAATGGTCATTTATTAGATAATTTGCTGGCTATTTGGTTTTGTTAGAATTCCGTGTTTTAATAACGGAACATACAGAAGGAACGTTTATCACGACATTTTTGTGTGAAATGTGTGTATCGGTTACAGTTATTGTAAAATCAACTTGCTACTTTTGAAGTGAAAACTTCTTTAGCGGCGTTGAGCACTTTTGTGGGATGGGTAAAAACTGTGAAACTCGCGTCAGGTCACGTGTGCTGATCGAAAAACCGTAAGACGGTTGGAGAGTAGTGTTGTAACCTCGAAATCGATTAATCGAACAATCGATTGTTTATTTTTTAATCGATTGTAAGGGTTTCGATTAATAAAAAAATCGATTTTTAAAAAGTCTATTTTCATAAAAAATGGGTTAAATTTTTTTTTTCAAACTATGAAAAAAAATTTGAAAAGAATTAGAAAATGAAATATAAATTGTAATGTTTGTGTACGATATCGCAATAAATAAATATTGTATTCTACGACATAAATAATAGTACTTTTATATTGATAATAAAAGCAATTCGTTCAAAATTATTCCATAACTATTCAAATAAATCAAAAATGCACAACGTTAATAATCAAGTTTTCACTTCTGCCGGCACTCCCGGAGTGCAACTCGTAATTTTTTTTTAATCGATCGGTGGTCGGTCACAGACACATAATGATCCCCTATCTTGCACCTACGTGTATTACACAGATTCATCAGCCTCTAGAGTAGCAGGGATACATGTGACCTCAGATTGTCCGTGGACTGGCATCATCGACTATGCAACACATCGTAATTCATGTTGTTTCATTTCGATCTGTCATGTGACGTTTCACGCAGCAGTCAAAACTTGAAGTACGTTGCGTCCCTTTACTGGGCATAGAAACAAAGGAAGTTATTGATCTTCTTTAAATACGCTTTTAGACTTGTGGATTCCTTACAAGTAACTATAACGAAGTGTTGCGAAATATTAAAAAAATACTTTTATTCTCTAACGTAATATCCAATACTAGGGACCGCCCGCGACTACAGCCGCACGGATTTTGGTATCAGTCATAGCATGATGTTATATAGCCTATAGCCTTCCTCAGTAGATGGACTACTTATTCAACACAAAAATAATTTTTCAATTCAAACCCGTAGTCCCTGAGATAAGCGCGTTCAAACAAACAAACTCTTCAGCTTTATATATTAGTACCTATAAATAGATTAGTAAGAACTTTTGTTCTCTAACCTAACATCCAATATTCCACTGCAAATTTTCGTAGAACTAAATGTAGAACATCGTAAAAACGACGTTACCCAGAAACTGCACAATATATTATTATGTATAACGGAAAAAGTGCATACCGGTTGGTTCGAAGCATGGGAAATGTGATTTCGTAAGTTCAACGCTGAGGAAAATTGCAACATAAGCGCGACTCTTGTACTTATTGCATATAAAAATGTATTGTGTGATAATGTACATACTTGAAGTTCGATAACGACGTACTATTATATTGTATTCAAAGAAAGTAACTTTTCGTTTCGTACCTGAATATTGAGAAAGAAAATTACTGTTGGAAAATGTATTCCCCTGATAGTTAAAATGCTATTTCAGTTATTGGATGTAACTGGAAACTTTTCGGAAGGTTCTTTGGGGAGAGTATTGAGACTTTTAATTTTGTCTCTACGTACATCCTTACAATGGGAGATCAATCCATTTTCCTCCATTATTTCGCGTTTTCGCATCTTGACCATTTTATATCTCTCACGAAGCGTGCATTGTTTAAATTAATTTGTATCTGCGAAGCACGAAAACGCGCATAGTTTTTTGCCACTAGCAGTCACCCATCTCAGCCCGACCGCGCCCGTTTGGCTTAGCTGTATAGATCGCTTGCGTTCTTTAACAGCTGCCAGGCTATGCGCACTTCAAACTTCAAACAACATCCTTACTTTCCTAAAGTTCACACCAGCTTATAGTACCGTGTCTAAAAGCCTTACATCTGTAACAAAACTGTTTCTATCGTATTTTAGCTGCATTTGCACAAATGAGTGCAGGGAGCGATTCAAGCCGCCGCCTTCTGCGAACACCACTAGAGGGCGCTTTGAAGCGGAATCATTAAATGCGTAAGCTAGGAATGAACGAAGACCGCAGTACGTTGAATTTTTCCATACGATATGAGTATTTATGTAGGTCATACCAGAAATATATTTATGTTTATTTTTACATGTATCCCGCATTTTTGAAGTGAAAACTTCTTTAGCGACGTTGTGCACTTTTTTTGAGATGGGTAAAAAATTTTAAACTCGCGTAAGGACACGTGGCCTGATCAAAAATTCGTAAGACGGAGGGGTCGCAGCTGATGACGACTCGACTGTCTATACTTGTAAAATTCATTATATCAAGTATTTAAAATATGGACATTGAACACAGTGCATCTAATAATGAAAAAATGAGTGAGTACTTCATAAAAATACTAGATGAAAACTTACTGAAAATACTAGATGAAAAATAACACTGATAATAAAATCAATTCGTGAGAAATTATTCCCTAACCATTCCAAAATATCAAAAATGCACAACGTTAATGTTCAAGTTTTCACTTCTGCCGGCACTACCGGAGTGCAACCCGTTTTTTATGTGTTCATTTTAGCCATGCGTTGTCTACCGTCTAATTTACAGAAATAATAAAATTGAAAGTGGTGTCACAAAAACTACGAAGCAGGAATAAAGTAGTATTACATATAAGAACGTAAAAAGGAAAACTAGTTAGCGAAACTTTACAGGACAATGTAATTAAAAACGATTTCGATGAATTTCCGCGTGAAAATTCGAGGATACGAATATATTCGTGTATTACACTCTAGGAGCGCGACTTTACTATAGTAGAATTTTTAGTTTATAAACAATACTTTTTCTAATAGTATTTTGAAAGCTGATGCCTTTTATAATAGTTTTGTGCGTAAATATTTGAACGGTACTTATTAAATGTTGACCTGCTACAGAAAAATTCGCTTTAAAAATGAAGTTGTTAATTGAAATTTACATATTTAGAAATGTATGCGTCTGTAGCGATGAAAGAATGTTTGTGAATGTGTGACAAAAACAAAATGTGTGCGTTCTTTCCCGCACCAGATTTGGCACAAAAATTATGTATCGAAGCGAGGCACTATGCCATCTCTCCTGAAGGGTGAGTCAGTAACTTTGATGCTCTAAGTTAGTACCTAAATATTTGTTCGGCACATATTAAATTTTTCTAACTAAAAGATAAAACGTTGGCATATTCCACTTGCATTTTCTTCGGTGGTAGATGGAAATACCACTGTAATTTCCCAGTGTAACCAACTTTAACGTTTTTTTTTTCACTTTAAAACAGCCTGGCTATTGCAAAAACGTCATTGCGGTTAGGCTCGTACCATGTTATAATAATAATAACGTTTCACACTCATAGCCCCACAGTGAGGTAGATACCCTGTGTCGTGGGTACCATGGACACACACAAAGACAGAAACACAAACACCCAGACCGAGAACAGAAATTTAAAGTCATCATTCAAATTTCTGTTTAGCCGGGAATCGAACCCGGAACTCTCCGATCAACAGTCAGACACGGTAACTATTGCGCCATGCAGGTCGTCAAGGTGTTAATTAAACCTTGTTTTACCTGCAACAGAAAGAACATTTACCTGAAAGTTTGCGTATGATAAGTTTCTAAAGTGTCCTGAATCCACACAGAAAAAAAAACATGTCTTCTTATAAGAAGTCACATACATTTAAGTGGATCGCAAAGTCGCTGCACAAAACGCACGCACACTAACACCCTATCCGGTGCCGTAATATGTGTTTTTAACGTATAATACTTTCCCCGTAATGTAGCTAAGGGAATATTTTATAAGACGACATTTTAAAATGCCGCCTCGGCGCTTCGTTTGGCGTGTAAAGCGTTATAAATCTTTTGAATTAATTTTTTTTTCTCCTCCGTACGAGTCGTTTGTGTGTTTTTCAAGTCTGCACGAAATGTTGGGGATATTACGAGGCGCTTACGAGTAAGTGGGGCGTTTTATGTGTTTTGTTTGGGAATGGGAGCTTGTTTTAAAACGGGTTACGGTTTCAATGTTTATTTTAAGATACGTCATTTTGACCGCTTTTTAGCCTCTTGCCGGTGGGTTTTTCGTTTAATTACGCGACCTTTGGATTTAAATAGTACGGGAATTTTAGATTTATGGGGATACACTGCCTTCTGTCAGTGACGGTTAACATAACTTAACCGGGTCATCTATATATTTTTTGAAACAAAATACTATAAGTACTGATTTTATATTTGATTTCTCATTAATATCCGAGCATTACTGTTATGCTATAGGTGTTACTAAAAGCTAAGTCTATATTATAACTCGGTCAAATTAACATGACACCTGGGAGGCTATTCTGTATGCGTCTGTCAATAACTTCTAACATTTTCGGAATCATATTTAGACAAGATTAGCGTTTTCATTGATAAAATTAAGCCACTGAATGAATAATATTGCTAGAATTTCGTCAGTCATACTCCAAAAGAGGCCCGAAAATTCACGAAGTTTCGAATATGGGCGTACAGAGTAGCCTCCCAGGTGTCATGTTAACTTGACCGAGTAGTGTGTTGAGTTCAGAGTTTAATATTTTGGGACAAACCAAATTGTTTAATAAAACCTTAATTACAAAATGTACTGTTAAAATTATTTCGAAATTCCAGCAATATTGATTCTTTCAACATGTAAGTAAGCCTGTCGCATAACTTCCATCTACAAAATGATTCATTACTGCTCCAAAAAAAAGTTGAAAGTGGCAAGTTTTATTCTTCTTTTATTTTCATTTTCTAGGTGCATTTTGCAGTTACGTCTTACAAAGTTAATAGCAATTTAATCGACAAATGTTAAATAACAGTTACTAAGTGTAGTGGAATAAAATTACAAGGCAATAATATGCCTTTTCGTGTTTCTTCTAAAACTCTATCAGAGGCGTTAATCCAACAGAACTGACTCCTTACTGATGACTTACTGATTTTGACTATTATTAGTCGCCGGGATTCAACAAATCAATAAAATGGGCATAACTTGAATTTAAATGTTTGAAAACATTTAATAAAATCTGACTGACTGACTTTATAAGCAAAACGCGCGTCTTTATAAGCAAAAACCGCGGTCGTTGTGAGATGGTTGATCGGTAGAGGCAAATTTCACGTGTGTTTTCGTGCGTCCGAGGAAACATTAAGACGATGAATATCATATGCGGTTTTATAACATCCGACAGCGAGTTGCCTTTTTTTGGTATCGGGGAGGTTTCCATCTTCAAATGGTACCCGGCACCTTGGGAGAGGATACCGGGTTACGTGGGATTTGACCGCACTAAAACCCCTTCGGTGGCCTGTCTCTGCGCTTGGGGAGGACTCCGGGATCTCCAGTGGAACGCACCGGAGACCACCACGCGCGGCGCCCAGAATGGGCCCATCTTCGGGAGAGCAGATATGGTCTCCTGCACTTTCCGATGCTTACGGCGGTATGCGGCATGTGACCACGCACACACCATGACACCATGTCCTTCCTGGCTTCGCGGCTGAGCGGATCAAGCTCCCACTCACACCATCCACAACCCCGTAAGCCCGATCAGGAAGGCAGGATACCGTAGCTCTATTCTTAATCCCGAAGCTACAGGGACTAAAGGGTTGAAGCAAAGCTATTCTTTGTTAACTATTAACCTTTATTTGTATTTATTCACCTGACACGATAGCAAATGCGATTATCAACGTAATACATCATTACCGAGAGGATGACACGGTACTACAGTCAGTGAACGCCCTTGGCATAATAAAGTGGGACAACAAAATAAATAACTAGGCAACGCAGCGTAAATCATGGTATTAGCGCATACATATTCAGGTAGTTGAACTTACGCTTCTATCATAGGGTACATAGCCCCTTTTTAGGTTCCCGTACCTCGATTGAAAAAAAATGAAACACTTATAGGACTACTGCTTGGCTAGGAACTAAACTCAAGACCGCGCAAACCAATGAAATTGGTAGCCAGACTTATATGAAGCTACATTAAGCCTCAGAAGACACTTCATAGCCTGCACGATACTATAGCTGCTACTTTGCTGAACACGGGTCTCAGCTCGACAGCGGGTTAGTGGCTCTCCCCTCTCGGATGTTTTATGCCACCCATAAGGCCTCCAACAAGGTTTAACGACTGTAATCTATCGATAACATCCTATTAACGTACCCTCCCAATCACGAGAACGCGCAGGTGTTTGCCACTAGAGGTCACCCATCTCATACAGGACCGCGCCTAATTGACTTAGCTACGTAGATCGCTTGTATTCTACGCCAGTCGTCGGGACATGAACAGTTCTTTACATAAATACTTTACAAAAAATATTACATTACATAGACCATAAAATATATTACGCTATCTAGCCGCCTAGGGGGTTGTTCAGTGTAACATGTTTAAGTCCCCTAGAACCCATAAAAGTCGTGATTTACGTGTGGATAGCTGACAATATAAACAAAATTGTATAATGCAGTTGTTAAGAGTGATATGTAGCGCTATATTGGTATATAAGGAGTCCAGATATTATGAGCAGTAATAACCGTGTAGTTAAAACACCGGACTTCTATATGCAAACAGTTTCAAATCTTGTCGCGCACGGCTGCTGGCTGAATGAAATTTAGTTATCATTTTTTAAAGGCGAATCATATTATAGTTGATAACGACCCGGCTTTGCTCGGGTGATTTGAGTTTATATGATTATACTTATCTAATTATCTATCACACGATACAACTATCACAAAAACAACATTTTCCGGGATAAAAAGTATGTGTGCCAATGTGTTATTTCAGACTAAATCTACCTCTGCGCCTAATTTCATCCTAATCCTTTAAGCCGTCCATCCAAAACTTATCTAATTATCTATCACACGATACAACTATCACAAAAACAACATTTTCCGGGATAAAAAGTATGTGTGCCAATGTGTTATTTCAGACTAAATCTACCTCTGCGCCTAATTTCATCCTAATCCTTTAAGCCGTCCATCCAAAAATTCCATCTAAATACCTATACGTCCTAACTTTCACATTTATATTATATATTTATAATATAGGTAGATAAAATACAACTAAAACTTAATCTAGATCACGGCCAAACATTGGACACCTGATCACAGGAAAGTAACACAATATAGTTGTCCTGTGTGTTCGTCGAACGCTTGAATAGTTCTACAATTGAGGACATCGTAAAGGGTACATACAAGCCTAGATGTTTATTACACGCTTCAATGATGTCAGTACAAACAATAAACCTTTATAGCTTATCTAGAAGAATAAATAAGTATGGTAAATATTATTACAATTCCATCCATCTATCCATAAGACTTTAAAAATCCACTGCTGGAAACTAAACTAGCGGCGCTCGCGACTTCGTTCGCAGTGTGGCATTAGTCATAGCATGATGTTATAAAGCCTTTCCCGATAGTTCATTTATCGGGGTGGCATCAATCCGACACAAAAATAATTTTTCAATTCGAATCAGTAGTTCCTGAGATTAGCGCGTTCAAGATATTTAGGAATATCATCTATACCCCCATTTAGGAATATCTATAATTATCATTTGTATTGCTTTATTCATTCGAGTTGGACGAAATAATCCATCGATTTCGCTTTATGAATGCTGAATATAAATTATTACATTTTATAAGTATAATTGTATATTCCTTTCATCGTTTATCAATTAAATGGAAACAATTTAATAACTCCCTCTCTCCATCAATTAGAGAGCATTAGGACGCGATCGCTTCTGAAAACACCATTAATTGGCACATTGTATCAACACCCTATTGTGGTAAAGTGGAATTCGACCATGTGGGGATATCGGTTGAAGCGAAACAAAATGTTGATTATGACTTATATACTTTAAATAGATTTGTTTACTACTTAATACTTTAATAGATTTGGTTTATGATGAACATACCATGAGATTTACAATTTAAAAGTTACTATAATATCTTTATCAATAATGCGTGAAAATATTTCACCCTATAAAATACGATACTTTTTTGTTGATATTTATTCAATTAATTAAGCATAATAAATTATCTGTAACCCTTTTTACGTTCCATTGCTTAATACGGATCTCTTCCTATAATTGGGAAGGCCTGGAGCCTACTCCAACACGCTAGAATACCGACCATATATCAATACGCACTTCTCATCAATTTATAAATTAAATGGAAACAATGAATTATACCTCTCCCCATCAATTAGCGAGGAGAGGGACCCGATCGCTTCTAAAACAGCATTAATTGGCATGTATCCGTACTTCACTGTTGTGGTTGCGTAGAGTATGAATATACTATACAATAATAATATATACATGGGCTCGGTACCCTTCAAGTATTTGACGTTTTGTTCAATGATTTATTAGAATCACATAGGAACAAAACTGTGCTTCAATAAACCTATACATAGCTACAAAATGTAGTACAGAACAAGTACTGGTTAAAAATAAAACAGATAAATAGCAACGCTCGATATAGATAATAATATATAAATATACTTAATTATATCATCAGGATTAAGAGTCGGAGTTTAAAAATATAGGACCTATAACATAAGTATAATGGTATAAAGTAGGTATTAATACTCTAAATATTTTATCAACCATAAATGGTAAGGCTGCCTACTACCAGGTAGAATACTTTAATATAATACTAGAGTACTTTAATATCATAATATTTATAAACACATATTTCTCGGTTGAACAGTATCTTGCCAACTAAAACAACAAACAAGGTACAAATAAAACACCATTAATTGGCACTTTGTATTCGTTGATGATTGTTTTGTGGTTACCTCGAGTACGAATATCATTATACCAAACTGTTTACGCGCCCTGCCTTTGATGCTGCCATTATGGTGTGAATATTGGTTGTGGTGAAACAAAGCGCTTATAATTAGGTAAATACACTTGTTTGATGGTACAGTACACATTGCCTTGAGGTATTAGTAGGTATCTGGAATGGCAAATATTGATCCAATTAGGTAGATCAAAGCAGTATAGTCGAATGGTAAAAACTGTACTAGCCAGTAACGATATTGTCTATGCTCATAACAAAATGAAAAGACTCAAAATATCCAATGTATAATTATCTCAGTTAGTACTGTGTCTTCATTTACGCCACAATGTCAGCAATAAATAAAAATTGACTACGCTCCCAATCATTTCAAGTGTTTTATACTTTTCGGCAGCACGACGGTACAACGGTACAAATGTGGCGCTCGGGTTGAGAGTAACTATAGAGAGTTGTTCCAGTGGAGTGTCGTATCGATGGTAGCGTGACAGCCATAGTGTCATTCGGTCGTGAACGGTTTTCGCACCACGTAACTATAACCTTATGTCAACCGTCTTTTCATTGACAATATCTGCCCTCATAAATAATTCTGATGAAGGCCACCACTTACTTACATACTTAATATCTAGGCGAACCTACTGCTATATTCAAAATACTGAATTTGTATAAAAATATCTATATATTATGCAATTACGTGTTAATGAAGCCCTTGTCCGCGTATACGGAATGCAACAACTCATTGCGGCGTTACGGCGGTCTCATTAAACGGCCGAGTGACCGTGTCGAGGCCGATTGTGTGCTTTGGGACGCGTGCGCTATGTGTGAATGGCTTTATTTGTGGCAAACTAAACGAGAATCATGACACGTGAGAGAGAGCTATAGGCTACTTTTTAACCGGGGAAAATATCTCATCCCTATATGTGTAGCCTACGCGGGCAGTGACGCGGGTGGAAAGCTAGTGTATTTATATTAAATCTCGTCTCATGATAATGTTCGGGATAAACTCTGTTTCAATCAACCGATCATAACAAGATTTGAAAAATAACTTTATTCAGTTTAACATAAAAGATAGAACAGTTTTTGTTGCTATCAGTCAATTAGTCTGACAATTCAATACAAGTGAACAGTATTGGACAATTGTATGTATGTATATCGAAAAAAAATATAGTTTAGAATGTCTAAATTCTTAAGATGCTCATGGCAGAAATGGGTATACTCCAGTTAAAGAAAGCAAGTTGTACCTCTTAGATATACAGATACTGCAAACAGAAAAAATAAATAATAATAAATAAATAACGCTTCACACTTATAGCCCCACAGTAGGGTTGATATACCCTGTGTCGTGGGTACCATTGACACACACAGAGACAGAAACACAAACACCCAGACCGAGAACAGAAATTTAAATTCATCATTCAAATTTCTGCTTCGCCGGGAATCGAACCCGGGACCTTTCGATTGGCAGTCCGGCATGGTAACCATTACGCCAGGCGGGTCGTCTGCGGCAATTTCCATATCCATTAAAATTTCTATCGTGTTGCACGCGTTTCATTGCTTATAATATTAGTATTTATAATATAAATGGTCAATCATTAAATACAGTGTAATCTTAGAATCTGAAGCGCACATGGCCCGGTGGTTAGCGTAGAACGCAATCGATCTATGCAACTAAGCCAAACGGGCGCGGTCGGTTGTGAGATGGGTAACCGCTAGTGGCAAAAAATTTCATGCGCATTTCCGTGCTTCGGAGGGCATGTTAAACCGTCGGTCCCGGTTGTTGTCGATAGATAACAGTCGTTAAACCTTGTCGGAGGCCTTATAGGCGGTTTGAAAACATCCGACAGCGGGTTGGCCACTAACCCGCATCTCCATCAACTCGCATTGGAGCAGCGTGGTGAAGTAAGCTCCAGGCCTCCCCAATAATGGGGAGAGACCCGAGCCCAGCAGTGGGACGCAAAAATGGTTGCAGCCAATCTTAGAAAAGGCAGTTTTCTATAAATACTAGTTTGAGCCCTCTTTTTACGATAATCTAGACATTGTATGCCAGGCCAGCAGCCAGGATTGTTTAAATTTTCATTTTATTTTACTCACAGTAGCAAATGATTAATTTAAAGATATTGTTGTTGATCATCAAAAGGTTAAATACAAATGGGCAAGAATTTTATTCTACATTCGCTAAAGTTTTATTTATAGGACTGCCTGGATACGCATCGGTCGTTTATGAGCAAAATGTACAACAAGAACAGGTTATTCAATTAACTTGAACGCTATTCTATTTGCATTAAATAATAAAACCTACGTGTCGTTGTACGCAAACTACATGTCGCTGTTATAAAAACGTAAAAAAATGTTTCATCATTAAATTCATAAAACGAGAATACTAGAATCGTCCAACAGGCATCTACATATACTTAGTTAGTTATTATTTCATTATACTTCGCATCTCATCCTCATGATCACTTTAATTACTTGTAGTCGTGCTTATCTGGACTACTACGCTGCAGATGCTCGTACCTATAATGAAGATCGTCTGATCTTATCATAAAAGGCCATTCAAAAACAAACAAAATAAATGAAGGTCAACATAAGGCGATCAACGGCAAAAAAGTACA
Source organism: Pyrgus malvae (assembly GCA_911387765.1). Taxonomy (NCBI): domain Eukaryota; kingdom Metazoa; phylum Arthropoda; class Insecta; order Lepidoptera; family Hesperiidae; genus Pyrgus; species Pyrgus malvae. The sequence goes on from OU426958.1 coordinate 18,318,233, forward strand.
TTTGTTATAATATTTTAATCTAATATTCAACTACTTATAAAATAAACATTTTTACGGATTTATCTTCAATTTAAAGAGGCACTATGAAGTCATAGTTAGACTAGAAACTGTCCATAATAAAAAAAAACAAAGTCAAATCGTAACAATTTTTTAGAATAATGATCGGATATTATCAACTTTTTATTTAAATTAAATGCATAAAATAAAAAAATCGATATTGACAGGATCAATAAAAAAGGGGAGCCCACTAAAATAAAAAATAAGTTTACTTTTAAACACTTGTAACAACTCCAAACGTTGATCTTTTTTAATTGCTAAAATAGCTTGTTAGAAAAATAGTCGCAGCATAAAATTTTATATGGAATCAGACGTTCTTTTCGTCTAAATTCTAGTAAACGTTCCTATAAATTCAATTCGCTGCACAAACTGACCATCGGTATAATATAATATCTGTGGCACTCTGTGGACACTTTGCGGTGATTTCAAACTGCCTTAGAGGAAACTATGATTTTAAAATACTATTAAAGAATTTTCCTCGAAACTGCTTGCCTCTTTACGGGTTATTGATCTGTAAGAGTGTACTTAGTATTTTGAAATTGAACACTTGCTAACTAACTGAATCGATTTTTATCACAAAAAGACAAAGACAAAGAACTTTATTGGCAAGCATTTAGTTTACAGCTTCATGAGGTATGCAAATATTACAAACATAAAAGAAAAAAACTTTATTATAACACAATTTATATAAAAAATGTACATTTATACATATCAATTTTATTATTTTTTTTATTTAATTTTATCTTTTATCCAATATTGCGCCTTTTAAAAATTTTAAATAAGTACATCTAAAATTGCAAACTATCTCCAGTCGACTCAAGATATTATCTATACAATTAGTTGGATTCTCCAGAAACAAAAAGTACAAGGAGGAGTTAGAAGGATGCGAATGCAGACTTATGTAAATTTGTGGTTTGATTTTTGATATAAGTCTAAAACCACCACGTCCACCAATCCGCACTTGGCCAGCGCGGTGGACTATGGCCTAAAATCCCTCTCAGTTTTAAGTGGAGACCTGTGCCCAGCAGTGGGACATAAAAAAGGTTGAAAAAAAGTCTAAGAAAAACAAGTTCATCTTATACACAAACAACTTGTACACATCAAAACATAAACAAAAATAAGAACCTTTATGCCATTTTACAGCTTTTAAAAGTTTTTAGACCGTTTCAAAAATAGCACGTTGTACCAAATTTTTATACGAAACCAAACATCGTTTCCGTAATAAAAATTCTAGTGAATACCTCGATAAATTCAATTGGCGCTATGAACCGACCGTCCGAATATTATAACTGTGGACATTTTGCAGCGATTTCATTTAATAACACTTTGAACCGTTATAGAACACAGTAGGGTTTTAAAACATTTTAACTTCGGAATCGTACAACACGTTTACTATGTTATTATTACTGAAAATTACCTATAGTTATTTGTCCACATCGACAAGTTGCGTAGTCCCTAATAAAAGAAAAGAAAAATTTTCAATTTTGAGTTTATTAATTTTGTTTGATGTCATAAAGCTAACTCCAGTCCAAATATAATATTGTCATTATTTTCGTTTCTTTACAATACCTTCTAATATTATAAATTCGAAAGTAACTCTGTCTGTCTGTCTGTCTGCTACGCTTTCCCGCTTAAACTACTGAACCAATTTTAACAAAATTTGGAACACAGATAGAGTGGACCTTAGACAAGGACATAGGATGGTTTTTATCCTACGGGAACCTATAAAACGGGTCCATGCGAGCGAAGCTGCTGGCGTAGGCTAGTATTAAAATTAGCATTAAAAATGCTTGGGATAAGAAAGAGATAAATCTCTATTTTCTGGGGTCAACGAATAAAAATAAAATTGAAACCACTAAAAATCAATTCAATATATTTATTACAATTTTGAACATTTTATATAATTTCGTATAGTTTGCAAAGTGTTCTATTTTCAAAGTTGAAAAATAATCCTTGCACAATTTTTTACACAAAAACAAACAGTTCGGGTATTATAAATTCTAGCGCGTATGCTATAAATTCAATTCAAACCACGAACCGACAATCGAACTATTATATCTGTGGACATTTTGCGGCCATATTCATTCAATAGCATTAGAAACTAGACGGAAACCAGGATATGAAATTATTTTTGAGTAATCGTAATGTTTTTATTTGAACGTGGTATTAAGTATAATAATTAAACGTTACACACTCATAGCCCCGTAAGATAATTAATACCCTGTGTTGTGGGTACCATGGACACATACAAAGACAGAGACAGACCGAAAACAAAAATTTAAACTCATCATTCAAATTTCTGTTTCGTCGGGATTCGAACCGATGTCAGACTGCCAATCAAGGGTCCCAGGATCGATGCCTAGCGAGGCAGAAGTTGGAACAATGAGTTTCAATAGCATAGTTTAACCATACATTAACAATAAAGTTGTTACCAACCTAATGCACGTAATGGTATTGTACTTTTCTGTGTATGTGTTCAATGTAAGTGTTATATATTTTTTCTATGTATGTATTCTGTGGTATAGACTTAGTCGCCAATATAGTTTCTTTCTTTCTTTTCTTTCATTCTTTCTTCAATTTCTGTTCTTGGTGTGGATGTTTTAATTTCAGCCTTTGTGTGTTTCCTTGTTAAATACGACACCAATCCAAAATGTGGCGCTATTTATTTTTAATAGAAAAGTATTATTTACTTCAACTGGGTCGTAAAAACATCTTGGAGAGATACTCTTGGTAACTTCCTTGCCACATATAATTTAAAAAATCGATAAAATGAAAATTTATTACATATAAAGTTGTACCTGGACGACTGAGCGTTGCTCGGATAAAAAAACTTTATTTTCTCGGTTTAATTTCAAACAAAACACTCATTTGCTAAGTGTTACTTAACAAGGCCATCTAAAACAGCTCCCAATAAAAAAAAAATCACAAAATATACAAAATAAACGCAATATGATTTTGAATGAGGTTAGAACCCGGGTCTCTAGTTCCGCAGTCAGGCCATGTAACCATTCGGCCAAGGAAGCTTTAATTCAATGAACGAAATCTTTATAGAGCTCTTTCAAATCGACATTGTCAGACATTGACATTGTATTAGTATGTAGTTATAATATAATCATTACTCTACTATAACATTTTTTTCTTTCTTCTTAATCATGTGTTCCTGTAGCTTGTTTATTTTTATTTTATTTTATTTAATAGGTTCACCAACAGTTTTAACATGGTTTAAAATACTTATCACTAACATAATGTGTTTTGCTACATGAAGAACCAATTACAGGTAAACACAGCTTAATCCAAAAATAAAATAATGCGTAGGCAATTGCGCACTTTGATATAAGTACAATTGTCTATAAAAGTGGTAAAAAATATTTTTAAGTACTAATACGTGGCTTTAATTTTAGTTTATTATGAAAGCCTACCTCACATTCTCAACATCACCCAGGGTCGACCGGGAGACAATGCCAATAGGCATTAGGTTTAACCCTTTGTGAATCTTAGTTTTAAGGTGTTTCACTTATTTTTATTTTATTTGAATGGAGTAACAGACGAGCATGCAGGCCACGTGGTGTTAAGTGGTAGCTGCAGCCCATGGACATCTGCACACAACCTCAAGCAAGCATAGGTAAGTCTTGTCTGAGGTCGTATGCAGTTGCGCTGCTACTCCGGAGGCTGGTGGTCACCTCATGTAAGTGTGGCCGGCAACTGCACTTTTCCACCTTTTCACATAAATAAATAAATAAAAATTGTCATTTCTTTGAACGTCGGATTGGGGGATGGTGTTTGACGGCGTTATATGCCTCAATATTATTAATACTCTCCAATAGACGTCAGGAAGGGTCGTATTTTACATTTTATATTTGAGTTGATTATCGCTCAAAATAACTTTTAATAATTAAACATTTCTAAAAATAAAATCTAGCTGGATCAATTTATCACCCCCAAAACCAGGGCTTCCAACTTCATCAAAATCGCTGGAGCCGTTTCAGAGATTAAAAAAATATATGTAGGTATATGCAAGAATTGCTCGTTTAAATGTATTAGGGTATTTAAAAAGACATAACAATTTTGGGTCCGGGACCGTGCTCCACCCATATTATTAAGTACAGGTACTCGTATGCGCAAGAGTAAAATCTCACTCGGGTTTCTGAGGAAACTTTATTTTGGATTTAACATAAAAAATATATAAGCAGTTGCAAATGTGAAATCTCCTATGGGTAAAACATTTTTTTTATTTGAATGGAGTAGCAGACGAGCTTGCAGGCCACGTGGTGTTAAGTGGTCGCTGCAGCCCATGGACATCTACATACAACATCAAGCAAGCATAGGTAAGTCTTGTCTGAGGTCGTATGCAGTTGCGCTGCTACTCCGGGGGCTGGTGGTCGCCTCATGTAAGTGTCGCCGGCAACTGCACCTTTCCACCAAAACACAATAGAATTGCTCAAGGCAGAAGTAGGTGCAGCGGTGGTACTTCCCCGGGCGAACCATAATAGTTCTACCACCTACCAAACAACATGACTTTTCGAGAAAAATGAATAACCTTCATTTATACCGAGCAATTTAGCGATCGGCGTCTAGCAATCAACACATAATTTGCTTATTACCAAGTTCAAAGACCCTACACTAAGTAGGGTCGATTAGTATTAAGTACCTACTTCATACATTAACATTTAGATACCTAATCCAATAGACCCGAACACGACTTTGACCTTTAACGAAACTCTATATATACCTACTGTTAACATTCTGTCGCATTTAACTTAATAGTATGTTGTTTTTCCACGGTGATGGAAAATATCGTGATATTTAATTGATTACGATGTTCTCCATCGCCGTGCATGCCTGAGAGAAATTCCTAATTTCTCGAAAGCATAACGTCCACCAATCCGGACTTGGCCGGCGTGGTGGCCTAGGTCTAAATCCCTCTCACTTGTGAGAAGGAGACCTGTGCCCAGCAGTGGGACATAAAAAAAAGGTTGAAAAAAAATGATGTTTTTACAGGAAGTACCTATCTTCTTATGTTAAATTGGCTGATAGCCTTTTTACGTCCCACTGTTGGGCACGGGTCTCTCTCCATTATTGGGGAGGCCTGGAGTTTACTCCACCGCGCAGCTCCAACGGCGGTTGGTGGAGACGTGGATTAGTAGCCAACACGCTGTTGGATGTTATCAAATCGCTTATAAGGCCTCCGATAAGGTTTAATTATTGCTATCTATCGATAAAAAAGCAATAGCTTAAAGTGTCCTCCGAAGTACAGAACGCGCATATAACTTTCTATCATCGCACATATATCTTTATATAACTAACGGTCACCCATTTCACATCTGACCCATTTTGCTCAGTTGCATAGTTTTCTTGCGTTCCGTCAAGCACCAGGCCATGCGCTTCAACTATATTTAATAATATAAAAAATAAGGAATAGCTCAGCAGATTGGCCAAATAATATATAATAATAAATAGTAATATATAATCTGTAGCTGGTAGAACTACTATCGTTCGCCCGGGGAAGTACCACCGCTGCATCCACTTCTGCCGTGAACCTATTCTATTGTGCTTCGGTGGAAAGGTGCAGTTGCCGGCCACACTAACATGAGGCGACCACCAGCCTCCGGAGTAGCAGCGCAACTGCATACGACCTCAGACAAGACTTACCTATGCTTGCTTGAGGTTGTATGTAGATGCCCATGGGCTGAAGCGACCACTTAACACCACGTGACCTGCATGCTCGTCTGCTACTCCATTCAAATAAAAAAAAAATAGTCAATATCCCTTTAAGCGAAATTTTACGTCACTCATTACAACGTAACGATCTATAAGTGATCCGTATCCAGTATTTTATTCGTGATGTGACCACACGATTCGATAATGTTGCTACGGTACGCCTCGATTATCCTCCGGGGAACTATTCTCGTGTCCACTTGAGCATTTTGAACGGAAAATATTTTAGTAGGTATCGAAACTGAAAAGCGTTCGCTTCCAGTTACATTTCATTTACTTTTAGGAACGAAGCTGCTTAACGCGGCTCACGGCTAGTGCAATTTAGAAATCGCTACGTAACGAAATGCTGTATGCTGTGTTTGTGTGCGTGTATCGAGACTACTACAAACAATTGAGCACACGAGTACACGCAGGCTAGTACGCAGCTGGTTGCGCTACTCTTACTCTCTCTCTATGTCCCTGACGTCCCTGTCTCCTTTTATCATATAACCTCAACACAGAAACGTGGAAATTTTGATAAAACCCCATTTGTTATTTGTATTTGTTATGAATAAATACTGAAATATTGAACCAATATTAGTATAGATAAAAATTAAGAGTGATCCGACCCCACTTCTTTCGGGTAATTTGAGTTAATTATCTAACCCACTAGATCATTACATTTTTTCGGGATAAAAAGTAGCCCTTGTGCTGCTTGCTACTCCAGGCTATAATCCATACAAATTGTCATAAATAATAAATAAAATAAAATCAATAACATAACATAAATAATTCATACAAATTTTCATAAATTTGTATGAATTATTCATGTTATTAATTGTGATGTTTATGTTAAACATAACATAATCGGTTTTAAAGTCTGATGAAAGATATACACAACACAAATAACTATACAGTCACAGGTATACTAACTTTCGGAACTAAAAAACAATTAAAAAAATCGAAGAACGTATTACTTTGTTGTAACGTCGCGAGTATGTTCTAACTATGTAGTTGTGAACATAAAGTACTTATCTTCCTTGTTTTTATTTTACTACTTCACTACAGACCGTCGGATTATGTTACAATCACTTTCGATGGGTTACTAATAACTACTATTACTTTGGCTAGAGCGCATCGCAATAGTTCTAATCACTAATGGATATTATTTTTACCTTTCATAAGCATGTTGCTTAAGTATATCTACCTACTGTGGTTTAACCCGATTATTTACATTATCCACGTGTGTAAAAGCCTTGAAAAGTAAGATTCATTACATCACGCTAAAGTAATCATAAGCTTTTAATTCATTGAATATTTATTATAAACATTACTAAGCGTGACTAAGTCGGTAATTAAATCGACTACCGACATGCTTACCACGAAGTTTCAATCAATGCTTTAATGTTCATCCACATCGTGTTGAGCTTCACTTATTACGTCAACTTTTGTGGTAATAAGTGCTTTTGGATGTAACCTTGGTAGATCTAAGAACAAGTGAATCATGATCTTTTTTTTAAAAGATCATTGCGATCGATAACGTACACAAATTGTTTTAGAAGTAGATAGCCTCGTAGATAGAGAGGGTACCGGGTTATGTGTGATTTGACCGTACTAAAACCCCCTCGGTGGCTGCCACTGCGCTTGGGGAGGACTCCGGGATCTCCGGCGGAATGCACCGGTGTCATCCACGCGCGAAGCCTCAGAACGGGCCCATCTTCGGGAGAGCAGATGTGCTCTCCTGCACCTTCCGATGCAACCTCGGCAGTACCAATATAACTAATCAAACGGATACAAAATCAATTTGGAAAAGCCCTCGAATAAATTTAACGATGAAACTTACTTACGTGGCCTACTCATTCCTACTCATTCTACATAATAACCTGGTGTTAAATAGTATCAAGTTTGTTTTACTCAACCTGTACATGCGAGATGAACTATTGGCTAAACCCTTCCCAATTTTAAGAGGAAAACTGTGTCTAGCGATGAGATATTAAAAAAATATGGGAAAAACTTTACTAAATATTATGAAACAATAAAATACTAAACAATATAACAACAGATTTTGTTTTTTAAATTGTTTACATTGCACTAGACACAAGCTTAGCAAGTATACAATCGTGACCTTGAATAATCTTTTAATGGCTTCACGACGTGACTACTCTGGCAGACGTCTGTCTGTTGATCGTCATTCGTGATTAGGAAGCTACATGTACATTGTACATATCCCAATGATAGTGAAAGGGCACTTAAAACAAACATTTGGTTTAATAAAGCCCAAGTACGTTGTGTTGGAGGTAACGGTTAAAATGAACGATTAAATCAATCATCTTCATTTTTACACATAATTTTACACAACAATTTATTTGAAGCTCATACACAAACTCACCGGGTCTGATTACTAGCATGACCCTGCGGCGGATGACGAACAATTGGTGATTCGTTTCCTTATTATAAATAGAGACCCAAGAGTAGCAGTAGGCTACCAAAGCTATTGCAGCCAGGAGATGATAAACATCAAAATAAGGAAAACATCATAATAAAGCATTAGAAGTAAGATTTAAAAGAATCATTTTAAAATCTTCACAATTTCTTCGAAGTAAGTAATCGATAACGAGCTTTAAACAATCCGACAATCCATTACGAGAAAGAAACACAGCATCCCGTTGATCGTACGGACACACGAGCGGGTGTTGCGAATCCAGCGTAGTGGGGCGCACTGACCGCAACGGTCATATCTGAAACCGTTGGCATCTCAGAAATGGCAATACTGATGCTGTTATACCACCTGCTTGAGACCAGTTTGAAAAGAACCTACGTGATTAGAAAATAAAGTTTCACGCTCATAGTGTTAGAAAATAGTTGATAAAGATATTGAAACATATACCTAGTAGATCTTCTTAATTTGGACCTATAGTAGTGAAAAATCATTAAATATGCTGCGTATAAAGCTATCTGCGATGGCAATAAAAAAAAAGGTTTTCATAGCAAAGTGATTCTTCTTGAAGTGGAACAGCAATTTTTTGACTCTCGAAGGATATTAACTTATGGTGAAAGATAATATTATTGTTACTTAACAATAAGATAATATTATCTTATTGTTAACGATAGACTGGCTTAGTTACAGTCGAAGGGCTCATCATTTCATGAAACTATACAAGTTCAAACCAATAGCATCATATTAACGTCAACCCCTGTCAGAATTTGTATAGTATTTCGATTCATCGATTAACATTCGATTTGTAGGTAGTAGAACTATTATGGTTTGCCCAGGGAAGTACCACCGCTGCGCCCACTTCTGCCGTGAACCAATTTTATTGTTTTTCGGTGGAAAGGTGCAGATGCCGGCCACACTTACATGAGGCGACCGCCAGCCTCCAGAGTAGCAGCGCAACTGAATACGACCTCAGACAAGACTTACTTATGCTTGCTCGAGGTTGTGTCTAGATGTCCATGGGCTGCAGCGACAACATAACGCCACGTGGCCTGCATGCTCGTCCGCTACTCCATTCAAATAAAAAAAACGCTATACTAATATACATATCTCATCAATTTCCTATTCAGTTTTTTTATGGTTTTTGGATTTTTTCGTCACACTCATTAATATTATTTAACTAAAATCAAATTTTTCAAACGATTACATTCATTCCTTCAATCGTCAGCTATATCGTAAAAAATGTTGTCTAAAAAATGTATTCTTAATCTATGGTCATTTTCATTATCTGTCACTTATTCATATTCTGTGTGTATGTCTATTAGCCACAATGCTATGATACAGTCCATTTTGCCTTTTGTGAGTGTGAGAAATAAACGCCGAGAAAAATTAAGAAAGTTTTATTTAGCAAGTACAAGTACAACAACCCTTTCGCCTGAACATAAATTTTGGTCACAACGAACCGGATTATTTGCACCTGCGCATCCGAGAACAATAGAGGCGATAAGGGCTTTTCTGTGCGAGACGACGATTCACTTGCTAATAAATACCTATCACTACGACCTTTCATCGTCGAGATCGAGTTACCGGCCGGCGTGCGCCCGGCGCCATCCGCCATTACGAGTTTTACGACTGAGAGTTCCGAACTTTATATAGTGAAATCAGTGCGAAAGAACTAGTACAATTCAATAGTGAGTCTGGAAAAACAGTGCGGAGGTGATTAAAACTAACTAACATTTGCATACTGTGGCTTTTAAACAAGAAATAATCAAAGTTACACGGCGCGACCACGTGCTTCTCGCCCCGCGTATTCGAAGAAAAAATCTGAGTGAAAAAGTTCAGAAGACTATAGAACAATGGATCATATAAAATATCAACTAGTACTACTGGATCAGTTAAAAAAGTCCGAAATCAATTTCAAGAAGACCCCCAAAGAGAGATTAAAAAGGACTTATATAGAAACAAGATTGGAAAGTTTAGAACAACTGTGGAATGATTTTAGAGAAGGTCACAAAAATATTATCATGAAAATTCCTATTGAAAAACAAAAAGACATCTCATATTTTGAAGAAAATACATATGAAAATTTCGAAGAGTTATATATTAATTATAAATCTTCTTTGAAAGAATCTCTGCAGATTTCATCAAAACAGGAGCTCCCATCTATGCCAGTGATGGAGAGTCAAAGGTCTAATAATACCGAGATTAGGCTACCAACTATTCATCTGCCTACATTTAGTGGAAAATACGAAGAGTGGCAGACATTTTACGATCTATTCACCACATTAATTCACGACAACATACATTTGTCGTCTGTTCAGAAATTGCATTATTTAAAATGTAATCTTTCGGGGGAACCAGAAATAATGCTTCGTAATTATTCTATAACAGACGTAAACTATATGGAGGCCTGGAAGACAATAGTGAACCGCTACAATAATAAGAGATTTAACTGCAACGCTATTTTAAAGATTTTGTTTTCACAAAAAGGTATACAAAATGAATCAGCAAATAGTATTAAACAGCTTGTGGACACCACATCAACTTGTTTGAAATCTTTGAGTAACATTGGAATTAAGACTGAAAACTGGGACGTGTTTATTATCTATTTAGTCATTTCAAAATTGGACACTGAAACCATGAAACAATGGGAGCAACAGATAAGCTTAAATAAAAGTGATCTTCCTACATGGCCACAATTAGAATGTTTTCTTGAGTCAAGATTCAGATCGTTGGAAATGATTGAAAGCAACAAAGTTAGATCGGGACAAGTGAAACCTACTGTTAAACCGAAAGTTTTCCATTCAAATGTTTCTAAGGAAGGCAAGAAATATGAAATCAAGTGTGCGTTGTGTAGCGAAGAGCATTATATATATTACTGTAAAAAATTTGGAAACATGTCACCCAAAGAGAGGCAAGATTTCGTGCAGAACAACAAATTATGCTTCAACTGCCTTGCACCAACACATTCAGTGATCAAATGTCGTCAGTCATCATGTTGCAAGAAATGTGGAAGGAGACATCATTCACTACTTCACTTTGAGAGAGAGTATCCACCGGTGAAAAATACTGAGGGAGTGTCAACATCTATTAATAGTGGTAATCAGGTGGGGTCCAGTGGTGATGCAGGTATTGTTAGCGAGTTTAGAGGTAAGCCAAATACTTTGTTAAATGATAAACAAATTGTATCTCACTTTTCTAGCCAACAAAATCATATTCAAACCAGTAATGTTCTATTAGCAACAGCTCAGATATTAGTCAGTGGTAAAAATGGTTATAAACATGTTTTTAGGGCATTGTTAGACCAGGGATCTCAGGCATCTTTTGTGACTGAGGCCACAGTACAGTTGCTTAACCTTTCACGTTCAACGGTAAGTGGTTGGGTGTCAGGAGTAGGGAACGGGCAAACGAGAATTAAACACATGGTTTCACTCTGCGTGGAATCACGCCACAATCCAGATGTATTTTTTAGAGTAGATGCATATGTACTTCGGTCCTTAACAACACTGCTTCCAACTACTAATCTTAGAGCTCCGCAATGGTTTGATCTGCATAAGGGGAACTTGGCTGATCCAGAATATACCACCCCAGGGAAAATAGATATTATTCTTGGTGCTGAAGTATACAGCAATATATTGTTAGATGGTATTATTAAACATCCTAATGGTGATTTAGTAGCTCAAAATACAGCGCTTGGTTGGGTAGTTACGGGAAGGTTGTCTCGAGACTTAAACTTAAGCAAAAAAATATTTACAAGTTTACATGTACAAGTGAAGGATGATGAACTATTGAAACAGTTCTGGGAGTTAGAGAATGAGCCCAACAGCATACAGAAGAGATTGTCAAAAGAAGAAGAGAAGTGCGAAGAGATCTATAAGGCTACCACCTACAGAGACAATGAAGGCAGATTTGTTGTGAAGTTACCATTTAAGGAGGAAGACCCAGAATGTCAATATGGTGGATTGGGAGTAATCGCTGCTAAAAGATATGAAATGTTAGAAAAAAGGTTAACTAAAAATTGTAAACTTAGAGAGGAATACCACAAAGTCATGGATGAGTACATCAGTCTACAACATATGATTCCAGTTGAGAAAAATGATATAGATAATCCAAGAGCTGTCTATCTGCCTCACCATGCAGTCATAAGGGAAGATAAGGATACAACTAAGGTGAGAATTGTTTTTGACGCTTCTTGTAAGGGCATAAATAATGTTTCTTTAAATGATAATCTCCTTATAGGTCCTAAGTTACAACAAGATCTACGTCATATTCTTATGCGATGGAGGAGTCATAAAATTTGTATTTCGGCAGATATAATAAAAATGTATAGGATGGTTCGAGTTACAGAAACAGATTTAAATTTTCAAAGAGTGTTGTGGAGACCTTTACAGAACGGACCCATACAACATTACAAACTAACGAGATTAACTTTTGGCACAGCTTGTGCACCATATCTAGCGGTCAAAACCCTACAAACTTTAGCTGAGGAAGAACAGTCTAAATGTCCAATTGCATCAACAATAACAAAAAATGATTTTTATATGGATGATTTATTAACAGGATGTGAAACAATACATGAGGCCATTCAGATTTATAGTGAGATGAATAAACTTATGAACTTAGGGGGTTTCGAGCTACAAAAATGGAGTAGTAATTCTAAGGCTTTGTTAAAACATATAGGAGAAAATAAAACAGTCAACAAGGATAATGAGTTACCTCTTATTGGCAACAGTCTGGTTAAGGTATTAGGAGTGAGTTGGAATCGAGATAGAGATATATTTGAGTACACACTTAAGCTGTCAGAAATAAAACTACCTGTAACCAAACGTCAAATTCTTTCTGAAGTAGCCAAACTATATGATCCCCTAGGATGGATTGCACCAGTAGTTGTTATAGCTAAAATAATCATACAAAAGCTGTGGAGAACAAAATTAGAGTGGGATGAAGATGTAACAGGAGCGTTGCTGGAAGAATGGTTACAATACAGAGAAGATTTAATATATATAAAAGAGATCAGTATTCCTAGATGGTTAGGTTATTCCAAGCAATCTAAAACTGAATTACATGTTTTTGCTGACGCATCTCAAGATGCTTATGGAGCAGTGGTGTATGCCAGAGTCATTACAGCAGACCAAATATTTGTAAATTTAATATCAGCAAAAACAAAGGTGGCTCCAATTGAAAAAAAGGTGTCAATACCCAGATTAGAGCTTTGCAGTGCAGTACTGGCAGCAAAATTAATCTCCGAGGTAGCTCAGGTGATGCAAATACCTAAAGCTGATCTATTTGCTTGGTCAGATTCAAAAATAGTCCTGGCATGGCTAAAGGGTGGACCGAGCCGGTGGTCTACGTTTGTCAGTAACCGAGTATCTGACATACTGAATATTTTGGATTATGAGCAATGGGGGCATGTGACTACGGAGATGAACCCAGCTGATTGCACATCAAGAGGTTTGAAGGCATCTGCACTGTTGAGTCATAACTTGTGGTGGAGTGGTCCAACTTGGTTGAGTACACTCAATACAGAATGGAGTTCCATGGATATCGAAGATACTCATGAGGAAGAAAAAATGAGTACTCTAACTGCTTTATTTCCTGAAAATAGTGATAATTTAGTGTGGTACAAGTTTTCTTCATTACCAAGAATGTTAAGGGTGATGTCATATTGCAAAAGATTTTTAAACTTAAAACTACCAAAACATCAACGTAAATCATTTAATATATTTGTTACAACTGAAGAAATTAATGAAACCTTATTAGATTGTGTAAAACAAGTGCAAGAAATTAGTTTTAATAAAGAAATAAAGCAGTTACAGTCTCAAGAATGTGTACCTAAAAATAGTGTGCTTCGCAGCCTTTGTCCCTTTTTGGACCCAAGGGGGATACTAAGGGTATGTGGGCGTATTCAACAATCACAGATAGAGTATGATACACAACACCCTATTATTTTACCTGCTAAAAATCACCTTAGCAGACTAATAATTTTAGATGCCCATCAAAAAACAATGCATGGTGGTCCCCAAATCATGCTTAATTACATAAGGTCTAAGTTTTGGATAGTGCGAGCTAAGGATCAAATAAAACAAATTTTCAGAGCTTGTGTTACATGTAGAAGATATTCTAAGATAAACAACGTTCAACTGATGGGCCAGTTTCCAGAGGCACGAGTAAAACCCTGTAAACCTTTCAGATCTACAGGAGTTGACTACGCAGGTCCCATTAATATACGGTTCTCACCAGGCAGAGGGGCTAAATCCTATAAAGGTTATATTTGTCTGTTTGTGTGTATGGTCACCCGTGCAATACACTTAGAAGCTGTCACGGACATGAACGCAAAGGGGTTCATAGCAGCCTTTAGGAGATTTACATCCAGGAGGGGTCATTGTCAAGATATGTATAGTGATAATGGTACAAATTTTGTAGGTGCAAACAAACAGCTTAATGATATGTTTCACAGCGCTCGGTCGTCAATGACAGGTGAAATACTGCAATTATTGACTCTGGAGCGAACAACATGGCATTTCATACCACCTCATGCGCCCAACTTTGGTGGTCTATGGGAGGCTGGGATCCGAAGTACCAAAATGCATCTACATAAAGTGATAGGTGATACTAAATTAACTTATGAAGAGCTGTCAACTGTATTAGCGCAGATTGAAGCCTGCCTTAATTCTCGTCCTATAACAATTTTAAGTGATGACCCAAACGACCTTCTACCCTTGACACCAGGTCACTTTCTAATTGGTGAGCCATTGATAAACTTAGTTGATGAAAATTACTGTAATAATAAAGAAATAAGTAACCTAGATAGATGGAGATTTACACAAAAAATTGTCAACAATTTCTGGAACAGATGGCACAAAGAATACCTTGTAAGTCTAAATCAGAGATATAAATGGAATAAAAGGGTATCTGAACCAGAAATTGATGATATTGTTATCTTAAAAGAGGATAATATCCCACCGTGTAAGTGGGTCTTAGGTAGGATAATAGAAAAACATAGTGGTCCTGATTGTATTACCCGAGTGGTAACAGTTAAGTGTCAGAATGGTTTCTTCAAACGACCAATTAGTAAGATAGTTATTTTATATAGAAAAGACAAATAATTTAATAGTTTATATATAAGGTTTAAAATTTCCCTAACTTTTGTTTAATAAGTATTTAAATCCTTATCAGATAATGTTCATACAGATGATATACAGTAGTATGTAGAGTGTTAAAATAAATTTATTGTTATTTCCTTAAGTAATTACTTTGTTTAGTAGAATCTTACCAAACTCTTTCTAAAAAAAAAAAAAAATATAAATTGTGAATACTTACTTACCTACTTAAAATTAGATACTTTGCAAATATGTATGTAAGTTTAGAATATTATAGTTAAGTTATTAAAATTAACATGTATGTTCTTGCTTTAAAATATTGAATTTAAAAAAATTACCTACTATTAAAATTATTAATTGGAGACTAGTAACTCAACATTAAATATTGTGTAAGATTTTTACTGCCTTGGCAAGGATGCATAGTGATATAGTAGTATTATAGTAAGAGTAAATGTAGCTTAACTTAAACATTATTGTAAATTTCTTTAATTTTCCTTTGAGATAAAAAGACTGCGTCTTTTGGGGGGCGGAATGTCTAAAAAATGTATTCTTAATCTATGGTCATTTTCATTATCTGTCACTTATTCATATTCTGTGTGTATGTCTATTAGCCACAATGATTAGCTATGATACAGTCCATTTTGCCTTTTGTGAGTGTGAGAAATAAACGCCGAGAAAAATTAAGAAAGTTTTATTTAGCAAGTACAAGTACAACAACCCTTTCGCCTGAACAAATGTTGTACAAGGATTTCAAGGAAAATACTTCACTTTAATTTTTTTTAGATTAAACTTTTATTATTACATATTATATATTAATAATAAAAATATATTTGGGCATGCATGTCATGTAAGCAAGATTTAAATTATGATTTAAAATATCCGTCACATATGGGCGCATCAAACGAAATTTAAATGTAATAAAAGTGAATTTCAAAGCAATGGAATAACCGCCGTCATCCTGTCTGTGAGCCGATGACCTGACTGAGAAAGAACTATTGACATTGGACATACTAATTCACACGTTCGTACAATAAACTTAAAATTAGTACACAAAACAGGCCTATAACAATATGATATGAGAAGGCTGAGTTTTTTAACGCATTCAATATTTTTGGTGCTATTATTGATATTGGATATGCTTCTTCACAAGTTATTACTATTATAATAATATGAGCTTTGCAGACCATAATTTCTGTACATAATTAATATTTTTTATCAAATGAAAAAAAAAAGAACGTTAGATAAAATAGAAAGAAAATCATTAGGAAATGAAATGGATGAGAATAAGTCAACATGCAGCCGAAATACCTTAGATTAGAAGCATGGAATCCTACACACAGAATCTTTTAGTTATACAAAAGAGTATTGGAAAGATATAACGAAACTTATTTTGACATAATCAGATGCATTCAAGGATCTAATGGAGATCGACCTATTGTTAAAATTAAAAATTTGAGCATAACAAAAGGTTGATCCTGTAGGAATTACCATTCCAATAACAGTGCTTACAGACACAAATTGAATTACACTAATCGATCGTGAACGCATTACTCGCAGGCCGTTTGAGATAACACGATTGAACGTAATTAGCGACGCCCTGTGTGGTTATTCTTGAAGCATTCGAGTTCAAAACTAGATCAGATTCGATTCGAATTGACACCGGATTTTTACCATTTTTATTGTTATTACCAAATTTACAGTAAAAAATAGCACAAATTACAACTAATTTGGTTTAAGAAGGTGTAGGTATATTTGAAACGAAAATCAACATTAAGGCATTATTATACTTATCAACAGTTCGTTACGTTTTTTGGAACTTTTTCTGTTGATATTTTATGAAAAATAAGCTTTTATGTCATATAAAAATATAAAGAGTATCTATTTGTACAGATCACTTTACTCATGAAACTGCAGTATCTATTCGACCATATTATATCTGTTATCTTTTCAACTAACAATAAAGTTAAAACTACGCCAGACAGAATGGTGGCCAACAGGAATCGCAGTTAAATTTTGAAAGCTCATAAACAAATTTATTAGTCTCTAGCGGAAGCCTCCGTTCACCTTCGTCATTAACACGAAGTTCAAATTGTAATAATAGTCCGTAACATCATTGGGTAGTTCCATTAAATTTATCTATATACCCATCAGACGCAATACTATCGCTAATAACCTCACTAGTAATGATCGGTGGGTCCCCGAGCTCCCACATTTCAAACCGATCCGGACACAGTTCGGGTCAATTGATTGAATTCGTAGCCGATCGGCCCCCCGCCACTCACAATAGCCGAATTAATGGCTGAAAGAAATGACATCAACCGACCTTTATTGAAAATGTTTAATGGTATTTTCTCTCGTTCCGCTTTTTTTCATTCTCTTCCATTAGGTATCGTAATGTATTTTTCTTGTGATCCTGTTTATAAAAGCCACAAATTTTACCTTTCAGCCAAAATTGTTGTCAGCGTTTACCTGTGAACAAAAGAACAATATTTATCAATCAATCAGTTGGACAATTTGGGTACATAGAATTATTGAATGGTCGAAACCCTTTTTAGTCTTATGTAGCATGTATATGTGTGTAGTGCACGTAATCCCAACAACGTAGCAGGTCAAACCCGGGCTTAACCCGTTCTTTGCGAGGCAGGTGACCGAAAATCATGGAGCACTCAAAGAAGGATATAGTCCCTTAACGTACAGAAGTCGTTTTATAACTCTGCGGTCGTGCGGTTCGCTTGTCAGGTATAAGGTTGCGGAGGGTTGTGCAGGTCGAGTATGTAAGGAAAATTAACCTACTAAATCATCTATACGAGGAAATTTCTTTCCTTCATTGTAGTTTGGTAAATATAATATTATGAATTTTGTGCTGTATGTTATAACATAACTAAGCCGTCTGATAATTTAAATAAAAATTAAGATATTTTTTTTCAAATTGATACGTTTATTCATTTTTCGTGATTGTTATACAAACATTCTTCAGAATTATATTATTATAATATTATGTTCATGTCCGCCACCAGTGGCGGCTAGTGACATTTTTCGATGGGGGTTCACAAAAAAAACAAAAAAAATATTTTACCACCCGTTGCCATCCAAGCAGATTCACCACCACTGTCGGTTTCAGTTCCAGTCCAGTTGATAACCACAAGACACGGAAAAGAAATTAATTTATTGCTTTCTTCACATCCACACAACCAAGGGTTTTAAATATTCTTCAGATTTAAAAACACGCGTAATTTAAAAGATTTAGTTTTCGTACAATATTATTGCTTTCAGTTCAAGGCGTATTTCGAAAGTTTTTTCACACTGCTTACTAAAAGATACAAATGATAAAAGATACACTGTATTGTTACATTTTTAACACAAACTGTCGCACATAAACTATTTCTTTAAATATTCATTTAAAAGAAAAACTACGAAATAACTGACTAAGACGACGACACGTTTGTTTGTATACATAAGAACGGCAACATCGCATAAGCAGATTGAGCCCACGGTTTGGCACGTCGTGCGCGAGCGGCGCTCCAGATTACGTTCATTTCTCATACGAAATCTTTTGTTTCACGCGTCGGCCTGTGTCGATGTTTCTCTTTCGCACTCATTGAATACAGCGCTAGGAATCGTACTATACTTCGTTCCATAGGAGCGCAATCGCTGGCGCTCCACTCGTTACAACTTTACGCTAAATGTAGGTACGCATAGATATAGGTAATAATTAATATAATATACTTTGTATAGGTATAGTATAAGAAAGAAAGAAAGAAAGAAAGAAAAAATATTTATTTCATATTAGGAATACAAAATATTCGCTTAATGAATGTCATTTTTTTCCGGTCATCGCCTTTAAGTGCCCGTTTGGGCTAGATGTTGAGCTGAGAGAAAAAAGGCGGCGGAAAAAAACTCCCAGCACTCTTTTTTTAAAAAAACAGTACATAATAATATATTTGAGATAACAGAATGGCTATGGGTCGATAATGGTCACACGTGACAGCTGATCGTGTGAGACACCATCAATATAATAGAATGAATGTAATGTAAGGATAGTAGGTATGTATTATGAAGGGACATAGATTGCCTATGTAATTTTCTTGGGAGTGCACTGCACCAGCGCTCTTTAGGACGAGCCGCCTCTGTCCGCCACCCTGTATTTGATCAGAATGATAATAAAATTAATAGAATCAGGCGTTACTTTGCGGAACTCCATTGTTATAAAGTTAGGTAAAAACTACTTTGCAACAATCCGCAATCCGAACGTATGATGGTGTATACTTTTTTCGTGCAATAGCACCTCCCTCCCTCCCACATAGGACACATGCAACAATAAAAAATGAACAGCAACATACGTACCACCACCAACACTTGTTTCGCCCCAAAACAGAGCATCATCAGGGTTATTGACTCTACGACGGTTACTCGTAAAGTCTACTTTGTGTTGATAATGGAAGATACTCGTAGTAACCCGATTCGATTCTGACCCTTCAGAATCCTAAAATAAAATTGATAAAAGAAAAAAACTAATTGTTCCTCATAAGTAAATCCCTATCCAAGGGTAAACAATTTGATAACTGGTAACCCTAATTGGTATTCCGTGCCGCTCCCTATGAAACAAGATGTTGTTATAACCTACACGGTTGCTAGACTTACAAATTATATTAGAGGAAAGTCGGCTGTGCAACTTCCCAATACAAGAGCTGCCTTGTTACAATCTAATAAGCTCGCAAAATTCAACGTCCCTCGCAATACGATCTCGAGCATACTTACCATTCGCAACTAGGAGGCCCATTAGGCCACTCGAGACCCTTTGGTCCCCTGTGCGATTGAGTTGTTAATTTGTCTAGGTGGAAATAGATTTAAATAGTATTTTCGGATTTTTAATACTAAATATTTTGACGCGATACAGAAGACACAACAAGCAACCTTTTTCTATTATGCTAATGAAATCGAATTGCTATTTTCCTGTCATATTTATGGAAAATTTACTTTAGAGTTAAAAAAATACACGTAATGTGATATATATAGTAACGAAAGGTTTAATATACAATTTTAGAATCGCAAATACCACTCGCAAACAAAAAACTTAGTTCTACTTTTATTATTATTTTTAACCCACACGCTATTATTATAAGTACAAGGGTAACCAAACTTTGCTCGAATAAAAATGTTTGATTTTCTTACTGTACTCTCAATAAGAACTTATAAATAAAAGGAATAGATCCAGGGTCTTCTGATTTCGGGACGACCCAATTTCCCACCAACCTTACAGATAGTGGCGAAATTTACTTTCGTATTCTAATGATATTGCAGCAGTTATTCATTGCCTAAAAACACAGATTAAATGACGTTTTCTTAAAATGAAACCTAGCTTGATCGATTTATCACCCCCAAAGCTCCCTGCATACTGAATTTATAATATAATATATAAAATATATTTAATAATCATATGAATTGTTCGTTGAAAGGTTATAGATGTAATCAAGAGCAATCAGTGACTACATAGATTGGTCCCGATTAAGATTTAGATTTTTGTTTGTACACCATAATATAGCCTGTAAACACAATTACCGACAATATACAAAATATCTGAAAATTACTTTGTTGCGACTGAATTTAACTTAACCTTTACAGACGATTCCTTGGCCTCTACGAGGCATATTAGCCCTCGCGGGGTCCATTAGACCCCGGCGACCGCGATGCGATCCTAGTTTCCGACCCGATGCGCCCAGGGCTACATCCAGCTACATCTGTCCCTAATAAGGGACTCGAGGCCTAATTGACTTACCATCAGATTAATAACGGCTTAATGTATGTTTGCTGAAAATCCCGTACGGTCTATTTAGGTACTCCCGTGTACATTAATTCAGAGCATCCCATTGTTAGTTTGTAGATAAAACAAATTATTATTTTGCGAATAGGAAAAATTTTTTTACATGCCGCATATAAAAAGGCAAAATAATAAAACTGTTGTTTTACTTTTTACTTCGTTATATACCAGAATCATTTCCAAAATCATCTTGAGTTTTCTCACATTAGTCTATTTCCTGTAACATAAGGTCCATATGAGTCCTCGCGGGTACATTAGACCCCGGCAACAGCGATGTGATCCTAGTTTCCGACCCGACGCGCCCCGGGCCACTTACTCGTATGTACATCCAGCTACATCGGCCTTTAATAAGGGACTCAACGCGTAATTGACTTTACATCGGATTAAAAACAGTTTAGGACTGAAATATGTTAACAGACAAGCCTATACGATCTATTTACTTACATGTACGCACAATATATCCAGTCATTAATTTGTTGATAATAAAGACGGAGTATTTTTTTTCTTCTGAAAATCTCTTTCCAACAACAACAATGGTCTTTGCCTCATCAAAAGGTCTATATGACACCTTATGGTCTTTATGCCCCAAAGTGACACTAATTTCTGACCCGACGCCCTCTGAACCCCTTATATCCGCATCCAACTACATCCGCCCGTAATAATGGACTCGACGCCTAATTAACTTAACGTCGGATTATTAAGGGTTTCTGATTTAAATAAGTTTGCCAACATACATACACGGGTAGTGTGTTTGCTTCATTGTATGTAAAGGGTATTCCGTCTATAATTTTATTTTATATTATTTTGCTGAAAAAACACACAGTGCTTAATTTAAGGCAATATCATAATAACGAATCTATGCACAATTAAGTTGTGTCTTCATTATCGTAGCTTTTGTAGCATATTGTATTCACCATCAATAATTCGACAAAAATTCATCGAATAGAGTGTACCACCGAGGTGCGATAATTACAAATTTGGTAGTTTCTTTATATTTATATCCCTGCAGCACACAAAACGTAACAACCAAAATACAGTTGAGCTTTCGAATTTAAATTTGTCACATTTAGATTTGAACGATTCCGCTAACTTTAAAAAGCTTATGTTTGCCCAATATGTAGTAAAGTAAAGGTCCATAAAGTGGTCAGTGTACTAGTAATCGTCATTTCATAGAAAAAGAGCAAAGATTTACACTTTTTCCATGAATGACGAATACTGGGACTCTAAAAAAACTGACGGTAATGTCAAGGTAAGAAATACCTTTCGTAGTACTTTTTATATAAAAAAATTAAACTCTTCATTCAAATTTCTGCCTCGCAGGGAATTGAACCCGGGACCCTCCGAGGCAGTCTGGCATGTAAATATTGCGCCACACAGATTGTCGATTGAGGACATTAAACTTTGACAAGTACTTCTCGAACTTACCTTTGATGTGCATGGAAAATTATCATGTCAAATAATACTAGGTGCAAACTCTGAAGCTTAGTTTTATCGACTACTAGTTCTCATCCAACACTCCGGTGAAATTTACGACGACACAACTCGACGTAACTTGACTTAAATTTTCAAACTTTGGCATAAATCTAAACTTAGGTTGCAGGAAGTACTTTAAGTGAAACCTGTAATCTTCTGGAGAAGTAAATAACTTTTCAAACTTTTGGTTTTCTGGTATACCGAGTCAGCTTAGTCTTCATTTCTTTTAATTTAAGTTTTATTAATTTTAATACATTATTATAAATAACATTTACATTCGAATAATCGAATAGCTCTCCACCAACCCGCATTGGAGCAGCGTGGTGGAGTAAGCTCCAGGCCTCCCCAATATTGGGGAGAGACCCGTGCCCAGCAGTGGGACGCAAAAAGGGTTGCAGCCAATCGAATAGCTTTAAACGAGCAATTCTTTTATATACCTAAATATGTATATGTATAATTCGAATCTCGGAAACGGCTTCTACGATTTTCATGATAGTTAGCAAGGGGGTTTCGGGGGCAATAAATCGTCTAGCAAGGTTTCTTCTTTAGAAAATACCGTTTATTACGTGTTTTTACTTAAACATAAACTGAAAAATTTGACTCTTCGTACCATCTATCGGCGAGTAAATGTAATTCATTTTTTTTTTAATTGAGAGCTGAGAAGTAGATGGATGTGAGGCAATGAGTCTCTGAAAAATGATTTGTTTTTATTTGAGCAAGGCTCGGTCATCCGAGTACTGCTAATTATGAGCGTCAATTGTTAGTCAGAAGCTGCATGCTGTTTGTTTTTTTTTCTTCAATTATGGCATCGCAAATTCTGCATACTGTCAAGTATAATTTTTGCATCACGTTTTTGCCAGTTTCGATGTAACTAGACGAGTAATAATAAGTGAAGTCATTAAGTCGTCAGTAATCAGTCCGTCAAGTCAGTCAGACATTCAAGTAAAGCGATGGCTTCTTTACCAGAACGTGACCAATAGAATTTTGGAGGCAAGCCGAAAAAACACATTTTTGCATGATATTTTAATTTACAACACTCGTGCACTATAATTAACCTATATCGAACAAAATGCTATCAAATCAATCCGATATAACTCAAAAATACACCAAGAAAGTAAAAATAAAACAAGAGCACAATACGTCTTTTTCGACTTCCCGCCAAAACATATTATTATGATGTTTGTTGATCGCTTTTGAACTACTATCGGCGGGAAATTTGAGGAACGAATGAAAGTATGATTTGATGAAAATGTCTGACTTTCGATAAAAATAAAAATACCGTATTCCAAATAAGTTTAATGTTATAACAATAAACACAGAGAATTCCACATTCAAAATAACTCCATAACGAAAAACAGAAGTATTTTCTGATTGAATACAACAAGTTGCTATTTCTCTAGTGTTCTTTTTATACTTTTAAAGGAAATAGACACAGCATTTTCACCTCATAGCAGAGTTTCCGTGACTTTCGGCCCCCTTTAACTTGTTCGCTGTCAATTTCTTGTTTCAAAGCTCGTTTTAGTTAAAGATCGTTTTCCATTTCGAATATTTAAGCTTCATGCATGAACAGCATTGTAAAGTTGTAACACATTTTTATGTTTTTTATGGGTTAAAAACTTATAGACGCATCGGTTTTCAATTACATAACTATGAAATAGAGAATTTCTTTGTCATTATTGCGGCTGTCACATATCGGCGCGCACCTCTGACAAAGAAAATTTCTTTAATTTCTTATTTAATATGTAATGTGCGCATTTACCGCTGTCTACGGTGATGGAAAATATCATGATATTTAATTGATTACGATGTTCTCCATTGCCGTGCATGCATAAATTCATAATTTCTCGAAAGCATGACGTCCACCAATCCGCACTTGGCCGGCGCGGCGGACTATAGCCTAAATCTCTCTCACTTGTGAGAGGAGACCTGTGCCCAGCAGTGGTATTTAAAAAAGGTTGAAAAATAATAATCTAATACTTTTAAACGAGCAATTCTTGTATGTATCTAAATATATTTTTGGAATCTCGGAAACGGCTCCAAAGATTTTGATGAAATTTAGTACACTGGTTGCGGGGATGATAAATCGATCCACAAATTTTTATTGATAAAATCTGGCGTTTTTTTAAATGTTTATGCAGTTAAATATAAAATTACTCTTACCGACATCTATTGGAAAATAATAATAATATTGTGGCGTAGAAAGCCATCAAAATGGTCAACGTTTGACAATCCACCCTTCAAACAAATGACAATGTCGATAATTATGAAAGACCTCTACAAAAATTTCGTCAAGAGAATTAAAGCTTTCTTGGTCGAATGGTTACGAAAGCAGACTACGTAGCTAGAGACCCAGGTTCAAATCTCAAGTAGGCAAGTTGCGTTTTTTATTTTTTTGTGACAATTTTTTTTTAATTGGGAGCTATGTATTTCAAAAGAATTTGTCTAAGTCAATGAATGCTTTGCTTAAAAATAAACCAAGTAAATAAATTGTTTTTATCCGAGCAACGCTCGGGCGTCCAGGTACTAATATTATTATGTATACAAAAATGTTCCTATGTATTGGATACTGTAATATGCGAATTTCAAAATCTGCAAGCTGAAGTGGCAATTAGCAGGCTATATAGTAAGGAGGACTGGTTAGGCGATTTGTTATTATAATGTTACTTTCATTTTTCATAGGTTTAATATCTATATAAAACACTCTCAATTATTGCTAGCTTGCCAGCATAATGTTTTCAGGAGTGCTTATCGGTTTCTGATTCGCAGTTTACCGAACTCCTTTCATATTGGATGAAGGAGAAGAAATGCATAGGCCTCTTGTCTATGATTAGAAAAAAAAAAATGGAATATTATCTGCGCCTGCGCCAGTATGGCGGCGCGGTTGCATACGTACAGTACTCACGTCGACTAACGTTCTTTGGTTATGTTCGACAATATTCTTAAGTACTAATCTAAAACCCATCAAGACTACAAGCGGAACCTTGAAGCGGCAGACTGCAGTCTGGAAGAACGTCCAGGATCCTGTGACTGTATATAGGAGAGGTGGCTTCGATTCAAGAATTCCGGTGAGTAATCTTTTGATTAACATTGTACTGGCATTATGCTGGTACCTAATTGGGAGTGTTAACTTTCCCAACAGTGGGCTTGGGTCATAATTGCGCGCCCGCCCATCCATTTTCTGGTCCTTCAGAGCTCGGATGAATGTCATCCAGCTTTAATTTAATTAATTATAAATAGTTATCTGCGTAATATACGCAAATTGAACATACCTACGTATGTTTTCTGTAATTTTATGTCCCATTTTACGTAATATTTTGGATTTAAGCTTGGATTAATAATATCCAGCTGTTTTTTGCAACCTCAAATTCATATTTATAGTAAAAATTACATTGCATAATATTTGCATAACCTTTTTTACATCAGTATTATGATGGCGACCGCTCACAATAATTTAGCTCGACTTACCGCCAAGAAGGAGCGATTATACGCTCGTATGAATGAATTATATAAATTAGCATCAAATATTTCTGATTTTTCGTCTAGAAGCAATGAGAATTTCATGGTTAAGTCTGAAATCATCGACGAAATGCGTATTCAGTTCGAAACATACCTCGATGAAATATACGAAATTCAAGTATCGATGGATTCGAAATTTAAGATTGATTATCAATGTTTGGATGCGTTTGATGATTTATACCTTAAAGTAAAGCGTGTTAGGAACTATATTGTTCAAGCATTGCGATCAAATGTCTCCAAACGTGAAGATTCTAATGATAATTTTCAGTCAAAATGTAACATTAAATTGCCACCGATTGAATTGCCTTACTTTGACGGGAAAATGGAGAATTGGCCGAAGTTTTATGAATCTTTTAAATCTAACATACATAACAACAGTGATCTGACTGACTCGCAGCGCGTGCAATATTTAGTGGGTAAGTTGACACACGGCGCTCTGAAGGTCACCGCAGGTATTGTACCTACGGGCGACACTTATAAAATTTTATGGGATAATTTAGTGAATAAATATCAAGACAAGCGATCATTAGGAACGCATTACTTAAATAATATTTTGGATGCTAAGAGCTGTAGTGATACAGCCGGCAGTCTCGATTCATTCATTGAAAAATATTCAGCTTCGATTTTAGCTTTAAAACAATTAAATTTCAAAGATCTTGCCGATTTCATTTTCTTACATTGCGCTTTAAGAAAAATCGATTCGCATACTATTCAGGCTTTTGAATCGTCTGTTCGTAACGAAGACATACCTTCCTTTGATAAGTTAAATTTATTTATTCGAGATCGAGTTAAAATTTTAGAACGCTCAAACACAAATCATTCGAGTTCGAATCGATCGTCGGACCCTGCAGTGAAAATAAATAAAACGTCTACGTATCCATCGCGATCGGTACATAAGTCATTTATTGCTAATAATAATAGTCATGCAACGCATTCTAGGCGCTGTGTCTTTTGTAATAACGCTGATCATTCTGTTTATAATTGTGTTCAATTTAAAAACTTAGATACACCAATGGCCCGATTTGAATTTATAAAGTCGAAAAATGGCTGTGTGAATTGTCTTGGTATTACACATACTGTAACGTCCTGTAAATCGTCTGTTGTATGCGAGCTATGTCAAAAACGTCATCATACCCTCTTACACTTTAAAAATAGAAACGTAAAAAAATCTAAATGCCTTTCTTCTGCGTCTACATCGCATAGTATATCTAATGAGGGTGAGTCGTCGACCACTAGTGCGACGCGTAGTGGCCCTGTGAGTGGCCCGAGTTCGAATTCGTTTACTGCAAACGCGAACATGGCCAGTGAGCGCCACGCGGCTCGTGCGTCTTTCGGGGAGCCGCAGATGCAAGTTTTACTGTCGACTGCTCAAGTTTATGCAAGTTCGAAAAATAATAATAACGGGAAAGTAATAGTAAGATGTTTAATTGATAACGGTTCACAGAATAATTTAGTTACACTTGATTGTTGTAAAGTACTCAAATTGCCGATAATTCCTTTAAATAATTCTTTTATTAAAGGAATTGGTTTAGCCTCGCGTCCTATACTGGGATACGTATATTTGGACATTGAGTCCCGCGTATACCCAAATAATAAATATTCTATATACGCGTTAGTAGTTGATTGTATTACAGATCAACTGCCCAGTCATTATATATCTAAGGGTGACATGGGCTACCTAGAGGGTATACCCCTTGCTGATTTGTCATGGAATGTTCCTGGCAACGTTGATGTAGTGTTAGGTGCACAATTATTTCCATATATTTATTTAGGTGACAGAATCGAATCGGGGACAAAGTTGCCACCCGCTTTATCAACTGCATTCGGTTACATTTTAATGGGTGATTACCCCAGCAATGTCGCTGTACCATCTTCGTTATCTGCCATTGCTCTTAACGATTTAAT
Source organism: Pyrgus malvae (assembly GCA_911387765.1). Taxonomy (NCBI): domain Eukaryota; kingdom Metazoa; phylum Arthropoda; class Insecta; order Lepidoptera; family Hesperiidae; genus Pyrgus; species Pyrgus malvae. Next base: position 18,346,230 of record OU426958.1, read on the forward strand.
GCAAAATTTTTGGCAGATCGAAGAGATACCGAGCATAAAATATTTAAGCCCGGATGAGACCGAATGTGAAAATATTTATTTATCGTCGGTTACTCGCGCGGTCGATGGGAGGTACAGTGTTGCTTTGCCCTTCTGTAAGAATCCGAGTGACCTTGGTAACTCGCGTTCTGGCGCCTTGCGCCGACTTATGTCTTTGGAGCGCAGATTTAAACAGTCGCCGGACTTACGTTTAAATTACAATAAAGTAATTAGCGACTATATAGAAAGCGGTTACCTGTCTGAGGTCAATGAATGCGATCTTGCGGATGAGGGATATTATATTCCTCACCATGTTGTCACCCGGGCGGACAAGCCACTGCCTCGTATTGTACTCGACGCGAGCGCCAAAACTCACACAGGGTTGTCACTTAATGACGTCCTGCATACAGGACCTAACTTGCAGGCCGATTTGTTTTTGTTATTATTAAATTTCCGATTGTTTCCCGTAGCTATGACTGCTGACATAAAGCAGATGTATTTGCAAATTGGTGTACTTCCAGAGCATCATAAATATCTTAGAATATTGTTTCGATTTAATAATAATGAAAGTATTAGAACTTTTCAATTTAATCGCCTTCCATTCGGGTTGAAATCCAGTCCTTACATAGCCATGCGAACTGTTCGCCAGTTAGCTGAGGACATGAGGCCACACTTTGGTGAAGCTGCACAAGTAGCAGAAAGCAATTTATATATGGACGATTTAGTTCATAGTGTGCCTGATGACGTCATCGCCGTCCGCCTTTCTAGAGAATTGATCTCTTTGTTTAAGGCCGGGGCCTTTGAATTACTTAAGTGGACGAGTAATTCTTTAGTTTTACTTAAAAATGTACCTGAGTCTCTTCGCGACTCAATAAACTTTTCTGAGGGCTCTAACAATGCCACTAAGGTGTTAGGCCTCTCTTGGCAACCAGCCGACGACAACTTCTTTTTCAAGACTTCTTATGTCCAGGAGAAGTGTACGAAGCGGACCATACTCTCCATAGTCGCCCGCTTGTTTGACGTCCTAGGCTTGGTAGCTCCTGTCATATTATATGCCAAATTACTTATTAAAGAATTGTGGCTATGTAATATTGGTTGGGATGATACACCTCCAGAAAACGTTATTAAAAGGTTTTCTGATCTCATGCAAGAGTTTTCTTTATTATCCACTCTAAAAATTCCACGTCACAGTGGTGTTTTGAGCAACAGTACCGTTCTGGTTGTCGCCTTCTGTGACGCCAGTATGAAAGGTTATGGATGTGTCATATACTTACACACCACCGCTTCAAACGGAAATATCACTTGTAGATTGCTGTGTGCGAAATCAAAGGTTTCACCCACCAAAATTACGACACTTGCTCGTTTGGAGCTTTGTGCAGCGGTACTTATGTCTAAATTAATCAAAACTGTTCATGATACTTACCGCTCGCGTATTCCTATTGCAGGAACATATGCCTTTTCGGATTCGACTATCGCGTTATCTTGGATACATTCGTCACCGCATCGTTGGTCGGTGTTCGTTAGTAACCGCGTTGCTCAGTGTCATGAAAACCTTCCGCCCGAAAACTTCTATCACGTCGCAGGTAGCGACAACCCTAGTGATTGTTTATCGCGTGGTATGCTACCTTCGCAGCTTATCTCACATGATTTATGGTGGAAGGGGCCAACGTGGATGCGAACGCCAGTTTCTGAATGGCCGGTGAAAACTTTCTGTCCTACTAATGCTGAAAAAATACCCGAGCACAAGACAAAGGTTTTTACAGCGACTGTTCATTCGGAACATTCAGTCTTTACTTTATTATTTGAACGTGTGTCTTCATGGGATAAACTGTTGCGTATTGTAGTCTATGTCCTAAAATTTATAAAAAAGATAAATCGTTCGTCTGGAGCTGTTCATAACCTGATGGTTGCAGAAAGATATGTTATTTCTGCTGTTCAAAAATTGCATTTTTCAAATGATATAATTGCCCTTAAAAATGGCAAATCCCCTTGTAATAAATTAAAAAATTTGTGCGTGTTTCTTGATGAACATAGCATTTTGCGTATTGAAGGACGCTTGTCTAAGGCAAATTTACCCTTCGAGGTAAAGCATCCCGTTTTACTCCCCAAACGCGATCGGGTAGTAGACTTAATAATAAACCATTATCATGTTATTAATTGTCATACCGGCCCGGGACTTCTTATGTCCATTTTAAGACAGCGATATTGGATATTAGATGCCAGAACTGTCGTAAGGGCTAACGTGCGTAAATGTATTTCTTGTTTTCGTGTACGTCCTTCACATCCGACGCCTAAAATGGCTGATCTTCCTTATTGTCGCGTGACGGAAGCGAAAGCCTTCGTTCACACTGGAGTTGACTATGCAGGCCCTATTAAAATTACTCTTACTCGGCGTAGAGGTCAACGATCCCAGAAGGCATATATCTGCCTTTTCGTTTGTCTGGTAACAAAGGCAATTCACATTGAGCTAGTCTCTGACTTGACTTCTAACGCATTTTTAGCTGCCTTCAGCCGCTTTATATCGAGACGTGGTCCTGTATCGTGTTTATACTCTGATAATGGAACGAATTTCATTGGTGCAAAGGCCCACTTAGACGATCTTTATAAATTTCTTATGAAATCAGAGTTCCATACCGCTTTAGGGAAAGATTTAACTAGCCGTCGTATTGAGTGGAAAATGATTCCACCCCGCGCACCTCACTTTGGAGGTATGTGGGAATCCAACATAAAAAGTTTAAAGACTCATCTTTATAGGGTTATAGGAGCCCAAATACTTACGTATGAGGAATTACAGACGGTGCTAGTGCAGATCGAGTGCATTTTGAACTCGCGGCCACTCACAGTAATGTCTTCCGACCCTCATCCTGAAGTAATAACACCGGCTCATTTTTTAATGTCCACGCCACTGCAGTATTTACCTGCAGCGGACCTAACAGACACGCGAATTAGTTTGGTCGAGCGTAAACAGTTGCTGGATAGTATGGTTCAATCCTTTTGGAAAAAATGGCGTCTAGAGTATCTGCATACGCTGCAAGTTAGGCAGAAATGGTCTACTCCGGACCATCCAGTTCGGATCGGTACTGTCGTACTCGTGGGACAGGACGATTCTCCTCCATTAGCTTGGCCACTAGGTATGATTACAGAAATTCATCCTGGTTCGGATGGAATAATTCGCGTTGCAACAGTTAAAACCAAATTTGGTATGTTTAACGTATCTAATCATACACTGTGCCAAGAATAGTCTTGGCACAGTGTATGATTTGATACGTTACACTTTTCAAAAATCTGCAGAGGTTTAAAAACGTATTTGAAATATTTTTATGGTATAATATGTTAGTTACTTGTGTTAAAAAACTACCAAAAAATATTTTCGGTTACTGGCAACACCAAAACAGTAGTAGAACGCAAAATGGCGGACTGGTTGAAGGCGTCTACGCGTCGCAAGGTAAAAATATTATTGTTTTAATATATTTTGACATTATATTGTTAATAATATGTTTGTTTCGAATAGGTTACAACATACGCTTTTCAGAATAGGTCATTTTGTGCACTCAAATGTATAATAAAGACATGGTATAAGCAGATTCTTTTAAGTGTGTCAAATATGATACATTGCCAGATAGGCAGCGTTCTATATTTATTTAGATATGTATCAAATCTGCGACATTGCTCGACTTGTACAAATACTATTTTTTTTAATAACAGGTGCATCATCAGCTTAGTCAGCTGCAGAAAAATAGAGCTCGTCAACTTGTAGCGCTTGTTCCCAGACCAGGGGCAAAATCAGATGTGGATGAAAGTAGTTCATCTGAAGATGAACTTCAAAATCGCCCGGCGAACTCAGACAGCAGCTCACCACCTCCATCACTGCCTTCTTCGTTAGAAAACCTTCATCTTTTATCTGACGACGACAGTGAATGTAATGAAGTAGCTGCTTCGACGTCTTTGTTACCATACCAACCGTCATCACCGGAAACACAGCCCTGTTCTCCATCAATTATGTCACCAAATCTCCATAAATCGATGCTGTTAAATGGATCTGGTGACGGTTCTTTGCCATCCATACCTTCTATCTTGGCTGATACAGCTTCACAAAACCTGGCAGCCACCTTGCAAACGTCTTCTCCAAAAGTCATAAACTTAATGAGTCGTCGTGACGTGCCGTCACCTTTGTTCCCACTTTCTCCTGCAGCAGGTACTCGTTCAAAAAAACCGAAGGTAGTCGTGGTGAAGAAAAAAATAATACCCGCTAAAAAATTAGAACCTGTGTGGCGGCGCATCAAATTCACCGGATGTGCAGAAATAGAAGATAAATCGTTTGAGTCACGTGAAGAGAAGAGTGCTTATGATTACTTCAGGATGTTCTTTTCCGACGACATTATCTCTTTGATAACGGAACAGACAAATTTGTATAGTACACAGACGAGAGGTACCTCAATAAATATCACAGAAGATGATGTCAGGGATTTTTTGGCGATTATCATCCTTATGGGGATCACAAAAATGCACGCTTACACAGATTATTGGAGTAAAAATATACGATACGATAAGGTAGCTGAGATAATGCCCCTAAAGAAGTTCCAATTATTGAGGCGGTATTTACATTTTAACAATAATTTACAAGATGACGGTGACAGATATCACAAAGTGAGACCTCTTCTTCAAAGAATTCAAGAAAATTGTCTGCAAACAGAAGAGGAACAAAGATTCAGCATTGACGAGATGATGATCCCGCATAAAGGTACTAGAGCAGGCAGCCGTAAACAGTACATCAAAAATAAACCGAAAAAATGGGGGTTCAAAGTATTCGTTCGCGCTGGAGTTTCTGGAATCGTGTACGACTTTTTGATCTATGGAGGCGACGACACATTTAGAGCTCACCCATTCACAGATGAAGAAAATAGCATGGGTCTAGGATCAAAAGTAGTTTTAGCTTTAGCGAAATCTATTCGCCAGCCTAAATGCAAAGTATTGTGCTTTGACAATTTTTTTACGTCGGTAGAGCTTCTCCAGCATCTAAGGAACGAATACGGTATTTTTGCTCTGGGAACAATCCGAGCAAATAGATTGCGAGGAGCGGAAAAAAAACTACCAACAGATAAAAACCTAAAGAAAAAAGGCAGAGGGTCTTATGCTCAAGTCGTATGCAATAAAAACAAGATTGTTATACTGAAGTGGTTTGACAATAAATGTGTTACTGCTGCGAGCACATTTGTTGATGCAAATCCTGTACAGACAGTAAATCGGTACAAGAAAGATGTACGAAGCAAAGAACCAGTAACCTGCCCAAATATGATAAAGGAATATAATACCAACATGGGCGGGGTAGACTTGGCGGATATGCTGGTTGCTCTCTATCGAACGCCATTCAGGGGTCATCGCTGGTATTTGCCAATCTTCTCTCAAATGATTGACATTTGTATAAATAATGCTTGGCTCCTCTATCGCCGTGACAGAACATCCAGAAAAGAAACCACAAAACCAAAGTCACTAAAGACATTTCGTATTGAAATTTTTGATAGCCTCCTGAAATACCAAAGGACTGATACAAGCAGTGACAGAACAAATAGTGTAGGCTCGGCCAAAACAATACAGAAACCAGTAGCTGAAAGACCACCTGAGGCCGTTCGATATGATAATATTGGTCATTATCCAACTATTGTATCCATCAGAGGAAGGTGTATGTATTGTACAAAAGGACAGACCAAATTTTTTTGCCAGAAATGCAAAATTAGGTTGTGCTTGTTGCCGGAGCGCAATTGTTTCCTGGATTACCATACAAAAAAATAAGAAGAGAAAATTAAATACATTTTTCTGATTTTATCTCTTCTTATTTATTAATATTATAAGACTGATATAGTATGTAATCCAACTACTATTAGGCATTATTATGAATCTGTTACTTCACATTGTATTTATTATAGATAAAAATTATAAGTGATCTCATTTCAATATTACATTTATAAGAAATATAGGCTGCCATGTTGTTGATTGTTACTTGGCAGAATATAGTTATTATTTTTTTACAATTTTAGTCTTTGTTATCTGACATAACAATAACATATTTAGTTTTTTTTATGTTACTGAAAGCCGGACAATGTGGCAAATGTGATACATAGTTTTTTAAAGGTTGTTTGTTATAAGTCTGGCAATGTGCCTTATATGATACACTCAATAAAACTTAAGTTAACCAATCAATATTTTTTTAATTATTTTTCCTGTCACCAATAAACACCTAAGAACACATATCAACGAAAATCAATCAATTTTTCTAAAAAAAAAAACTTGCCAAGTATAGGGTTAAACGTCCTGTTGTAAAACTATATCCAATACCTAATCAATAACTTTTGAGATAATTAAGATAATAGTTTATTAGATAAGTAATAGGTATTAATATAACCGTATTCTTTAAATATTTTCTATTGTAGCTTTTAAAATTAAATTAATATACCGAAGTTACGTGCTTCAAGCTTGACCATGAGACTTCTCCATTGCTTTTAATACTCTTAAATTACATATACTTATGATCTTCAGTTTTCTTTCTCTTTGAAAGTTTTCTCCAAAACTTCCAAGGCGGGGGAGCATGGTTAGGCGATTTGTTATTATAATGTTACTTTCATTTTTCATAGGTTTAATATCTATATAAAACACTCTCAATTATTGCTAGCTTGCCAGCATAATGTTTTCAGGAGTGCTTATCGGTTTCTGATTCGCAGTTTACCGAACTCCTTTCATATTGGATGAAGGAGAAGAAATGCATAGGCCTCTTGTCTATGATTAGAAAAAAAAAATGGAATATTATCTGCGCCTGCGCCAGTATGGCGGCGCGGTTGCATACGTACAGTACTCACGTCGACTAACGTTCTTTGGTTATGTTCGACAATATTCTTAAGTACTAATCTAAAACCCATCAAGACTACAAGCGGAACCTTGAAGCGGCAGACTGCAGTCTGGAAGAACGTCCAGGATCCTGTGACTGTATATAGGAGAGGTGGCTTCGATTCAAGAATTCCGGTGAGTAATCTTTTGATTAACATTGTACTGGCATTATGCTGGTACCTAATTGGGAGTGTTAACTTTCCCAACAGTGGGCTTGGGTCATAATTGCGCGCCCGCCCATCCAAGGACCGACAAACGATGGAGAAGAAAGGTCCTCGAATGGCGACCACGTCTCGGCAAAAGGAGTACAGGCCACCCTCCAACCAGGTGGACTGATGACCTGAAGAAGACAGCAAGTAGTCGCTGGATTCAGAAGGCCCAGGACCGGGAGGAGTGGCAAACATTAGGGGAGGGTCCAGCAGTGGACTATAAAAGGCCGATGGATGGATGGAATATGCAAATCTATTTGATTTGATAAATTTATACATTGGACCTGTGACTGTCCATAGTTAACAGTTTTACTCAATTTATCTATTCTAAATACAGAAGGGAAAAGAATAAAAGGTTTTGCTCACTTTTTCAGGAACATGAAATTGAATTTGACGACTTGACGATGACAACTCACGTGGCGTAATGGTTACCATGCCGGACTGCCGATCGGAGGGCCCCGAGTTCGATTCCCAGCAAAGCAAAAATTTGAATGATGAGTTTGAAATTTCTGTTCTCGGTCTGGGTGTTTGTGTTTCTATCTTTGTGAGTGTCCATGGCACCCACGACACAGGGTATATCTAACATACTGTAGGGCTATGAGTGTGAAGCATTATTTTAATTGCTTAATACCTACACCACAAGAAATTCCATTCTACAAATTATGTGTTTTTGATTTAGATTTTGACTGTGACAGAGCTCGTCACAGTCAAAATTATCCACTTGCAATGCAAGTATACAGAGTATAGTACCTGGACGGCCGAGCGTTGCTCGGATAAAAACAATTTATTTACTTGGTTTATTTTTAAGCAAAACATTCATTGACTTAGTGTTACTTTACAAATTCTTTTGAAATACCTAGCTCCCAATTTAAAAAAAATTATCACAAAAAACGGCAAATTGTTTGTAAAGTAGGTTTACGATCGAGATGTTTACGTGATAACGTCCGCACGAGAAAATCTCCATTCGTTTGTATGCCGCTAGAGTGAGAGAGACGGAAGATCGGTCCACTCACTCGAACGCTATGCCAGCCTCCGCTCGTGAGGATTCCGCGTGACAAGTTTCACGGAATGACTGGCAGCGCTCGAGATGAGACGGGAGATCGGTCCGTCTCTCTCTCGTTATACCTGCGATCGCGCTCGTGAGGTTTTGGTGTGACACAAGTTTCTGAACATGTCACCCGACTAAAACGATTTTAAAGACGTTATCACGTCAAAAAAAAAACGCAACTTGCCTACTTGAGGTTTGTACCCGGGTCTCTAGCTCCGTAGTCAGCTTTCGTAACCATTCGACCAAGAAAGCTTTAATTCCATTGACGAAATTTATATGGAGGTCTTTCATATCGACATTGTCATTTGTTTGAAGGGCGGATTGATGGTTGACATTTTACGGCTTTCTACGCCACAAAATTATTAATATTTTCCAATAGATGTTAGTAAGAGTAATTTTATATTTAACTGCATAAACATTAAATAAAACGATAATTTCTATCAATAAAAATTTGTGGATCGATTTATCATCCCCGCAACCAGTGTAGTAAATTTCATCAAAATCTTTGGAGCCGTTTCCGAGATTCAAAAAATATATTTAGATATATACCTACAAGAATGGCTCGTTTAAAGGTATTCGATTTTAACCAACCCTAGTAATCATACTTACTCACATACAATTCTATAGGGTAACCTCTCGTCATTATTTCTTAATCATTTTTAAGCGTCACTAGGGAGGCCATTCGGCTGAAGGCAATCTCCATTAGACCTGCTCGGACCCTTAACGCAAAACCTTTAATTTTACATTCCCCTTCCTTTTAAAACAAACCCGCAATCGTATTATGCGTATAGACAAGAATTAATCTGTGTTTTAATAATGTCATACGAAGAACACGAGTGAGATGGAGATGTCTCTAAAAATATATCCAAGTTATAAATACAGGGTTATATAGTTTGCAGTCAGGTTAAAAATACAGGCTAATCTAAAACTTAAATTATTGAAGCACTTATTTGAAATTATCTGTAAAATTATTTTGGAGGTACAGGCACAAAGGCGTAGCTTACGATTTTCCACCACATAATTATCTAATAAACTTAGTTTTGAAATAAGCGTTTTGAAAACTTAAATCTCTAAAAATATTATTAGAAATTTTAAAAAAATAATGTGGTTCGATTAATGAAAAATAATAAAGCTTTAGGGTTTAAAATAGAAAACTAAGAAATAGGATTACAAAAATCTTTACGGACAAATTTACGACCAAGACAGGTAATGTTAGTGAAAAAAATAAACCGTAAAATCGGTGTTATCTGAATAATCGGTGAAATTTACCACAAAGCTAATATAACATATCATAGGTATTCGGGAAAGTAGTCCCAAATAGGAACATAACGTAGGAACGCTCGGACTCGCATATCAAACTCTCGCCGAAACCTCTTCAGTTCCATCCCATCCAGGCCCATCAATTAAAACTTTCCATATTCGTCCAATATGGAAACCATAACCCCGATTTTATCTTGAAACTTTTCAACTTTTTTCATCCGTCAACTGTTGTTGTAACTCTTTTGATGACCCTTGATTAAAATGGAGAGACCCGTGTTCACCAGCAGTGGGACGCAAAAAGGGTTGTAGCGAATACCATGTGTATAGATAGGTATTAATTTTTGAACTGTTATAACATTTCCCGATAAATCACTTATGATGCTAAGAAATACTGCTTCTACAGTAAAGTATACATTCTAATCGCGAGTCCATAGCTCGTGTCCATAGGCGCTTAACATCACGAGGTCCAACTGTATTCTTTTCCGTTTCAACAACAGATTTTAAGGAAACGAATACCTCACTATCCCAAACACAACGAGCGAATAACGAGGATACGAACGTTCTCTTAAACTCTCGCTAAAACCTTTTAGTGCCCATCAATTAAAACTTTGTTTTTTCGTCCGCCATCAGTCCGAATTTACCTTTGAACGTTTCAACTTTTTTAATTCGCAAAATTTTCTATAAATATTTGCGATAGCTTCAGATGTTGTCTATTCGTGTAAGTAAAATTTTGGGTGAGAAAATGATTCTTTCCTTAAATATTAAACAAGCATTTACAAGGATAAATCCTAGTTTTTGCCCATTTACTATTCAATAATATTACCATTTAATTTTATACACACATATTCAAAGAGTAAAGGGAATGGCATTTTATCTTCTATTCAAGATAATCCTATACTCGAAGGATAAGAAATGTCGTTCGTTGACTGATTTGAAACTTAGGGCCAAACAATCTTTTTTGTATTTGGATAAAAAAAAACTAAGTAGAATCCCAGGTATGGGTGAAAATCATCTAGCGTATTTTTTCTTGCGTGAAACAAATTTTATGAGCATAAAATATGCTGGACTGAAAAGCAGTCAACACTTTTGAATCCCTACTTGTGATATTATAAATACGAAAGTAACTCTGTCTGTCTGATACGGTTACCCGCTTAAACTACTAAACCAATTTTAATGAAATTTGGATCACAGATAGAGAGGACCTTAGGAAAGAACATAGGATGGTTTTTATCCTACGGGAACCTATAAAACGGGTCCATGCGGGCGAAGCCGCTGGCGGAAGGCTAGTAATAAATAGGCAATAAATTAATAAATTAATAATTAGGGAAAATCTAACGAGCAGACAACTCGCCCATCCTCTCAAACACTCGATCCAACCTCGTCAGTGTTCATCAATTAAAACTTTCCGTACTCCTTCGATATAACTCCGAATTTATCTTCGAACGTTTAAACTTTTTTCATCCGCCACCTGTTTTTATAAGACTTCCAATGACCCTTGAGCAAGTGGTTCTCAACAAGTTTTCTCGCCACCTTCGCAGTAAAGGCAACTGCCATTGCCAAATGAAATATCATCAACACAACTCTTAACTCGTGAAGTCGTTGGTTCGAATCTCTCTCGCAATTAAAATTCTTTTTAAAATAAAAATCTACTAATATACCCCATAGAATTATATATATACGCATAATATATTCGCATAGCCCGGCGGTTAGCGTAGAACGCACACGATCTATGCAACTAAGCCGCGCGGTCGGTGTGAGATGGGTGAACGCTAGTGGCAAAAAAAATCATGCACGTTTCCGTGCTTTGGAGGGCACGTTAAGCCTTCGGTCCCGGTTGTTATCGATAGATAACAGTCGTTAAACCTTGTCGGGGGTCTTATGGGCGGTTAGAAAACATCCGACAGCGGGTTGGCCACTAACCCGCATTGGAGCAGCGTGGTGGAGAAACCCCCATTATACACATACTACATACACATTACATACATACAGGCAGTAGGTACTGGGCATAGGTCTCTCCCACTAGGTAGTGGGACACAAAAAAGGTTGCAGCCAATATACCCCATAATTTTTAAATGAATTTCAACATTTTCAGTAAAAGTCTTAAAATGTATCACACTTAAGGGCGTGATAGATAAATAAAATATATTGGCTTGGCCGCGATAGTAGACTAGTGGTAGTGGTTCTTGCGCGTTTCCGTGCTTCGGAGGGCACGTTATCCGGCGTCGGTTCTGATTGTTATCGAGTCATATTGACGCACCCGAATTGAGACAGCGTGGTGGAGTAAGCTCCAGGCCTTTCCAATTACGACGAGAGCCTTATACTCAGCAGTAAGACGCAAAAAACAGGTTGCGGCCAACAAAATTCATGATGAAACAAATCACTCGTATTTATTTTAATCTCCTTAGCCACAACGGGAAATATTTAAAACCCATTTTCCGAGCTATCGGTTGAACAACGCTGACTTAGCCCATCCAATGTGAGAGTTTTAGGCAAACACCTCCCTCTAAATAATAATCACCGGATTACGCGAAATTTTTCGGGTGCCAAGTAAAAAAAATGTACATTTTTCGCTTAGTTAAAGTTTTTTTTTCTCGTTAAACTGTGAGCACGTTCGCGTATAATGAGTTGTCGGTAAGCCATTGCGAATTTTACGGTTATATTTATTATTACTGGCAACATTTATGGCCCGAGGCCGCGAGGTAACGATACGAGCTTTTTGTGTTTAATTCGTTGAGTAATTTTGGTACAATTATGATTGTTAACGTTAAATACATGGTGAGGGTTTGTTGTCAATATTGTTGAATTACGCAATTATTACACATAGTGGCAGGGTGAATTTATAATGAAGTTATCTATCTATATATATATAAGAGATTTCCACCCATATATTGACTCATCACGATATCTCTGGAACTATAAGACCTACCGACTTCAAATTTGGTAGGAATATTCCTTTCGCCGAGTAGAGGTCAGCTAAGAACGGATTTTACGAAATTCCACCCGGAAGGGGGGGTATTTCCACCCATATATTGACTCATCACGATATCTCTGGAACTATAAGACCTACCGACTTCAAATTTGGTAGGAATATTCCTTTCGCCGAGTAGAGGTCAGCTAAGAACGGATTTTACGAAATTCCACCCGGAAGGGGGGGTATTTCCACCCATATATTGACTCATCACGATATCTCTGGAACTATAAGACCTACCGACTTCAAATTTGGTAGGAATATTCCTTTCGCCGAGTAGAGGTCAGCTAAGAACGGATTTTACGAAATTCCACCCGGAAGGGGGGGTTGCGGGGGTGTTAAGTAATGTTTGTATATATGACATCGCAAAACTCAAAAACTATTCGACCGATTATTATGAAAATTGGTATGTACATGTATTTTTTCACGGAGAAGGTTTATATGCTATCCATTATTATTATTATTTAATATTTAAACGCGATACGGAGTTCGCGGGGTCAGCTAGTTTTATTATATATTAAGTTACCTATCTCTAATATGACTAATATTGGTTGTGAAATATTAGTAGAAGACCAGGGAAAGTTTAAACTGTTGAAAATATGGAAAAGTTGCAAGATAAATAAAATTAAACAACCAATTTTATTTTACACTGCTGGGCACAATGGGCACGTCTTTCCCGTAACTTTGGATACTTTTTTGTGTCGAGAAAGAAATCTTGGGAGAGATACCGGTTTATGTGGAATTTTACCACACTAAAACCCCCTCGGAGACCAGTCTCAGTGCTTGGGCAAACTTCGAAGGAACGCACCGGTGTCCTTCACGCGAGGCGCCTTTAAACGGGACACATGTTACTTAGGCTAGTAAATAAAAATTTCTCATGTCTTGATTTCTGTCCCAAACAGATAGCACATTATCTGTTTATTTTTACCGACTTCCAAAAGAAGGAGGTACTGTATTCGGCTGTATGTATTTTTTTTTTTATATATAATGTTCACCGATTACTCCGCCGTTTGTGGACCGATTTTCAAAATTCTTTTTTTGTTCGTATGCTTATACTCCCGAGGTGGTCCCATTGTCACCAAATCAGGATCTGATGATGGGATCCCAGGGAAATCGAGGGGAACTCTCAAATTTTATAGGCACACACATTGATTTTCTTATAGTTTCTGAAGCATAAGAGATATTTGGGCATAGTAATCATCATCTCATGTTGCTGAGCTGATGATGGAAGGTACTGCAACAGTGAGGAGTTGAAAGCAAATTCTTTCAATAAATAGTTTTTTATTCCAAATCTTACATTACTGAGGTGTTCCAACTGTCACCAAGTCAAAGTCTGATGAGGGGATCCCAGAGAAATCAAAGGGAACCTTCATATTTATAGCACAACAAATGATTTTCATATTTTTACTAAAGCAAAACAAGCATTTTTATATAATTATCATCATATCATGTTGCTGAGCTGATGATGGAAGGTACTACGAAGGTTAGGAGTTGAGAGCAATTTCTTTCAATAAATGGTTTATTGTTCGAAATCTTACATTTCTGAGGTGGTCCAACTGTCACCAAGTCAAAGTCTGATGATGGTATCCCAGAGAAATAGAAGGGAACATTCAAATTTTATAGCACAACAAATGATTTTCATATTTTTACTAAAGCAAAACAGGTATTTGTGTATAATTATCATCAAATTATGTTGTTGGGCTGATGATGGAAGGTACTATGACGGTTAGGAGTTGAGAGCAAATTCTTTCAATATATGGTTTTTTGTTGGAAATCATACTTTTCTGAGGTGGTCCAACTGTCACCATGGCAAAATCTGATGATGTGATACTAGGGAAATCGAGGGAAACACTGAAACTTAATAGGTACACACATTCTTTTAGTCATATTTTTTAATATAATACAAATATTTATGTCCGGTAATTATCACCTCATGTTGCTAAGCTGATGATTGAAGGTACAACTCCTCAACGGTTAGGAGCTGAAAGCAAATTCTTTCATTAATTTATACGTTCAGGTGGACTTATAGTAGTATTCTTTCAGGATATAAGATGGCTATTAGATAAACATGATTATAAAAGGTATCTCTTTAACGTTTAGAAATTAACTGAAAAAAAATCCAATTATGCTTATACATATGTGCAGAATTATTAAAATTACAAAAAAGAGTGAAATAAATTAAGTTTTTAACAAAAAAATAGAACCGACTTCAAACGGTAAAAAATAAAATTGTTCAGTACCTACTTCTTCTTGCTTATGGTAATGACTCTTAAAACTATTTTTGAAGTCGGGCCCTTAGTAAAATGTCCTGTCTTAGTAAATATAGTGTACCTTTCGTTCTGAATGGGCACAGACTCCAATATAGTTTTAACAGTCGTTACCATAAGCAAGAAGAAGTAGGTACTGTCCCACTGTCTGTACTGTCGGTGCCCATTTAGAACAAATGGTACGACATTTTAGTAAGGGCCTGACTCCAAAAATAGTTTTAAGAGTCATTACCATAAGCAAGAAGAAGTAGGTACTGAACAATTTTATTGTTTACCGTTTGAAGTCGGTTCTATTTTTTTGTTAAAAACTTAATTTATTAGAAGCCTACCTCACATTCTCAACATCACCCAGGGTCGACCGGTAGACAATGCCAAGAGGCATTAGGCTTAACCCTTTGTGAAACTTAGTTTAAGGTGTTTTCACATAAAATAAATAAATAAAATAAAATAATTTTAAGACTACTTCTGCTTAAAAAAGGTTATAAATAACGTCGCGTTTCTATCTTTCACTATTCAATCTTTGAATATCCTTAAGAGCACATACGACATGGTCTATTTTTTATATCAGTATGATTCTTACAAACTCAATGCTCCAGATACGCTCCAACAAAGATTGTTTCAAACCCACGTAATAAATAATGAACTTATTACTAACAACCGCTATTTAGTCGCACGGTAATTAATATAATGATGAACATTCTCAGAATACAAAAATGCGCCCTTCTCCTCATACGCAACAGCGTTGCGCATTTAAAGTTCAATATGACATTCCTTTAATATGCGTAATATTAATTTTCTACTAACTCGACAAGCGGTTGCGATTTTCGATTGCAACTGCACACTAGGAACCACACTAAGACAAGATTATTCATAAATCTCAACATTTTTTTATTTCAATGGAGTAGCAGAGGAGCATTCAGGCCACGTAGTGTTAAGTGGTCGCTGCAGCCCATGGACATCTTCATACAACCTCAAGCAAGCATAGCTGGTAAGTCTTGTCTGAGGTCGTATGCAGTTGCGCTGCTACTCCGGAGTCTTGTGGTCGCCTCATGTAAGTGTGGCCGGCAACTGCACCTTTCCACCGAAACACAATAGAATTGGTTCACGGCAGAAGTGGGTGCAGCGGTGGTACTTCCCCTGCCGAACCATATTAGTTCTACCACCTACCAAAAGGATAGATTATTCTACACACAATTTTTCTACCACACGAGAAAATGCTACCAATTTTTAGTCACTTGTCACTCGGAATATCGACTATGTCTGTATATTTTGTCTATGTATTGTAAACGACTGGTAAAACTGCTGTAGGAGAATAGTAAAAAATCTTGTTTCGGCCCAGCTGTTTCTATTTTTAGCGATAATGCGTCCATTTTTACACGTCCCGCAAAACTAGAAAGCCTACCTTAACAAATCCAGCAATGCGTACATTGTATATTCCGTTCTCTCGGTCACGAATCCATGGACAAGGGCATAATGGCACGCTTCATGCTTCTATAATGAAGTATGTGGTAAGGTCCGGTTAGGTAGAGTTTCGATCCCTATACCAATGAATCGACTACTTATTTACACGCATATTTTCAGGTGTTTTGTCGAAACTTATCAAATGTCAAGGTTTCAAGTATAAAAACCTGTCATCTTTTTACGTCCTGAATTTTGGGAGGTCTGAGGTATTTTAATAATAGGTAGCTTTTGAAGCGAACGGTGCATTGTTCTATGAGCTAATACGTCGTATATATGTGTACGATGACTCTGACAGAGTAAAAATTTGTGTCGGTTAAATGGTTCACGATCAATTTCGAGAGAGCCGAGATAGTTTCGGACCATACCGAGGTCCTTCATCATGAGCCATCCCCATCCATCCTACATTATGAAGGGTTGAATGGTGATCATACAGTTTAAATTATCAATAATTTTTCTGATCTATTAGGAGTGAAAATTAAGGTTCCAACTCCATTGTCGAATGTTGATCTCATTCCCAAGTCCCATTCTTCATATAATTGGTAAGTTTTATAAATAAAAGCATATAAGAGAATTTATAGAAATTAAATTTTCAATATCCTGTTATATACACGGCAGACACCGGAGCTTACAGCCCTAAGTCATCATCAGATTTGTAGATAATAAGTACCCACACCGTTCGCGCAGTACTTGCGCAGTAGCTCGTGCAGGTTTTCATGAATATGAAAGTCACTCCTTTATGTTAATAAATGCGGAACTACGTTTCTGCTATTTATAGAGAGGATAAATTAAACTAAAGTAAATGAACTAGCTCCTGAAATTTTGATAATAAAGGAACATAAATACAGACGTTCACTGTTTATCTAGTATCTTTTGGATACAGTCACTACGGATACGGCTACTGCTTTCACCAACTTTAAATATGGACCATTTTGGAAGCTATACAACATTGCATGTACGTATGTATTTGCGAACACACTACATTTAATTTAATACGATAAAGGTGTATATAGGGATGAGCCCAGTAATAGAGCTTATAGGCAACTAAACTTTGCAGAAATTGGGGAAAATTTCTATCAATACGTGTACCCTTTTTTATCGGCTAGCGTTCCTTTTACGTATTGAGTTGGCTGGTTATGAGTTTGACTGATGTTTACCACTCACTTCCATCAAATATGACCTACTAGATATTACTCGCAACGTCGATGTCGCGTGGATAGAGACATGTATGTACATCTGAGATATATTAATACGTTCCTATAAGTTGTCACGTGATATTTTATAGTCTCTTTTGGTATCGGGGGAAACCCTCAAAAGCTATTGGGCACTTTGGAGAGGATACCGGCCGGGTTATGTGGGATTTGCACCGAACTAAAGCCCCCAACAGGCCCATTTTCGGGAGATCAGATTTGCTCTCCTGCACCTTCCGATACCTACGGCGGCATGTGGTCACGCAAACACCGCCGTTCTTCCCGGGCCTGCTGGCTGGACGGATTGAGCTCCCACTCTCACCGCTCACAATCCCGGAAGCCCCCTTTTAGTCACTTGTTACGACCAGGCAGGGGATACTGAAGCTCTATCTTTAATCCCGAAGCTACAGAGACTGATATTTTATAGCCTAATACCTCCCATCAAATTTGTTTTTATTTTAATTCGAATCAGTTCTTCCTGAGATAAGCGCATTCAAACAAACAAACACTTCAGCTTTGTAATATAAGTATTGATGATCACATTATTCTCAAGCCATTGTGTCGCTTTACTAAAGTTACTGATGAAACTTCAAGTCTAGGCAGCACAATGCATCGCTTCCATCCATCGCTGATTACATATTGAACGGCTCCTATATAACCTTTTCACTAAGAGCAGTCACGACATCACCATTAATCGTGAATTTCCGTGTTTTTTTGAACTTTTTGCAACAATAGATTGTGCGTCTAATTAGACTTATCTAGATGATGCAGCTTTATGTGTACCCTATTCTTAATAAGTCGGTAAATATTCTTTTACGTAAACCTGGAAATGTCAGGTGCCTTAAAGAACTTTATATTAAAGTAGTTAATAGCAATGACTTCTAGTATAATAAAAAAACTGAAGAGAAAAAGGTATTGGATGATACTCGTAGTAATGTTTTTTTTTTTTTGTTAACTACAGTAACAAACTAGATATTGATTTTGTCGATGGCAATGACTACAATGACACGAAACATACAAATATTAAGACTGAAAATTTTAAAAATTAGTAAATCAAGATGCTCTTGCTCTTGTTTAATCTACTTCAATGTCAAATATTCAAATCAAATCAAAAATAATCATTTCATATTAGGAATACAAAATATTCGCTTAATGAATGACATTTTTTACCGGTCATCGCCTTTAGGTGCCCGTTTGGGCAAGATGTTGAGCTTAAAGAAAAAAAGGCGGCGGAAAAAACTCCCAGCAGCACTCTTTTTAAAAAAAAATACATATATTGAGATAAAAGTATGGCTATGGGTCCATAATGGGCACACGTGACAGATGATCGTATGAGACACTATGGTACAATTTGGTAGGCCTTCTCTCAGAATTAAGAAAGTTTGAGACCATAGTCCTCCACGGTTTACGAGATATTTTAGCTCATTGTCGAGTCAAAGCTTAATCGAAATATACGTTGTTAGAAATATATGGCCGACAACCACACCCTCTTCCGAAAGATGACGGTATACATACACGGTACAGGTGGTGAGACAACTATACGATTGAACTTCCCTGGTCTAATTTATTATCATACATATTATATAAAAAACAAAGCACTACTAGGTTACTAACTAAAACAAAACAACAATGAATGGGAACAAGAGATAAAAAATGTATATACCTACGTAAGAGGCAAAACGTACTTAAAATGAAGACACTTTTACCTTGTTGAGGAATTCTAAAATCTGAGGAACTGAAGGCCACCCAGAGTGCAACTTTTCCATCCAAAGCGGTCACGACATTCTCGTTGTTAGTGCTTCCGTATGATTCTCAAGGGAAGATTGTCTTTTTCTTACTTCAAACAATCATTAAGTTACTTCGTTTATAAAGGTATGAGAACTAGGTACATTTACAAATAAATTCTTTGATACATTAAATTGCAAGTCCGTAGCAATTAGGGACAGAAATTGACAGTTTTTAATATGTGACCAAAGTAACCAATTATTTATTAATAAAGGTCTATGATGAAGTCGAAAAATACTTAATACATAATATTATTGTGTAAAAGAAAACCTTCTCGGGTTTTAAAGAAATAGCTTATACTTTTATACTATTACTTTATATACGTACATTTTATTAGGCAGGATTATTATTAAAAATAAGTTCGGCATTTTCAATTGAACAAAATTTGAGTAACTCTATATCTCGATATTGGTCTGCAGATACAATTATGCTAATGGCAACAATGGCGGTATAATCCATCATGACACCTCTCCAATGTTTTTTACGTTTTTCCTCCGAGAGTTTCTGCACTCCCATTAGCAAGGAGAAAATTCTCGAGTTCTTTTCCTAGCGAATTATTTTAATGCTTCTTAATAAAGGGTTATAAAGAGCAATAAAATCATTTTCATTTTGTCTTGACTACTGTCAGTAGAGTATCCAGTGTCTGTGTTTTTTTGATATCTATAGGTGCTGCGTAAACGTAGACATGTTTAGTGACGTAGGGGCGATCGGACACAGTTGCCTGTTGCTACTCCTGGTCACTGACAAGTTCCGGTACAATTGTAGGGACATTAATTTTCAAAGTTCCTTTTTGATCGCCAACGAGTATATACCAAGTGGAATTTGCTTCCACTTGGTATATGCTCGCATAGCGTTTAGGTCTTTACAGCGGGTATTGCATACTGGTCATAAAGAAATCAAAATTATTCATTTTTTTAAACATTACACACTCATAGCCCCACAGTAAGATAATTAATACCCTGTGTCGTGGGTACCACGGACACATACAAATACCGAGAACAGAAATTTAAATTCATCATTCAAATTTCTGTTTCGCCGGGAATCGAACCCGGGACCCCTCGATTGGCAGTCCGGCATGGTAACCATTGCGCCACGCGGGTCGTCATTGGTAGCTTAATTGTATTCGACACAAGACACAAAAGAGTCTATGTTTGCACACCGGCATATAGTTTTCGTCCTAAGTAAATATTGTTAGGACCTAGTGATTACTTTAACCTTTTTCATCAAATTACTTTACTTTTTATTGTTTAACCCAAATAAATGTTTAATCAAAATAGTTTTTATGTTATGTTACCTATAGTATTAAATAGCTGGTTTAGTAAAATTTTATTTTTCAAAGAAATCTTTTATTATAATTTCGAACAAAATTCCAATATTTAGTATTAATTTTTTAAACTACAAAATTAAATATTAAATACTTTAAAGGTGGATAATTTCATCAATTTAAACAAAACTTTTGACTCTTTCGACACTCGATAGACTTGACATATCTCTCACGTCACTGAATAATCTAATACCTTTAAATGAGCAATTCTTGTATATATCTAAATATATTTTTTGAATCGCGGAAACGGCTCCAAAGATTTTGATGAAATTTAGTACCCTGGTTTCGGGGATGATAAATCGATCCAGCAAATTTTTATTGATAGAAATTGTCGTTTTTTTTAAATGTTTATGCCATTAAATATAAAATTACTCTTACTGACATCTATTGGAGAATATAAATAATATTGTAGCGTAGAAAGCCGTCAAATGTCGACCGTCAGTCCGCCCTTCAAACAAATGACAACGTCGATATGAAACACTTCTATAAAAATTTCGTCAATGGAATTAAAGCTTTCTTGGTCGAATGGTTACGAAAGTTGACTACGGAGCTAGAGACCCGGGTTCAAACCTCAAGTAGGCAAGTTGCGTTATTATTTTTTGTGACAATTTTTTTTAAATTGGGAGCTAGGTATTTCAAAAGGCTTTGTTAAGTAACACTAAGCAATGAATGTTTTGCTTAAAATGGCTGCAACCCTTTTGTCGTCCCACTGCAGGGCACGGGTCTCTCCCCCTTATTGGGGAGACCTGGAGCTTACTCCACCATGCTGCTATAATGCTGGTTGGTGGAGCTTAAAAATAAACCAAGAAAATCGATTGTTTTTATCCGAGCAACGCTCGGGCGTCCAGGTACTAATAGATATATCTAAATATTCGTTTTTATTTCAAGACCATGTCTCATTGAAAAGTTAGTGTTAATTGTTAGTTAGTTGGTGATTCAACTAGAAAATAAAACTAAAAAAAATAAGAGAGTAATATTATGAAAATTGTTGAAGTAGTTTCGACATTTTCAATTGAGTTTATTCCAAGTAATACAATATCCCGACAGTGGTCAACGCTACGGATATCATTATGCTATTGGGAATGGTACTTTAATCAAACCGCCTCGCCATTGCTTTTACGTTTTTCCTACTGTATACATATAAGTAACTACTATGTATGAACGAAGGAATACTTTCGAGTTCTCAGTAAGCAACAACTAAATATTTTAATGCCGTATAGTAAGAGACGTGTATAGAATAACAGTGGACTGGTATTCACAGTAGAGTTTCGATTTGTTTTGCTCTTTGGTATATTGATATTTTTCTACGAGTAAGTAAATAATGCTCGGACCTAGCAGTATTTTTCATCGATTGCGTTCATTCTGGGTTATATAGGGTTCACGGCTTATTTAACATCTCATCCGGATAAACGTTTAGTCAAAATAGTCCTCATTGTTAGATTATTTCTAAGTTGATGTTAAAATAAAATAATTAAATAAATAAACCTTACACACTCATAGCGCCACAGTAAGGTATGTGTGTCATGGGTACCATGGACACATACAAAGACAAGAACACAAATGACCGAGAACAGAAATTTAAACTCATCATTCAAATTTCTGTTTCACCGGGTAACGAACCCGGGGCCCCCCGATTGGTAGTCGTGCATGGTAACCATTGTGCCACGCGGGTTGTCAAATTTATTTTCATTTTTGCAACCAGTCCATTAATTGTACCTCTACGAGAATAATTATAAGTATATTTTAATTACATAAACAATAACACAATATCCTGACAATTTTCTACGAATAGCATTATGCTAATGGGAATGGCAGTGTAATCTATCAAAACGCCTGACCAATGTTTTTACGTTTTTCCTTCCAGAGTTTCTGCACTCCCATTAGCAGAGGGAAATTTTCGAGTCCTTAGTAGCTAATGCTTCCTTATTTGTACTCGTAGTTATATCGTATTTTCTTTCTTTCATAACCACAGACTAAAATCGATATTTTAAAAATATCGATATAACCATAAAATTTCGATAATTAACGCTTCAATAACGCTTCACAGGCATAGCCCCACAGTAGTGTAGATATACCCTGTGTTGTGGGTACCATGGACACACACAAATACGGAAACACAAACACCCAGACCGAGAACAGAAATTTAAACTCATCATTCAAATTTTTGTTTCGCCGGGAATCGAACCCGGGACCCTTCGATTGGCAGTCTGGCATGGTAACCGTTACGCCACGAGGGTCGGTCAATTTCATCGTCATTATCGATGTTTTATATCGATAATATACGAAATAAACGTGCGAGTGCGACGTTGCCAGATTTGGCAAGCAAGAGTATCGGAGGATTCCCGGCGGAGCGACACTAAAAAGTGTTTGTTTTTGTTTTGCGTTTTGGTAAGAAACATGTGTATGTATGCACATACAATGACGCAACAAGGCCTTATCGATAATTAGTTATCGATATTTTAACGATATAATTTTCACACTATCGATATATTTTTATCGATATTTTAGTCCCTGTTCATAACACAAACAGCAATGGATTGGACTTGACGTTGAGTATCACTTAAGATCTTTGGCATCTGATTGTCGTCCTAAATAAATAATGTTAAGGCTCTTACAGCGTCGATATAATTGACTATTTATATTATCAGTAATTTGGAGAGAAACACAAGAGGTTCTTTATCATGTTACGTTACGTTATGTAGTTATGCCTTATTTTAGACTAGATTAGCTGTGTCCCGCGGTTTCACCCGCGTTAGAGAGGATCATTAGCATAAAGTGAGTCCCTTCTGAAGTGGACCGGCTTTTTTGTAGATAAACATTTCCATCATACATTATTACATATGTGTAACTCTAGCGGTTTTGTCAGCGTACGCCAGAATAGCTCGCAGATGGTAGATTTTTTCCTACTCATTTGACACTTATCGTCATATTTTGGACAATTCACATAATATCTTTATAAATTAGCCTATGTGTTATTCTGATGTATAAGCTATATTATGGTAAAGTTTCATTAAAATCCATTTAGTATTTTTTACGTGAAACAGTAACAAACATTCATACTCACAAACTTTCGCGTTTATAATATATAGTAGGAAGGAAGTAGGACTATATCTGTTTTAAGTATTTGGTCAAATCAACTTAAACAAAAGCAAATACGTGTCCATATCAATTTGGTGATCCAGATAACTAATATTTAAAAGCAGGGCTGAAGATTTTTCCAACCCAACCCACTAGCAAGGAAAGGAAACCGCCCTGAAATAAATAATCGTGCTTAAGAATTACAGAGACTTATATACCTGATTTTGTAAGATATAGTTTTTTTATCTTTTCAGTAAGTACTCAACCTTAAAAATGGAAGCAGCTGTCTGTTGGACGAACAATTGGACGCTCAAAGCTTTTCGCACAAAGCTTAATTACCTCACTTTCGTTCTTTACCACACCATTTACCGCTTCAATAGTTTGCTACTGAATTGCTTCTTTTAAAACGAAGACATGGCGTTTAGTATGAGAGGAACTATAACAATATATTCTTCATCCTTAAACTAGAAGCTCTGTTTGTGCAGAAAATAGTTTAGGTGAAATGTACGAACGCTGCTAAAATATTATTTATTCATAGTGTGAAAAATCCTATTTTACATTGATTTAAACTTTATATTTCCTAAACCAATCATCCATTACTAAAACAAAAGGTCTTGGCAGACAGTCAAACTGAAAGCGAAGTGATTTAGAAGGGTTGCTTTTATTTCAATACGGAATCCTGATATACATACGCCGCGAACTGTCTGTTTGCTACTGAAATGCTTCATTTAAAACTAGTGAGTAACGCAGATAATAATATAAGAGAAACTATAACAATACTGCATCCTTAAAGTGGAGGCTCTTTTTGTACAGAAAATAGTTTTGGTGAAATTTTCAATATTGTAAACCAACGCGAATTAGTTATCTATGTTCAGTGGCAATTTAATTTACGTGTGTGTGCAATTATAATTTACGTAGTGTTAATGTATTTTTTTAATCGCGTTGGTAATATGCTGAGGCCTTACTTATGAGGAGTCTTACAGAAAACTAGGCACGTACGAGTATTATTTTCAAACGAGCAACGATGGTCCAGCGGTAAAACCCGCTATCTACGACACGAAGATATCGAGTTCAAATCCCCTGGCACGCACCACGGACAAAGGAATTTGTTAAGTTCGTTGCTGTTCCACGATGAGTCAAAATATTGTGATTTAATTTTTAATATTTTTTGTTACCTATTTAAAAAGTTTTAATACCAAACAGGCATAGGCAATACCTGATGGTGAGTGATCACCGTCGCCTAGAGACATTTGCAACATCAGTAGAGTCGCCTATGCGTTGCCAGCTTTGTTTTCAGGGCTCTTTTAATGCCTTTCTTGAAGAACCCCATTAATTATGATGTTTTCCATTACCGTGAATGCCTGAGAGAAACTCTTAATTTCTCGAAAACATGATGTCCACCAATCCGCACTTGGCCACCGTGGTGGGCTCTGGTTCTAACTAAACAGGTTGAAAGAATATATTCCATTTGCAGTAACGAACGAAAAAACGGCTGTAAATAACAGTCCGCTTCAAGCAGTCCACACGAAGCTTAATTACCTTCCTGCTTTATACATCGCATTTAGCACTTCACTAGCTCTTAAAGCACCCCAGGCTGGAACTGTTATGTGGGAAATTATTACGACAGCCTCCGTGGCGTAGTGGGTGATAAGCCGACTGCGAAGCGTGAGGTCGTGGGTTCGATTCCCACCCAGGACAAATATTTGTGTGATGAACATGACTGTTTGTTCTGTGTCTGGGTTTTAATTTATCTATTTAAGTATGTATTTAGAATTATATAAGTAAGTATGTTTATCAGCTTTCTGATTACCATAGTACAAGCTCTGCTTAGTTTGGAATCAGATGGTGTTGTGTGAATTGTCCAAAGATATTAATTAATTTATTTTATTTAATTTATTCCTTACGTCGTATAAGATGTCGAGACTTTGGGTCAATGGTACTTCCACCACAAGCGTACAATACATCTATACAAATAAATAAAATTGGAGTGTCTGTAATATTAAAATGACTGCTTATTACTACGTGAATATGAATTAATATACGGTACATAAATACCAAAATTATACCTTACCTTACATTATACCAAAATAACCTTTTTTACAATTTTTGTCTGTCTGTCTGTCTATCTGTCTGTCTGTTTGTTCCGGCTAATTTCTGAAACGGCTGGACCAATTTTGACAGGACTTTCACTGGAAGGTAGCTGATGTAATAAGGAGTAATTTAAGCTACTTCTATTTTAGAGAAATTCTATAACTAAAGTACACGCGGACGGAGTCGCGGGCGACCGCTATTATAATATATATTTCTACGTTACATGCATGAAATGTACTGTTGAAACGACGAAAATCCAATTTCATATTGATTTCAAAATGATATATAGGGGATGTTACTACAACAAAAGGTCGAGGAGATGGTCAAACTGAAAACAGAAGGGCTTTACATTTATTTTTGCAACACGGAACATAAAACTACTGAAAAACCAACGCCGCAAGCTGCCGCGTAAAGCTTAATTACCTTCCTTGTTAACTGCAATCAGTGATTTACAAGATTCCCACTAGTTTCATTAAAACTAGATAACAAAGCAGACATAATGGTTAGTATGGGAGGAACTGTACAGCAATTCGACATTCTTGTTCATTATATACCTGTATACATATGTATACCTGTATACCTGTGTACGAGTAGTATAAGCCGTTGTTCTTCAGTAAAGACTTATTGTGAGGTGAAATTAAATTTCAATGTTCAGTCAAAGTCAAAGAGAATTACATGAATGGATATCAACGTGCGACTTCATTCGTTCGTTTCTTGGAAAATTGTCTTGATAAACATTATCTATTTCCAATTAAATAGACACTTCCTTACAGATAATTAAGAACACTTCGATTTTAAAGGACAGTTTATCCTTTTAAAGAATTTCCTAGTAGTGAATAGTTTTTCCTAAGACGTAAGAACGGTTGTAAATAATCGTGCGCTACGAGCTGTCCACAAAAAGCTTTTATCTTTTTAGCACTTTAATACTCGTAGTTAACTACTGAAATGTTTCCTTTAAAACTGATAACAGATATTTGAGATAGATGACTTAATTATAATTCCTCAGTTAATACGATTTCGTCGGTAAAATACAATATTTTCCGTGGAACCATTACGAAGACACCGCGTGCAGGCACTTGGTGATAATTGAACCACAAATGAACATGAACATTTCCCGGCTGCTTTCATTTCATTTTTAAAATTGCAAGCGGCACGTGCTGTTCGTACAGACCTAAATATTACGGCTCTAGTCGCTCTTCGGTTGTTTGGCTTCCGGGAATAATTCCGGGGCAATATTTGATTTAGAGATCGCGAGACGTCGCTAGCGGATGTGTGCGTAAACTTATCGATGGGTAGTCGATTACGTGCTTGGCGTATAATTTCGTTGAAAGATGCCGCTATAATTGTAAAATATTTTTGTTTTCAATGTACATACCTAATATGATCTTAATGGCAAAGGAATAATATCAGTAATAGTCTAGTATTTAGACGTCAGATAAAACGACCATTGGACTCTATATGTCAGACCATCGGAGTCCGATGGTCCGAATCCAGGTGCCGAGGCACGTACCTCTCTCAAAGAATGCTTTTGCTCAAATTTATCCAAAGGCATGTGAAGTATATATCGAAGTATATATATATATCCTTCATTTGACAAGAACGGATGGATGATTACGGACTAAAACGTAAAGATGGACAGGCAAATAGACATCCGAGTAATCATGAAAGTGTTGATTATTTATGTTTTAAAGTTCGGAACCCTTATACTTTATTCGTAATGAATTCTGGTCAGTAAGATTTTTTTTCCTGAAATTAAAGGCGGAAACACATTATTAAAACGCGACGCGACCCGATGAAACGCAATATGTGTTGAGTCGAATCAAATGTATTGTTTTCTATATACCAGAATCACACAATGAACATCTGACGCGATGCCATGCGCGCACACGCCACCTGATACAGACGTGCTAGGTCGACGTGTTGCCTATGTGGGGCGTAAACACGCCATTCGACGCAGCGCGCGTGGTATGTTTCTAGACAACACCCAACGCCACGCGTCAATCCTTCGAGGACGATCACATACAGAGTATATAACCATGCACTGCCACTGCTTTTAGCTAACTATGTTCAGAAATTACTACTATGTTGTGGCGTCGCGTGTTGGTAATGTGTACGGTGCATATCGGGTATCAACACGTTGCTTCGCGACGCGATTCGTTACTTCGGATGCGACACAGCAAGTGAGGTGTTGGACAATCTTTTTATCATTCAGTTCAGGGATTGTTTGTCTGTCTTGTGTGTCTGTCTGTCCCATTATTGGGAAGGACTGGAGCTTACTCCACCACGCGGTTCCAATGCGGGTTTGGTGGAGATGCGGGTTAGTGGCCAACCCTCTGTCAGATGTTTTCAAACCGCCCATAAGGCCTTCGACAAGGTTTAACGACTGTTATCAACAACAACTGGGACCAAGGGCTTAGCGTGCCCTCCGAAGCGTGGAAACGCGCATGAAATTTTTTACCACTAGCGGTCACCCATCTCACACCCGACCGCGCCCGTTTGGCTTAGCCGCATAGATTGCTTGCGTTCTACGCTAACCGCTGTACTATGCGTGATTCAGGAATTGTTTGATTGAATTTATACCCTAGCAGGGGTGGCTTGTCAAGTTTAGGTAATATTGAAATCAGAAATTATATTTCAGTATATAATTGTTATCTCGCAGGTAGAGCGCCCCATTCAACTATAAAACTTAGTCCCAGATACAATTTTCTGTCAAACTTCAACCTGTTCCACTTTTAAGCAACGTTAGCGTATTTCCTTGAAATTATACAAATTAAGCACATTCGTATAATTTTACGACCGCACTCTTTCCTGTCCCTAAAGACTAATACGGAATGAAAAAGCTTCTGAAATACCTCCGCGGAGACGGTATGGACACGGGAAATAATTAAACAATTTGTGTACGTTATAGCGCTTTTACGAGTTCGAAAATATAATTTTCGTCGTAGGACTTCCGCTGTTAAACGAGTTTAGGCTGTAACGTTAATTTTTGCATACTATTTATTACTTCGGGCGCAATAGAGCACGTAAATTTGAGCATTTCAGTAATACATTTCTATTTTACCATTTAGTTCAGGCAATGTTATATTAAAATTATTTTCTAGGTGGGGTGACTTGGTATATAAAACATTAGACCTTGTATTACCTTATTCTTGCAAATAAAGACATTTGAATTTGAATTTGAAATTTAAATTTGGAATGTTACGGTTAAAATCTGTAATTCTATGCTTAATTTTGAAACCGCTTCAATGGGTTGTTATTACAGGTATGCAATAATGTTACTCGCGAGTATTGTGCCACATTCGCCTTAAATGTCAACCCCATGCACGATTATGTGGTAAAAGACAAATTGTTCCACTTTGATGCGACCTTAACGACTTAGATGCAACCGAAAAAGCTTCTAAAATTCCTCCGCGGAGACGTTAAAAACACGGGAAATAATTAAATAATTTGTGTACATTAAAGTGCTTTTACGAGCTCCAAAATATAATTTTCATCGTAGTACTTCCGGCTGTTTAACGAGTTTAGCGATAACGTGAATTGTTGCATAGGACGCAGTGTCTAGAAATTTATTATTGGAGGATTCTATTATATGATTTACTACAGTATATCTTTATTTATATTAATTACGTATTTACGTTGTTTGTCCGCGATGGACTCCTAAACTACTTAACCGATTTTAATAAAATTTGCACACCGTGTGCAGTTTGATCCAACTTGAAAGATAGGATAGCTTACAATTTATAGTCTCAATTTATAGTCGCATCATTATTTTATTTCTGATACTTTAAGGCAGGACAAAGTCTGCCGGGTTCGCTAGTTATCTATGAATTCAAAAGATTAAGCGAGTAAGAAATCAGTGTTCCTGTGCTTTTGAAAACAACTTTAAAAGGCTGCCATAACAGGTTTAGTATTATTTTCTCGCTCGTAGATTAGCCCCAGCTATAAAAATTAGCCCCAGGGACAATATTTTTGTCAAACTTTAGCCTCTTCAAAATTGGCGCGACGTAAGCGTATGTCCTTGAAATTATACAAATACGCACATTCGTATAATTTTACGACCGCACTCTTTCCTGTCCCGAAAGACCAATACGGCCCAAAAAATCTTCTAAAATCTCTCCGCGGAGACATTATGAACACAAAAATAATTAAATATGTACGTTACGTGTACGTTATAGTGCTTTTACGAGCTCGAAAATATAATTTTCGCTATAGCACTTCGGCTGTGTAACGATTTTAGGCGGTAACGTTTGGATATTATTTTTTACTCAGGACGTGATGTCCAGCAAGTGAGGTGATGGACTATTTTAGTACGTTTGTTTTGACATATGAATTGGTATGATTTAAACTTTAATGCCAATTTTAACAACTGTATGCAATATTTATTGCTGTTTGCTTCTGGAAATACTTGCACCAAAATATCACAGACAGTCCTGCGGCTAGGATCAGGATGATAATGTTTTATGTTCAACATCAAACTAAAATTGAAGGTTAAAAATTTAATATCAAACCGACTATAAAGCTAACATATTCGGGCGATGTTGGGTATTAGATGGGAGAACGCTAGTGGCTTGTTATGTATGCGTTTTTATCCACCGGACATGACATCATAACAGTTACTATACCGCGTTGGAGACACATAGATTGGTAACATGACAGCCAGTTTTCTACTCACCTCAGCCGATCCGCATTAGAACACCTCAGAAGACTGATCCTTATAGGAAATGTCCTGAGATATCCATTCCCAGTAAGATGCAAAAATAATTACAGCCATGGTAACTAGTAGTAGGTATGGTAGACTGAACGCAACAGTTAAATCTATTCCTCTATCTCTCACCTATTCTCTATTACCTAGATTTATATTGGAAATAATACCTCTATTACCGGTAATAAATCTGTTACCGGTAATAAATTACTGAACGAACAAGACTTATGCGTTTAAGCATTTTTCTTTGGACGTAGAAAATTGTATGTAACTTCCTATTATTTGGTCGCTGCAGCCGCTACAGATAACCTTAAGCAAGCCTGTATTTTGCCTGAAATCGTATGGATTTACACCAGAGTTTGATGAAGTCATATCAGTCATATGTGTCTGAGCAGCATCGGCAGTCACACGTTTCCAAACCTTTTGACTTTCTGTCGTCATGTTTTACTGCTTTAAATTCAATAAAATATAAAAGATTATAAGCATCTTCGGTCTAAGTAAATGTTATTTTCTTTGTACTTTATCTAACCATCTAACAACCTGACTTCCCAATGCCTAATTAGAATAAAATGGATAAACATCTTAACTTAACAGTTAATCTTTGTTCGTTTATTCAAATACTTTGAAATAAATTAGAACTTAGTTTAACAAACTTTCAAGACTAAATTTTCGGCGTTCATGTTGAATTAAGTAAAGCAAATTTACGAAGGAATAGGAATATTTTGGAATATTACCGAATTTTCCCGCTGCTACAACCTATATATAGGCCAGTAGTAGATAACAGCTGTTGTTTACGTACCTGAAATAAAAAAATACAATTACTAAGGCTTTAATCGTGTTATGGAACTCACTGTATATCGAGTACCGTATCGTAATGTGCCGTTTGTATTATACAAAAGGAATCCTGTGATATTTTTTTACCCTTTTTTAATGTACATATAATAAGCATAAGCCTTAACAAGTACGAGCTGCTTGCTAAAGTATTTCTTTCAAACATGAACGACGATGTAAAACATGGTAATAAAATATTCCGATGTTTTCTCTCACCGTGAATTTCTCTTTCAAAGGTTCATGCGGGCTTGAAGCAGAGACCCCCGTATGGGGTACTCATGTCTTCACCACTGGGCTATCGTATCGGGCTAACAGGCTTTAAACATTTAATTCGATACAATCTCAAAATATAACGAAAAACCAAAATTGCCGAACAAAATTTCGACTAAGAAAATCCGCTCACATTAAATTCGCAACAAATTCGCAAACGGACACACTCGTAACGAAATAGTACTCGATATCACCAAGTCGAGCCACTCTCTGCCACGTTCGTACATAATTTATACGGTTTGTACTAGGGATGTTCGGTGTGATAGTTATGTAGATATCTACTTAGATACAACATACTTATGTCGGTACTTTTAAACACATAAAAGTATGTTGATATCTCTTTGGTAAGTTTGGATGGATTGGTCACGTCCCGAAGCTAAATGAAGCATATTAAACTAAAAAGTGAAAAATATTCCTTAATATAAGCAGAAAATAATAATGAACGAAAAATATTAGTATTATTATTATAGTATACGAAAACTATGACACAGAAACGCCCCACGCTTTTTAAAAGCTATTATTTGATTGGCATGTATGTATATTTTTTCACAATAATACTAGTATTTTTAGTTATTAGTTCATTATTATTTTCTGTTTATATTAAGGATTATTTTTCATTTTTCAGTTCGATTTATTGTTAATAAAAAGTTCTCGGAATGAGAGAAATTCATGAAATTATTGTTTTGCCACCGATTCTTGATAAGGGTTTAAAGTTTGAATTAAATCTGTCCGTTGAAAGTGGGTCAAAATCGAGTCCAAAGAAGGGTTACAACAAACTCACAAACATACAGGTGAAGCTAATAAAAGCGTGTTAAACGGTCCCATTTTCAGCTTCGGGATTAAGAATTGGTCAAAAGTTTAACCTGCCTGATCGTAAGAGGCGACTAAAAGGGGATTATGTGGTTGGGGCGGTGAGAACGAGAGCTCGAACCGTTACCGTACCCAGGCGAGAAGTATGGCGGTGTGTGCTTGGCCGTACGTCATCGTAAGCACTGGAAGGTACAGGAGAGCACCATCGCTTTCCTACCAGCGAACTCTTGGATGTTATTATAACCTACGACAGAACTAATGAATATTATAAAACATGTTCTCATAATATTACTAATGTATATACCTGTGACTGGTAAAGCCGCTACACCACGGAATAATACGTGAAGTTAAAATTTGTAAGAAAGGGGCAAAACCAGCAAAAAAGCTGTTGAGACAGTTTCTACCATCCCTAATTCAAGCTGCCTCCGAGCTTGGAGCGCTTCCAGTCAACGCCAGATGTCGCCCCGCAACGAAAACGTCCGATCCGTACCCGGTCGGAGATTTATTGGACAAACCGATAGTGTTCTATTAAAAATTCGATTTCGATACGGATCGCTGATTTACGTACACCTCTCGCTCGGAAAGCCGGGGACGATCACCTACCGAATTGAAACTCGCAATGTATTGAATACGTAAAGGACATTTTTCTAGCACGTGTGACATTTTAGAGAATTGCACCTAGCACTATCGTTGGGTTTCTTCTAGTCGCGCTCATTTGAATATTCTTTCCGCATTGAATGACGAATGGTCGCTTGAGTCGCTGCCGTTTCTAGATAAGGGAATTTTAAATGCGCTATTTGTTACCGCTTAATTCACGGTGGCGGCGTCAAAGTTAATTTAAAAAATTGTGTTACATTATTTTCATATTTTATGCTAAAGGACCGGTGGCTTGTCCTTACAAATATTATTCATGCAAATGTATTTTTTTTTCACACCTTAGAAACTCTTTATCATAATACAATCTTGATTAAGTATATACAAAAACTGCCGAGAGTATCTTTGATTAATATAACAAAGTCAGATTTTTTTCTTAAGGATACAAATAACGCCAGCTATAGAACGTATACTTTTATAAGAGCCGATTTTTAGTCTCTGGATAAAAGTATTCGTCAAATAAATGTTAATGCTACCACTTATAAAAATAAATCGCCGAATGTGTTGCTAAGCGCAAATCTCGAGAACAGCGAAAACGATTTTGCTAATACTTTTTTTAGAATATTCCATGCAGTGCGAGGATGGTTTTTACGCAGTGATTTTTTTTAAATTGCCTGATAAAGTCTTAAAAAAACTTTTCTATACACTCATACAAACATCGATATAATATAATATTATATCGATGCATACAAACGTATCGTAATTATACCTGAAAGTCAATTTGAACTTTAATACCATATCATAAAGTTCAAGTGTTAGTGGAGAGGTTCCGGGAAGGCAAAACAATTGATTGACGTTATCTTAATAATATATAAATCTCGTGTCACAATGTTTGTCCTCAATGGACTCCTAAACCACTTAACCGATTATAATAAAATTCGCACACCATGTGCAGTTCAATCCAACTTGAGAGATAGGATAGCTTACATCTCAATTAATAGTCGCAATATTATTTTATTTCTGATATTTTAAGGCAGAACAACGTCTGCCGGATTCGCTCTGTTAGTAGGTAACTGTCAAACATTGATTTTGCGCCATCGTCCAGAAGTTTGACATTGTCTGAATAACAATACATCTGTCACTATTTGTTTTATATTTTTTATTTGGCACAACATAAAAACTCTTTGAGATGATAAAGAAACTAATCCTCTTTCAATATATTTAAGGCAGGACAACGTCTGCCTGGTTCACTAGTATCATATAAATATTGATGTCTGTGGTAAAATGTCACTTGAAATGTAATTTTTGAATGGCATCTTGGTCTTTTCACCATTTTGTCAATGTCAAAGGTGAGGTGTCATAACAGTTATTCCTAAGGATGATAAAGACACATTATAAATTACCTCTTTCAATAGATTTGTTGTACTTTACGAATTTCCAAAATGAAGGGTTTACATAATTAATTGGATCTGGATATGAATCTGCAATGCGATTCTTGATTTTCTTATAATTTTAATAACGATATTTTTGCTAATTTTTACATTCACATGTAGATACTTTAAACTTGATTATTGGAACGAAGTTCCTTATCGCGCGTTGCGAAAGGGGGCTAGACGGAAAAAATTAAGACGAAAAGTTGTAACGACACTTTTGGCTATGCCGTGCGGCGTGCGCGTGTTTCTCTGTCTGTCTGTCTCTCTCTCTCTTTTTTTTAATATGTAAACCGAACAAAAAGGCAGACGGGCCGCGTGGTGTTAAGCGATCACCGTCGCCTATGGACACGGGCAACCCCAGGGGAGCCACCCGAGCATTGCCGGCTTTGGAGGAGAGCTTTTTTTACAGCTTTTTTGAAGAACCCCATGTTATAGTCCACTGGGAATGCCTCAGCTGGAAGGTTGTCCCATAACCTACACGTCCGTGGTAAAAAGGAGCGTGCAAAGCGGACTGTGGAGGACCGCCACGAGTCCAGATGGTGCCTGTGGAACTTTAACCTTCGTCTGGTGGTATAATCATGGAATGGTGATGTAGGCATTAGTTTGAAAAGTTCCTCGGAGCACTCACCATAGTAAAGTCGGTAGAACACGCAGAGCGAGCCTATGTCTCTTCGCAAGCTGAGCGGTTCTAGCCTGTCAGTCAATCTTGGGTCGTTGACGATTCGGACTGCGCGCTTTTCAACGGAGTCAAATGGGTGTAGCTGGTATTTTGGTGCTCCTGCCCAGAGATGAGAGCAGTACTCCATACGGGGTCTGACCTGGACTTTGTACAGCGTCAGGAGTTGCCCCGCAGTGAAGTACTGCCTCGCCCTATTGAGGACACCAAGCTTTTTGGACGCCAATTTGGCTTTGTGCTCCAAATGACTCCGGTACTGCACTTTACTCGTAATGTCAACTCCCAAGATACCGACACTTTCACCGACGGTGAGCGCGGTACCCTGGAACTTGGGCGCTATAACAAATGGGGTTTTTTTAGCGGTAAACGCGCAAACTTGTGTCTTCGTGAGGTTAAACTCGACAAGGTTAAGTCGACCCCATTCCGAGACCCGCTCCAGAGAGTTCTCGACTTCAGACACAAGTTTGATTCTACTTTCCTCCACTTGTGACCTAGAGGCATTGGCTCGACAGGTGTATAGTGCGTCCACCGTACTATCATCTGCATAGCAATGTATACTGCGTGATTGTTGCAGCATGTCATTGATATGCAGAATGAATAGTGTAGGAGACAGCACTGAGCCTTGGGGAACACCGGCATTAATGGGCTTCATATCTGAGCAGCATCCGTCAACAACGACCTTAATCTGCCGCTCAGACAGAAAGTTTGCCACCCAGTTGCATAGCCTCAGGGGAAGACCGTAAGATGGAAGCTTCGCGAGAAGGGCCCTGTGCCAGACCCGGTCAAAGGCCTTTGCGATATCCAGGCTGACTGCCAGAGCCTCCCCGTTGCCCTCGACGGCTTCAGCCCAGCGGTATGTATCTCTCTCTCTCTCTCTCTCTCATAGAAAGCAAGCCAGTTATTTTCTTTTCGTCTTTTTATTTCGCATTGAACAGTGTGGTGTCGCGACGATTTATTTTTATAAATCATTATAAATAAAATAACCTTTATTTTAAGTTAAGATAATTTTGTAATTGTTTCTTTGCTTTTTATCGATAAAAACTCATAATTAAAAAATGTTTACCGAATAATTATTTTCTTTATACCTTAAAACTTAGAACTTAAACTTAGAACTTAAAATTAATATTTTTATAATAAGGAACTTCGTTCCTATCCGGTGTCCCACCACACCACATGACTTTTTTTCTGATACTTTAAGGCAGAACAAGGTGTTTTCTAGTATAACATAAAAAAGGAAAGCGATTAAAATAAACCGACTAATTACTTTATCTCGGTATTGAAAAATCGGCCCTTAGATTAATTATCTTACTGGAAGCAGATATAAGTGTATAAATGGACGACCTTCATTCAATCAGATCAGACTTTTCTCCCTCATAACTGTTAAACATGAGTCAACTTCTAATATCGATGAAGTTTTTTGCACAGAGTGAATGGTGGCTTTGCTCTAAGTATATTTACTACTTGGAATTTTTACCTTTTTGAATAATAATGATTTAAGCATGATTAGTATTCAGAACGTGATTGACTTTGAAAATTTATATGTCAGCGATCTATCTTTATATATGACACGCAAAGCTACACCCAACCCAATTCGCCGTTGGCATGGTTATAAATTGAATCAACAAATAACAATGTTAGACGAGACACGATCAAAGTGTCACATGCATAAAGGCTGATTTTCATTGATCCAGTAGCTGGACCTAGCGTCACTAGAATCTAGCGCTGGATTGACATTGCTATTGGATCAGACAGTTTACTTTCAGTCCAGTAGACACTTTTACTTTGTAGGGGTAAAAATACGTTTGCAGCAAAAATTATGTTCCACGTGTTGGAAAGTACAGGTAATTTAAATATTATCAAAAGCTGACAAAAGCTCACCCATTGCGTTTACACGGTTCCAGTGCTTCTGTCTCGGGATGAACGACGTGACCTCCCACTGGATTGAAAAAATGGAAAAATTGAACGAACGTTTTTACATAGATCCAGTGCCGATCCAGTGATGGAATCCAGTGACGCTGGATCCAGTTACTGGATCAATGTAAATCTGCCTTAACGCTCTGATGCCTCAAGAATAACGCCCGAAAATGAAATGTACATATCGTACATCCCTACTAATATTATAAATGCAAAAGTAACTCTGTCTGTCTGCTACGCTTTCCCGCTTAAACAACTGAACCAATTTTAATGAAATTTGGAACACAGATAGAGTGGACCTTGAGAAAGGACATAGGATGGTTTTTATCATACGGGAATCTATAAAACAGGTCTACGCGGGTGAAGCCACTGGCGGAAGGCTAGTTTTATAATAAGACCCTCGTGGCGGTCTCCGTAGTCCACTTTGCACACTCCTTTTTAACACGGATGTGTAAGTTATGTGACAACCTCCCAGCTAAGGCATTTCCAGTGGACTATGACATGGGGTTCTTCAGGAAGGACTGAAAAGAAAGTTTTCCTCCAAAACCGGCTCCCCTGGGGTGCCCGTGTCCATAGGCAACGGTGATCGCTTAGCACCAGGCGGCCTGTCTGCCCTTTTGTACGGTTTTTTTTATAAAAAAAAAAGAATACGAAACAGGAACGCGTTGTCGCTATTCAACTTTTGACATGAACTTTTGATGACGTAATAGTCCCGTAGAACAATTCAATGAACTATAAATTAATCAAGGTTCAACTGAACCCACATATATTATAGTCATCATTAAATAAAAAAGCTGTTAAACAAAATTTGAAATCCACCGCTCGCAGAGCATGGCAACAATCTGTTCCATTTCAATTGACACCCTTGAAATTGATCTAGGTTTCTAGGTCACAAATGATATACCTAGTCTAATATCTAAATTTATGATCTAATAAAAGCTCAACAAAGTTGCTGGTTGATTCCGTACCACGTATGAACTAGTTTATGTTTGCTATTGTCTTTATTACAAGAGCAATATAAAACATCGTGTGAACTGCGTTACATGTGAATAGATTACGAGCAGATTTGCTTGGAATGAGATTAAAGAAGGTAATAAATACTATTGGCAACACATTTAGCGCTCGACTACAGAAGACAGCTGATTAGGGAATGCTGGAGATTACTACATCTCGATGTTTCAAATGTGTGTTGATTGAGATAAGTCGTAATCCAATTGTACTTCTATAAGCTGTTTATGGATAACATTGGAGACATACAGCTTAAACTGTTATTGCGTGAAATTTGCCACCAACAAAAAAATTGCTTACATACATATCTTAGCAGCAAGATTATGAGCGGTTCCGTACCATTATTTGTACAAATGATTTGTCTCTAAAGCGTCAGTCATTTAAATCTACCGAATTCAGACTAATAGAATAAAATTTTAGTTAGAAAACTTCAGCTATAAAAATTATGACGTTCTGCGAAAAAATATACGTTCTAATTTGTAATATGGGTACATACAAGAAACGGTCAGCAATATAAAAACGTACAATACCGCCGACACGGTTCTACTCTTGAACCCTGGCGAAATCCCATTACGCGCGTAAATAATGTTCAGATGCCAAAACGAACAAGAAATTCCCAACACTACACTCTAGCAACGAAACTTATGCCCATCGTCCCGAAACCGCGTACGTTGCCCCCTACGCGTGCTCTTGCTAAACACGAAATAATCTGTTTGGGGTGAATACGACGCGAGTTATCCAGTACTATGGGCCGTTATGAGTCCCCGAACTACACTATCGCCCATAAGGTGAGCTTTAAGAGACTTTGAAAATGAAAATGTATTGCAACGATAACAACGGTTCCGTGTTTTGACGTCGCTTCAACCGAACTCTGGGCGTGTTTCTAACGGCCCTCCTATAGGACAATGGTATCGTATCGTTAGTTTATACGACCGACTTTTACGTCGTATGTTACGCTAAATTGCAAACCAGCCTTTTCTTTATAAGAATGCATGGTATTGGATTACACGATAGGAAATAATTAGAGTACCTAATCGTACTCTAACAAACTGTAGTTTAATTCATACGCTCCTGAAGCAAGTTGTTACTAAGAGGAAATAAAAATAAGAACTCTAATACTAAACTTGAACTTATTAGCTAAACAAAATTAACACTTGTCGGATTGACTCCTATTCTGAATCAAATTAGCAAAAGGTTAGCAAAAGGTCGAATTTGATTACACTGAAATAGTGCTCAATGAATTACAATATTTACAATAAAATGTTTCTACGACTTCATCGATCGTGAGAGTCTAAGCCCGGAATAGTTCACAACGGCTAGTTCCGTCCCACTCTAAACTTCTTAATTGGAAGAGGATGTAGCAAGGGTAAATACCAAATTGTCCGTCACTATCCAAGATATCGAATCTGTGCAATCTTTGTTATAATTCCTCTTATTATTTGTCTTCTCCTACATGAACATAAATAATTTGCCCGGTAATGAATACTACGAAGCAAAATGGGAATAATAGCCATTGCTGATACATTTTTCATGGAAATCTAATTAGAGCCACAAAAGGTGCCAAAGGTAGAAATTGTAAGACAAGTCTGCAAAGATTAATAACAAAGTTTGTGGCTAGACAAAAACATAAATTATTCAGTTCTGGTCTGCCACTCCTCTCGCAATATTGCCATTTGCTACTTTGTTTCGGTTTTCTTGCTCAATTTACGGTTGCGAATAAGCAAATCCCTTGTGAGTGTATTATTACCAGGCATCCTAGCTACTTTTATAAGCACGAAAATGTAATATTTCTAGTTTATATTATTCCCAGGAGACAAAAACTTCCAGTTATTTACTTAGTCTAATATTACGTTACTTTATTTAGCAATACTAAGTTTTTCGAACGACATCTAAGAAAGTAAGCGATATATTATGCAACTAGAAGATACTGGCAAGGTCGGTAACAAAATGGGTGACCGGAAGTGGTTTACAATTTCATGTGGGTATCTGTGATTTTAAAGACAGGTCCAGCGGTTGATCATGGTTTTGTCGATAAATATAATAGTTGCTAAGCCCTATAGGTCGGCTTGAAAACTCACCACAACACGTTAGCTGACCATTATTACCAGAGCAATTAGCGGGGTGGGTGGAGTCTCTCTAGTTATAAAAGTTTCTTAGGTTGCAACTAAGTTACAGACAATAAGTTTTAATACAATTTGTTTACTGTGTATATGCATAAACAACCACAGAGAAATATTTTGGGGCAAAGAAATCCAACCACAAGATACGAGAAGCACTTATCCAGATTGAGTTTTGATACAGAATCAAATCGAGCGAGTAGGCAGCAGAAGTTTCCTAAAAAATAAACACCGCAAACATCATAAATCTTTCATCAATCATAAAGCAAACATATCCCACTCGACGACAAACACAGTTTCGGATATATTTCATTGTTGGCTTAGCGATTATGAGAAGTCGCAAAAAAAGGGGAACACGAAACGACTTTTAGTGACCGCAATATAGGTTACGATACGAAAATGTTATGAGTAGGTAAGGGTTTGTAACGCGAAAGAAATTTGGGGGAAATCGCGCAATAAGAGAGAATAATTGGAGTCGAATGAAACAATAACGATTGGCGGGAAGGCAAATTTCAACACCAACGTTTGTAATAAGACGCCTTGTAATATCGTTTTCATTATTAGTACAAGTTTATTTTTCAAATCAAACTAGCAGATTCAAATATTAGTAATTTCTTAAATGGCTTGAATAGAGAAAAAAAATGATAACGGTAACAATGAAAATAGATTTTGTTAATTTTATGAATGTGCTGTAAAATCAATAAGATGTTGTTCTCATGACCGAACCAAGAAAGACACTGAATAAACAATCTTTAACAACAATAAATACACAATTTGCTCTTTTTTATTAAATATATTCAATACCGTATACGATTCAGTAGACGTAAATGTCCGAGACTATTCTCAATTACTACATTTTTATGATACTCTTAAAAATTCTCTTTTTAAAGCTAACAACTATCGAAGTGGCGGCAGTTTACAAAGCATCAGCATCAGTTTCAGACAGACATGATACTTGTTCATCAAAACTCAAATGTTATCGTTCCATTGTCCCGTGACATGGACATTTTTCGATCTACTCTTTATAGTTTCCAATTTTTCGTTCAACATGTTTACCAAAACCGCACATTTTTTCCAGACATCGCGCATAATGAATGTGATGCAACTGTCGTAGTATGCTATGACGTGGATCATACTTTACGCGAAAGTATCATGAACCATTGCCAACGTGAGATTGATGAAAAAAATTTAGGAAATATTGGTGCGTAAAAAGTTATGTGACAAATATTGACATTTGTGATGTAACACCAGAAAAATGTTGCAAGCCTCTTTTTAAAACCTTAAATTTAACACTATCAGGATTGTATCGTATATTTATGAAGTATGTCTTTTTGTTAAAACACATTTATGTCTTTATACACAGAAGGAGGATGATTGTAGATTTCCCATTCGCTACTCTGAAAATATTTGCCTTCCATTATCGAAATCAGTACTTTGATCAAGAAATTCATACCATATGTGCGTCAAAATATATTATAATAAATTGCCTACAGAACTTAAGAATTTGACATTAAAAGAGAATTACCTACATGACTGGCTTGTTGATAAGTGTTTCTACTAATGATTACTATAATAATATACTCTTCTAAAGATTAATATTAATAGAGTAATTAGTTTTGACATACATATTTTTCTAATGTTAAGAAATATTTATCACAAATTTCATAGTAATAAGCAAGATATACTTAAACATGTTTAAAATGTTACTTTTATGTATTGCATCACAAGTTTTGCATGCCTTACAAATGTTAATGTGAGATACCTTATCACTTACATATAAGACCTAATTTTTGACCACATTATTGCAAATAAAATTATTTCATTTAATTTTAATGACAGATTTTCGATGGTCAAAGACTACATGTAAATAATACCTTTCAGATATATTTATGCAAGGAATAATTACTGAAACTGAAATATTTAAGACCTTTTATGTATTTTTATAGGTTTACATGAAAACATATTACTTATACAACAGATTTACTCCCTGTTAATTAAAAGGTCTAATTCCTATTTATAACTATGTAGCTTAAGTTAATATGAAAAGACTACAAGCCAATAACATCGTCTAATGAAACCCGACAAAAACTAACGCGCGGCCTTTCTTCTACCTTAATTCTTTGAGCAAATATTGGTCAAGCGTTATTATAAGAGTGTACATATTAAGAGAGCCAAATGATTTATAAGTCGCTCGCCTACCAGTCCAGATAATTAAGTAATTGTTTCGACTTCTTGAAGTAAACAAGCACTCACACCTTTCATTTCACAACTTCATATTTCGATCTAATGAACAATAAAATACAAGAACTGAACAGTAAAGAACAAGTAAAATCAATTTCATAATTATTTTTCCATTCATGTAATTCTCAGTCAAGTTTTCCGTAAAGCCTTTCAATAAGCTAATATTTTGGAAAGAAAAGTAATCACAAAGAGAAAATTTATTATAATAATCCATTCCGAAAATAGGCCGAAATCCCGTCGAAACAATAACGGCGAGGAAAAATAAATCTACAGCCGTGAATATTCGTTGACCTCAAAGTTCAACGGAACTTCGGACTTTATTGGATCAAACTAATGCTCGGGGGAATCAACTTTCTCCTACTTACGTCTCATCTTACTTCATCTTCCAATTACTCATAATTCAATAAGTCCATAGATCCAGTTTCAGATATCATTTCACCGGCCGATCTTTGTCATTACTGTTGGCAATTAGTGTCTTCTTTTCCTTTGCCATTTTCCTTTACTTTTGCACGTGTTAGCTTCATGGTAGGGTTCGTAAGATTTTTGTCTTTGATTCACGTTTATTTTACGTGAAAAAGAAACGTCTCAGGTAACGGAAAACTTTTGGATTCTTTAGCTCAACGCATTCAAAGAGGCAACTTGATATTGTCACCATTGTAACGTTATTTGACGTCCATAATGAATGTGGTGGCATTGGTATTAGATACACTAACTTGTAGTAGTTGGTATTACATATATTATATATATAATATATATCTAATATTATGCATCACACATATGATATAATGTTATAGTAACT
This sequence comes from Pyrgus malvae, assembly GCA_911387765.1. NCBI lineage: Eukaryota > Metazoa > Arthropoda > Insecta > Lepidoptera > Hesperiidae > Pyrgus > Pyrgus malvae. The sequence continues at coordinate 18,389,200 of OU426958.1, forward strand.
TGTTGTTAAGGGTTCATAATATTTGTATCTACATAATCATGAATTCAGTACGTGCTTATAAAGTAGAATAATACATTTAATTTGACTTTAAAGTCAACCACTCTTCTATGATACACCACCATAAACCATACAAATAGTGACATTATAAGTCAAGTCACTTACTGCTGTACTTAATACGTAAGTAATAGTACCTAAATAGCTTTAGTGGCAATTTTTGGTAAAAATATTAAACTTGAGGTTGTAGCAGTAAATTGATGTTATCCTTAATAGCGTAATGTTTGTCAAGTCTAAAATATGGAATTAAATCACTGTATAGTAGGGGAAAAATCCTAAATAATAACCTAAGCATTAGAATTGTCGGTAATAACAGAGGCTAGACGCGCTACAATTCACACTAACATACGCCTCAGAAAGGATTCAACTCAACGAGAGGAACCTAAATTAGCGTCCCATTTCCAGAACAATATTTTCAACTTGGCACGTGAGAACTGAAACGAAATGGTGGAATTAGAACATCCAAATGAGAAAATACCTCCAGTTATATTGCAAGTGGGACAGGGGGAACTGTTTTTAGTTGAGACACACCTGGCTCCTGAAGAGCTCATAAATAAAGGGAAAACGGCTAAACTTGCGGAAACATCTCGACGAGAATCCGCGGAAGCGTCTTTCATTCCCAGAACGCCGCAGCGGTGGAACGAGCAAGAGGACGATTAGCGCTCTGAAAAGATACTCTTATCTTTCGGACGAAGTTGTCTCATTCAATAATAATAATTTTTAAGTTTACTATTAAGTACAGATTGCAAAATATCTGTTTTCGCAATACCAAATTTTGGAAAATATGATATTTAAGATCTGTTCCACGTTTAGTTTTTATAATTTAATTAAACTTAGTCAGGGCTAGTAATGGTTTACGGGTTCGATTCCCGACAAGGCAGAATGATGAATTACAATTTCTGTGCTCGGTTTGGTGGTCTTTTTGAGTACCTCTATTGTACCCTTTTTTGCTGTCGGGGGGGAGGTATGGCACGGTACCTGGCACCTTGGAAGAGGGGATACCTGCTTATGGGGGATTTGTACCGCAATAAAATACCCTCGGTTGCCTGCATCTGCGATTGGGTAGGACTCCGGGATCTCCAGTGGAACGCACCGGTGTCCTCTAGTCCCATCTTAGGAAGAGAAAATGTGCTCTCCTGCACCTTCAAATGGTTACGGCAGCATGCTGCCACGCACACACCACCGTCCTTCCCGGGGCCGCTGGCTGTATGGATCGAGCTCCCACTCCTACCGCCCGCAACCCCGTTATTATTATTTTTTACAATGGTTTGTCTTTTTGTACAAATTCTAAATAGTATTATAATACAATGTATCAGTAGTTTGATGTATATATTAAAATAAATAAATGAAACGAACTAAAATTTCAGAAAACCGAAGTAATAAAATAAGTTCACTAACGCCTGAAACAAATGCTTTAGCGTCATCCCCAGAAGAGAGAGTGGGATCCTCTGTACCAGCTACAAAATAACTATTTAGTTCGCCGAGCACTGACAACAGCAGAGGCAGCGTTGTGACAGTGTAAACGTATTTATTACGTCGCTCTGGCGTTTCTGTGAGAGATATTTTCATTTCTTAGCGATGTCGGTTCACAGTCAGCGCTAAGAGTCGAGAAATCATAAGGATCGTTTTAACTTATTTTGTGTAAGTCGTTTAGTGACATCGGTCTTTTAGAATTTAACACGATATTAGATAGCGCTAGTATTAGTTTAGCATTTAGATTTGAACCATTTCTACCGATAGAATATTTGAAAGGTTTATTTATTTTTAACGACATACCAAAAATGTTAAATGGCAAACACATACATTTATTTATTTATCTGAAAACAATGGTATATGTTCAAATCTTTCAAATTGGTTATAACTTGAAGTTTGCGCGTGTTCACATCGTATTTATAACTCGTCGTTAGGCAATAAAATAGAAAAAGCCTATGGAAGGTATTAAACAGTTTTATCGCTTTAGTTTTTATGGCTTATTGGCAATAAATGGGAAAATGTGAAATATCAATATATTGTGGATTTATTTTTTCTTTCACAATTTTCTTAAACTATTAGAAACACTAAACCCATATGAAAACTTTAGCATTAAGAGAAAACGATAAATTTCACATCCGGCAGAAGATTCCACGAGACTGTAATTCGCACTCCGGCTTATTTTGAAGTAGCAGCCGTGCGCGACTTCGTTCGTGTGGACTTTTTAGCCCTACACCTTCCCGCAATAAATGGACTATTCAACGCAAAAATAATTTTGGACTTCAAACCCAGTTCCTGAGATTAGCACGATCAAACAAACAAATTCTTCGACTTTGTATTATTAGTATAATTTAAAGCTTTATGTTTTCTAAATAAACAACGCAACATTAAATCAAATCAAATTAAAATATTTTAATCATTCTCCTAATGAATGTCAATCTTTCCACGGTCATCGGCTGAGTGAGTTGCATAACTAAACATATTATGCCAATAACTTCTTTATTCCACAACAGAAATGTTTGTTGCTTGTAGCATTATTTATTTCTATCAGGCAATGTATTCGTCTAGCTAGTTGTCATATCAGTCACGTAAGCTTCTTCGTTTTCTATAACTCGAAAATATTCCCTGAGACACTGAGTGTATACTGGATCATGTTTGATAACATATATTTGAGCAGAATTGTTCAGGGTTTTATCTTGACTATAAATTTCAAAAACTTGTTTAGACTTTTTTTATAAATAAATAACGCTCCACTCTCATAGCCCCACAGTAGGGTAGACATATCCTGTGTCGTGGGTACCATGGACACACACAAAGACAGAACCACAAACACTCAAGCCAAGAACAGAATTTTCAGTTCATCATTAAAATTTCTGCTTCGCCGGGAATCGAACCCGAGACCATCCGATTGGCAGTCCGGTATGGTAACCATTGCGACTCAGCGGTCGTGAAATAATTCGTCGCGCCGTTGGTCATCAAATAAGTAAAATTGATATAAAAAGATGATTTTTATTTTTATCTTATCGCAGAAATGATAATGTAATGAGTTGAGAGTGTAAGGATATAAAAGAGTACGGTAGTTAGAAAGTTTGTAGCCGTGATACAACCGCCGGGTCCAACGTGGTAATACCAAGGGATTTTTTTATTCTTACTCATCGTGCCTACAAGAAATCAAGTCAAACACAATGACATAATATTGCAAACTTAAGTGTGAATACTGATACTGTGATAATTTTTACAACACTTCCAGCATTGGCTTCAGCAGTCAGGCTTCAAAACATCAAAAGAAATAAATAAAACATGAGTTCTGATCATATCATTCCAGCCTGCTGAACTCACTTCACTGCAGATTGAAACGAGTAAAGCAAATGATACCTGATTCCAGAACATTCATCAAGTGTGCGAGAAATATTTTCCATTGCGGCATCTGAAATAAAACGCGAATCTTATTCCTCCGATAGAAATACTTGTTTCTGCAATCCGTATCCGGAGTAACCTTGCGTATATTTTCGAAAGGAAATATTCCGGCGATAATACCCTTATATTTTTACTTGGGGCTGATATATTCCAGACATTCATATATCTCGCGCAGTGCCAGGTGAGTTAATCTTTTCCACACAGCCGCCTTTTTGGCAAGTAGTCGCGATGCTTTGAACCCCAAGCTGAGGCATTGCGAATTTATATATTCGGTCGCTTTTCGAATGTTTAAAGTAGAAATGTTTGGTGTAAGAAGGAATTTTGTTTTGATGACGATCAGATTCCCTCATGCATTTTTCACAGAGAGGGTGTGAATATAGTACGAAAAAAATATTCTAGATCTAAACCTAAATAGTATACATACTTTAAAGTTTTGTTCTTGGTTTTTTTAAGTGTTGTAGTTGGAAGCATGCATCAGAATGTAATAGTAGAAGGGTGTTATATGGATAACCAAAAGTGACAAACATTTTATGCCCGTTTCTATGCTTTTGAGGGCACGTTAAGGCCCGGTAGATAACAGCCCTTAAATCTCATCGGAGGCCTTATGGACGGTTTGAAAACGATAGCGGGTTGGCCACTAATCCGAATATCCACCAACCCGCATTAGAGGATCGTGGTGGAGTAAGCTGTAGGCCTACACAATAATAGACAGTACCGTGCCAAGCAAAAAAAGGATTGCAGTCCAATTCTTCTTTTTAATGGTATATGTCATCTAAAACTTTCTTCACTTTTTTTGTAAGTAAAACACTCTACTAATGAAAGCGTCAAGACATCGCAGTATAACTTAATCTCTTCTGCGCGATCGCTTCTGGCGCGGGTAATGACGCGAGTTGATATTGCGAGAATACCGCACTTTTTTTCTTAAAATAGAAGAAGTGTTAGGGGTTATATTTGCTTTTGTGCAATCTGTGTATCGGCTCACAACACTGGCACCATGATGTCTTAAATTATTAAATTCAATTGTATCTTTTTACCGTCGCCTTTTATGAAATTACCTAGGTTATGTCTCGAATTCGAATCATGTAGTACTAAAACTTTTTGCACACGTTTTGTATAACAAAAACTCTTCTCTAATGAAACCGTTAAGGCATCGCAGCAAAACTTAATCTCTTCTGCGCGATCGCTCCGCGCGCGGGTAATAGCGCGAGCCGATATTGTGAGAATCGTACATACCGCACTTTTGTCCTTACAATATTCAACTTTGCCAAGAATAGCCTTTAAAACCTTCATTAAATTTTATATATTTCCCTACCGTCTATATTTATAACTTATAACCAATGGATTAACCCTACCTCCTCCGTGGTTATCCCTTTGTGAATAGCTATTGAGGAGCCGGTCCCAAGTCCGGACAAATGGGGAGGGCCAGGCATGCAAACTCACTCCTTCAGGTCTGGTTTTGCATGCCCTTACACTCCACATATCAGGCACTACACATCCAAACACACTACACATACATACCACAAACACACCACACTTACGCCCAATCACACTTCACAGACGCACCAAACATACAAACATAACACAGCGCACTACACTTTGAGGAGACAACCTCCCAACCAAAAACCTCAAACTTAAGGTGTCATTCGTACCGTGCCGAGGAGACCGTCCAACGTGACGGGGTCGGGGAGTAACTCGGCCGTGAACGGTGGGTCCTCGATACCAGGCGACCTCGGGGACTAATTAGCCTACCCCCCATATAGCGGGGCCCTGTGGGGGGCGTCTTATTTACCTACGCTACTCGTGGGAACAATATGAGTTTAAATAAAGAAAAAAATACCGAAAACAAGCTCGAAGAGCTCATAAATGAAGTGGCAACACTCGTAACCGAAGGAGATTCTATTACTCCGGAGGCAATGGACCTTTGCTCTAACAATGACGAAGGCCATTCTTCAAATGAACCTTCTGGTGCTCCATCTGACCCGCAAGGTTCATCTAGCACTGGAAAACCTGGTTCCAGGAGGAGATTCAAACCCCTCCTAACCGGGGCAGCCAGCCGACGCAAAAAGTGGTGGATGGAGAGAGGAAAGAGTGAGGAGGAGGCCAAGGCTGTCTGTCTCAAACCACTCATAGAGATGCAAGAGCATCCCGAGGTGCAGGTCTGGCTGAAAGAACAGCAAGCCAGATCGGGCAAAAGGCAGAGGTCAGAAGAGGCTTCGCCAACCGACAAACCCAAGAAGACGCCAAGGACGGGCACACCTACCGAGGTCAAGCCCTCCTACAGTGCAGTCGCAGGGTCCTGTCGAGTTGGCATTCAAAACATAGAACGCCCTATGACCGACTCGGAACTGCAGTCCCTACAGGAGGAGATACTTAAGTGTATCGACTCCTCCAGCAGTGGAGAGGGACCCAGATTCATGGGTAGCTCCGTCAGGGATGGTTGCCTTGTGCTAAACTGTCATGACGGAGCTACTCGTGAATGGCTAGCCAGACGGGTTCCCAATATTAAACCCTGGGCGGAGGCCAAACTTAAGCTGGTCGATGAACGCGACCTACCTCGCCCATACTACGGGGCAACATGGTTCCCAGACCCGAAATTGGAGGTCAAGACCATCTTGCACCGACTAGCAATCCAAAACAGTGACCTGGGATGCGCTCATTGGAGGGTGGCCAACAGGAAGGTGGAAGAGGCTGGCCAGACGGTCACCTTCTCATTCGATGAGACCGCATACCAGGCCCTTAAAAAAATAAACTTTAGGCCGTTTTTTGGCCTAAAGGATGTTATGGTCAGGGTCAAGAACCCACCAAAGCCCAAAGAGGCTGAGACAGGGGACGCGCCACACAACATCTCGGCGCAACCATCCACATCTGGTTTGCTCACCTCGTCGGAACCGGGGCCGGTCCAACCTACTAGTGGGCCTGTGACCGACACCGCAACGTCTGAGGCCGAGCTGCCGCTGTCTCATCCTCCGGCTAATACAAGTAGGTCAACTCCGACACTACTACCAACACCACACACCCGCGGAAGGGTATCGGGCAGGGCTACTCTGCCAACGCACCCGACCCGCAAGACACACACCTTAGCCCATACTGGGGGGAGGTCGTCGCGAGGGGCCTACAGAGGTACACAGGGTACTTTCACTCGAAATACCTCTGCTGCCGGAGCTCCGATCAGGAGGGCACCTGTACAGCTGCCCTCACTGGCTCAGGAGCATTCGAGCAGGAAGGCCTCCCGCGATCCGATTAACAACCAGGACCGGGGCTAAGGAACAGACACAACTCAAAGAAGCAGTAACACTCACACACACTCACACACTCACCTACACTCACCACACTTACATAAACTCCAAACACATTCACACACAAACAATCTCATCCTCTCCCTCTCCCAATCCCAACTATTTTTGATACATCCCACTCCCCAAACATGATCAAAGCCATCCAAGTAAACCTTCACCACGCCAAAGCGGCTAGCGCCATCATCAGTCAGCGCTTCAAAGAAGAAGGACTTGACATGGCTTTCATACAGGAGCCATGGATTAAAGGAAACATGGTAATGGGCCTAGCGTCTGCTGGTAAGTTAATTTACAACAGCCATGGTATCAGGCCTCGAGCCTGCATTATTGTAAAGAACAACTTAAAGTTCTTACCTATACCTTGTATGTGTACAGATGACATGGTAGCAGCGTACGTCGCTCTTCCGGGCTTCGAATCATTCAAGACAATAATCTGTTCGGCCTATCTACCCGGAGAGAGACCAGATCCAACTGTGCAGCTAGCCCCCCTCATCGAGTACTGCCAGGAACAGGAGGCTCAACTGCTGCTGGCATGCGACAGCAACAGTCATCACACCTCATGGGGTAGTACCAATTCCAACCGAAGGGGTGAGTTAATGTATGAGTTTTTATTATCCAACAACCTTCAAACTCTTAATATCTCTAACGTTCCTACGTTTATAAATGTTCAGAGACAGGAGGTGTTGGACATTACCTTCTGCACGGAGCAACTTGCGAATCGCGTTCGAAACTGGCACGTCAGCTCTGAGGTATCTATGTCTGATCATAGACATATTAGGTTTGATATAGCCTCTAATAGAAGTAAACATGTAGAAACTTATCGTAACCCTAGGGCAACTAATTGGGAGGAGTACAGACATCAACTCAAAACCAACCTAAGGACGATAGGCAAAGCCGTGAAAACTCGGGACCAACTAGAGCATGCGGCAGGAGAGCTGGAGAAAAGTATTAATGATGCATACTTGCACAGCTGTCCTCTAAAAACTGTTACAACAAACAGAGAAGTACCGTGGTGGAATAACGTGCTATCCAAGCTTAGGCAAAAAGCACGCTCCGACTTTAATAGAGCCAAAAAAACCAAAGACTGGCAGACCTACACCCAATCACTCACGGACTTCAACAATGAACTGAGAAGGGCAAAGCGCAGATCCTGGCAAAGATTCTGTGAGGAAATAAATGGGACGGCACACGTCGCCAAGATCCACAGAATTCTTGCAAAAACGCCCCCAGCTCATCTTGGATTATTGAGGAAACCTGATGGAAGTTACACCAAGACGGTAGATGAGACCTTGAAGGTATTAATAAACACACACTTCCCCGGGTCTACCGTCATGGACAAGGATGCCATCATGCCACCCTCCTATACACACAAATTAAGACCAACCATTGATAACTGGAGGGTGGCGACCTCAATCTTCAAACCCGACAAAGTAACCTGGGCCATTAATAGTTTCAAGGGCTACAAATCTGCAGGAGAAGACGGCATATTCCCTGCTCTAATACAAGAAGGGTTAAACGAAGTGCTGGCAGTACTATTGAAAATCTTCCGAGCAAGTTTTGCCTGGGGATACCTGCCAACCTCATGGACAAAAGTGAGGGTTACCTTTATACCCAAAGCGGGTGATAGGGATAGCTCGCAACCCAAATCCTTCAGACCAATAAGTCTCACCTCATTTTTACTGAAAACAATGGAAAAGGTGATAGACTTACACATCAGGGAAACCTACCTAAAGGTCATACCTCTACAGCCGCAGCAACATGCCTACCAAAAAGGGAAATCAACGGAATCCGCACTTATGGAGCTAACGGACCGTATAGAAAAAGCCCTTGAAGACAAAGAAATTGCCTTATGTGCATTTCTGGACATTGAGGGAGCCTTTGACAATACCCCTACTGAAGTCATACTAAAATGTATGAAAGAGAGAGGCATAGATAATACCATCACCGACTGGGTGGGTTACATGCTTAATAACAGAATAGTTCGTACCACGCTATTTGACATCACAACCGAAATTAAGATTAACAGAGGTTGCCCGCAAGGTGGAGTCCTTTCGCCCCTACTGTGGTCAATCGTGGTCGACAATCTTATCCAGGAGCTCAACGACAATCGACTGGACACACAAGGCTATGCAGATGACTTGGTAATCAACATAGTTGGAAGCTGCCAAAGCATCTTATCTAGCCTCATGCAGTCAGCACTCAAAATAGTCGAAAAATGGTGCATCAATAACGGTCTATCGGTGAATGCCAGCAAAACCGTCATTGTGCCCTTCACAAGAAGATATAAGTTGGACAAGCTTGAAAAAATTAAGCTTTTTGGCACAGCCATACCACTCTCGAAAGAAGTTAAGTATTTAGGAATCACATTGGACCAAAGACTTAACTGGAACGCACACCTTGATAAGGTTGTCAAGAAAGCAAAGATTGCTCTGGGAACATGTTGTAGGCTAACGAGCCGGAAATGGGGGCTAAAACCAAAATACGTAGCGTGGATCTACGAAGCCATTGTTAGACCCATTATCACATACGGCTGCGTATGCTGGTACAGAAAAACAATGCAAACAACATGTATCAAGATACTAAACAGCGTCCAAGGATTGGCCTGTCGTATTATAACCGGGGCCTTACCATCAACGCCAATTGCAGCAATGGAAGCAATACTAAACATTTACCCTCTACACATTCATGTGCAGAAAGAGGCCAAATGTGCTATTCTCCGTGCTGCTGAAAAAGGCAAGGCCAACTGGAAGTCACCTATCATGAGGGAACTCCACAGAAACCTCACTGAATGCAAAATTATGGCGATGCCGAGTGACGTCATTAACAAACAATATAGTTTCAACAAACTATACAAAGTACTTATACCGTCTAGAGAAATGTGGGCGGATAAGGCATCAAAATCCCTCATAAATGGAGATATCATCTGGTTTACAGATGGATCGAAGAAGGAGGGACGCACAGGGGTAGGAGTATACGTTCAAAAACCTAGTTCTAAATTCTGCACCAATCTAGGCACCTATACAACTGTCTTCCAGGCAGAGATGTATGCGATAATCCAATGCGTTTATGAAAGCCTGGACAGGAATTATACTAAAAAACGTATAACGATTCTATCGGACAGTCAGGCTGCTCTTCGGGCACTGCAGTCCCATGAAACTCAGTCAAAATTGACTTTAGAATGTATCCATGCACTCAACACACTGGGCGCACACAATAGTGTAGCCCTCGGGTGGGTGCCGGGACATGTGGGTATTTGCGGTAATGAAGTCGCCGACAAGCTGGCCAAAAGAGGTGCTGCGATGCCCTTCATTGGCCCTGAGCCAACGCTGGGCATCTCAAAAACCGCTTCCCGAACCATGCTTCAAATCTGGTCTACGAACCAGGGCAAGGGCCATTGGGTGTCCGCACCAGGTATGACGTATGCAAGGGCGCTAGTGGCTGGCTACTCAAGCAAATACTCAAAGCAAGTGATCAATCTAGAACGCAATGAAATACGTCCACTTGTAAGAATTCTTACTGGTCACTGTAAACTAAACAGGCATATGTTCAAACTTAACCTAAGTTCAACTGCTATTTGCAGATTCTGCAATGGTGAAGAGGAATCGGGCATCCACATCCTCTGCGACTGTGTCGCACTCGCACATAGCAGAAGTCGGATACTGGGCGGCAGCCTGGTCACATCGGAAGATGTCAAACTTCTAGATCCCAAGCGCATCGTACGGTTCCTCACAACCGTCGGCCTTGGGAATCAGATATAAACGCGGGGCTAGGCTACAATAGATCATTTACTGGTCGCAGTGGCCTTAGGGTTGTACCCTTCCCCATCAACTCAAATAATAATAATAATAACCAATGGATTCTAAGACAAAATTTAAACTTTTTCCCATATATTTTGTAAGACAACTCAACTTAATCTCTTCTGCGCGATCGCTCCTCTTGCGGGTAATGGCGCGAGCTGATATTGCGAGAACCGTACATACCGCACTTTTGTCTTTATAATAATTTCTAGAGTATTTATGTAAAACCTGTTCCCTTATAATATGATCCTTATAATATGATCCTTATGGAAAATTAACCTGTAAGAGGGTAAATGAAGGACAGAAAATTTTAACGAAACTGGAACCACTGCGTCTATCTTAAGAGATAATACTTGTAAAAACTATCTAAGGATAGTTCCTACAAATATAAAATTGTAAACTAAAACAAATAAAGTGACAATCACACAGTTGACACAACGGATCCTTGTTCCCTTGAAGTTAATTGTAAAATCGAAAATCGACTGGGTCTGTGTAACTGTTATTGTGCAGAGAAGCTGTTTTGATTGGTTAAGTAAACTTTTGGCTTCTGCACAGGTACTTGCACTAAGATCCGACAGACGAAGATCAAAAAGATGTGAAAATTGGAGTATCATTACTCAAAAAAACATTCCTTTTTCTTCTCCGTAGCAGCTACTGCAACATTATTTCTCAAGTATCGCATTCGGAACTAAATTTCTTTTGCGGGGTCGCTCCTACGTTTAATGATCCGCGTTGACGTTGCGAAAACTGCTCAAAGCCCTTGCTCCTGTCTTTAAGACAGTTCTTAGATACATAGTAACAAGCTTTTGAAGACGGCATGTCCCGGCGGCTAGCGTAGAACGCAAGCGATTTACACGCTTAGCCAAACAGGCGCGGTCAGGTGTCAGATTAGTGAGACTAGCAACCTAGTGACAAAAATGTTCATACGCGTTTCCGAGTTTCGAAGGGCAAGTTATGCCATCGGTCCCGGTTGTCGTCGATAGAAAACAGTCGTTAAACCAGGAGGTCTTATGGGCGGTTTGTAAACGTCCGACAGCGGATTGGCCACTAACTCACATCAACCCACCAACCCGCATTGGAGCTGCGTCGTGAAGTAAGCTCCAGGCCTATACATATTAAAGAAAAAACTTTTTTTACTTCATAGTAGCATAGTAACTCAATATGAATAAATAGATCCAGCTTTCTTCTGTCTATACCAAAGTAGGTACTTTATTCCGCACTAGGTGCAGCATCGGAACTAAATCTGTCCTGCGCGATCGCTCCTGCGTTTAATGATCCGCGCTGAAATTGCGGAAACTGCTAAAGTCTTCGCTTATTTTTCGTTTGATAGTAGGAAGTATATGAACCCATTTGATTTTTACCATTACACCACCATTGCTGCCACTAATAAAGTTATAAGCTATAACACTGCCATTATTATTAAAAAAATACATATTTTTTAACTTTAATCCTTTATCCTGGATGATGCAAAAATTATATTAATGAGCCAAAAAAATAATTTTAGATACCTACATACATAAAAATTATGTCATGATATTCACCTTACAAAATTTCTCATTAAGTAATTAATTAACTATGAGGGATGAAGGGAAGATAAAATTACCCAATGACGACAATCTACAGGCTGCTTACACCATCACTACAATAATAAGACGATCTCCTCGAAAGATATTTACAACGTGAAATAAATAAATCGAGATCGTTTAAGCACTTTCAATATTCGGCTTCAAGCAAAATTCGACTCCTCCAGAATTTAATAACGTTTAACAACGAAAGTTACGGACACTCGCAATGCTATGCCGCTCAGGCAGCAAAATTAAATTAATCTTAAAAAGAAAGGAAACTTTTAAAGATTTTCTAAGGAGTTATGACACAAATTAAATATATACACAAGCATACTACATACACAAGCGCGCATGGTTGGGTGTGAGAGAGATAGAGACCGCTAGTGAATAATTTCATACGCGTTGCCGTCTTCCGAAGGGAACATTAAGCCAGTTGTTATTGATAGGTAACAATCATTAAACTTAAACTTTGTTGTAGGTCTTATGGGTAGTTTGTTTGGCCACTAGCCAGCACTTATACCAACCCACATTAGAGCAGCGTGGTGGAGTAAGCTCCAGGAATCCAATAATGGGGGAGACCTATGTCCAGCAGTAGATCGTAAAAAGGGTTGCATCCAAACTATGCACAGTACACTAGATATACACTATATGTAGAAAATCTAAAGAAGCTTAAGACTTGGATAGTAATTTTTAGCATTATACTGCTAAGTAAGTCTACAAACTAAAAAAACACAAGACAAACAACTAAGAACAACTTGAGCGAGACGTAATCATTTATACGTAAATAAATAATAATAATAATAATATCCTCTAGAGTCTAGAACATAATAAGGTTGACTAATTGCCGTAATTACAGTGATTTTGCAAATAGTTTTGTTAATTTTTCGTATAATATTGTAGATCTGTTTCAATAATAACTAGCAAACCCTACAACCTATTTTCGGAATCAAAAGTGTTTTATGATATATAATATTTTATAGTTTTTTAATCTTAATTGTTTCAATAGCTAAAAATATTGTAACTTGGCACAATTGATTATAATAAGTAGAAAACCGTTTACTTTCATCTTTGTTGCTATTATAATGCTGAAATAGATGAATAAAGTCAGTGTAATATAAGATATAACTTATTATAATACGTATGTACTACTACATTTTAAAAGTAGCAATTCTGAATACGTAACTCTTATTTTACAAGCTCCAGAAGGCTCTTACGAAATAATACTGAAAGGACTTCCAAATAAAAATCAAGCTAAGTGTCGTCAACTAATTACCAATCGAGCAAAGTGAAAACTTGAAGTGTTCGGCCCTCAGTCATTTCAAGTGGGTGATCTCAATGTTGACGAAGAGGGTCCTGGCGATTCTAAATGGAAATCTTCACTTCTTTCTTGACCTTTGTTACTTATTATTTTCTTTGTATTTAAGTAAAGAATTAGAATTGTATGTTTCTGATACTTGACATCAATTAAATTTATATCGTCGGTATAATGGAAGAACTGAATAACTCAAAATTTCAAGTTTCAAGATAATCGCGTTTTACTGTTTTTTTTTGACACTTTTTTGACATTATTAACAAAATGGAGAACAATTTTACTGTTGACAATTTGTATATGCTTTAAGCATGTTTGCTCTCGACTCTATGCTTAATCAAACTAATTTCCTTCATGAACCAAAAAAATTATAATAATCAAAATATCATAATCAAAAACCTTGTTATCCAATTTTGCCACACCAAGATATTGCAAACCTACCGCAGTTAGCTAATTCTTTATGGTAGTTATTCAGTTTTCCCACACATAAGATGGACGTGGAAAACAAGAATTTGGGTCAACTAAGTAAACTTATCGAGTTTTTCTTCAACTTGATTAGTTTCATTAGAATATTTTCGTTCCTGGAACAACTAAATTACTCATTTTAGCTAATTCATTTCATACTCAAGTGATCTGAAGTCACAGTTGTCCATTTATTTACAGAGTTAATCATTTTTTCCACTAAAGTTTTGTGTTCATTTAAACATATCTATTTCTACAATTGAATCACGAAAATGGCTTTATTTTTGGATTGGCTTAAGATATGGGTATGTTTGTTAGACCAAAAGATGCGGCACATTTTGGGGGTCACGAAAAAGGTAAAATGTCAATTTGGCCAAAATCGGACTTATTTAGTTCTTCCATTATACCGACGATATACTCTACTAGAAAACCTGGCAGACGTTATTCTGCCATATTCTACCAAAAATAATCAAGTTTAAAATACATGTGTACATAAAATCATAATCATAAACTTTAATAAAAATTAAAAGAAAATCATAAATCGCATTCCAGATACATAGCCAGATATAGTTAATTGATACCCTTCATTTAAGAAATTATTAAAGTAAACTAAAGTAACGATTATAGTTAGTTATGACACCACAACATTGACATTGGCAAAATGGTGAAAAGACCAAGATGCAATTCGAAAACAGAAAAAAGTTTTGACAGACTCCTCGCTTCATATTTTTGAATAAATGGAAATGGAATAAATGGAAGTATGAACACCAAATGATTTCTTTACCATGTACCAGCCATATTTATGTTCACCGATCACCCCGCGTAAACTACTTTTCAACATTATTTTTGTTTGAAAGCTTATACTTTCGAGGTGGTTTCATTGATGATGGGATCTCAGAGAAATCGAGGGGAACTATCTAATTTTATAGGCACACACTTTGATTTTCTTATACATTCTGAAGCAAAATAGATATTTGTGCATAGTAGCCATCATCTCATGTTACTGAACCGATGATGGATTAGGAGTTGAGAGAAAATTCTTTCGATAAATGATTTTTTTGTTGAAAAAGTTGTATTTCCGAGGTGGTCCAACTGTCACCAAGACAAGATCTGTTGATGGGATCCCAGGGAAATCGAGAGGAACTCCCAAGTTTTATAGGCACATACAATGATTTTCCTATAATTTCTGAAGAAAAATAGATATAATAATATGTGCTTAATTTTCATCATCTCATGTTACTGAGCTGATGATTAAAGGTACAACTCCTCAACGGATAGGATCGATGATTTAGCGTGTGCGTCTATGCTGCATTGAATTTTGGCAACTTGGATACGCTATCGGACGCGCGCGGAAACGCGCGGGTTTAAGCTAGGTACTTTAAAAATACTTCATCGCGATTTCGTCACTATGTAAATTTAAGCCTTTAAAGTAGTATTAGTAGTAGTTAGTAGTAGCGGGATCGCGCGATTTAGCAAGTTTTAGAAGTGTGCACGGTGCTACGTTCGGTCGCTGCGTAAAGCTTATATAAAAATAAATTGCCGATTGTACATTGAAGAAGTAGTTGGTGTGGCTTGTGTGTATAATAAGACAAATTATACGCAATCGAAAATTCACAATATAATTTGTTGCGAATGAGAGTATTATATCAACGATAAAATTGACGACGCTTTAAAAATTTATACGTCATCGAAATTGAAATGAATTTCATCAGCCGAAATTATTTAATTAAAAATTTACGACAGTCGTCATGGCCTCATCGCCGATAAAATGACGCTCATCCAATATTATGAAACCTGTCGAATACCCTTTAAATATTCCATACATCGCGTGAACTGTTTTCGGTTTGCCGTGACCGAATACGATTTGGTGCGGTCGTTTTGTGTGAGAATAAGCATAATATAACGATCTACATTTCGTATTCTATTCGAAAATGTGGATGTAGTTAGAATAAATTATAGGTGTCATCGCTGTCATTTCCAAACGCCGCACCGCCGGCCGCCATATTTGGGGGCACAGCAAATAACACTAGTTTTGATGTTTTTCGTATTCAGGCCGAAAATTATTATACCTACTTATTCTGTGTTGCATAAAAGTGAAGCCAGATAAGTCATTTCCAATATGTATTTTATTCTGAAACATTAATATAGCAGATAAATATTTCCCCACGAAGCGCTCGAGTAATTTAAAAAATCCTTCAAATGTATCATTCAGGAATTATACGCTCATCAGTTTTATATAAGCACATTTCTGAAGCAACAACTTACTGAATGGTGTAAATAAAATAACTGGCAAACTTATCTTACCGATTTGATTTCTGAATCTGATGTATGAGAGATAGCTGAATTACCGGCATGAGATAGCACCACAAATTCGGATAAGATAAATCAATTGGCTGGTATTATATCTCTTGCTCTTTATGAAGCTCTAATCAAAAGGTCACGGAAGGGTTGAAAAGAGCACCAAACCGATTAACTGTGAAAGGCCTGATTGAACGGAAATGATTAACCGTGGAACTAACATCATTAACGGAATACCTTCGACGTTTGTAGCGTCAGCTATAATTTTGTTATTATCGTTGTCGCTTCCCGCGCTTCGAGCTTTATTCGTTCTTGTGACAGTAATTTTACAATTTTGTAATTATAATTGCTCTAGGCGTACTGGCATTATAGTACCTTTTAGTGAATGTAACGCTCCATTCCAGCAGTTCTAAAAAAGAAGAGCGAGGTTATTCTTTTTAATCGGGAATGCACCCTTTTGAAAGGCACTCTCTTGAATTTGGAAACGTTGTAAGATAATAATATCTACATTTCAGTAAATTGAAAAATTATTGAAATATAAAAAAAAATTAAGATTGTGTTCGTTTTTTATAACAGTTCCATAAATTTAACTTTAAAATAAAATCTTAAAGAACTCCAAAGGCGGCCTAGCTAATACCAGACATTTGTGAAACCGCAAAAATGTCTACGTAATTTTTTTATTCATTTTAATTGGAAGAATTTCAAACTGAAATTCCTTTGTCATCGCTTGTTCTTTTAAAATTATTATGCCTAACAGAAATTATGAAACAATTCATCTTTTAATAAGACGGCTTGGGTAATAGGCATCTTAAAATTGGGTCGCCTTATTTTACATCGAACCACCTCAGAGGTTTGATATAGGTAGACGTTTAGGACGCCTGTTATTAAGGGCTGTCTTAATGTGATTAATGTCTCATCTAAAGTAGGTGCTATTTTGGCTGAAGGCTCTATTTTCATTGAAATAGTTAAGTATAGAAAGTTTTTACTAAATTTAATGCACTTAGATTTATAAAGATCCTTACATGCCGCATAGTCTAATGTAAATAATTTAAATACAGTTAAATAAAATGTTAATATATAAATAGTTCCACCATACAGCAATGTAAATCATTGCTGTATTATGGTTCAAAACTATTTTTAGAAACAATACGGTAAAACTTTTCGTTACCCAAAATATCTTTAACAACTCATTTGGCGCAATGTACAATTCCTACCAAAGCAGTAATTGAAATATTAAGTTTCATTATCTGTTCTCAGTCTTGATGTTCATGTGTGTGTGTTTACGTGGATAGAATCCATTACACGTGGAATCCTATTGAATATATCGTTTTTAAAACCTAGTAGTTTGATAGATTTCAAGTAAAAAATCAAACGTAGCCTACAGACCAGTCCTTCTTTTCTGGATCAATGTAACATTTCGACAGTATTTTCAGTCGAAATTCCAAATATTTTTTGTTCGCATCGAGACCGCGAGCTTTAAAAGTTTTAAAAACGACTGTGTACAACAGAGCCCGATACCAATATTCCGATGTCGAACTTATCAACAAACTACTGGACTGCATAGAGAGTCACGGATACTAAACTTGTAGAAAAATCTAGGGCCTCACGTTACGTTTTGAATTTGATTCGGTTTTTTTATGTTAACTACATTTAAATATGGAGTCGATTCAAAACGGCCACTTTTGAATTAAACAGAAGCTAAACAGAATGAAACACATATTTTAGATTATTTTCAATCTTTAGTTATTTGACTTGTCTGCAACCCTTTTTGCGTCCCACTGCTGGGCACGGGTCTCTTCCCATTATTGGGAAGGCCTGGAGCTAACTCCACCACGCTGCTCTAATGCGGGTTGGTGGAGATGCGGGTTAGTGGCCAACCCGCTTTCGGATGTTTTGTGTCATTGATACTATGTGTTGTTCACATTTTTTAACACTTTTAATAATACTTCTTATAATTACTCCTTAATAAGATTTACAAATGGACATATCAACAGCAGAAGATAGACTAAAATAATAAATTCATTTTACTCCACTAGTTTTCTGTTTTCATTTTACGCCAACGCAGAATTCAAAAAAGAATTCCAGAATTAGAAACGGCCAGTCAACAACACTCATACATACGAATACGAGTAAAACGATACGACTTCCGTTTCCAGGGCGAAAAATAGAAGTGTCCCTTGTGTTAGACGATATCGACTGAGTTTCAAAAGGGTATGAAAGAAGTGCAATATTACACATCGGTTGCAATACCTTTTACGAATATTCGTAGAGCTTTGGCGGTAATTTGAAGTGAATATCGCACTCTTGTTTTACTGATTCATCTAGGTGGTTTTTTTTTAAGTTTTATTTATAGAACAGTTATATAGTTTTTTGAATTTTATTTCATTTAGGTTAGTGACAGTTGTTCGAGTGTTCTGAAATGAAAAAACTATCCGAAAGCATATTTTTTGCGTTCCTCCAAAACTCCATCAGTCACTTCAAGGTAAATGGTAAAGTAGCAATCGCTTTACTGGGATATTTGACTGACTTGACTGATTACTGACGATTTGAGTTTGTCTATTACTATATTGCCTGGCAGCGATGGCCGAGTGGTAAGAGCCGCGGTCTTCTACGCGACCGATCCCGGGTTCAAATCCTCGGCGCGCACCTCTGACAAAGAAATTTGTAATGTGCGAATTTATCGCTGCTCCACGGTGATGGAGAATATCGTGATATTTCATTAATTACGATGTTCTCCATCGCCGTGCATGCCTGAGAGAAATTCATAATTTCTCGAAAGCATGACGTCCACCAATCCGCACTTGGCCAGCGTGGTGGACTATGGCCTAAATCCCTCTCACTTGTGAGAAGGAGACCTGTGCCCAGCAGTGGGACATAAAAAAAGGTTGAAAAAAAAAATATTGCCTGGTGAAACGAAGCAGGCAAAAAACTGGATAAAAATGTTCACTTGACATTGGCAAAATGATGAAACGACCGCGACGCCATTCATAATGAAGAAGAAGAAGACGATGAAAGAAGTGTGACATTACCTACGTATCAATTGCAAGTACCCGGATGACCGAGCGTTGTTCGGATAAAAACAATTGATTTTCTTCAGAGAATCATTGACTTAGTGTTACTTGACAACTCCGTCTATTGAAGTAGCTCCCAATTAACGAAAGTAATACCTAGTATTACATAACTACACGCTGCTTGTTCTTTCCAGACATTGGAAGGCTGAAAACACGGATAAAACGACCCTTTCTAAAAATTAAACCTAGCGAGATCGATTTATCGCTTCCGAAAAGTCCTTCATACTAAATTTTATAAAAATCGTTGGAAATGTTTTAGAGCTTAAATTTTTATAAGTATATTCGTATATCGTATTCGTATATCTAGCTCTTTATATGAAGCGCGCATGGCACGGCGGTTAGCGTAGAACACAAAGATCTATGCAACTAAGCCAAACGGGCGCGGTCGGGTGCAACCCTTTTGCATCCCACTGCTGGGCACGGGTCTCCCATTATTGAGGAGGTCTGGAGCTTACTTCACCACGCTGCTCTAATGTGGGTTGGTGGAGATGCGGGCTAGTGGCCAACCCGCTGTCGGATGTTTTCAAACCGCCCACAAGGCCTCCGACAAGGTTTAACGACTGTTATCTATCGAAAACAACCGGGACCGACGGCTTAACGTGCCCTTCGTAGCACGGAAACGCGCATGTTTTTTTTTTGCCACTAGCGGTCACCCATGGCATACCCGACCGCGCCCGTTTGGTTTGCTTGAAGCGCGCATGGCCCGACGGTTAGCGGAGAACGCAACTAAGCATAAAGGATACCTCGAAAGAAATATAGGTAATGAAGTATGAAAAATAAAGCTAGATAGAAATAATCAGGAATGGTATCGTAGTTCCGTAAGCATAGCTGATGTGTGTCGCATTTCATCATAAATTATGTTTTAATTTATTTTATTGTCTCGGTTCAATTTAAGCCAATTACTTTCAGTGACTATCAAGTGAAATTGATGGATATTGCTATAAACATATTAAATTAATTCAGTCTTTTTACCAAGCGGTACTATTATTAGGGCCTCGTTCACCATCTCCAAGTAAAATGTTGATTAGTTACGTCAAAAGTAAAGTTAATTGGCAAGTAAAAGCTATGAGTACGGGTCAATTTATCAAATATTATGATTGGTGCTATACTACTCGAACATCGTGAAATTGAAATTGAAGTTACGGGTGACAATTAGCGTACTTGTCACTTTACTTGAAGATGGTGAAAGAGGCTCTTAATCTTTTGCTAAAAGTTGTAAAAACCTTTATTTTAATGATGGCACAATTTATTCAAAGCTGACGGAAAAGTTGACGGATACATAACATAACTGACAAAAAAGCATTTTGATGTTCCGTTTGCGAGATCGGGTGTAAGATGGGTGATCACTTGTAGTAAATTTCATACTCGTTTCCGTTGCAAGGCCAAATTTTCCCAATAACGGGAAAATGAAAAGTGTAAACCTTTTGACCGAAACCCAATATAATTTCTTAAAGATAGAGCAGGGGTGATACTTTAAAAAAATTCAACACTTTCTTTGCCCTGCGGTTTCTACCACCTTTAAAAGGATCTAGAACATTATGATGGATCTTCTCATGGGAATGGGATGTTTTTACCGCGGTAAAAAGTAGCTTACATAACTTTCCAGCCTCCCAACTATCGCCACTAACAAAAATCTTTAAATAAGATTACTCCATCGCAACGTGAAAGAAAGACAAAAAAAAAACAAACATACACATTTTGCATTAATAACATTAGTATGTAAAAAATTTATGACGACCCGTGTGGCGCTATGGTTACCATACCGGACTTGCCAATCGGAGACTCCCGGGTTCGATTCCCGGCGTAACATAAATTTGAATAATTTGTTTAAATTTCTGTTCTTGGTCTGGGTGTTTGTGTTTCTGCCTTTGTAAGTCCATGGTACCCACGACACATACTATATCTACCCTACTGTGGGGCTATAATGTGAAACGTTAAAAAAATACATGAGCATCGTCATCGTAATATCGTAGAAGAAATGGCACCAACACGTTGCCACTCGTCTGTTTAATATAATGTATCGCGTCGCAGAACAATAAACTTAAGAGGTCGTAAGAGGTTAACAACGTATGATATTTCACGAGGAGGCAATTTCATTAAAACCGTAACAACATTCTTAACGTACTAATATGGAGGAGGAAGTGACTAACCGTTCTTTCGTAATCTGGTTGCATGTTTTTCTTTTCTACAGGAGTAGCCGCCTCTGAAGATTTGTGTGAAACTGCCGTAAAATCACTACTTCGAATTAATCACAATCAGCTATCACGTCGGCGTGCATTATTCACCCATAGCCTTTCTGTTATGTCAAATATTCATAACCTTTTTACTAAGTGTGCTCCTGAGTGTTTCTTTCCACTGCTCTTCTCCAGAGCTCAACGCCTAGCCCAAACGGAGACCTAAGGTGCTGACTGGGAAAAAATTTGATAGATTCAAGGAATTTGTATTCCTAACAATATGAAATAAATATTTGTTTCTTCCTTTTTCTCTTAATATTAAACTCAAAACCTATCTATTACCTTTCAAGGAAGAGCTACCTAATATCAATATTATAACTTCAGCTACTTAAATACTTACTGGCCTGTCTCGTTTTATGTTTGGTCCATCCATGTAATATGAATCAACTTAAAACCACACCAAATAAATCAAAGTCGAAAATTTTATAACAATAAATTAGATTGCCACATCACCATGTAAATAGTGCCACTTACTCTACAATCATGTTTTCCCAATTTTCTTCCTGACCAACTTGATTTCACCAATACATACCTGAAAAGGAAAATAATCAGTTAACACTTTCGCGGACGCAACCACTTGACTCTATATCCCAAAATGACACAATAAATTTCCATACAAAATTACACGAGTACGTAGCGTAGCGCAATTTATTATTTTTAAGGTGTCATGACACAACCGTTTTATAACGTCATCGTGTAAATACGTTACGTCATTAAAAGTAAAATTAACTAAATGTGTACGGACACAACGTGTAATAACGTCCAAAGTGTATACACGTTCTGTCACATCATACTATGTTGATGACAAGCAGTACCATTACAACGTATCTTTACGTCGAACGTGAAATAACGTTCTGTCACTTTTAGTCTTAAGACAACCACATCATTAGGTCACAACGTACTATGTCGACAACGTTTTTATACATTTTGTCATGGCATAGTGAGATAGAAAATTATGCCTGTATTACAACGTCAGTGTACGTTTAAGGTTTTTAAACTTTTTCTCATAAAACACGTGTAAATTAATAAATGATGAATTAAAATTTGTTAAGCAAAATGAAAAACAAAATACGAAAATCAACCATTTATTTCTATAAAAATCATTTTTCAGTCTTAGGTAGGACTGTGCCTAGTTTTAGGCCGATTAGTTCTAAAAGGAGAGGTAGAAATAGGCGGTTAAATACGTCGAATACGGTTGTGTTATTATCTATAGTGAACTTTACCCCCACAGAATCAGTGTCAAAATTGAACTCTGGTTTAGGCGCTGTTTTTGTCCAATCTTCTGTGGTTGTAGGTATATCTTGCAGATCGCTAGATGGTTGGACGGCACACGTATGCTCATCTTGAACTACCTCGGTTTGACAGTTCGCAGCAACGAGGGATGTTAAATTTTCTAAAGCCAACTCATTTTGAGATCCGTCAACTAAAGGCGGTAGTTTGTCAAGGGATCTAAATTCACCTGTATTATCACAGTTTTCAGCCAAGACATTTGAAATTAGTGATAAGGTCGACAAACCCAATGACTCATTTTGAGAGACGTTGTATGAAGCTAGGTTATCCAGATTTATCGATGAAGCCACATATTGAGGAGGTATAATAGTTTCAGGCTCCGGTTGAGTTATCTCATTGGAGCTTTGATTCACAGTAGGTACGGTCGTAGTTGGAGATTTAACCAACTTTAACCGTTTGGCTAGAGGAAAAATGTTACCCGAACGCGAGCGCACCCCCACAGTGACGCAGCCGCACTGAATGTAGGAGCGCGGTAGGCGCGGGGGACGTATAAACACGTTGTGCGTGTGTGAGTTCCGTTGCCGCCCACTATCAACGGCTCTTATTTAAAATGGTTTAAAACATACTCTACGTGACAGTAAAGTCTCGGGTATTTTATATGTTGTGACACAAGATACATTAAGTAGGATTTTAACTTGAACGTTCATCGGAAATGAACGTTCTGTCGTATAGTCAAATTATTATTTGGACGTCATCGTACGTTGTGCCATATCAAAATTTCGGACGATGACGTATAATCTCGTTCTGTCCTCGAACGTGTTAATATTTCAACCCGCAAAAAATATTTTCTGTAGCCTATTTTCGCGAGAGGCTCACAAAATATTATCAAAATTGATTTCAAACTAAAATTATGCTTAAAACGTCTAAACCAAGAGAACCCTGAGAATATGGGTGGAAGCGTCTAGTCGCTACATCAAAAATATAAGCATCATGTAAAACATAGTGATATTAAAAATCGAAACCTATTAAATATTAATTAATCTATAAATTTGTTTCCAGAATTTCTTGTACAGTAACTCTAACAAGGGCACGGCGAAGGTGTATAAAATACTGGAACTAATTAAAACAAAGTTTTCAAATTTTAACCGTGAAGTCTACCTGGCAATTGTCGAAGCTTTCGCTCCGTAGTCTCCCGGCAAACTTTTGACACAATGGCTGGGTTATAAAATTAATTTACATTATTATCTTAGGCTTGAATTATTTAGGAATATGATATTTAAAATAAATGTTACGCTGTGGACTGCTAAGGGCTGATGGGTGAAAACGTGTGAAATATAATCTAATACCTTTAAACGCAATTCTTGTATATACCTAAATATATTTTTTGAATCTCAGAAACGGCTCCAAATATTTTTATGAAATTTAGTACTCTGGTTTCGGGGGTAATAAATCGATCCAGCTAGGTTTTACTTTTAGAAATTTTGATTTACAAAAAAACTGTGATAATAAACTTAAATATAATCTGAAAAATACGACTCTGCCTGACATGTACCTATTGGAGAATATCAAAAATATTGTGGCGTTGAACGCCGTCAAACTCCATCCGCCAATCCGACGTTCAAAGAAATGACAATGTCGATTTGAAAGAGCTCTATAAAAATTTCGTTCATTGAATTAAAGGTTCCTTGGCCGAATGGGCACGTGGACTGACTGCAGAACTAGTGACCCGAGTTCAAACCACAAGCAAAACCATATTGCGTTATTTTTTTAATTTTTTGTGATTTTTTTTTATTGAGAGCTATTTCAGGTGGCGTTGTTACTTGTAAGTAATACTAAGCAAATGAGTGTTTCGTTTGAAATTAAACCAAGAAAACAAATTGTTTTTATCCGAGCAACGCTTGTCGTCCAGGTACTATTAAATAATTCGTGACTCTGCAAATGGAGATAGCGTTTGTAGTAGCTAGAACTTTAATGGTTCGCCAGGAGAATTTTCACCGCTGCACACATTTCTGCCGTGGAAAGGTGCAGTTGCCGGCCAGACTTACATAAGCCTTTAAATAATATCACAACTCCATACAATCACAGCCAAGACTTAGGCTAGCTTGAGGTTGTGCGTAGATGTCCATGGGATGCAGCGACCACATAACACCACGTGGCCAGCATGCCAATCAATCAAGAAAAAAAGTTTAAATCACACCCGAAATATTCAATGAGTAGGGGATATTTCACATAGATTTTATACTATCATAAGTCTTACACATGTATCATATGAAATAAGTGGATATAAGTACATCATTTTCAAAAAAAAAACTAAGGTACATAGATGCATGGATAGTAGGTGACGTGGTCTTGGTCATTTACTTCTGTGACCAGGATTTATATTATGTATCGATAAAAGACAAGCACATTAGAAGAAGCTTTGCAATTTTATATTATAATAAATAAAATTTGATACATTTTGATTGATACATTTATCAATCTTTTTATTTAATAAGCTTATGGAAGTGTGTTAAAAGAATTTTATTATTAAAATTCATTACCATGAATACTCAAAATTCCTGAACCAAAACCTACTCGTAAGTGCCTCTCAGTACGATTAAGGCCGTATCATTAAAACCGTCGACCGCATCTCAGCTTAATCTGGTCGGAACGGTATGACGATTTACCGCACTCAAAATACTGCTAAAATTGCTTATTTCTGTATATATTTATATTATGCAAAAACTTTATTTAATGCAAAAACCATAAGAACACTTAACACAAGTAAACCCAATGAATTCAAAATAAATATCAAAATTCCTGATCCAAAACTTGAGTGCCTCCGGAATAAAGCCATTAAAATGAAACCGCCGACCGCGTCTCAGCGTACTTAGTTTCAAACTGCGCTACGATTAATTCGTAGCTTAACCTATTTTTTTAGGTTTTTAGCTAAATAAAAACTAACAACAAGTAGTACGTAATTATGTATGTATGTAGGTATAATTGAGTATTTTAAGTGGGATGACCTACATTAAAATACGAAAGGAACCCGAACCGGACTGGACCTGAGGGACCTCATTAATAAATAGATGATAATAATAATAATAAATTATTGGAGCATTTTCCTTTTTTCCTTAATCAAAATGCCTGAACAGAAACTTGAGTGCCGTTCCATTAAAACCGCCGACCGTATCTCGGCTTAATCTACTCAAAACTGCACTACGATTGAGAACACGAATTTTTTTGGTTAAAAATATACATAAATTCAAGTCAATTTAATTATAGTGTGTTTAAAAGAAGTTTACTATTAGGGTACTCTCATTAATCATCAAACCTTAAAACTTCGAAAATGCATTCGTGACACTTCAGTGGAGAAGATTATTGACGTCCTTTCAGGAACAACAAGAAACATAAGATCTAGTCCAGCTAGCGAAAATGAGTTTAATAAAGCTTATTAGTAGAATTCTATATTATTTCAAACTCAAACTTCCTAAAGCAAAACTTGAGTGAATCGCCGTATAATTAAGGCCGTTCCATTAAAACCGCCAACAGCGTCTCGGCATAATCTACTCGATTTTGATGTCGGATAAAAAAGAAATATATGATAGAAATTTATCTAAAAAAAAATTGTAGCAAAGTAGAATGTTTTATAATTTCAAGCTCAAACTTCCTGTAGGAAAACTTGAGTGCATCGCCTAATATCTAAGGCCGTTCCATTAAAACCGCCGACCACGTCTCAGCCTAATCTGCTCGGAGCTATGCGGACGCTACAACGCACTCGAATGGCTCTCCGTAGTCCTAGGACTATTGACATTAGTTCGCTAACTATTTATTTATGAACAATATTCGTAATCATATTTTGAAGTGAAAAAGCATAAAGTATTACAAGCAACTAAAATATTTAATGAAACAGAATAACGTTAGTTCCCTAACCAATTTTGTGTAAACATAAATAATGCAACAAAATAAATATACCAATTAAAAATAAAGTACAAGATGTTCTTCTGTTCTTTTTTCTTTTTAAACTAAATCATTGTATTATTTCAAAAGTTTACTAAAGTTTACTATAAACCACACTTCAACGAATTCGTCTCCGTATTTAATACTGATGTGCTCAGGCAAAAGTTTTATGAATGAAAAAGTTAATTCAACTGCATGAAGAAAAATTGTTCGCAAGTCATTATCATTTTTATAATAGAGTTAGTTTTAGTATGCGAGGATGAAAATCATTGTCCTTTGAAATAAGTTTTGCGTCAGTATCTAACTGAAAGTTTTCAAAAGTAAATGGATTTTTGTATTAATCTTTGAAAAATATTTTTATTACATTGAAAAAGGTTGATTTGTTGTTTTTTATACATTTTGTATTTGAAAATAACAATTAAAATTATGGTATTTTTTTAAGGCTGACTGAAAATGTAATACAATACAGATTTCAAATTTCATAGGATAGTACAATTCATAAATCAGAAAGTTTCAATCTACACATTATTCAAAAATTATCATCAGCACTCACAATCTAACACACATTAATCATTTTCAGAAGTAATTTAAGCAATTAATCAGTCATCTCCTTTTACTGATACCAGTGAACCGTGGGAGAACCATAAATCATTTAATGATGAAAGTATAAAAACACTAGCAATCATACGCCACTTAGAGCTGTCATTCAATGGACACGAACGGATAAAGCGCCACACATACAGGTACGATTTTTCAGTACGGATTTTTTTATTTCTAACCTAGTGTAAAACTGCACAAGTCTTTACAAAAATATTAAGAAATAAAAAATAAGAACTTGTCGCAATAACTTTTCACTTGTTCTGAGATAGTTTGAGTTCCGGTCTACCAATCGGTATTTGTAAAGATTGATCGTACAGAATTTCTTAAAAGCATACAAAGTTGATATAATGTAGCCATACTAGTAGTTTAGTTTTGCATATTTTACATTATAAAGAAGCCGACGTTTGCTATTCAAATATTATTTAGACCCTAACTTATATAGAAATTTTAAGGTCAAAATACATGGAATCCCGGCAAAATCTGAACCGAATACAATCGCTTACATCGCTGGTCATCAAGTGACTAACCAAATTATACCGCAGCTAGTGCACCGAAGCCTTAATGATTGTAACTATGGTAACGTCGAACGGTCATTAGATGGTGCCACGCCTCCAAATACAGCGTTCACTGACGCTACAGATGGTCCCGTTCGCCTAGATGAGCTATTGTGCGAATTCCTTTCAGTTGCAACGGTTACGAGCAATCTGAGCGATTTGATTGATGACGACACGCACACATACTCATAATAATATAGTTTGTGAAATTTCTGTGGGTT
The DNA here is from genome assembly GCA_911387765.1 of Pyrgus malvae. NCBI lineage: Eukaryota > Metazoa > Arthropoda > Insecta > Lepidoptera > Hesperiidae > Pyrgus > Pyrgus malvae. The sequence goes on from OU426958.1 coordinate 18,417,214, forward strand.
TTGTAAGTATGGGCGTGGCCGGTCGTGTGAATTTGATAATAGCGATTTCTAAAGGAAAACGTTTGACCATCGTGTTATCGCTTCAAAATGGTGTTGCATCAATATGAAGCGACCAATATACATCTATACACATCTGATGTGTGAAAATTTGAATGACATTCAGAACAGATACCTTGTCCGACTTTGTAGGTGGTAGAACTATTATGGTTCGCCCGGGGAAGTACCGCCACTGCACCCACTTCTGCCGTGAACCAACTCTATTGTGTTTCGGTGGAAAGGTGCAGTTGCCGGCCACACTTACATGAGGCGACCACCAGCCTCCGGAGTAGTAGCGCAACTGCATTCGACCTCAGACAAGACTTACCTTTGCTTGCTTGAGGTTGTATGTAAATGTCCATGGGCTGCAGCGACCACTTAACACCTAGTGGCCTGCATGCTCGTCTGCTACTCCATTAAAATAAAAAAATTAAAATCTAATAATATAATAATAGGCTGTAGTAACATTCAAAGCTAAATTTTATTTCAAAACTAGCTGACCCCGCGAACTCCGTACCGCGTTCAAATGTGGGCCACCCTTATCACTTAGGGGGATGAAAAATAGATGTTGGCCGATTCTCAGACCTACTCAATATGCTCACAAAATTTCATGAGAATCGGTCAAGCCGTTTCGGAGGAGTACGGGAACGAACATTGTGACACGAGAATTTTCTATATAAGATAATAATACACAATAAAGCATTAAAATATAGGTATTTAAAACATTGTGGTTATCATATCCACATTTAAAATGTATGATTTCATATTGCTGCAAGATATTGAATATTTTTAAAACAAATAATCATAATACCGCAGGAAATACCAAGCAATAACCTCACATTTTACCTACAATTTCGACAGCCGCTATTATGAATTCGATTAATTATTTCTTAATTCGCATCAATCAAATGATTACGAATTAAACTATCGAAATCATGTAGAAATTTTAATACGAGTATGCCAATGACCATGCGTATATTTTATCATAATAATTTATTAACACATTTCCTTAATTTAGGGCGTAATAAAAAATAATCTTAAAATAATCTAAAAGTTAATAAAAAATAATCTTTAAAATATTCTCTCAAAAATTTAGACAAATAACAGAATATCGGTTAAGAAGCAAATTTCGTCACTGATATAAAATTGTGAAATTAGGTAGTAAAATCATAACTCTAGTAGACGGTGCGACATTAAGCAAGCAAACGTACCGATAGCATAAAAAATGATACACAGAAAAAAAGCAGTACTTGCGGACTCACATGCACAACGCTACAACGGAACACAAAATTCACTAGGAGCAAAAAAGTTAATGACAGTAAGCCAACAGTATGAATTCGCTTGCACCTTCTATTATTTTGCCGCCAAGAAAGTTGAGAAAATCCGCTAGGCGAGTTTCTCATACATTAGTTATGCGCACTGGGTCAGAGGTCAAACAGCGACCGGGTCGACCGGTAAAACTTGGTTCAGCGTTAGAATACCTTGATACCATCAAAACTAGCAACTCGAGGATCGATTTGCAAAGAAAGATATAGGTACGCCGAGGGAGAACATCGGCGGCGTACGACTTACTCTGAAATGGAATTGCTACAACTTTACGTAGATTACATTGTTACCCAAGTTACACGGAAAGTAGAGCACTCGTTTCGTGTGAAGATGCATTTACAATGTATATTATATAAGTTTAAAGTAATTGATTACTTATCATGGAGATAATAACTGAAGCTCGCGATTCACAATCTTATAATAGACACAATATTGAAATAGATCCCTACAGGACAAACTTGGTAATCTAAATATATAAAATTATATATTTAAAGGTGGTAGAACTATTATCGTTCACCCGGGGAAGTAGGTACCACCGCTGCACCCACTTCTGCCGTGAACCAATTCTATTGTATTTCGGTGGAAAGGTGCACCGGCCACACTTACATGAGGTGACCATTAGCTTCCGGAGTAGAAGCGCAACTGCATACGACCTCAGACAAGAATCACCTATGCTTGCTTGAGGTTGTGTGCAGATGTCCATGGGCTGCAGCGACCACTTAACACCACGTGGCCTGCATGCTCGTCTGCTACTCCATTCAAATAATTTTTTTTTGTTATATATACCTTATTTTACACATATTTATTTTGTGCAAATAAAATAAACATAACAGTCATCTTTTCATTTCACCTTATTTAATTTAATTAAGAAATGAAATAAATTAAGTTTTTAACAAAAAAATAGAACCGACTTCAAACGGTAAAAAATAAAATTGTTCAGTACCTACTTCTTCTTGCTTATGGTAATGACTCTTAAAACTATTTTTGGAGTCGGGCCCCTACTAAAATGTCGTACCATTCCTTCTAAATGGGCACCGACAGTACAGACAGTGGGACAGTACCTACTTATTTTTGCTTATGGTAATGACTATCAAAACTATATTGAAGTTGGTGTCCATTCAGAACGAAAGGTAAACTATATTTACTAAGACAGGACATTTTACTAAGGGCCCGACTCCAAAAATAGTTTTAAGAGTCATTACCATAAGCAAGAAGAAGTAGGTACTGAACAATTTTATTTTTTACCGTTTGAAGTCGGTTCTATTTTTTTGTTAAAAACTTAATTTATTTCACTCTTTTTAGTAACTTTAATAAGTCTTCACATATGTATAAGCATAATTGGATTTTTTTTCACTTAACTTCTAAACGTAAAAGAGATACCTTTTAAAATCATGTTTATCTAATAGCCATCTTATAGCCTGAAAGAATACTACTATCAGTCCACCTGAACGTATAAATTAATAAAAGAATTTGCTCTCAGCTCCTAACCGTTGAGGAGTTGTAACTTCAATCATCAGCTTAGCAACACGAGGTGATAATTACCGGACATAAATATTTGTATTATGTTAAAAAATATGACTAAAAGAATGTGTGTGCCTATTAAGTTTCAGTGTTTCCCTCGATTTCCCTAGTATCACATCATCAAATTTTGCCATTGTGACAGTTGGACCACCTCAGGAATGTAAGATTTCCAACAAAAAACCATTTATTGAAAGAATTTGCTCTCAACTCCTAACCATCATAGTACCTTCCATCATCAGCTCAGCAACATGATATGATGATAACTATACACAAATACCTGTTTTGCTTTAATAAAAATATGAAAATCACTTGTTGTGCTATAAAATTTGAATGTTCCCTTCGATTTCTCTGGGATACCATCATCAGACTTTGACCTGGTGACAGTTGGAACACCTCAGGAATGTAAGATATTGAACAATAAACCATTTACTGAAAGAATTTGCTCTCAACTCCTAACCTTCGTAGTACCTTCCATCATCAGCTCAGCAACATGATATAATGATAATTATACAAAAATGCCTATTTTGCTTTAGTAAAAATATGAAAATCATTTATTGTGCTATAAAATTTGAATGTTCCCTTCGATTTCTCTGGGATCCCCTCATCAGACTTTGACTTGATGACAGTTGGACCACCTCAGGAATGTAAGATTTGGAATAAAAAACTATTTATTGAAAGAATTTGCTTTCAACTCCTCACTGTTGCAGTACCTTCCATCATCAGCTTAGCAACATGTGATGATGATTACTATGCACAAATATCGCTTATGCTTCAGAAAGTATAAGAAAATCAATGTGTGTGCCTATAAAATTTGAGAGTTCCCCTCGATTTCCCTGGGATCCCATCATCAGATCCTGATTTGGTGACAATGGGACCACCTCGGGAGTATAAGCATACGAACAAAAAAAGAATTTTGAAAATCGGTCCACAAACGGCGGAGTAATCGGTGAACATATATAAAAAAAAAATACATACAGCCGAATACAGTACCTCCTCCTTTTGGAAGTCGGTAAAAATGCATAAATGCCTTTACATTGCATAAATAACTCATAGTTTTTTGTTTTTTTTTTTAACTTTATAATTTGAGAACTTTTAAAAACAGTTAATTTGTAGTAATTTGTCAATAGTGAATATGTATTATCAACTCACAAATAAAATAACAACAATTAAAATTATGTTAATTTATTGATCTTTATTTATGGTTTATGGATAGTTTATGAATTTAATTTATTAACTAAACTTTATTAAAATGAAATTTTATACACGAAAAGTGGTACTTGATCCAAATATTTTTGTGCAAATTATCATATAAGTAATTTTATCTAAGATATAGATAATTTTATGAGAGATACGGATTGATACCTATCCCATTAAATGTTGCAATATACTCGTATGTAAGTGATTATAAGAAATTATATTATTAACGGTATGCTTGCTTTAGTCGTTTCTTTTATTTCTTTGGCGGTAGCATGGACTTGGAAGAAAGGTACCTTGTATGTTTTCGATTGCTGAAATTTACTTAAAGTGTTTATTAAAAATGTATGAATCCTATCGCTCAGTACTAAAGCTTTCACATGACTATAAATACATTAGTAGTAATCCTAAGATAATTTCGGAATATCGACATCTATTTCGTTTAATACTGCGTCAACTAAGGTAAACTTGGGATTATTCCTATCCCTGCATGTTTCAACTTAACCTCACTTAGTAACTGCTCCTACCAAACTACTACGAATATTCGCTTTCATGTCACGAATATATCTTTAGGTTCATAATATTATATTAATAAACGGAAAACATGATACACATGTACAGATAAATTTCTTGATTTCGTGCTACTTATTAATATATCTATATTATGATAAGCGAAATAGATGAAGCAAATATTTAGTGTATCTATTTTATGTGTTTTCGATAATGTTAATATATATAAATTACGTGTCACGTTGTTTGTCCGCGATGGACTCCTAGACTACTTAACCGATTTTAATAAAATTTGCACACCGTGTGCAGTTTGATCCAACTTGAAAGATAGGATAGCTTACATCTCAATTGATAATCGCAATATTATTTTATTTCTGATATTTTAAGACAGGACAACGGCTTCGTTAGTAGTCTATAAAAATATTTGCAAGCCTACAACACTTTTAAAAAGCGTACAGTGATCACGACCACAGAGAAAACGAATTATTTCGATGAAAACAAAAGGGGCGTGTGCGTTATTTGAAACTCCGTGATCACAACAATGATATATGTATGTATACTCGTACATAGGTACCTATTTCATTAACTTTGCTTAAAGCGTTCTACGTTTTTAACATGCTTATATTAGCTTGACCTGTATGTATGTATGTATGAATTTATTTATTTATTTATTTATTCATTTATTTACTATTTTACATTGTAGCTTTACAAATATTATAGAATAATTATTATGCAATTTGTTTGTCAAGCTTCTCAAGATATTCTCCTACCGTCCTGCGCAGTACGGCGCTTGGTGTACAGAATACATCTACCGCTGGGTTCCAAGCCACGCCGTTGATTAGCGTCATTGCTTTCATTAACGGTGCTCTTTACAAACAGCAGCCTACACCTGGGTTATGTATGTATGTATGTAACGAATCTTTTAACTTCATTTTCCCCTACTTCTAAGCGTCTGATTAACTTGAAAATTTGCACAGGGTCAAGGGCCGATGACAATGCAATGATATGAAAAAAAAATCCAACAAAAGAATTTAAAATAAATAATGTAGTTTATAAAAACATTAAGGTAAAATACATTTACTTCATAGTATTTACTTTTTAGTTTGTATTTTCAAAAAAGAGTGTTTTTTGGTTTTTTAAACTACACTATATTTAAAGTAATAGTTTTAATGAACCGGAATTCGATGTAGCACACAGTTCTTTGTACTCTAAATCAATCCTTTTTGAAAGGGATTTCTTTGATCCTATCCTGACCGGAGAGAGCCACTGGTAACAATTCAAACTATTCACACAAAGGCGCATACCGAATAATAGTCGAATCCCGTACAAAGATTTTATCGACGAGAAGAACAGAGGAAATTTTGAGGGAAAGTAGAAAAGTAAGGGTAAGCCTTGTTAAACCACAAGTAAGTAGAATGAAACGAGGAAAAGGGTAAATAAAAGGAAATGCAATTTATCAACGGCCTAGTCAGTAAGAGGGAAAGCCACAAAGCTTGAAACTGTAATTGCCAGCTGTTTTTATTCTTCAGGGCAGAACTGGGTGCAGTTGTGGTACTTCCTCGGTCAAAACACAGATATTCTACCTAGAATATGCCTAGCACAGAGCAACGAATATTCACGTCGCTCGTAGCGATACACACTATAAACTATTTTGTTAGCATTAGATCCGTATAGGAACTAGATTTGTAATTACTTTTGTAAATTGGATTGCACGTTCTCGTGAGAAAGCAGAGATTTCGTATAATTGATGTGACAATTTCTAAATTGTATTTCTATTGAAGGACGAGTTATGTTTGTGTTAGCATCGAAATAGAAGTTTCATGCTTTAGATTGTAGAGTAGTAATTGTCGCCCATTATTTACTTTTATATTAATAACTAGCTGTGCCCGCGACGTCGTCCGCGTGTATAAAGACTTTTATAAAATGGATTGATTAAAAATTAAAGATTATTTATTTGCATTGAATAAGTAGTAGGTAGATTATTCTTACATATAGTGAAATCACTTATAATACAATGTGCATATGTTCAGAAGAAACCTAATGTATTTTTTCTAAATCCTTCAAACCTAAAACAGTAAGGAATGCTTACTGTACTGATCTTACTATCCACTTTTCTCACGTTTCGCTTTTCTCGCGCAATCAGATTCTCTTTACAAAATATATGTACCTCGTTTATTAAAGTTAAGAGATACTGCTGTGCCCGTGGCTTCATCTATGTTAAAAATAGTATCTTTAGTAAATTGGGTGAATTTATACTGCAAAGAATGTATAGACTCATTCTATATACATAACTTTAACATACTGCAGAAAAGAGGTGTACTATACAACTACTTGTAGTTGGGAGATAAAATTTCTAAACATACACATGCTTAGGATTAAACAATCGGAAAAATAATTGTAAGGTCAATTAATAAACTATAGGTTTAAAACTTGCGGACAGCAGTTTGGTCATAAGTCATAACTCATATAACATTGTGAAAACTAAAGCAGAAGGCAGGGTCTCTACACACTGTGCTATCTGTATTTGGAAATAAAGAATATTTTTATAAAGAATCTTTAAAGAATCCTTAATATCTCCATCAATCAACGTGTGTGGATGAGCCCTCAGCCCGTACGCAATAAAGAGACGCAAAAAATTAGTTAAGTTATCATTGGTCCAATTAACAATGTTCAGCATCATACGTATACCTACCCAACGATGGGACAACCCGCGTGGCGCAATGTTTACCATGCCGGACTGCTAATCGAACTGTCCCGGGTTAGAATCCGGGTGAAGCAGAAATTTCAATGATGAGTTTAAACTGTTCTCGGTCTGGGTGGTTGTGTTTCTATCTCTATGTGTGTTCATGGCACCCACGACACAGGGTATATCTACCCTAATGTGAGGCTATACGTGTGAAATGTTATTTTTTATTTTTTTTACACTATGTACTTACTTTTATTAGACTTATGGCTTTTATTTGAAATTATCTCCATCGATTCACTTTGGAGAAGAAATGAATATTGCTCAATAACGCCATCTACCGTATGACATGTAAACTTTGTGGTTGATAAATCGAATGTCAAATTACCAAATAGGTAGATATTGAGATTAACAGTTGGTTCACTAAAAGTTTAACTATTCGTCACCTAGATGTCTGCAGTAGTCTCGTTTTGTTAAGGCTTTGTATATTCTGTATGAAGGTTTAGATTCCGTATCTTACAACCTTAATGCTGGATGCATTGAGATTGTAAGATTTGGATTTCGGTTCATCGGAGCTAGAGGCCTCCTCAATATTGGGAGAGCTCCATGCTCAGCAGTGGAATGCTAAAAAGGTTGCAGCTTGATATAATGTAGCGATAATAATCGTTTTAGCTGCAGCCTGTTCATAATCTTCCACCCCAAAAGAAGACTAATAAGCTGAGCAACTAACTCAATGGAGCCTGTGATGTAAGGTTCGGCGGCGGTAAGGTTCGCGATGCACTTATTAGGTACCTATAGTCTAGCCATTCTCGGCCAACGAAAGAAAATACAGTAAGCTGATCTAAGTATATTTAATATAGTCTACAATATTAGTGAGAGTTCAGAATAATTTTACTTAAATTTAAACTTTTATTTATGGTTTTGAATGGGCTGTTACCGAAACTTTCATACAAATTCCCCAAAGTGCCTTTTAAGTTTATGTCGCGTATTGTGTAAATGAACATAACTTTTTTGTTTATCACCCGATTGATATGAAATACACACTAATGTTACATCAGTTAATATATCAGTAAACACATCATTCAAAGAAGGGAAAAGAATTTGAGAATGAAATATTAAGTTAAGGTTAATTATTGTACGCGAGATACCAACTTTCGAATCCATTTTATTTGCTATTGAGGGGTAGTTTTGAAAAAAGCTTAAATAGAATTCTTACTATGTTAGTAAAGATTACAAATACAAAATTATAAGTATATTACTCTGCACAAAAATATTCTGTACATCAAGTTTCGACACTCAATTTTCAAAGAGTTTCAAATAAAATTGACATTTAAAGGGTGAATTTCGGAAAATGCTGAAACATGTATTCTTTTATTTTAGTTATAAAATATTTATACCAAATTTCAAGAAAATCTACTGAAAAAATCCAAGTTTTCCATACAAATTTTCATCGCTTATTTCACACCCTTAAAGGGTGATTTTTAAAATTATCTATAGCCTAAATGTTAGCGAGGACCAATATATATAAAACAAAAAAGTTTCATCAAAATCCGTCCAGTAGTTTTTGCGTGAAAAGCTAACAACAGACAGACAGACAGACAGACAGACAGACAGACAGACAGACAGACAATAATTTCAAAACTTATATTTTTAGCTTCTGTTACTTAAAAAAAGACCCCTAGAAGTATTTTTTTAAATTTATATGCAATGTACAGAATTGACCCTGCTTACTGTTTTATTATATGTATAGATATAAAATATAACTAAATTATATAAATATAGTAATATATATTTAAAAAAAACAACGGGTTGCACTCCGGAAGTGCCGGCAGAAGGAAATTTTTTAAAATGGTTAGGGAATAATTTCGATCGAATTGCTTAAGCTGGCAGTATTATTTATCACCTAGTATTTTCAGTAGTTTTCAACTAGTATTTTTATAAAGTAGGTACTCACTCATTTTCTTTCACTATTTCTTCGTCACTTTTTTCATTAATAGATGCACTTTGTTCTATTTCCATATCTTTAACACTTGATATACACGAATTTTACAAGTATATAGACAGTCGAGCCATCATTTATGATCCCTTCGTCTTACGAATATTTGATCAGGTCACGTGTCCTGACGCAGGTTTATCATTTTTAACCCACCCCAAAAAATGGCACTACGCCGCTAAAGAAGTTTTCACTTCGATTAACTCTTTTCCTGTTCTTTTGCTAAACAGACAGTCTTGAATCTGCGAGGAATTTAGTAAAAGTTCACGATGGTCACTAAGTTTAATACGCCTTTAAGAATGTTCGTGTAAGGCTTTCACCGTATTAAAAACAACGTAATAAAATAACAATTTTATCCCCGTCGCGAAGCTGAGATAAACACTCACATAACAAATTTCTTCCCGGAGATGCGCACCGAGGTTTGTACTGGGAACGGTTTCTATACCACAAGGCTATCCCTGCTTACAGTACAATTCCCATACTACAATTTATGCGTGGTCAAAACTCATTTGTCGAGAACACTGTACCAACTTAGTGCCGGCAGTGTCTTACAGCTCTTGCAACTTACTCCGTATGTAGCAGTACTGAGGACTTTAGTACTAAAGTCTTGCGATATACCAGTGCAATACAAATCTCTCACTTCGACCGCACATACGTGCATTATTTCGTTAATTGCTAAACAGAAACTTCCTCGGTGGGACTTTTGATTGTTCCTTGAGGTAAACCGTGTTGATGCAAACGAAGAAACTACAAACAAATCTTCTTTTCTTTCATACAAGCTTTTTTGGCTTCCATACCAAAAGGGTTGATAGGGATCCAGGGATTTCTAAGAGTCCGTTGTCACCAAGCTATATCTCATAAACCTTTAGACAGTTGACAAAAGCTTCCGAGATACCTGCTGCAACCCTTTTTGCATCTCACTGCTCGGCATGGGTCTACCAAATACCCGTTATTGGGGAGACATGGAGCCTTTTCCACACGCTGTTCAAATTCTGGTTGCTAATAGATGTTTTTAAAATGCACATGAGGCCTCCAATAAGGTCAAAGGCAATCTATCAATACCAACCGCGAGCGACGGCTGAACGTGCGTACCGAAGCATGGAAAAACTCATGAAATTTTTGGTACTAGTGGTCACCCATTCTACACCCGACCGCACCCATTTGGCTTCGCTGCGTAGATTGCTTGCATTCTAAGAGATACGTGTACAAGTGCAATACCTCGGTACGTATTTCGTTAATCGCCAAACAGAGTACAGTTCCTCGGTCGGACTTTTGAACTGATCCCTGCAGTAAACAGTTTTGGTTTAATAGGCGATAAACTTTCCCTGCGGCTCCAAACTTGGCCCCGCTCGATACATTAAAATCGGCGGCGTATTTACGAGGGCAATATGCTGTTGCTTTGTGTCCCTCCTTATTTATCATCAAAATTTCGTTGGAATCTCAATCTGTTATCATGACACAAAACCTGAGATGATGCCTATTTAATTGAATACTGATAAGAAAACACCACAAATTATGTAGAGGTCCATGGGACCTGCACGGTTCGGCAGGGAGAACATCACCATTTCTTTTGCGAAGTAATCAGATTATGTGGCGACCATGAGCCTTTGTAGAATTTACAATAGCAAACTTAATAGTTTATATTGAATAGCAAAACTTCTAGTAATTAAAGAAGCAAAATATATATCGGTATTCCAATCTATGTATAAATCCAATGAAGTGCCTAATATAAAATAACTATAAAATGATTGTACAAAGTGAGTTAGGGCACAGTGATAGTTCCGATGAAGCAAACAAGTAATTTTATTTATTTTATTTTATTTTATTTTATTAGTTAGTTAGTTAGTTAGTTTATTTTATTAGTTATTAGTAATAATGATAGGCTCATAGAAACGGAATATAATGTAACGTTTATTAGTTTCCATTTACAATGTACTAAATTAGGTTTTTATAGCGTACACTAAAACATAATTATTTGGTTGCCTTATCGTTGTGAACCGCTGTATCGTTAAACTTTTTTTTGTAGGTGGTAGAACTATTATCGTTCGCCCGGGGAAGTACCACCGCTACACCCACTTTTGCCGTGAACCAATTCTATTGTGTTTCAGTTGAAAGGTGCAGTAGCCGGCCACACTTACATGAGGCGACCACCAGCCTCCGGAGTAGCAGCGCATACGACTTCAGACTTGACTTACATATACTTGCTTGAGGTTGTATGTAAAGGTCTATGGGCTGCAGTGACCACTTAACACCACGTGGCCTGCATGCTCGTCTGCTACTCCATTCAAATAAAGAAAAAAAAAGATTATTTACCGTTTGCGACAAGAAAGGTATTATAAAAGTAGGTATAAATGGGGTATACCCCTTCCCTAAAATATATAGAAGACAAAATACTGCGGACTGAGGTAACTTGAAGTAATGAACGCAACCTCTCTCGCTTTTGTATCAAAATTTGGTTATTTAAGGCCCAGAAATATAATGAAATTTAACTTCGTTCAGGGTTCTATTATAATAAATGAGGTTGAAAATCAATGCGATCAAAACAAAAGTTTACATAACATTCGATGACGTTAAATTGAATACAACATCCGACAGCAAGTTGACCATTATGATATGACATATCACGGAGGTGGGAATAACCTTATTTTCAAATAACGCAAAGTTTAATATTTTTTTGACGTGATAACGTCTTTAAAATCGTTTTAGTCGGGTGACATGTTCAGAAACTTGTGTCACACCAAAACCTCACGAGCGCGATCGCAGGTATAACGAGAGAGAGACGGACCGATCTCCCGTCTCATCTCGAGCGCTGCCAGTCATTCCGTGAAACTTGTCACGCGGAATCCTCACGAGCGGAGGCTGGCATAGCGTTCGAGTGAGTGGACCGATCTTCCGTCTCTCTCATTCTAGCGGCATACAAACGAATGGAGATTTTCTCGTGCGGACGTTATCACGTAAACATCTCGATCGTAAACCTACTTTACAAACAATTTGCCGTTTTTTAAGTAAAAAAAATGAGTTTCAAAATAAAAACGTAGCGCAGCTCTCTAAAACGGTATTTTAAGAGACTGTGGAAATATAGGTCCATTCGTGGATCTAGAGCTATCAATTAACTGCTATCCTTATCAAAATGGTACCAATGCACATGCCTAACAGTAATACAAATAATGAAAACATTAATACAAGGAATTTAAGTAACTAATAGTAAGATTCCTTTTACGAATAAATCCTCTTCTAGTAACATCATTCAATTACTATTGTAAATTTAAGAAATAAAATCCATTCAACATTCAGTTCAGAGAGAACCACATAAAAAGCATCGCGACCGAAGATCTTACATTTTAAACGAGAAATGGAACGTAACATTAAAAATTCAAATAGGACATGGAGATTTGTTGCGGTAAAAAGTGTCCCCCTCATCCCATTTGCCGGAATAACGTGTACACCTTAATTTCACCCTACTTTCAAATTAATGAAACGAATTATGTTTGATTTTGAAGATTTTTGTCCGTATGTCATGACCTATAAATTGAGAAAGCGTGGAGGTAGCAAGTTGAATATATGAAATACAATCCCTAGAAACATATCCAGCTTTTTCTTTTTTGACGTGATAACGTCTTTAAAATCGTTTTAGTCGGGTGACATGTTCAGAAACTTGTGTCACACCAAAACCTCACGAGCGCGATCGCAGGTATAACGAGAGAGAGACGGACCGATCTCCCGTCTCATCTCGAGCGCTGCCAGTCATTCCGTGAAACTTGTCACGCGGAATCCTCACGAGCGGAGGCTGGCATAGCGTTCGAGTGAGTGGACCGATCTTCCGTCTCTCTCACTCTAGCGGCATACAAACGAATGGAGATTTTCTCGTGCGGACGTTATCACGTAAACATCTCGATCGTAAACCTACTTTACAAACAATTTGCCGTTTTTTTTTATTAGAGGCGTTTTAAATCAGCATATTCAGGGTGTATAAATTTACATACGCGCTACTTCTTGCACTTTAATAGGTATCCAGAAATGTGTACAAGCTTATTCCGGCGGAATAAGCATAGAGGAAAACGCAAAAAGCATCTTCGACATCACAATCACTGCGAGCACAAACAAACGCACTTAACATTCTGCGATGGAATACATTTTCCTGTTCCACAACTCAAAACCCTCCAATCAGCGTACCGTACACAATCCAAAGAGAAGAGGCGAGTGCAAACAAACGGACAAACAAACAATCCTACAAATACGGACGTCATGTCTCCAAGCTAATGGATCTGGCCCCATTGATTGTTCTCCGTGATTGCCTCTTGGCTCTGAAATTGAAATTTCGATTTCCGGAGACAGCAATCAGAAGTATCGTGGCGCATCTAAAACCGATACAATATACAGGGGGTCTTTAAGGCTTTTTTATTAAGATTAAGATTTATTTGAATATCTGCTACCTTTTATGCATTCCACTGCCAGGCTTGGGTCTCTGCTCACTATTGGGGAGGCCTGAAATTTGCTCTACCACGCTGCTCCAATTTGCTCCAAATTGCTCGCAATTTGCGCCAGACGCCAAGTCATGCGTGCTTAATTTATTTGAATATGAAACTTGAAAGGTTCAAACCAAATTCAAGATAACCAGTGAAGATCCACATCTGCAAACATTTCTGCAAAACGTGAGGCGTGAGGTTTGTGTTAGGTTGTAACGTCACGTTTACACAATGTGGTTAACATTCTCGGCAGCTTTTTTAAACTAAACTAAGTAATGACAGCCAGGCATTAGTTGGATAAGGTTAATAAGAGTAATTTACAACGATGACTAAAAGTTTGATAGAAAATACGAGATAAGTTCTGCCGCATAATCCCAAAAGAAGATGAAATTATAAATATCTCGTGAATCATTCACACAATGGCAAAGTGCATTTTAAAATATTCAAATCGACGCGGAGTTGGGGCTCGTCGGGTTTACGTCGGAAGTTTCTTTCTTTGCGTATATCTTTAGAAATGGAAAGGTTAGCAGCAATCATACAATGCTTTTTTGTATTGGAGGACTTAGGTTAGATTTTTTACTGCACTAAAACCCCTTCGAAGCGCGCATGGCCCGGCGGTTAGCGTAGAACGCAAGCGATCTATGCAACTAAGCCAAACGGGCGCGGTCGGGTGTGAGATGGGTGACCGCTAGTGGCAAAAATTTCATGCGCATTTCCGTGCTTCGGAGGGCACGTTAAGCCGTCGGTCCCGGTTGTTGTCGATAGATAACAGTCGTTAAACCTTGTCGGAGGCCTTATAGCAGTTTGAAAACATCCGACAGCGGGTTGGCTGGCATTTTAGAAATCATGAAATCGTGTTCATATAATAAAATACTTGTAAACAGTATATTTTCGATCTAAGAAGTAATTTACATAGGATTATTAGGAATTCAACTTTCGCCTAATGTCTATTATTTCATTAATTTTGCATAATTTGTAGAGCGCTTTCACGATGTAAGGGGATCGTTATGGCGAATTTTAGTTAATGACATTTTAAAATTCAACATCACTTTGACAGAGGTGATTTTAAGTAAATTACTATTCAATTAAAATAATTAATTAATGAATCCGGTTTGAAGTAGATTTTACGTGATAAAAAACCGGCCAAGTTCGAGTCGGACTTGTGCACCGAGGGTTTTAATATACCTATGTTGTAACTTAAAATTTTCGGTTTTCGCAATTTTTCCTTTATCTGTGCTATAAGTACTTCGTACCAAATTTCAAGATTCTGAGTTCAAGGGAAGTACCCTGTAGGTTTTGATTCCCTTGCGAGAGTCGAAAGTTCGTGGAAATTTGCGACATAAACGGCTGTATCTTTCAATTGCACTGGCTTAGAAGTTTGAGTTTTTCACAGCTCCAAGGGACAGTAGACCTGAGTGGCTGCAACCCTTTTTGCGTCCCACTGCTGGGCACGGGTCTCTCCCCCTTATTGGGGAGGCCTGGAGCTTACTCCACCACGCTGCTCCAATGCGGGTTGGTGGAGTTGCGGGTTACTGGCCAACCCGCTGTCGGATGTTTTCAAACCGCCCATAAGGCCTCCGACAAGGTTTGACGACTGTTATCTATCGACAACAACCGGGACCGACGGCTTAACGTGCCCTCCGAAGCACGGAAACGCGCATGAAATTTTTTTGCCACTAGCGGTCACCCATCTCACACCCGACCGCGCCCGTTTGGCTCAGCTGCATAGATCAATTGTGTTCTACGCTAGCCGCCAGGCCATGCGCGCTTCACCTGAGTATTTGCTATAAATTCCAGTTTGAAACATCCACGCAATCCTGAGAAAAAAGTGTTTTAGCAGACAGACAGGCGGAAGGACAACAAAGTGATTCTACAATGGTTCCGTTTTTTTCATTTCGAGGTACGGAACCCTAAAAACGAATTCTCTTAAAAGAGCGTTCATGTTTTAACATAGTTTCGATTTCATTTAATGTTTGTGTTTATTTATAATATCAGTTTCATTACGAAACTAAGTATTTATCATTAAAATATTTTGTTCTACTTGTCTTTACAGGTTTAAAGGTATGAGATACTTCGACTATATTAATGTCTTGTTTAAATTATATAAATATGTATATAGGTCAATAAAATGGTAAACATCATTATGTTTTAAGTATAAAAATACGGGTTGCACTCCGGGAGTGCCGGCAGAAGTGAAAACTTGATTATTAACGTTGTGCATTTTTGATTTATTGGAATAGTTAGGGAATAATTTTGAACGAATTGCTTTTATTATCAATTTATAAGTACTATTATTTATGTCGTCGAATACAATATTTATTTATTGCGCTATCGTACACAAACATTACAATTTATATTTCATTTTCTAATTCTTTTCAAAAAATTTTTTCATACTTTAAAAAAAAATTAACCCATTTTTTATGAAATTAGATTTTTAAAAAATCGATTTTTTTAATTAATCGAAACCCTTACAATCGATAAAAAAATAAACAATCAATTGTTCGATTAATCGATTTCGATGTTACAACACTACTCTCCAACCGTCTTACGGTTTTTCGATCAGCACACGTGACCTGACGCGAGTTTCACAGTTTTTACCCATCCCACAAAAGTGTTCAACGCCGCTAAAGAAGTTTTCACTTCATAAAACATTTGTATAGAACAATACACTTTAATTAGAAACTGTATTAATTTCAAGTAATTAGTTTCTATAATTTCATTTTTTCGAGGCAATGCATCAAGGACTTACTGGGATCGGATGGTATAAGAGATAAAATTGTAAGTTAATATCAAAGACAATGAGTTTAAAATCGATTGCGAGATTCTATGGAGCTTATGACTTATGAGAAACGGGTAGCAATAAATAAATACCTAAGTACATATCTTTTTGCTACTTTATAACATAAAATTTCCGGTTGATACAATTTAGGGCCATAGAATACGAAGAATAAAATTTAACCACGCATAAAAGACGACGCGATATGACATTGACTATAAAATATTCAGCCTACCTTTTTGAATAATTCGAAAGGTGGTCGCTATAATGTTTGGGATTATTGAAGATTTATTTAAATTGAATGAGGTCGATACTTCTGCCGACGACACAGTGAAAGAATATTTTTTATGCGCATAAACAATCTATTACCTTTAAACGAGCAATTCTTGTATATACTTAAATATATTTTTTTGAATCTCTGAAACGGCTTCAAAGATTTTGATTTAATTTAGTACCCTGGTTTCAGGGGTGATAAATCGATCTAGCTATATCTAGCTAGGTTTTATTTATAGAAATTTTAAAATATAAAAAAAAATCAGCGATAATCAACGTAAAAATACACTGAAAACTAAGACCCTTCCTGACTTCTATTGGTGAGTATTAATAATAATATTGGGGCGTAGAACACCGTCAAACGCCATCCATCAATCCGACGTTCAATGAGATGACACTGACGATTGGAAAGAGCACTATAAAAATTTCATTCATTGAATCAAAGTTTCCTTGGCCGAATGGTTACGTGGGCTGACTGCGGAACTAGAGGCCCGGGTTCAAACCTCAATCAAAATCAAATTGCATTTATTATTTTTTGTTGTTTTTTTTATTCTGAGCTATTTCAGATGACGTTATTAAGTAACACTTAGCAAATGAGTGTTTCGTTTGAAATTTAACCAGGAAATTAAATTGTTTTTATCCGAGCAACGCTCGGTCGTCCAGTTACTAAATGTTTATTGGTTATTATTTATTATATCGCCATGATTTACAGATAGAAAAAATGGATAGAACCAGTTTTCGAAAACGGATCAGTTGGATATCAGTTATTATCATCAGATCAGTTATCGTGTGTCTTATTGAGCTGTATCTTTTAGTGATGTTTTACTTCTAGTTTTAATTTTGTTTTCATAATAATTATAACATACCTTTTTTAAACCATTTTATGTCTCACTGCTGGCCAAAGGCCTCTTGTCTATATTAAACGGTATTTTAGGTAGTTATCCACGTACCTTAAACCACTTAGCCAAGTACGAGTTAGTGGATATGATATTACTATGTCTTTGAGAATTTGAGTATGTAGCAAGATAGTTATTAGATAATTATGCTTCTTAGGCAGAAGTGCGTGCCGGGTTTTGAACTGGGAACCTTCTAGTCAGAGACATATTTAGTGTGGAACCACTTGGCTATCACTGGTCACAATGTAATAATCACAACGATAACGTATAACAAAATTATTTCATGACATTTTTATAACAAATTACAAAAAATCCGATAACAGAAGTCATAATGTATAAACACATCCATATCGCTATAGCTTGGATACGAGAATGTCGCTCGCCGCCACCTTCCCATAACCCAATCTAATCAAAAAGTTGACATAATCAAACATTCGGCATAACACCGAGGCCCGTGTTCATACAACTTTTGCCGAAGATCGGGGAACTTTTACCTTCGCGAGGCGTTCTCATATTCCCGTTGAGAAAGTTGGAATTGAATCATAGAGACGGCAGCGGCAAAGTTAAGACGCGAGCGATTTCGAACGACACGAGTTATTTGACGTAAACGGCATCAATTCATGGCTTGGCCCGAATCTGAAGATTGATATTTGATCAATCGAAGGGAAAAGAAGAGTAAGGGAATATTTTTAAGTAAAGACTTTGTTCTTTGTACTGGACTATGTGATAGGTATATTTATTATTTTACGTTACGGTGCGAGCAGAGATAGTCGAGTTGTTCATAATATAGGTCTGCGTCGTTGAGGTCCCCAGTTCAGTCACTGGCGTGGACTTCTGTTTAAAAAAAATATTTTTACGTATTTTATCGGTACTATTTAGCGCTGCTCCTCTGTGGCTGTTCCACAGTAACATTACAGTGTTTTCCCACACCATGGAGCAGCGTAACGTAAAGCGACGCAAAACAAAATTGCATGACTTTTTGACGTGATAACGTCTTTAAAATCGTTTTAGTCGGGTGACATGTTCAGAAACTTGTGTCACACCAAAACCTCACGAGCGCGATCGCAGGTATAACGAGAGAGAGACGGACCGATCTCCCGTCTCATCTCGAGCGCTGCCAGTCATTCCGTGAAACTTGTCACGCGGAATCCTCACGAGCGGAGGCTGGCATAGCGTTCGAGTGAGTGGACCGATCTTCCGTCTCTCTCACTCTAGCGGC
Organism: Pyrgus malvae; assembly: GCA_911387765.1. Classification (NCBI taxonomy): domain Eukaryota; kingdom Metazoa; phylum Arthropoda; class Insecta; order Lepidoptera; family Hesperiidae; genus Pyrgus; species Pyrgus malvae. The sequence goes on from OU426958.1 coordinate 18,436,107, forward strand.
ATACAAACAAATGGAGATTTTCTCGTGCGGACGTTATCACGTAAACATCTCGATCGTAAACCTACTTTACAAACAATTTGCCGTTTTTTTTTATTGAAAATTACAGTAATCCAATAACAAAAGTCATCATGTATAAATCCGTGCGTAATCCGTTGCTACAAATTGGATTCGAGAATATCGCTCGCCGCCACCTTCCCGCAACCCAATCTAATCAAAAAGTTGACATAATCAAACATTTGACATAACACCGAGCCCCGTATTCATACAACTTTTGCCTAAGATCGGCAAACTTTTACCTCCGCGGCGCGTTCTCATATTCCCGTTGAGAAAGTTGGAATTGAATCATAGAGACGGCAGCGGCAAAGTTTTGACGCGAGCGATTTCGAACGACGACCTATTTGACGTAAACGGTATCAATTTATGGTTTGGCCCGAATCTGAAGATTGATCAATCGGCGAAGTGGGAATAGAAAAGTAAGGGAATCTTTTTAAGTAATAATTTTGTTATTTGTATTGGTCTTTTAGATCTGTCTTTATTATTATGGACGTTAAATCGTTTAAATACTTTTGGATTGTAAAATAAGGATCTTAACTATACGTTATCTAGATATTCAGAAGGAAGTAAAAAGACATTATTTTACAGATTAACTTTGCTCTCAAATTAAAATGAATGAAAGATTTTATATAATCTTAATATTAACATCCTAATATTTTGTCTTACCATAATTTTAATCTTACTTGAATGATGATAATAGTAAAAAAGATTGGTTAAATACTTACACGTACTCGATATCCTGACTATCGAGTTCCTCCCATACCAAAAAAAGTTAAAAATTCTAACCCTCCCAACTGTTGCAATTAGCTTTGAAACAACCGCTTTTCGATTCCCTTAGAACGTAATGAAATGCAATTAACTTCTTGTTAACTTTCATTGATTCAAAGGTATGTTATGCCGGGAGGTTCCTTTTAAACAATTTAAAGCATTTTTGATGTCTTTAAGGTTCCTTAATAAAGTTATCTTTAAATACGTTTACGAACTATGTTCTAATTAAAATAACGTCTGCTGGTTTAGGTTTTATTCGGTAACATACAGTAGAAGTTGTAGTTCATATATGTACATAAACGTTTTGAATAGCTAGATATGTTATAAAGAAAATAATAAATGAAAAAGAATAATACGCTTCACACTCATAGCCCCACAGTAGGGCAGATATACCCTGTGTCGTGGTTGCCGTGGACACATATAAAGACAGAAACACAAACACCCAGACTGAGGACATAAATTTTAAACTCATCATACAAATTTCTGCTTCGCCGGGAATCGAACCCGGGACCCTCCGATCGGCAGTCCGGCATGGTAACCATTACGCCACGTGGGTCGTCAAATATGATTAATGATAAAGGAAATTTTATTTGATAACTTAATTGAAACGTACCCAAGAAACACTCTATTAATATCCTCATCCTTCTCTTCGAAAATAAAAATTAAAAAAGTGAGGAAAGTGTGGTAAAAGTTTTCAGACATGCTATGTAAAGTAACTTAATCACAAAAAGTTTACAATGTTTCTGTCAATATTTAAATCATTCTGTAAGTTGTTTTATATCCACAATGGTACGGGTACGTTCGGACTTTAACACATTTGCATTTAAAAGAACCTGTCAACTCGTAAATTGCAGTGGACTCTGCTTACGAGATGGTGTGCTTTACGACTCTAGTCGCGAAACGGCCAGTAGCCAAGTGTTGTTGTGTATAGTTAGTAGTCGGGTGTATTTGTATGATACTAAAAATATTGTACCTATCTACAGTCAGCTTTGCTTCTCTTTACCGTGGACGTGTAGATTATGGGACAACCTTCCAGCTGAGGCATTCCTAGTGGACTATATTATGAGGTTCTTCATGCTCCAAAGCCGGCAATGCTCGGGTGGCTCCCTTTGCCACTCCTCCCTTCTACTCCATTCAATTAAATAAAAAATAGAACTAAAAGATTTTTAGGTAACGGTTCTTTCAAAAATGTATACAAATATTTTTTTATAAAATTCCATATTGTACCTATTTGTTTATTAATATTATTTTTTTGATCAAAATCTATTCTCTGGATCGACAGATCAGATAATAGCCGGAAAAAAAGTGTGCACGCCGGTTGTTTCCAATGTGATGAAAAAATGTTTGGGAAATATTCCTTGAGTTATTAATTATTATTGAAGCAATGTTTATGATGCCGTACTGCCAATCAAGGGTCCCAGATGCGATTCCTGGCAAGACGGAAGTTACATCATTGTAACTTCTTTTTAGGATTCTGTACCTCAAGAAAAACGGAACCCTTATAGTATCGCTTTTTTAAGCCGATATAATCGAAAGGTACAGCAGTTTATGCCGCAAATTTTCGACACTCGCAAGGCAATCAAAACCTACAGGGTACTTCCCGTGAACTCAGAATCTTGAAATTTGGTACGAAGCAACGTACTATAAGTGCAGACAAAGCGAAAATTGCGGAAACGCAATTTTTTTGTTACATCAAATTTTAAAAATATTTTATAAAACCCGTGGTGCGCGAGTGCGACTCGCACTTAGCCGGTTTTTTTCTTTTCTCCGGCTCGATGTTTGGTTTCCTATCTTCATACACATATCACAGGAAAATGTACGAGTGTGTAATGTTATAACTATTGTTAAATTTATCAGTATTTTAATAGGTAAAACGTTCACCATAAAAAACCTTTTATTTCAACACCTGAATCCACCAAACACTCGGGAATCGTATCTAGTTTTATTTAGCAAAATTACCTACGAAAATTCATTTCACATTCGTCACCACAAATCGATCGACATCCACCCTGTAATCTAGTCACGATATACTCTAACATCCGGAGTAGTTACATTTTGTGACGTGTGTATCGTAGGTACACGTCCGCGAACGGCCGACCGATGCATACTGTGCTAATCCTATCCTCGCTACGAAAATTCTATTCCGCTCTGGACGTGCATTCGTCGAATTCCGATACGCATAAAGGAAATATAAAATAAAATAAATTTGCATACACCTCTTTTGTTTTTTTTACCTTTGTATGCTTTATTGGTAGACAGATTGGATTCACGGATAGCTGTGCGCTCTGGTTGCATGCAGTTTAAATTGTTTTTTTTTAGGATACACGAGGCAAACTTGGTTATGCGATTAGTAAAGAGTAGTATCTATGTGAAGTAATTGACCGTTAGTGGAGATCGTGTGCTCCAACTGTACTAGGTAAAAGTTTTCATTTGTATTGTGACATAATATAATGCATAAAAATCTATAAAACTTTACACAAGGTTTTCTTTATTTTTTTATTATTAAATTACATATTCGCAGTAGCAGCTTACCCGTTGCCGGTTAATGTTTAACAATTATAGATTATAACGGTAAATCAGTAGACATTCAACAAAAAAATTATAGCTATTACTATACACGTTTTGAAATTCGCTCACTAGTTCGGCTTTTATTCAGAATATACGATATCTTCCTACAAAAGTCCGCGTGACATTCGTCACCACATATCGACATTGACCGCGCAATCCAGTTACGATACTTTCATCTCCAACGACCGGCGTACATTTCGCGACCTACCTAACTACGAATGCATATTGCGCTTATTTTTACTAGCCTTCCGCCAGCGGCTTCGCCCGTATGGACCCGTTTTATAGGTTCCCGTAGGATAAAAACCATCCTATGCGCTTTCCCAAGGTCCACTCTATCTGTGTTCTAAATTTCACTAAAATTGGTTCAGTAGTTTAAGCGGGAAATCGTAGCAGATAGACAGACAGACAGAGTTACTTTCGAATTTATAATATTAGTATGGATCTATCTAATTCGTTTCCGCTCTGCTCGTGCATAGTAACCGTGTATAACTGAATTTCGATACGAATAATATAAAGATATTCATAGTGAAACATATTCGCACACTCCCATTATGTTCTTGGTTTTTTATCAATACGTGAACTATATTGATCCACAGATTGGATTAGATTAGATAGTGTAGGCCTTGGTTGTATACAATGTTTCATATTGTAATTTTCAATATACAGTGTAAAATTTTCAGTTTGTAGTTTACAAAGCGAGGTTTTTGACGTGATACCGTCTTTAAAATCGTTTTAGTCGGGTGACATGTTCAGAAACTTGTGTCACACCAAAACCTCACGAGCGCGATCGCAGGTATAACGAGAGAGAGACGGATCGATCTCCCGTCTCATCTCGAGCGCTGCCAGTCATTCCGTGAATCTTCCGTCTCTCTCACTCTAGCGGCATACAAACGAATGGAGATTTTCTCGTGCGGACGTTATCACGTAAACATCTCGATCGTAAACCTACTTTACAAACAATTTGCCGTTTTTTTTGTATTCTATCTATCTTACTAACTAAGTACTACTTATAATATAATATTCCACTTACTTAAGCAAAATATTTCTAAAGAATTGTATACTTACTGCAACATTACACTAGCGCGTGTACTTACGTAGTACCGTTATATAATTATTATTACCTGAAAAAGAGAATGAGAATTAGTAAGTAACATTTGACGAATATATTTAATCAAACTAATAGTAGAGGAGACGTGGAAGATCAACCTTCACCGATCTGATAACTCGAGACATATTTTTTATCAAATATAATTTATAAACATATTATATGCCTATGATAGCTTGCCTATCGAAAAGTGTTCATAGCTATTTTTATTTAATTAATTTTCAATTTTCTTTCATCACCTTCACTCTTGTGATAACCGAATGAGTTTTATCTCAATTGATAGTTTTTAACACACAGAATTTGCTTAGGTAGGCTTGACTACTTATTTCCGTGTATGGCTACCTGGTAAGTAGATGTGAACAGGTAAGTCAATATAGGTACCTAGGCATACAACATAGGTACCTAAGTATATTAAAAACTATCTTGTGTGTTAAAAACTCCATTGAGATAAAACTCATTCATGAATTGAGATAAAACTCATTCGGTTATGATAATAGTTAGGTGATCAAATAAAATTGATTAAAATTAATTATATTAGAAATAGATATGAACACTTTTCGATAGGCAAGTTATCATAGCCATGTATGTTTATAAATTATATTTGATAAAAAATATGTCTCATCGAGTTATCAGATCGGTGAAGGTCTTGGTTCTTGACCGGATCTTAGACTATAAATCAAAATGGACCCGAAAGGGTATTAAGTATTATATGAACTATATTATTGTAAATTTTACGTCATTTGCCTTGTTAGCTGTAGAAACAGATAAACATTTAGCAAATAAAATAAAATTCTGATAAGCTTTGTACCAAAGTGCTGGCAATTGGCCCTATGTACCAGAAACTAAACACAAGATCATAGAGAGAGCAGATCCTTAATCACGTATCGCCCACACTATAGCCTCTATTCAGGAGTACTTTGATCGACAAGGGTGTACTTGGGTCGGATGCTACCCTGTGAAACATGACACGAAAACATCCTAAGCTTAAACGGAGTTTTGCATGAAAAAAGACCAGTTTATCTTTTGATTGTATTTTAGAACGACGTGTGAAATTCCAATACTTCTTTCAAGATTTATTTAGGATTTGTTAGATTTGGAAGTGGTAGATATTTTGTATTCCTCTTGAAATAAAACACAATAAAAATAGTACAAACATTTTTAGTTGCTGTCTAGTAGACGGTTGTCAATGGGGAGGCCTATCTGAATGAAAAGGCAAAATGAATTTTTGCCACCCTCATCACGTATCTCACACGATAGCTTCAATTCAAGAGTATCACACTACTTTGATCGACAAGTCAGTACTTGGATCGGTTGCTACTTACTACTTACAACGCATCCGTTGTGGTAATACATTGTATTAGAAGGTCGTCAGTAAAACCCATAGATGCCTCTGAAGAGGTGTTGTTTATCTTTTGATTTGAAGAAAGACGTGTGACGCTAAAAATATCTGGGAAGCTTTCTACCCACTCCATTGGCAAGAAGGTTAAATCTACAGTCATGAAATAACGGTGCATAGATAGAACAGGATAGACAGAATCTTTGATCACGTTTTATAGCCCACGGTAGCCTAAAACACAATACAGCTTCAGGAGTATTGCGTCACTTTGATCAACAAGGGTCATAGCGGATCAGTTGCTATTATGGTATCGTATCATAGAAATGAAAATTTCAAAGATAGATCGATCGCAACCTGTGCAGTTGTTTTTATTTTTATTTGAACGGAGGAGTAAACGAGTATGCAAACCACGTAGTGTGGTCGCTGCAGCCCAAAGATCCTCACACAACCTCAAACACATCTGAGTCTTGGCTGAGCCGCATGCATTTGCGCTGCTACTCCAAAAGTCGATGATTGCATCATGTAAGTATAATACAATAGAATCGCTACACGGCAGATTTGGGTGCAGCAATGGTACTTCTCCGGGCGATGGAAATAGTACGTTTTCCCGGGATAAAAACTATCATATGTCCTTTTCTAGGGCAATTCTATTTTTGTACCTAATTTCATTGAAATTGATTCAGTAGATACTCTAGCCCTCGTCCCTGTAGATTCGGGATTAAGAATAGAGCTACGGTATCCCATGACTGATCGTAAGAGGTGACTAAAAGGGGGCTTTCGGGGTTGAGAGCAGTGAAAGTGGGAGCTAGATCCGTCCAGCCAACAGCCTCGGAAAGGACGGCAGTGTGTGCGTGGCCGCATGCCACCGTAAGCATCGGAAGATGCGGGAGAGCATAACTGCTCTCCCAAAGATGGGCCCATTTTAGACGCCGCGCGTGGAGGACACCGGTGCGTTCCACTGGAGATCCCGGAGTCCTCCCCAAGCACAGAGGCAGGGCACCCAGGTTGTTTTAGTGCGATCAAATCCCTCAGAACCCGATATCCTCTCCCAAGGTGCCGGGTTCCTTTTGAAGGTTTTCCTCCGTACACAAAAAAAAATTAAATAAAAAATGTAGATTAGCCGTGCAAACGTAACAGACACACACACACACAGACAGAGTTAAAGTAACGTTACATTAATAATATAAGTAAGAACGAAAATAAGGATATAGATACAACGGAACCTTTCATGTTGTGGTTAAATTTCGACCACTACGCGAACGCTAGTTTTCCATATAACATAAGACAGATCAGATCCATAATCACGTATCATCCACGCTAGACTAACTTATCCTTTTCTAATACACCCTATCCTAACAGCTTCAGGAGTATCGCGTCATTTTGATCGACACGGGTCTTCGCGGGTCGGTATGATACGGAAATATGGTGAAAATGTTGTGTGCTAAAAGCTTCTCAACTGAATAGAATTTTGCGTCCGAAAGTGACGAGTTTATCTTTTGATTACATTTTCATGGCGGCTTTTAAATACGTTTTGGTGGAGAAATGTTCGAAGACTTTCACAAACTTTATTTCAAACTATAAGTGAAAGTAGGTACTAGTTGTATAGTCCCTGTAGCTTCGGGATTAAGAATAGAGCTACGGTATCCCCTGCCTGATCGAAAGAGACGACTAAAAGGGTGCTTCCGGGGATGCGGAAGGTGAGAGTGGGAGCTTGACCCGTCCAGCTAGCAGGTCCCCCCCCCCCCCCCCGATAGCAAAAAAAGGTACTAGTTGTATGTAAAACTTATAAAATGTATTTATTCTTATTTATTTGAAAAAAAAACGGACACCTCCTCACAGTCCAATTCAAAGTAAATTGTTTATTGGAAATGGAGATAACAAAAATTTAATCATCTACCTTTAAGCAGCCGAAAGTCTTTGTATAGTTATACTACAAAGAAATTCGCTTAATAATCGTTACTACTTAACATAACAATGAAGATTTTCTCATCTTCACTACGGCAATTATCGGTCCTTCGTGTTATAAAACCTAATTTAAATGAACACTAGTGGACCCCGCAGACGTTGTCCTGCCTTAAAAGTAATAAAAGAGGATTTGTTTTCTTATTATCTTAAAGAGACTTCATGTTACTATCAAACAAAAATATAAAACAAATAATGACATACTAACTGTCCTGTTATTCTGAATGTGTCAAAGTTTAGAACGGCACGGCACGACATACAAACGTTTGACAGATAGGAACAATTTATATGGGAAAACTACTTATAAATAAAAAAAATAATAAAAAAACCTTTCCAGTGGCCCAAATTGTGAATCTAAACCATCCTCAAATCCATTTGAATACACACAAAAAAATTCATTAAAATCTGTCCAGCCGTTAAGGAGGAGTTCAGTGACATACACACTCACAGAAGAATTATATATATAAAGATAATTTCAACGCTCTCTATTAAAGCTGAGCTATATATATATACTTCTATTCTACTAGAAGCAAACACATCTGACCCCTCATGTGAATAAAGTTTGCAACGCACGCTATGTGGACTTTGTTCGTTTATAAATAGAACGGAAGGTTTAGTGGAGCAACATTTTCTTTCGACTTCTTAAAGTCTATTATCGAATAACATTAAGACACTTGGTTCCTCATTCATCAGCACTTTGGTACCATGTATATCCCGGTATATCCCGTAAGTAGGTAGGTATGTAAGCTTATGTAGAGTTTAAATTACATCTAATGTTAGGAGAAATTTATGGAACCGAACCTATTGAATCACGCATTTAAATATCTCGATCCCTTAGGTTATTTAACTTGTTTAAGGCGAATGTGGGTGTTTACGCACCCAACAATATGCAAAACTAATCGTATCTGGTTAAGTGGTGTTGTTATATAGTTTTGGAACAACATTAAGTCGACGCCGAGACGCGTACACCTCAAATACTAAAGTTTTAAGGGATGCTAGGTCACACTATCAGCTATGAACGCATGCGATGTTTGTATATATTATTTTTATTTAAAATAATTACATTATTACTTTGGTATAAACACTTAATAAATAATGTAATATACACTTAAACACCTAATAAAATTTTACTCTAATACCTTTAAACGAGCAATTCTTGTATAAACGTATATACGTTGGACTAGTGCGATAACGATATTTAGGTTGCATTAAGGAATTTGCGCACTATACTATATGTATTCAATATGGATGCTTTTGTTATCTAACTCATACGTACATATATTGGAATTAATGTGTAATGTTTTTAAAATAATGCATTTGGGATGACTCCTATAGACGATATTATAACTATTGGAACAATATGTCAGTACGTTGACTTCCCATTGCTTTTATTTTTTATAGCAAGATCTCTATTATTATTATATACTAATTTGAATCTCGGAAACGGGTGCAATGATTCTCATGAAATTTAATACGCAGGGTTTTCGGGGGTAATAAATCAATCCAGCTAGGTTTTTTTAGATATTGTTGTTTTATCCGTATTTTAAAAGATAATCTATTGTAGAGCATTAATCATTATTAGTTGCAATGTTCAGATTACGTTCGGGACACATTCCGTCAAAGAAATTTGTTTTTTTTTCATGAAAAAAAGTTTTATCGCCTAATTGCATTGATTGCCGTAGGGTTGAAGACGTACAACATATCTTGGCACAGATATGTATACGAATATATCTATTCGCTATTCACAACGAGTGTGACACGTTCATACAACAGCTTACAATTGTTTGAAACTCATAAGGATTCACGGAGCTGCTACCACGGCCTGTTTTGACGAGAGAGTTGCGTGGGCAGGGGCTTAGAGTTTGCTTAATATTGTAATGTTATGACTTTACACTAATACGATCTTCCTCGGTTTATGAATACGAGAAAATGGCATTAACGCAACAGCCACCTTCTTGTGTTCTTAAACTTGTCAGTAAGATTGATGGGATATGTGGAACAGGATTGCGGTTGACTTACGAACCCGTGTTTAAAAAACACACACAAGTAAAAAGTATAAGGAGTGTAAAAATGCCGAAAACAATTGTAGTTATATATTACACGACTTTACTCACGTAAATTTTTATCGGTATTGCCGACATGTTTCGGTCCTGACCGAGGACCTTCTTCAGGAGCTCCCGCCGGTCGCGGTGGCATCGCGGCGGAGACTGCGCGCTGCGGCTCGAGCGGCGGGAGCTCCTGAAGAAGGTCCTCGGTCAGGACCGAAACATGTCGGCAATACCGATAAAAATTTACGTGAGTAAAGTCGTGTAATATATAACTACAATGTTAGTGTACACTCACGATTCGTTCAATAAGAAAATGCCGAAAACAAGACAAGACGATATGAAAACAGGACAAAAACACAAATATTCGCTAAGTGGTATAATGAAGATGATGGCGTAATAGGATTATCTCACGACACGCAGTCTTCGCACGTATCATATCATGATGTTGAAAAGCCAATCTCCACATGGATTGAAAAAAAAGGACAAAAAAAGACGAAAACGATCATTAGGACAGAATGAACGGTTAAGACGATAAAGACGTAAAACATAAAAGATGTAAAAGACGTAAAAACTGGATAAGAGGAAGAAGAAGCTAAATTTTATGAAGAAGTCTGTACTATCATCTGAGGCAGATGAATTGCGGGATGGCCGTGTGGGATGTATGGCTAAAATGATGGTGACTACTCCAGAGAGAAGAGGTTTGATAATAAAGTGTAAGATATGATTAATGACTGGCTGATGATATAGACGAAGGAAAAAAGACGTGACACGGATTTGAATATAGGGAGAACAGAAGACGATTTCGGCAAATAAATACTTGTGATAAATTTGTGGTGAAAATACAATAAAAGATTAATCTAAATTAGAATGTAGTTGTTTTCCTTGCCTACGTCCCACATATTGGCATAATTTTTTAAGAATAAAAAATCATGCAAACACAAACAGACCAAAACAGTGGCAAAGAAATAAATAAATTAGACAATCAAAATCATCTCTCTTTTTCTCTCTCTCAGATCTCATTACATTTTGACACGACCTATTTTAAACTTAAGAACTTTATAATAATTTACAATACACCAGGTAACAAGAAACGCAGATGGGCTGGCCGTAATTAATCTTACCTCAAGGCGTGCTAGAGATGCCAAATTATGCACCAATGCGATAACACCGCGGGCGATACTACATAGGATATCAAAATCTAATTCCGAGTTGGCATTAAAAAGAGCTCCACCAACCCGCATTGGAGCAGCGTGGTGGAGTAAGCTCCAGGCCTCCCCAATAAGGGGAGAGACCCGTGCCCAGCAGTGGGACGCAAAAAGGGTTGCAGCCAAGTCTATTTTAATTATTTTAAATATCTTACTATAAGATGTATATGTTGAAGAGAATAAACACACAAACATAAAATAAAAAATTACATTCAGTCAGACGCTAACCGCTAGGCGCTCCGCACGGTTATTAGTTGAAATTTCAAATATTGGGCTGAATCAGTTAACATCTAATATAAATCATCACACCTGAATCAATAAACGTAGAAGAATGATCATATACCATCATATCACATGCATTGAAACAGCGAGTTTTGAACTCTGTTTTGCCAGTTGAAATAAGACAATTTCAAACCAATGCGAATGTGTCAGTCAGAAACAACGTTGTTTCTGCCCTAGGGGAGAAACAACGCTGTTTCTACCCGGCACCTTCATTTACTTATTATTTATGTCTTTATTTCAAGTCTGTCAGAATCGCAATGATAACTGTCGTCAAATCGTTGTCAAAAGATATTACTGCGCTATTTGTCTGAAATAGTCTTACTTCGACTGGCTAGAGAAATCAAAACTGGTTGTTTCATTACATGTGATATGAAAAATACAGTGTGTGGCACGGGATGAAACACGATTTCAGACCAGGGCGATGACAGCCCTCACTTCGCTCGGGCAGTCACCTCTCGCCCTCGTCAGAAATCGTCTTGCTTCACCCCTTGTTACACAATATACTATTAAATTTGTAGTACCTTTAATGGACTAAATGAAGGTGCTTATTTCTGCTATGTAGGCAGAACATCAATTTAAAATGTATGAAGGACCCTGAGGCTACCGCGTGCAGAGTTGCCATATGACTCTAATCCTTCCTTATTTTATACTAGCCTTCACCCGCGTGGACCCTTTTTATGGGTTCCCGTGAGATAAAAACCATCCTATGTCCTTTCCCTAGGTCCACTCTATCTGTGTTCCAAATTTCATTAAAATTAGTTCAGTAGTTTAGAAAAGCGTAGCAGACAGACAGACAGAGTTACTTTCGAATTTATAATATTATATTTAAGTAGGGATACATGAGAATGATGATTGAGGCTTGCAATGAGAATTAAGTTCGTAAGATATTTCACAGTTTTGTAGCTCTTCAGCACCCCCGTGTAATAAAAATATTAGACTCACTTCATCATACTTTACGCACCTAGAAGACCTGGGCTGATGAAGAATACACAAAAATAAATCTACCTTCATATGTGAGACTACGGTTGTTCACTACATTTGAAATATTAGGTAACGGGTTTTAAAATCAGGAGTCGCCGTGAATCTCATTAAAAAACCATTTTAAATATAAGAAAAATAAGTTGGGACATTTACATATATTTTGTATGGGCAAAGCAACTATTTATGTTTATACCCATACATCAAGAAAACGCAAGTTATCAATTGTTGTATTTAAAAAACGTACCTTCTGATACCTCATTGTAATTATAACAATGTTAGCATCTATTACCGTTATGTAGAATTTTTAATGCTACCATAGATAACCACAAACTGCCGGCATTTGTTTATGGATTTTCAAAACCGTGGTTTTTTGCTGTGGTTTCGTCATATAGTTGTGTGGCTTGTTGTACATATTGTATATATGAATATACTTACAACCTTTCCTTTATACTTAATTCATCTTCATTATTATTTTTGTACCGTATTTCCTTTTGTTCTATTACTTTACTATTCCTTGTTTTTTTTTTCTTTATTACTTGTGATCTCAGCTTGTGATATGATTGTTTACAATTTTGACATCACCTTTAAAAATGGTCTTGTCTGTCTTTTTTATGTTTCTTTTTTAAAGTAGTTTAGTAGGTACTTAGTTTCTAGAAAAACGTTTGTAACTGTGACAGCTTTAAGCTTACAGTCGTTCAGATTTTTTTCTATTCTTTCTACTTGTTTCATACTTTGTTTCTACCGTCATCTATTCCATTGAATAAAGTTTCAGCAATGTACAAACTACGAGTAGTCAACATCTGCGTTTCTCTACGACGAACTGTATGAAATGTATAATTGTTCAATTTAGTAGACTATGGTTAGATACGACATTGTGTTTGTGTTGTGTATGTTTGTAGAGTTAATTGCAACATTCAACAAATGCTTTCAAATTACAAACTTTTAGTAGTTTATGCAAATAAAGGATACAGCACATTGAAACTTCAGTCGCGTACTAAATCTACAATAATTTATTCCATTGTACGGCTTTGCTTAGTTTTCAAATTAACTTCCAAATTCAGTACAAAGATGAAACTATATTAAATGATCTTGTGTATTTTTTAGTTTTAACTATCCGTTCTTCCGTCAGACTTTTTTTTTGGTAACTGATGTTTGATTGATTACTAAGCGCGCGTTCCCCATGGTTCAACCGCTAAACCGGCTACTCACACACCTGCCGCGGGGCCAATCTAGGGTGTAAAGGTGGGGATGACCCTTAATTTCCACCTTAATCGTGTCGTGTGTAGGCAAGCAGGGGCAATTTCCTAGATCGACCCTGCGGCAGGGCGGCAGGAGTGCGAGTCGCCCTTGCTCCCTAGATTGCCCCTGCCGTTGCCACGTGTGAAGCGTAATTTCTTAATCAGTTAGTTGGCAACCGCCACACGGAGTGCACGTGATAGATAAATAAAATATATTGATATTTTATGTCTTCTACATGTAATAAAACTTGTAAATATCAGTTTATATTAAATAAGTTTTCAAAACCAATATTAACAGATGAAATATACAGAGTAAACACAGATAACAAAATACAGATAAAATAGTGTAGTCAATGGACAAGTGAGTAGTGTAATATTCTGTTAATATAATTAATTAAAATGCACATGATTTCAGTAAGCGTTAAGCTAGTTTAGATTATATTTTATGTTTCTTATAATTCATATTATTATACATGATTATTTCAAAATGTCGGCACATTGTCACTTGTCTCATTGTCTTTGCCTGAGGATAGGATATAAAAAGGCGGTAGGAGCTAGTCTCTCTCTCATTTCGTCTGGGAAGATTCAAGAAAGATTTGTAATGTAATTAAAGTGTTACTCTGTTAGTCTGAGACGAAACTACTAAAGAAAGAACCTAGAATGTGAATAATCTGAGAAGGAAAGCCGTTGATAATTAAGGTACGATCATATCCTTATTATTTGTACTAAGTATAACCTATTATTGTACTATTGTGTGGTTTGAATATTATGCTGATATTGATGGGCCATATATTTTAAAACGTATTACTTTATACTTTACATGTTAAGTTATTACGCCTCGCAGAGCAAACGATCATTAGGTAATCATTAAAAAACAACTAAAATCATTAAATTACAAATAAATGAGTTTAAAACATCATGTGACCCTTTTATTTTACCTTTCCATTTCATATTAGCTATATTTTAGGACATTAGTTCTGAATTATCTTACAATTACATTGACAATTAATATTTCAGTAATAATTTATACAATAGTTAAAATTCAATAGGTACATTATATTTGGTAGGTCATTAGCTAACAGTCAGTACACCCACTCTAGTTTACATTGTATTTAACACACGCATGTGAATCAGTATATTATATTTTCTGTAACCTAATTTTCACACAGTATCTCCTTTTTTGTAGTATTAATACAGAAACAGTTACGGCAAAGTCGATATTTTGATTCGTTGGTAAAACTGGTGCCATTCTAAACACGTCCGCTTAGATTAACTTACTCTCCAATACTGCATGGCGGGCAGCTGTGTAGAACAACTCCCGATATCGCACCGACGGAAACTGACCCTGCGGCAGGCGTGTGAGTAGACCGTTTTGGTCCAACTAGTTGTACTGGATTTTTTTTCCGATGGTTGGTCCATCGGTAGTCCAACTAAAATCGTTCCCGATAGTACTACTAAACAAAAGTCAATCGTAAAAATTGACGAAAGGTTATCATAATATTAGTCTTAGACCTATGGACTAATTTAATAACCGACTTCTAAAAGGAGGAGAAAATTATAAAATTTAAATAAGCAATTCTTGTATATATGTACCTAAATATATTTTTTGAATCTCAGAAACGGCTCCAACCATTTTGATGAAATTTAGTTGGTACCCTGGTTTCGGGGTGATAAATCGATTCAGCTAGGTTTTATTTTTAGAAATTTTAAATTATAAAAAAATATTTTCAGCGGTAATCAAGTTATATACTCGTATAAACTGAAAAATACGATTCTTCCTGACATGTGTTGAAGACTATTACATAGAACGCCGTCAAACGCCATCCGCCAATCCGACGTTCAAAGAAATGACAATGTCGATTTGAAAGAGCTACTAATAATATTACGAAATACCTTACAAATTACCTTAGCACAGTATAATTAACAATATGACATCGGTAATTGTGGTCAGTTGGTCAGCCATTCAGAATTATAAGTCAACCGTATAAAACTCTCTATTGTAATTATTTTTACATCAGAAGCCTTAAATTAAAAATTGTTTCACCTATTATAGCACAGAACCTATACTATACGTACAGTATATAGGTATATATCTTGTTCACGTGTTGTCTAAGTATACGGAGGTATACTATACGTGATTATTGGCCAGAAATCTGAAACTTTCAACTTGACATATCAGTTGAAAGTTCAGTAAAAATTAAATAGAATTTCTAAGAAATAATCTAGGTTATAAATACCTGAAAAGTGACAAGAATAAATATAACCTTTAATTTTAATGGAGTAGCATATGATTTTGCATTCCAGGTGGTTTTAATTGGCCCTGCTGTGGCCAATAGACTTCAAAAAGCAAAACTAAGTCTTGCCTGAGCATGTATAAAATTGCTTAACTGCATAAATGAGCACAACAGTGGTAAGTACTTCCGCGCTCGAATCATGGTACTTCTACTAACTTACATTGACAATCAAGACAAGAAAAACAAGACCCTACTTTAAGGAGTTACTTATACAGTTACCAATCGTATTGGAATTTCAAAAAGGATGCCCAAGTTCCTTGAGCCAGAGTCGTCTAAGACAAAACGAAGAACTAAGCTAGTCGTTCGACCGTTGGTTAATACTGAGACTTCTAGTTATTTCGAACTGGTCGACAGTTCTAAACATCACCGATGCGCAAGGTGGGCACTGAGGAAACTGAGCTAACTAGATTGTGCTAACTTTAGCTTAGAAGCTCTATACGAGGAATAATAAATTAATATATAAATACGAGGAAGTTAGTGAGCTAGTTGTTCGCCAGATGGCTAGTACTGGCTGTTAGTTATTACGGACAACACCTATGCTTAGACCAGCCGCTTCGGAAACTGAGTTTAATTGGATTATTCTAACTTGATATTAGTTAAAGTTAAACATATTATATAGACATACGTGGTTTTCAAAGATGGGAGATTCGGTAAAATACCTAAGCAACTTATCTTGAAAATATACCAATCGGTCACAATTCCATGAGGTGAGTAGAAAATCGAAAAATAAGTCTTGGAACCTCGCTTAGTAGGTAATAAAGATATTTCGTTGCTAAATGTAAGCTAACATATAAGAAGTAGAGTTATTATTCTAAAATTAATAATCAAGTAATGGTTATTTCCTACTCACTAGCGCCTTTGTAACAGAATACTTATTATTTTCTTTTTTATCACATAATGTACTCACTAAATACCGTAATAAATAAATAAGTAATACAGTATCGTCTAAGACATTAAAGGATCTTAGAAGATGTTTTTTTAGCAATTTGCTAATTTAATGTTCGCTAGTTATTGCGATCTGGTCGACAGTTCGGAACAACATCAGCGCACGAGCTGGGTGTTCAAGAAAGTGAGCTAACTGGATTATACCAACTTGAAGTCAGTTAAAGAAGTTTATTTTATTTTATTTCGTAATCAGTTGCTGCTGATTTTGAAAACTGGTCGCAAGTTAAAAGCAACTTAATGCGTAATTAAGTTGTTATTTTGATGAAGAAAGTAACACAAAACCATTATATTGAATAGTTATAGCAACTATATATGTATAACTGTCAAGTAGAATCGACTGCAATCTCGGAGTCTCAAAAAATGCTCAAGTTCTTCGAGCCAGTATCCGTATTTCCAGTATCACATTGTCTTACAATACAGCGAAGATAGTGTTTCGGCTGTTTAGTAGTGAGCTAATACTGTATATTGGTTATTGCATACTAGTCAGCAGTTTAGAACAACACTAGTAGGCAAGTCGACCGCTGAGAAAACGAAGTTAATTGGATTGTGCGAACTTACGCTTAGAAGCCGAGTCTCATCGTCTAACACAATACGACAAAGTTAGCAAGCTAGTTGTTTCGCAGTTGGCTTATCGTCTGTTAGTTACAGCGGACTGGTCGATAGTTCGGAACAATAACGATGCGTGAGCTGTCCACTATAGAAGCTAAGTTAATTGAACTATCTGAATACGACCTCAAAAGACAAATCTTTGTACATCGTCTAAAATACCTCCACGAAGCTAGCAAGCCATTTCCTAGTCAGTTGACTAATACTGTCTCTTAGTTGTTGCATACTAGTCGACCGTTCGGAAAATATTGACGCGTGAGGTAGCCGCCGAGGAACTGAGTTAATTGGATTGTCCGAACTTAAGCTTAGAAGACAAGACTCTAACCATAGTCGAAGACAAAAAGAAGAACTTAGTGAGCCGGTAGTTTGTCAGTTAGCTTCTACTGTCTGTTAGTTATTGCGGACTGGTCAGTAATTCGGAACAACAGCGGTCCGTGACCTATACACAGAAGAAACTGAAGAAAATGAATTTTCCAAAGTTGAGCGTAGAGAGAAATCTATCCTGTGAACTATAAAGGTCGTAAATGTAACCGTTTTTTTGCATACCACAGCTGAGCAAGCGAACCTCCCCATTATTAGGGAGGCCTAGAGCTTACTCCAAGATACTGCTTCAACGTGGGTTGCCGGCGTAAGGTCATAACTTTAAGACTAAGATTTATAATTTTCAAAAAGACCATAATCAGCAGCAATGACATCAAGCAATCAGCGATCCATGACCAATCAATGTTTACTGCTTTAAGATTTTTTCTCACAAAATCGTAAATGTAAAATCCATGTAGTATCGATCGTAAGTAAAATTTCAATAAACATATCGTATCATAACTAAGTGCAAAAAACTTAATCTAATAGTTTTTATCTACTCTTGCATGATTATCGGATCTCTGTAACTTTGCATAAGTATGTTACCATGTAGGTTGGTACCGTATACGTAATACATATCGTGACATGGTGGTAACTATCTAGATTTTAGCGCATCGCTTAGAAACAGTTATACAATAGATTACCTAAACCTAACTCAATCTGTTGAGTATGTTACTATCCGATAAAATCAAAAGGATATTACAATGCGTTGAAGAAACTTTTGTAATTAAAATCAAGTTAGTAAATTTAATAACTTCTGGTAGCTCTTTTAAATTGATGAACTAAAAATGATAAGCATAAACAATAAACTGGTATGTATATTTTTTACAGATTTAATGATTCAATCTGTCTGTCTGTAAAATAGTTTTATGAATTTAATACAGATTCAATTCAAACTTTGTACACTTATATTATCAAGAACTTAGTTCAAAAAAACTAAAAAAACACGGTTTTGAAGCAAATTAAACTAAAAAACTAACTAATAACTAACTAACTACTAACTAACTAATAACCTAATAATTAATAGATACATGCAGAAAATAATAATAAAAAATATTAGTATTTTTGTGAAAAAAGCGAGGAGCGCTCTGTGCCAAATTTTTCGTATATCGGCCAATAATTTTTTCACAACAATCTATCTAAGTACCTAGTATTTTTTCTTCATTATTATTTTCTTCTTATGTTAAGGATGTTTTTCCGTTTTTTTATTTTGATGTGCTTCAAAAGCGTGTTTTTGTTCTTTTAACTATGCATAAAGATTAAAAATATCATGCAGACATAAACAGACCAAAGCAGGCGCGAAATAACAAATATGGAGATGCCTGAGATGTGCTACTTTTGTAAAGATTATCACAAAGTGCGAGGGATTTCATGTAGCAAACTCTAAACATATTTTCATCTCTGTAGTTGCTTACTATTAATGTTAGAAAAATAACCGAAGCAATACACTAGATGTGAGAGAAGAAAGTTACAAAAGAAATAAATAAATTCGCCGATCAAGATCATCTCTCTCTCTCTCTCTCTCTCTCTCTCTCGCAGATATCATTACATTTGGATACAATTATTTATATTTTAAACTTTTGTACTTTTTAATAATTTACAATACATCAGATGTTAGCGAATAATGTAACAAGAAACGCAGATGGGCGGGCATTAATCAATCTTGAAGTGCGTCAAGGCATGCTAGAGATGCCAATTATACAACAATGCGATAACACACCATACGATACTACAAAGGAGATCGAAATCTATTTCCGAGCTAGTATGAAAAAGAGTGATCTCGATCTAGCACGAACGCACAAATGAACTAAGGTATAAACTACGCATTACCTAACGGCTATTACATTACAATAGAGCGTCGAGTATGGGAATACGTGATCTTTAAGAATTTTACTTCAACTTTAAGAATAGATCGTCAACTGTGGGATCGCGTGAATCATTAGGTACATGGGTAATTCGCATTTTTTTTTATATGTTAATGACTCAAAATAAAAATACCGTCTCTTTATTTTCCTGTACGAAGCACGGAGCACACGGAGTGGTGGAGTAAGCTCCAGGCCTCCCCAATAAGGAGGAGAGACCCGTGCCCAGCAGTGGGACGCAAAAAGGGTTGCAGCCAAACAAAAATTGAAAATCCCATGATGACGTTAATCGAGAGCGAGAAGCTGTGTTGGACTCAAGGGACACAGGACCGGATGAAGTGTGGAGCTTTAGGGGAGGCTTATGTCAAGTAGCAGGCGTCCAAAGGCTGACCGATGGATGGGATGATAGGGACCCAGTTATAATCGAATCGCATTATCAGTCGCTTTACAGTTCCATGGATCAAAATTTATGTAAAAATATGACAGCCGTAAATGCCACTGTCAACGCCAAACAACTGTCAGTTGAGCCGACCATGACAAATACCTTTTTTCACATTGTAATGGTGAAATCCTATTCCAATCCGCACAGTTAATGTCATAATATGGAGTTTATGTACTTACATATATTAAAAAAAAACAATCGACCTACTTAATAAGTATCATCTTTTTTTAATGTAGTTTCTACAGCGCATCATCTCATAATAATAAAATGTGGACTGTGGGAGCGCATCGCGTGAATCAACAACACATCGGTCGGTAATAATGTTTATTGTGGCCGTTCGTTTGTTTATCTCGTAGCGTAATTTGCGAGGGATTTCGGATTTCGTGTGAATTAGGAGATACTATCTCCTATGTCAATACGGAATCTGGTTTACGCGTGACATTATACAACCGTATCGGATTATCGGTATCAAAAGTATATTTTGCTGTAATCATACTGCATCCATGATTGTGATTCGTGGTATTTCCCTAGCAACTATTCACAAGTAAAATACATATTTGTACCCGGATGATCGAGCGTTTCTCGGATAAAATTAGCTCAGTTTTCGGAGACCCATCGGCTTACTTAATAACGCCAACTACTTCAGCTCCCAGTAAAAAAGAAAAGAATTTAACAACGCCACATACTTTAGCTCTCAATTTAAAATAAATAGAATTACATATACTTGCCTATAGATGGCAGGAAGAGTCATATTTTTCAGTTTATATTTAAAATGAAAACACGAATTAAACGGTATTTTCTAATAATGAAACCTGGCTAGATTGATTTCTAGAGCAAATCGACCCCTGCATACAAAATTTCACGAAAATCGTAGGAACCGTTTCCAAGATTCAAAATATATTTGTATATACAAGAATTGTTCGTTTAAAGGTTTACGATATGTCTAAATAAATTATGTTGATTGTTAATTAGAATATGCTTCCTAGGATTCTGTTAGTAAGTAAGGAATTTTTGATAAGGGCTATTTAGAAATAAATAAGACATTTTAAAGTTTCTCGGAATCATCTTTTTAAATTGTAGACTTTCATTAGTACATCAAATAACAATGTTTAGAAGTGTCTTTTTGAAAGTAGTCTATGACTTTTTGCTATAATAATCATCCATTACAATAAAGTGTGGACTATGGGAGCGTGCGTCAACAACACATCGGTAATTACGTTTGTTGTGCCGGCATGTCAAAATTCCATAAAAATGACAGTTACCTGACACCACCGGCAATGAGTTATAACGGATAAATTTGATGGAATTTTGTTCGATATAGGTTAATTATAGTGCACGAGTGTTGTCAATTAAAATAACAGTGCGAAAATATGTTTTTTCGGCTTGCCTCCAAAATTCCATTGGTCACGTTCTAGTAAAGTAGCCATCGCTTTACTTGAATGTCTGACTGACTTGACTGACTGATTCCTAACGACTTACTGACTTTACCTATTATTACTCGTTCAGTTTCATCGAAACTGGCAAAAACGTGATGCGAAAATTATACTTGACGATGGCAATATGCAGAGTTTGCGATGCCATAACTGAAGAAACCAAAGAATGCCATTGTGTTGGTGTTAACTGTCAGTTGAGTCCGATCGTGACAGATAACTTTTTTCATATTATGGCAAAAGCTAAATCCTATTGTAATCCGCACTCTTGGGGTCATTTCACGCTTACATTTGTTAAAAATAAAATAATTACAACCTTATTTATATGTGTCGTCTGTTTTTATATCTAGTTTCTACTGCGTATTACCTAACTAACATCACATTACAATAAAGTGTGGACTGTGGGAGCACATCGCGTGAATCAACACATCGGTATTTGTGTTTGTTGTGCCCGCTCGTCAATTTATCGCGTGGCGTAATTTGAGGGGGCTTTCGGATTTTGTGCGAATTAGGAGATAATATATCCTGTCACTACAGAATCTGGTTTACGCGTGACGCTATACAACCGTGTCGGATTATCGGTATCAAAATGATATTTTACTGTAATCATACTGTCTCCGTACTTGTTATTCGTGACATTTATCTTACAACTGTTGTAACAAATAAAAATATTCAATATGTTATAAGTATGTCTGCATGTTTATTGATTTCTTAATTATATTATAATTATAAGCTTCTTAAGCTTATGTAGCCTAATAGTCATCGAACTTGTTAAGACAGAGATAATGCATAGAATGGGGGACGTATTTTAAGATTTTTCAATACCAATTTTTTTATTTACATTCGATTTTCATAAATACACAAATAAAATGCCTGGTCTATTTTTAATATACTCGTAGTCTATGATTTTAGCTATAAAAAACAGAAGCACTGATGCCCACAACACTGTACTTAAACTCTGATTCTTCAAAAGCACTTCAAATTAATAAAGAGTTCACAAAACTTTTATCGCCGTTATAGATCTACAACATAACTAATCCCGACTTGGCACCGATAGTCTCATTCTTGCGAGAAATGCCAGAGCCGCCGGCAACTTTGCGAGTGTTATCTGTGCGAACAACTTAAGACAATTAGCCAGTACGGTTGATAATTAAAAACAATCAGATTGCGGTGTCAGTTAGTGCATACGACAAGCTAGAATTAAAAACAATGCATGAGATAACCAATGCACATAAATTTTTTGCAATGAGTGTTTCAAAAGTTGCAAAAATATAAGTTAATTCAAGAATCAGTCAATACTTTTGATGATCAGTATGTTTGGCATAATCTAAATAAATCTCCCATATAAGGTGCATTAGGCTATATGAAAATATTATGTCTACGTTTCAAAATTAACATTTAACACAAGGAATCCCCATAGATATTAAACATCTGTAATCATTTAAGAGAAGCCAAAAAAGGGAATTATTCTGTACCTTCAGCTACTCATCTAGAGATGGCGCCACGGGTATTCCTGAATGACGCTATCGAAGTTTTCTGAATATCTGACCATATATACAAGCTCCGTCATTGAGTTCAAATTGAGTCAGTCGGAGCGTGGCCGCTCCCCGGGCATGACCATCTCGCCCGGCGGGAGATCTCCCTTTGCCAAAATGAATTTCATTCTAACGGAGACATACAATGCTGTACTTTGTATGCTACGGATAAAATCTTAGCGCCAAGCACTTTGCTGGCTTGCAGCGAACGAGGTATGACATAATCTGACGCAAGCTTATCTGTAAAGTTTATTGTAACTGAAAGCCACTATGTGTTTAGCTTACTCATTCTCTATAGCTTATAAGCTTTTGGAATCTTCCTCGTTCTATGTACTTTCTTAAAAATGGTATTATAACTACAGTAAAAATTAAACCTCATGTACCTACTTGTTTATCTCTTCGACTTTTAAAAAAAACGAATTTTGATGGACTTTAAGTCATTTTTTATGGACTTCGTCTAGTCTGTACTGTTTGTACTGTTTGAATAGTTTATTATGTATTTTATTTGACTATAACACGAAAGATTAGAAAAACCGCTGATAAAGTCAAATATACAAGAAAGTAAAAAAAAATGAATAAATAATCCTGTATGGACAATAATGGACATGATACAAAGCCAATTTTGCCTGAAGTGGAAGAAAAAGCTTATTTAATTTTTATTGGTATACACGGCACAGATATCGTTTTCAATATTCCTGTAAGGCAGAAACAATAATATGAGCAGTCGTATATTCAACTAAAATATCTAAATGAAACCACAACAATGACCAAGTGCAAACTGAAGCGCAAAACAAAGAGCTTCATTAGAATATTTGCGGGTAAATTTGAACGCGAAACGCCATTAGCAACACGATTGGCAATAGTGAACGTGTCCACGAGCAGAGGTCGCATTGCTGATGGTAAAACTTATAATGAACTTATAGAGATAAATAAAGACTTAAATAAGGACTTAAACAACA
This sequence comes from Pyrgus malvae, assembly GCA_911387765.1. Taxonomy (NCBI): domain Eukaryota; kingdom Metazoa; phylum Arthropoda; class Insecta; order Lepidoptera; family Hesperiidae; genus Pyrgus; species Pyrgus malvae. Next base: position 18,460,087 of record OU426958.1, read on the forward strand.
TAAAAATCAATAGGAATTTTTGAAATTTGAAAAGGAATTTAAAAAAAAAACTTAAAATAAATATGAATGCAGCTGGATATATAAATATTATGCTTTCAAAATGGACTAGAAAGTAGACGCAGGGTTCTTTTTTATTCGAACTCGAAACAAGGTGTGTTAATTTTTTTGAAATTATTATAAGAATTATTAAGTACGTTAGTTGTGAGTTATCAGTCTCTAGGAAATCGCCCAAAATATAAAATACAAGAACCGATGTACGTTACGTTAAAATTATGTTAAGAAGAAAGCTATTGATTTTCTCTGTATAACTTGATTTAAAATTTTTGTTAGTTTGTAAATTGTTAACATCTGAATCAAAGTGACGATTTGATCAAATTGTGTCAGTTTTCTTACTGCGTATTATACATTTATTCTAGGCTTTGAATTACAATAAATATACAAATGTGAGTTAAGTCCATTTCATTCAAGCATATTTCTGAACACTTTTTGTATATGATGATAGAATGATAAAACTGGGGTATTATACGATAGTTCAAGGTGCAATAGTACCGAGTCACAAGTCACAATACTCGTATTTATTTTAGTTATCTATTTATTTACTTTACTACTACTACTTTACTACTTTCGTTACTTACTTTTAGTGACTAAGTGCTAAGAAATGCACGCTTAGTCGCTTATTCTGATCGTCAATCGTTTATCCTGTAATAGTAAGGCAAATGGGCTGCTTACTGAATGGCATTATTATGTTACATACATCGAGGATCGTTTTGGTCGATAGCCAAACGCCTCCGGGCATGCTAGATCACTATTAGGGTATTACTTGTGATCTAGTTATTACGACATTTGATGATTTCAAATGCAGTGTGGAAAATCCATACCGCTTAGTAATAGTTTTTTTTTTATATGTAAACCAAACAAAAAGGCAGACGGGCCGCGTGGTGTTAAGCGATCACCGTCGCCTATGGACACGGGCAACCCCAGGGGAGTAGTAATAGTTTATTTTGCAGCCCAATAAATGGCCGTCGAGAACCTCTTTTACATTCTTAACTTATTCTTAAAGAATAAAGAGCTCTTATCATAGTCAATCGTCTAAATCTGCAATGTAATATAGTTATGCGCTATGAATTCATTAAGCCTCTATTTCCAGACTGGGTCCCAACTACTACAATTATTTTTCTTGTATTTAAAAATATTGTTAAATATACAATGAGCTCCTGTTCTATAATTTACCTTCCCCTATTTGTCGATATTTAAGTTAAGTGCAATCGGTTTTTAAATTTCGAAATTACACATAAACGCATTCAGGTTTTTTAGTTTTACAAATAACCGTTTTTTTCTATTTCTAAAAGTAGCTGCTCCCATCTCTGGGCAGGAGCACCGAAGTACCAGCTACACCCATTTGACTCCGTTGAAAAGCGCGCAGTCCGAATCATCAACGACCCAAGATTGACTGACAGGCTAGAACCGCTTAGCTTGCGAAGAGACATAGACTCGCTCTGCGTGTTCTACCGACTTTACTATGGTGAATGCTCCGAGGAACTCTTCAAATTGATGCCTACATCACCATTCCATGATTATACCACCAGACGAAGGTTAAAGTTCCACCGGCACCATCTGGACTCGTGGCGGTCCTCCACAGTCCGCTTTGCACGCTCCTTTTTACCACGGACGTGTAGGTTATGGGACAACCTTCCAGCTGAGGCATTCCCAGTGGACTATAACATGGGGTTCTTCAAGAAAGCTGTAAAAAAAGCTCTCCTCCAAAGCCGGAAATGCTCGAACGGCTCCCCTAGGGTTGCCCGTGTCCATAGGCGACGGTGATCGCTTAACATCACGCGGCCCGTCTGCCTTATTGTTAGGTTTATTTATAAAAAAAAAGTAGGTTAATTAAAAAATAGCTTATTGAAAAATCGGTTTAACAGCGTCGAGGATGCAGCATAAATGATCAAATAGTTTTTTTTTAAATTAATATTGTTGTTCTACTTTTGAAATTGTGTTGAAATTGACATAGTTATTAAATTTTAAATATTATTTTAATTGTTTTAGATAGTAAATTATTTGATTTGTAAATGTATGATTTGTACCTAAATCTTAATCAATTCAATAATTGTTTCATTCTAACCTTGAAATTTAAATTTAATTTAAAAAAAAAATACTTGCCTGAGTATTTATAAATATTGACGTGCAATATCTTTTTAGCAATAAATTAACTATGAACTATGAGGTACTTCTCCCTGAATCAATAGTTCGACCTGTAGTTCGACGTGTAGAAAGTTCATCAGTAAAGTTGAAAATTTAAACTGGTAAAGTAGCTAATACCTGCCATTAAATATATGTAAAGCAATATCTTGTGAATACATAATGATTGTGATAGTCACAAATTAGATCACTCATTAAACGAATTAAAATACTGATAGATTTGTGACCGGTTTGCGATTTGATATTCAGTTCTAGTGTCGTAACAACAGAATATTTGTGTTAGAAACGTCTAATGAAGCGCAAAAGTAAATAATGGATTATTAAAAGTAATACAAGCTATTAAAATCAAAATTATTTATAGTTTTTAAATATGTCATTTACAATTGCCTAATGTGTGATAAAAATAATAGGAAATAAGGTAAACTCAGGTGATAAAAAACAAACTAAGATAATAAAATCAACGATTAAAACATAATATAGCGCATAATAATATACTTGACTATTTCAATTGCCATTAGCCTATTTGCCATTACCTACTTATTAAGAGAGACAGTAGCAATAACAAAAAAACTATCTATAATAAAGTAGGTAGTTATTTTTAATCCATTCATGCTGACACGCGAAATAAAATACGTAATTATCATCAATTTTATCATTTAAATGTGTGACTTTAATCATATGCCACTTTTCCAATGTGTTACAAATAGCCTCACTGTGTGAATTCACAATTTATATAACGTTCATTCGATTAATTAATTGATTTAATTACGCACTTTCAAATAATTGAGTCTCTTCACTGTCCATTCATGAAATTCAAACTGCGAATTTCTCGTATATCGTTTAAAACTTTATGCTTTATTGGCAAAAATAGTAAATTTTGTCCCATGAAATTATCGAAAATAACCAATCAACCAACGATCGGTAAAGTCTAAAACTATTTCTGAAATTAGTTCCATGGCCAAACCTTCCATTGATTCCTTTTCTTTTTCTCCAGTGACAGTAGACGATATACAAAAAACTATATCTTCCCTTAAATCAAACGCAGTTGGGTGTGACAATGTCAGTAGAAATATGATTATTCCTCTACTTGAGCATCTTGCATCTATTATTACTCATGTAATAAATTTCTCAATGTTGTCTGGTACATTTCCCTCCATTTGGCGTAAAGCTTACATCATCCCCCTTCCGAAAATCTTGAACCCGACTCAACTTAATCACTACAGGCCTATCTCCATTCTGCCTTTTATGTCAAAAATTCTTGAAGCTACTGTTCAAAAACAACTCTCCTCTTTTCTTCTCAAGAATCAGCTTCTTTCAAAATTCCAGTCTGGATTTAGGCCTGGCCATAGTACGACGACCGCGCTTTTGAAAGTTACGGAAGATATACGGGAAGGCATGGAGAGTAGACTGGTCACCATTTTAGTACTAATTGATTTTTCAAACGCTTTTAATATGGTAGATCACGACATTCTCCTGGCCACCCTGCAACATCTACAGTTCTCGTCTACTGCCTTAAACTGGACTTCCTCCTACCTTCGCGGTCGCCAACAGGCTGTCAGATTGAAACACGAATTCTCCGATTGGAATGATCTCATATCAGGTGTCCCACAGGGTGGGATTCTTTCCCCCCTGTTATTCTCAATTTTTATAAACTTCATAACTAGTTCCTTGGATTGCTCTTACCATCTGTATGCCGATGATCTGCAAATATATACGCAGGTTGATGTTAGTAACATTATAGTCCAAGAGCCCCCGAGGGCCAGAATTTCGTCTTATAATAAAAGTTGAAAATTCTTCTATGTGTGCCTCTAGTACAGGTAAGAACTATCCCCACCCATGATACCTGGGTAGTGGTTCCTTCAGCAGCTAGGAGGTAACTAAGGTGGTAATTAACTTTAGAGACGAGGTTTATGATGAGTTTCCGATAACCACACAGCTTACTTGATTTTTACCTTTTTTTCACAACTTAAAGGTTCAGAGCTATAATATTTTTTCATAAGACCTGTAAATATTTTATAACATGATTCGTGGTAACCATTGTCTCTATATTCACCAGATAAAATAATATCTTTATATTTGAGGTTGTGTATTTTTCTTAGCTTCAAAATATCCTGACATTTTTTAAAAGTCTCCTCGGAAAATATTACTAAATCTTCGCCACTTTTCTTACAGACAAAACAAACTACTGATACTTTTTCGTCACTCATGTTAACACTTTATTAAAACTGCATTACTCTTATTTTACAAATAGCACAAATAATTATTACAACGTTTACTATTAGTATATAACCGTTCACCGAATAATAGAGAATAAACATGCGCAATAAAATTATATGTTTGGCGTGAATGAATTATGTCAAACGCAGTAAAAAATTATGGCGTCGCTTTCAAAGTCAATTTGATTATCCTGTTTCACTCGCACCAGTTACCACCTATGCTATATGCTCTCGCAACTACCACCCACTTCAATGCGTCTGGCAGGATAATAGAACCGTCAAAAATGTCTGTCTACCAAGGAAACGTCGTTTAATAGTTCTCCAAAAAATATATATTTAATTCAGCTTTTACAAAATAACGTAAATAGAATTACAAAACATTATAGTTTAGGGGGGTCCGGCTGGGGGTTGGAACCACACTAAGTGTCTGGGACTGAGCATGGCGAGTTTCGATATTGTTACGAATGAAATATAAAAAAAATTGAGTTTTACAGATTAACAAATTTGGGATGGAATTTTATACATCTTTGTTACCTCCTAGCTGCTGAAGGAACCACTACCCAGGTATCATGGGTGGGGATATTTCTTACCTGTACTAGAGGCACACATAGAAGAATTTTCAACTTTTATTATAAGACGAAAGTCTGGCCCTCGCGGGCTCTTGCTCTATTAGCTCGGGAATAACAGAAATTAATAAAAACTTACATAATATTCACTTGTGGTCATATAAGTTTGGCATCAATGTCAACCCGGCTAAATGTCAATCCATTATAATAGGCAGCACACGGCAATTGAGTAAGCTTGACTTGGATTCGGTTCCATCTATCACCTTTAATTATGCTCTAATTCCATTCTCACCCTCTGTCAAAAATCTTGGCGTCCACTTAGACTCCACCCTTAGCTGGACTGTGCAGGTGAATGAAGTTAGTCGTTCAGTTTTTACAGTATTGCGTTCTCTCAACCGTCTTAAAAACTTTTTACCGATTAAAACTAAAATCTACTTGATACAAACGCTGGTTCTTCCAATTATTGATTATGCTGATGTGTGTTATTCTGACTTGAGTGTCGACCTTCTTAATAAGCTTGAACGTCTTGTTAACTACTGTATACGCTTCATTTTCTGTCTACGAAAATTTGATCATGTGTCTCTTCATCGTCGCTGTCTCAAATGGCTTCCCATTCGTCAACGTAGACAGCTACGCTTATTATCATCTTTGTTTACGGTTCTTTTTGATCCACTTTCTCCGGAGTACTTGAAATGTTAATTTCAGTATCTTCGCGATTCTCACGAGCGACAGCTTCGTTCTTCTGATTAATTGGCATTGTCTTTTCCTGTCCACCATTCTGGATTCGTATCCAATTCCTTCACAGTTCAAGCGACTCGCCTTTGGAATTATCTCCCGGAACACCTCAGGAAATTGTACTCAAAGCCATCATTCAAAAAGGGTGTTTTTTCTCATTACTTAGAGCTCTGCTCATACAATTAGCATGATGATTGTAATAAAACTATGATCTCTGTCTGTCAATATTCATATCATATAATATTTATCGTATGTATTTTTATCGTGCATATGATTCTATTTATCCAAACTCTTCAAAAAAAATTTTCTTTTCTCTTTTACAATAATAATTATTCTCTTTATTCTTGTTGCCGCTTTTATATTTTTCTGCACTTCCTGAAGGTTAGCTGGTAGAAAATGCCATTTTGGCATTAAGCTCGCCTTTTGTTCAAATTTGTGAAATTTGGCCAATAAAGAGTAAATAAATAAATAAATAAAACCAATAAGCAAAGTATTAAGCACAAAATCGTAATTAAACAGATTGATATCCTGAAGCTGTTTACCGCTGCACTGGAAGACGTGTTCAAGCTAATGGAGTGGAACGGGCTGGGGCTAACATCAATGGCGAACACCTCACACATCTTCGATTTGCCGACGATATAGTAATCTTGGCAAAGAACCTGGAAGAACTCAGCACTATGCTAGGTGACCTCCATAGCGCCTCACAAAGGGTGGGTCTTAAGATGAACATGGACAAAACGAAGATCATGTCTAACGTCCATGTTACACCTCTACCGGTCGTTGTTGATGGCGCTACTCTCGAAGTTGTCAACGAGTACATCTACCTGGGACAAGAGATCCGTATGGAAAAGTCCAGCTTCGAAAGAGAGGTAAATCGTAGAATCCAACTCGGTTGGGCAGCGTTCGGGAAATTACAAAGTGTCTTCTCATCCAGAATACCTCAGTGCCTGAAGCCGAAAGTTTTCGAGCAGTGTGTGTTGCCAGTGATGCAATACGGCGCCGAAATATGGTCCTTTACAGTTAGCCTTTTCCATAAGCTCAAGGTCGCTCTGCGAGCGATGGAAAGGGCTATGCTTGGTATTTCTCTACGCGACAGAATCTATAAAGATGAATTCCGTAGAAGAATGAAGATTACCGAAATAGCTCTCAAAATCTGCAATCTGGAGTGAAGAAGATTGAGAAGGCTCAGGACCTATACCTGCCATATATATAATATTTACCCAACTTCAGTAAACGAGATATTTTTTAGAAACAACATATTTTCTACCCTACACTTGGTAAGGGTTGGTACCCTTACGGCTTATTGCTCCTTCAATAAGGACGGGGGTGTTACAGTTATTGTATGAATTCTCAGGAAGTAGGTGGCAAAGTGGCAAGTCGCAAATGAAAGGTCGCGCGACGGTTCCTTGGCTGATTGTGTTTCTTACTTGTCTGTTGGTATTGCTAGTTGCTTTCTGTTTTATCTTTATTGTAGTATTTATTTTTTATAATCTAAAAGGTCAAGCATTATAGGCAAGCAGGAAGGGAGTCACACAGCCGTCACATAGAATAAAAACATAGTGTCATTTGGAATGATGCAATTATTCTAAAAAGGTATTACTAGAGTTTATTATACCATTGTGTTTGACATTTACAAATAATTGTGGTATAAAAAATCATAGAATATAAAATATGCGTCCTTCTACATAAACATGCATACAAAAATACAAGAAAAATAGATTCAAACATACATGCACGCAAAAAGCATTTTTAGAGCACCTAAGAAAAAAAACGTTTTATTTTTAAAAGCAGCATCTTGTTTACAATATTTTGGGTTTTGTTTGTTATAAGGGTGCGTACCGTAAGGGTACCGAAATGCTTGTTGCGTCTTCGATAAGGACGGGAGTGTTACATTTATTGTGTAAATTCTCAGGAAGTAGGTCGCAAGTAGCAAATGAAAGGTCGCGCGGAGGGCTCCTTGGCTGATTGTGTTTCTTACTACTTGTCTGTTAGCTTTGCTCGTTTCTTTTTATTTCATCTGTGGCGACCAACTCACAGAGAGACGAAAGAGTTTCTCCGCTTGGCAGAAATTGCATTTCTTGTTTATTTTGTGTTGGAATATATTCGCATACAACTGACCACTTTTAGTTTCCAGTTTCAGACACCCACGATTTTTGATCGGCAGTGTTCATGTGACAAGTGGAAGCAACTGGACACACGTCTGCACGGGGAGTGGCTGATTTCATACTTAGGGATGCAAGGATATATCGGAAAACCGATTAATATCGATATATCGATGCCATGACTCATACCTACTGGTTCTATAGAAGTCAATTTTTCATTGGTTGCTTGAACTTGCTTGTGTCCAAGACAAGACACAAAATTTAATAATAATGATAATAATAATAATAAACATTTATTGCCTTCAAACAAATTATGTACATGGCTTATAATTAAAATTTACAATATTATGTAGCTTAAATATGTATACAGGCAAAAGGAGGCGACTCAGCTTTAGCTGACGTGAAACATAAGACATCTCACGCAGCGCTGGTTTTCAGCCGCACCCTACCCCTTTGAAGATATTAGGCGGGGTTATTATGCGGCTTGGCTTTCCAGTTACAACCTTATTCTCTTTAGATTAATAGATTATTAGAAATAGACTAAATTAGATTAAAATTATTTCAAATTAAAATTAAGATAAAAAAACTGTTAAAAAAAATTTAAAGTATCCACGTTTGCGCAGCATTTTACTGTGATGTCAACCATAGTACTAACTACTACTAGTACTAACGAACGCAACCGTGCTGTAAAAATTACTAATAATTCACAAAATTATATTCTCTTCAACGATAACACGATTCAACAATTAAAATAATTGGACAGTGAAGTAGGTTATCAATTCTGCTGAAATAGCACTTTTGCACATTTCAGAGTGAGATATTATTTTATACGGCCGGCGCAAGTTACCTTACTACTGGTCTGAAGTTAATTTTGGAATCCATCCAACTTTCCTCCTAATTTCGAAGCTAGGGAACCTATATCTGGATTTATATTACTTATTCTGAACACTCGAGTGAAGCAGAGCCGTTATCGAGCTCTCTTACCTATTTTAATTTTAAATTCTCTGCTTCCACTGCGCTCTTACGGTTGAATTTATTTACCTGCAAGAAAAGAGAAAACTATTTAGTATAATAATATAGGTGATTCATATTTGAAATATGTATGATAGTATGAAAACGATATACAATTTCTTAAACTAAAAATTAAACAAATTTTAGATGTACGAATTTTTTTAAAGAATCATAATTGTTTGTAATTTAACACTCTTCAATGCAGTTTTTATATGTCATTTTCTATTATATTTAATACAGTAACGTAATCTGTTACCTATAATTACACCTAATTCTACATAATTTATTATTTTACATAGTTAAAATATTTCCTTCTTTTGTTCATGTCAATTATAAACTATATAGGTACGAAATAAACAGACAAACGAATTTTAGATACATAAATTACTTTAATTACCCTCTTCTGATTTGATATTATTTAATCAAGAAAAATATTCCGTTATTATTATTAATAACATAATATTTAGTAAAATCATACCAAAAAGTAGGGTTCACTCAAAACTAGCAATAATACGACTATAGTCAGGCCAACGAGACGAGATAAAGAATGTAAACAAACGGACCGTTACCAAGTTACTATTGCGAGAACGAGCAATTATTATCTCTGTCCTTATCATTTATACGCAGTAATGGCGTCAGTTAGTCGATGACAGCTGTTTCGTGGTAAAGGAAAGCAGTCAGTACCGCAGTTGTCAACATTTGGTCGAGTTTTGACGGGAAGTCGAAAAAGACAATATGTTGTGCTCTTGTTTTATTTTCATGTTTTTGGTATATCTTTGGGTAATTGTTCTTGGGATTTAGAAGACGCAGTGGTATAAAGCCACGTACTCATAAACATACAACTAATCAATTCATTCGAGCAGTGATTGTGGAGCGGTTAAGACCGCGGTTTCCAACACGGAAATACCGAGTTCAAACCCTCGGCGAGCACCTTTGGCAAAATTGTTTGTTATGTGCGTATTTTCCGCTGCTCCAAAAATATGTTTTTTAGAATTGCGGTGTCACTTTCTCAAGTAGGTATTTGGAAGAAGTGTTGTAAAAAATAATAAATCACTACATATTTTAAAACAAATTCGCTTCCCACCGCTTTCCCGCGTCCCAATGTATGCTTAGATATTTAAAACTAACCAACGGATTTTGTAGCGGTTTTTTTTTTAAATAGATAAAGTAATTTCTGAGGAACGTTTAGGTGTATAATTGATTATGATTTTATGTAATTAGACTTAAACATAACGATTTTTGTCACAAATTTTGCCTACTGGGAGAGTTATATTCTCTTGCGCCGCGTTAACCAGCGGAAAAATATTAAAGTGGTGTTCTAGAGAATTGTAGATATATAAATTTGCTACACAAAAGTCCGCATTAGTGTACTCTATACGTATATTATATATATTAGTGTACTCTACGGTTGACTTACAATAACTACTTTTATGTGTAAAATGTAAATGAAAAATATCACGTTATCTCGAAGCTGTTTTATTCTGTTCAGTATTAATCTTAATCTAAATAAAAAACGTTAATTAGCTTCGTCAATTAAGATTAAAATTGTACAAAATGTAATCAAATAAATACTTTAGAAGATGATATTTTGTTTTACCAAAAATCATCACATCCCGGCGCGCATTCTCATCGCGCGTCTATTTTTTTGCCTTTAGTACTTAAATGGGTTTTTGTAAAGTAGATTTTAATGTATATGGCTCGAGCGAAGCTGGGCCGGGTCGCTAGTATATGCTATGTATAAAATTTATCCAAATAAAAATGTTTTGAACTCCTGAAACTTTGTTTACATTTTTTATCTCGTCTCCTTGGCCTTACTATACTTACGGCTGAACACATTATTGTAAGCTCTTAAAATCTCCATCATATATTTACTTTCTAAGCATAGTTTCGTGTAAAACAGTCTGCAGTCGGTCAATCATGAAATGGACGAAACAAAAAAGAACAAATTGTTTAACAAGCCGTGCAAGGGACGCCTCTATCTCTTCACGCCCACTAACCGTGATAATGCGCCTAGATTACAACAGCCACATTACATCAGGGTAATAGAAACAAAACCATTATTATGTTCCTTATTGATTCCACTTTCATTGTGCTCACACGAATCTCCCACGCGCACAGATCTTATTTGATATAAACGTTATGACAATCCTAATACATATACCGTTAAAATTTACTTTTATGATCCGATGAACAACTCTACTGGTTACTGATTACTGGTACGTGGTTCTCAGTTGTTTTGTGATGACATGAGGCAACTACATCTGCATATTGCATATGACCTCAGGCATACATCAGGCTTGCTTTAGGATGTAAGTAGATTTATTAGTCTGTAGCGACTACTTACCGTCATGTTGCCAGCATGTTCATCTACCACTCCATTTAAGTAAAAAAAAACACTATCCAGTTTTAGTCCGAGTATAACCACCGAGTCCACCAGGCAAAAATCTGATTAATACTCACTCAGTTCTTTGATTGATTAATAATAAAATGTCCTATTCATTAGGGTTCCGTACCTCGAAAGGAAGAAAAATCCTTATAGGATCACTTTGCTGTCTGTCTGTATGTCTGTCAAAACCCTTTTTCTCAGGAACGCGCAGAGGTATCAAACTGGAATTTATATCAAATTCTCAGGTCTACTGTCTCTTTAAGCTTCTATGCCAGCACAATCAAAAGATACAGCCGTTTATTCCGCAAATTTCCGCATATTTTCGACACTCGCAAGGGAATCAAAACCTACTGTACTTCCCAAGAACTCAGAATCTTGAAATTTGGTACAAAGCAACAGCACAGATAAAGGAAAAATTGCGAAAAACGTAAATTTTTATACATCTTATGTCAAAAATATTTTACGGAACTCTAGGCGCGCACTTGGCCGATTTATTTTTGTATCAAAGCAACTTTTTAGACTTAATAAATTCAAGTGACCAAACACTCAATCATCGCAATCAATCAAACCAAATCCAGTCACATCCGCTAACAAGGTCCATCGAACGCGGATACTCTCCCGGATCGGATTAGATTGCCGTTGTCAATCACGCGGAATCCATAATCAACTGCTAAATCCCCAATGCTTGGTTTGACAGACACTTACAAACAGTCTAAACAATAATATCGTAAAGGTACAATGGCTGTAACCCTTTTTGCGTCCCACTGCTGGGCACGGGTCTCTCCCCAATATTGGGGAGGCCCGTAGCTTACTCCACCACGCTGCTCCAATGCGGGTCACTGGCCAACCCGCTGTCGGATGTTTTCAAACAGCCCATAAGGCCTCCAACAAGGTTTAACGATTGTTATCTATTGACAACAACCGAGACCGACGGCTTAACGTGTCCTCCGAAGCACGGAAACGCGCATGAAATTTTTCGCCACTAGCGGTCACCCATCTTACACCCGACCGCGCCCGTTTGGCTTCCCCGTTTGAAAAACAAATATCCAAAGTGCATATTTATAGCTGCTCCATGGCGAAGGAAAAAGTATCGTAATATAATAAAGAATATTTAATTTCAACGTTACTCATAATTTCTCGAATGATGTCCATATTGTCCATGTCCACTAATCCGAAATTGGCCTAAATCGATTTCACTTTTGAGAGGAGACCTGTGCCCAGCAGTGAAACAAAGAAAAGTTTGAAAAAAAAATATGTAACCCACACTAAGCTCAGTAAATTATATAGGGCTTACAGCAAAAAACCAGCAAACAAAACATCTTGAAAGAGGAAGCCGTAGAGATTTAATCACATGCATAGTGTGATTGCATCAAAGCTTGAACCCTCTTGAGCTTCTAATCCTATAGATAGCAACGACATCATTGTATAGGCATAATTGAACATCATTGATCGCTTGATTGAGCAATAATCCCTTGTTGCTGTACGTCACTAATCACTGTTGTAATAAATTAGGGTAAATACATACTAATATTATAAAGTAAAAGTGTTTATTTGTGTCTGGATTGACCTGACACTACTGACCTACAGCGATAGTTGGGAGGCTGAAGAATGACACAGAGCACGTGTTACCATGTGAAAATGTCGAATTAAAATATCTTATATGATAAAGTGACCCATACTCATAGCTTTTATTTGCCAATTAACTTTACTTGGGACGTAACTAATCAACACTTTACTTGGAGATAGTGAACGAGGCCCTTAATCTTTTAGTTATTATTAAATGTAGTAACCAACAGGCTGGCAGTCCATGTGGTATTCAATATTTGTTATAACTCTACTACGGGCTATGGGTTTAATTATGGGTTCGCCCAACCTCAACCAATCTCAAGTTTATTTGATTTCTTGTGCAGTTGGGCTTCTATTCTAGAGGCTCTAGATCACCTGATAACAGAATAGCGAGCTAACATGCTGGGTCCGAAACACAGAAGAGTTACTTATAATCTTATATAAAAAAATTCTCGTGTCACAATGTTAGTTACCATACTCCTCCAAAACGATGACCGATTTTTATGAAATTTTATATGCATATTCAGTGGGTCTGAGAAACAGCTACTATCTATTTTTCATACTCCTAAGTGATAAGGCCCACGTCAAACATTTAAACGCGGTACGGAGTTCGCGCGGTCAGCTAGTAAAATATATATAGATGCATCAGTGGGAGTATGATTTTCTGCCACTGAATATTGAAATACTTTATGATTTTAACAAGGCTACGCTCTGCCAGCGAGATGCTAGGGTCCACAATACTCTATTATCCTTTACCTTGTCAGAGCCAATCACGTGTGAGCTCTCTGAATGCGCCAAGACGCTCAATTGTCGGTGAGCAGAGCCGTTGTTATCTACTGATTTATAGAGATGTACAAGGATAATGAATACTAATGTTAGATAACTTGTTTGATCCAGTAAGACTTTTTTCACTAGCGATCAACCATCTCACACCCAACCAACCCAACGCCTTTTAATTAACTGCGTAGATCACTTGCTTTCTAGACTAACCGCCGAAAAGCGCGCTTCATACGTATAATAGTGTCGCACACGATCAGCTGTCACGTGTGCCAATTATCGACCCATAACCACTCTGTTATCTCAAATATATAATGTACTTTTTTAAAAGAGTGCTGCTAGGAGTTTTTTCCGTCGCCTTTTTTTCTCTTAGCTCAACATCTAGCCCAAACGGGCACCTGAAGACGATGACCGGGAAAAAAATGACATTCATTAAGCGAATATTTTATATTCCTAATATAAAATAAATATTTTTTCTTTCTTTCTTTCTAATAACAATAATCAAATATTTCGGAAGTCATCCATATAATAAAAGAATATACCCATAATAAAATCTTTTCAGTTACCTTATTTAATACAATTAGGTCACACGCTGTACGCAGTAAGAAACGGTATACAATACCTCACTCTCCTTTACATTAATAGAGCCATTAAAGATTGATCTCATTGAATGAGCCAAGATCTATTGTCGTGTGAGTAGAGCCGTTTGTTATCTACTGATCCGTGAATATGTGATCCGTTTGTGAAATAGTATAGACTATAATAATGGAAGATATATAGATAACGTTTGTGTCCAGTTAACTACTTTAATACTGTTTTTAAGAATACTGTTTTCAATTGAGTAAAATACACAAAACATAAGGAGATTTAAGAAGATATGAGACATAAGATTCTACTTTATGTATGTTCAATTAAAAATTTTGGTCGTGGGTTGCAGTTGCAGCGTATCGACAGTAGATAAGCACTAGCGCTAATTTATCTTGTGTATTAAATACCGAAGAAATAAGAGCAGCGACGGCCGAGTGGTAAAAGCCGCGGACTTCTACGCGACCGATCTCGGGTTCAAATCCTCGGCGCGCACCTCTGACAAAGAAATTTATAATGTGCGAATTTACCGCTGCTCCACGGTGATGGATAATATCGTGATATTTCATTAATTACGATGTTCTCCATCGCCGTGCATGCCTGAGAGAAATTCATAATTTCTCGAAAGCATGACGTCTACCAATCCGCACTTGGTCAGCGTGGTGGACTATGGCCTAAATAAAAAGACCTGTGCCCAGCAGTGGGACATAAAAAAGGTTGAAACCTTGGTACGAATAGGTATAATATGTCAAAATTCAAATTAATATGTGATACTAAATACCATATTCGATCTTAAATTAGAACCTACGAACTAACAATTGCGTATCAAAGCCAATCACGTGGACGCGCTCACTGAATGCGCTTATACACTCCGTTGTCGGATAAGACATGTGTGATCTACAGATTTATGAAGATGGTGCTGATTATGTTTATTAAGATGGTGAAGTATCCAATGAACTAGTTTAATGCCTAATGGGTTGGTAGACTTCACATGCGGTTGAGAAAAATTTGATGAGTTACCTATTTTTTGAGTAACGCAAGATTATGATGAATATATCCCGAACTATTTTTTTGAGATAAATGCCGGAATTTCGAAGCACGGTGTTCATATATGAAACCTAGATTTCATCTACTATGCAAGCACTGTAAAAGGCCTCAACACATCAGCAATCGAATGAACCGAAATATTAAATGATACTCTCCGACTACGCAAGAAATTATATGTTAGTGGAACCAATGTGTCGCAAATGTAACCCGGGTTCTTAGCTATCAGGTCTTAACCACCAGACAATCACTACACCAGAAATTCAATAGACTGTGTTATTTACGTGATAATATATTCGTAGATCATGCAAATCAGACAAGTAAACCAAGCCAACGTGTACCTGTAACGCATAGGTGCCAATCCGATGAATATTAATATTGTTTATATGAGTTATGCACATGAAGAAGAAGAAGAAATTGTTAGTTAAAGGACAATAAATATGTACCGTTTCATCTATAATATCAACTTTGACTATTTTATAGATTGTATAGATCACAGAACATTATTAAGAGAGGTAGAACGGCAGTAATGCGCCGTTCGTATGAAGACTGGTGTCGCCGATCAATCCCGCCTTTCACCTCCATTACATCTGTACTTAAATAAATACGAAGCTTACGCACATATTTGCAATTTCAAATCTAGCCACTCTTAGCGCCGCACTATCACGCGATTTCAAATGAACGAATCACACCCAAGCACGTGCACAAGCACACATATCGTAACACGATCGCGTGTTTCTGTAGAGATTTTGGAATTTTGAGCGTTTGCTCAACATTCCTTGGCACGTCTGCCCCGCCCACATTTCCATTCTAACTCTTTTAATATATTCTGTGGTATAGATACACAAATAAATAAAATTGGGATTTTTTGTTTGTAATATTATAATAAACGCATTTTACTACATGCATATGAATATTTATAGGTACAGTACATATACCAAATTGTTTTTTTTACAATTTTTGTCTGTCTGACTGTCTGTTGGTCTATCTGTCTGTCTGTTTGTTCCAGCTCATCTCCGAAACGGCTGGACCGATATTGACGGGACTTTCACTGGCAGGTAGGTCATGTAACGAGGAGTAACTTAGGCTTCTTTAATTTTAGAAATATATACAACTAATGTCCACGCGGACAAAGACGTAGCCAGCCGCTAGTTAAGTAATAATTGTATTGATTCAAATGAACTCTATCGAAGCTGAAAGGCAGAAAGGACGAGAACTGAGGACACCGTTCTATACATTTGTATGGAGATTGTTGGAGGCCGGAGAGTGATATTGGTTACTTTTTACTTGGGGAAAGTATCTCATTATTATGGGAATGAAACGTAAACTCTCCGTGAGTAGAAAGCTAGTAATTAATTATAAAAAAAAATTACAGCACAAACACCGTTTAGGTACAACACAGAAAAAATAAGCAAGAACATCTTTCCTTTTGCCGACTACTACCCACTCAAACATATATCGATACGGAACCCTATTTATGCAAATCGTATTGACAGTAGCAATTTTTCGAATACTTACTAGGGCACTCGTAAAACACTCCTTGGATTAGTAAACACATGAATATGCTGATTACGAAATTTTATTACACGATGGATAAAGTACACACTCGTTACGGTCTGTTGAGATTTTAATTTTCTACCCAGTATTCATTACCATTGTTCTTGGATTTCAACTGTTTGAAAAGAAAACAATCTTCTAATTTTTAATTGCTATCACACGATTTTGTTAGTAGTTTAGTTTAAGAAGAAGTCCCTTACTAAAATTCTTAAATCCTAGTAGCGATTTTGGAAAACTTTTGCTGTGACAATATTAACACAGAGGACATTTTCTCCAAAGTACTGTTTTTGGGTTAAGAATAGAGCTACGGTATCCCCTGCCTGATCGTAAGAGGCGACTAAAAGGGGGCTTCCGGGGTTGTGGACGGTGTGAGTGGGAGCTCGATCCATCCAACTAGCAGCCCCGGGAAGGGCGATGTGTGCGTGGCCACATGTCGCCGTAAACATCGGAAGGTGCAGGAGAGCAAAGCTGCTCTCCCGAGGATGGGCCCGTTCTGAGGCGTCGCGCGTGGAGGACACCGGTGCGTTCCGTCGGAGATCCCGGAGTCCTCCCCAAGCGCAGTGGCAGCCGCCGAGGGGGTTTTAGTGCGGTCAAATCCCACATAACCCGGTACTGTCTCCCAAGGTGCCGGGTACCTTTTGAAGGTTTCCCCCCCCGACAACAAAAAAAAAGGTAGTACAAGATGAAAATGTTGTAAAGTAATGCTGAAAATTACCCACAATAATGCTAACTTATACATAATGTTACACATATCTTTCATTTTATACTGGGAACTAAATAATATTTTTAATTATTATTAAGTTAAAAAATACGTTGAATATAATGTATTTTTATTGAACGGTCAATCATTGTTACATTTTACTCTTATATATCTTATATTAATTTTCGATGAGCTCGCCCTTACAAGGGTGATCCACAGATGTACATGTGGATCACCATCATCATCAACAACAATAACATCACTAACTGCTGGAAAGGTACTTTTCTAAAGAGACTCTTCTCAAGACTAAAAGCCATAGTAATAATTAAAGTGCCTTAACTACTTTATATCTCATACTCTTAATTTTTTTTTGTTTTTTCGGAGCATTCAGAGATAATCACAATGTGTTTCAATACCACAGTGCAAGCAATTAAAACACGCCTATACATTTCTTTACTTACAAAAGGATGCAGGGATTGAACCTGAACGTCAGACATGGCACACATCAGCAGCTTGGTGTAAGCATCGATTAGCTAAATGATATACGAGTACACAAGGATTGCCGATAACACTTCAACATTTCGATTTCGAGAAATAAAAAACTAAAACAAATTGACATAACCGATAACCGAAAGTAAAAACTCAGATGAGAATATAGCACAAAAACACTATTTGCAAAGCCAACAATATCAATATCGGTATCGCGACATTCGCGACAGATTCTCTCGACCGTAGGGCGGGTTGCTGACAAAACAAATTTACATAAATCCGAGGAATCCGTAAAAATGACGGCGGCAGGCGAGCCGATAAGCCTCGGATATCATTAGGAGGGGACATACTGTTTCGATCACTCACTTGTGAGGCCTCTCCGGACGAGCGGGAAAAGACCCCAAATATCAATCTTCCCCACCCCATTCTACTAAGTTTTCGAGAGAGAGAGACCAATTATTGCTACCATATTTATAAAACACAGTTTTTAACACATGGCATTTTACATGGAAGTAGTGCAGCAAAGAAATACTGTGCCAAGAATCAAATGGGTTACTTACTTTACGTGTGGGGATAGATATTTTAAAGTAATATTTCAAATTTATACACTTTCTGAATCTTTAAAATTTATTGACAAGTTAAATTGGCATGTGCTGTTAATTGGTGATTTAGTTCTAGACTTTACGATTTCCGTACCAATCCTTTACGACTTACGTTCTACTGTCACGTCAGCTTACTAATTTTTTACGACTGATGGCCCACTAAAATCCCGTTCTTGATAGATATACCACATACCTACCTACTTTTACGTATTTTTCTTTACAAATAGAAACTGCGTGTGCGCTAAATAACCCAGCTTACTATGAGCAAGTAAAGCAACCACTACAGCGAGTAGAAATTTTGAAAAAATCTGCCTACAGAAATGCTTGCACTTTTTGGTCGCTCAACTTCTGTTGTATATTACGTGCGATTCTAAATTGAAAAGCCCGAGGGACTGTGCGACGATTGGTATCGATGTGCGACTGAATAAAATGAATTGTGATCGGCCAAATAAAGAAAACCGACCGCCGCAATATCTTTTCTTACTCTTTTTTTCACTCTGTTGATTGAGATAACTTTCTTGTACTCGCGAAATAATTAAAGGGTTTCTGAGGAGGATAAATATAAACCTACAACAGTAGGTAGGTTTCGTAGGTGGTAGAACTATTATCGTGAGACCGGGGTAGTACCACCGCTGCACTTACTTCTGCCGTGAACCAATTCTATTGTGTTTCGGTAGAAAGGTGCAGTTGCCGGCCACACTTACATGAGGCGACTACCAGTCTCCGGAGTAGCAGCGCAACTGCATACATACCGACCTTAGATACAACTTAGCGACCCACGTGGCGTAATGGTTACCATGCCGGACTGCCGATCGGAAACCCGGGACGGTTCGATTTCCGGCGAAGCAGAAATTTGAATGATGAGTTTAAAATTTCTCTTCTCGGTCTGGGTGTTTGTGTTTTTGTCTCTGTGTGTGTCCATAGCACACACGACACACGGTATATCAACCTTACTGTGGGGTTATAAATGTGAAGCGTTATAAAAAAAACTGCAGGACTAGGTATTTAATTTTGCTCCGTGAGTGACAGTGAGACAATCAAACACCATTGAGATTTTTTAAAGGAAATTTTCGTTTGTGCCGTAAAACTCAAACGGACGTCGCCTCGTCGCCGCGTAAGATAATATTATTTCCTTTTTTTCTTTTATCACTCTTTACTGGCGGTACTAAACATGTTGTTACTTTAGCTGTGTGATAAAGAAGGAGGTATTTTTATAACAAGCATACTCAATAAGCTAGTAAATGTTGTAATTTTGGCAAGAATATTAACTTGAAAAACATAATTAATTTTATCGTAATATAATGATAATGATACCTTATTAAAGCATGAGACTAAAATCAATTTAAACCTATGTTTCATCAAGCGATGTTAGTTTTGAATTTTTTGTATTTATGATGGTTATTGTTAAACATCTCTACCTTTAACGACAAAAGAAAAAAATGAAGTCATAATTCATAAAGTAATGTAATGTCCGTAAAATGCCATTTCATAACGGGCGCTTAAACTTTTCAAACTACATTACTTATTGTTGTTCCATTTGCTCGGTGAGACAATCAAACAGTACTCCTGTTGGTACTTTTGTAAAGAAATTTTCATTCGTTCCACAAACTCAAACGGACGTTGCCGCGTAAGGTAATATAATTTTCCTTTTGTCCTTTATCAAGCTTTTTACTGACAGTACTAAACAAGTTGATATTAAAACCACTCCTTTTACAATAAGCTTTGCTGTTTGATATAAAAAGTGTTATTTTCATACTTATTCTGGTGTAAACTAGTAAATATTGTTTACAGCGACGAATAAATAAAATTTATCGCATGAAAAGTGTCTGATTCTAAGTAACTAACTAATGACATTATGTTAGTCTATCAGTCTAAATCTATGAATTCCTCAACAAACCATTTATAATCGCTTGATAAATGTTTTGATATTTTTTGTATTCATGACGTCAAGACAATCATGTTTTATGTGTATGCGTGTGTTTATGAGATTCTTTCAGACGGTCGCTGTTAATATTTTTATTATTTATGTTAATTAAAGAAATATTATTAGCTCGCCTCTTTGTTTAGAAATAACTAAAAACCTGTACGTACCTCATCGAAACCGTGTTCATTTGTAAAATATTCTAGTACTGTTTGAGCTAAGTTCATAAAATGAAATCCACTAATGTTCCAATATAGCATTCAATTCCTCGCTTTCCACATTTAATAACAAAGGCAAGATATTATGTTTTAATTCCAAAAGCAATGGAATGTCGGTAAAATGGTCTTTCAAAACGGGTACTTAAACTTATTAAAGTACAAGACTTATTCTTATTTTTGCTCCGTGAGACAATCAAACTGTGTTCCCGTTGGGATTTTTATACGGAAATTTTCAATCTTTCTGTTAATTGTGGCCGTTGCCGCATAAGATAATATTATTTTGCCTTTTGTCTTTTATCACGCTTTTTACTGGCGATACTAAACAAGTTGGTATTTTGCTGTTTTATATAAAAAAGAGTTATTCTAACAAGTCCACTTAGTAAGCTAGTAAATACTTTAAACAGTGACAAATAACCAACGTTTGTGCTGCTTGGTATAAAAGAAGTAACTTTCATGACTATTCTGATTGGTAAGCTATTAGATATTTTAAACAACAAGGAATCAAAATTAATAAACGAAGTAAAAAAGTACTTTATTCTAAGTAACTACGTTACGACTGATACGCTAACATAGGAATTTTATCGTATCAGTCTAAATCTATAAAACCATTAACAGACCATTTTTCATTAATAGATATAAGTTTTGACTATTTTTAGTTATGAAGGTTATTGTTAGACTTGCCCACGTTTAATAATAAAGAAAACAAATTAAGTCGTTAGTCATAACTCATAATACAATGCAATGTCGTCAAACAGATTTTCTTAAAAGTCCTTTAAACTTCACAAGGTATAAGGCCCCTAGCACATGGCGTATTTTAAACGCGCGACGACGCGCAGATGACGCGCGTTTACGCGCTTCAAACGAGATTTGAACGCAACCTTGTAACCTCAGCACACGAAGCGATCGTGAAACGTGCGGTTACTACGCGTATGTTTACACGCGCAGATACAGCGATACAGACGCGCTTTAGTCGCTCATAGCTTCCGCGTTTGGTCCAAAACTCCTCGTCACTATTGTACAATGGCTGCGATTCAGACAGACTACGCTGCATACGTTGGCTTTAGTACTGCTTTTCAAAAGAAAAATACGTTAAAATAAGCGAATCTATTGGATAGATCCATTTACGAGTGAAAGAAGATTGTGTGGTCATTATCATACAACGTTTAGCATTTAGCGGCGCGGAAGGTGCGGGATGCGGTGGCGTGAGCGCACGCCCCTCCTCTACCCCTTCTCTGGCCCTTTGTACGACCATCAAACGAGTTTCGAACGCGCTTTACAAGCGCATTTGTATCACGTTTTACGCGCGTTCGAATCTAAAAAACGCAAAAATAAGCATCTGCGGCCCAGATGACGCGCGTACCTGAAACACGCGTTGTCTGCGCGTTTAAATACGCCATGTGCTAAGAGCCTAAGACTCGTGTTCTTATTGCTCTGTAAGACCAGTGCTCCCGTTGGAATTTTCACAAGGAATAGTGTAAGGAAATTTTCATTCGTTTCACAAACTCAAACGGACGTTGCCACGGAAGATACTCGTAGTATTAATTTTTTTACGCTTTTTACTGGTGGTACTAACTAAGCAAGTTGTTACTTTGCGGTTTCTTGATATACCTAAAGAAGTTTTTATAACTGGTCTGTTTAGCAATAAGTAAACATTGAAAGCGACGACGGTTTTCTTAAAGATATTAATTACAAAAAAACTTGAAATAATAACGTTAAGTTTCAGTTATCAATATCTATGTTAATTTACGGGTCTTAGTTAATGTGTCGTGTTTGTTAATACATCTAATCATCAGCCTCGGAATGTCCACTGACATTCTGCCTGGTTCCATGTTTTCAAATCCAATGGTTTATGTTATTAATCTTTAAAAATCAGCCTTTACTTCTTCTCCCTAGACGTTTTCATCGCTGTATTCATTCTGAACACAGATTTCTAAATAACGGTGCGCTCGTTCTAGCAGCTGAAACCTTTCACGAAAGTTTGGATAATTTATCGCATCTATTTCATCACAACTACCAAAATCTGACACAGGTCTGACGGAAAAATATACGACTCGAAATGATATCGTCAACGTTCTATCCTTCCACAAGATTCGATCCGTGAGAATTTTGCCACTTTGCTGAGAGACGCAGTATACGATTTGATATATTATGGATATACCTGTGCGTCCTACCAAATTAGAATTCTGTTTTTATTTTTATTGAATAAATATAAACATGCATAGACATAATAGACAGACAGGGTCGCTGAGAGATATAGACCCCGAATGTATGGTATGCATTATTTTTTAAGCGATATAAATTCAAAATATTCATTAATTAAGGTTGATTTATCTATTAGTATTGTAGACCGTTAATCGTAGAGGAATGTTGTAAAAAGATTTTGCTTAACAGCTTCTTCATGACTAAAAACCTGTAGAACAATGACCACAATCCCAAAACGAAACATCGGACGTATCATTTATAAACGCAAACTAACTGACAAAGAAGGTATTTTAGAGGTCATAAGAACTTACCACAGTCACTTAATACTAAGAGGCTTGCACACTTCTTTGGTTCTGTACACTTGGCATAGGCATCTCGCCATGGTTTTGGAGACGTGGAGCTTGCTCCTCCAAGCTGCTTCAATGTGAGTTGGTGAAGATGCGAGTTAGTGGCTAATGCGCTTTTGGATCGGTTTACAAGCCGGAGGTCTCCGACAAGGTTTAACGACAACTATCTCGAACACTGGCTTAGTGTGCCCTATGAAGCACGGACGTTAAGTTTTGCCAATAACGCACCATCACCATCATCATCACCATCTGGACTCGTGGCGGTCCTCCACAGTCCGCTTTGCACACTCCTTTTTACCAAGGACGTGTAGGTTATGGGACAACTTTCCAGCTGAGGCATTCCCAGTGGACTATAACATGTGGTTCTTTGAGAAAGCTTTAAAAAATGCTCTCCTCCAAAGCCAGCAATGCTCGGGTGGCTCTCCTGGAGTTGCCCGTGTCCATAAGCGACGGTGATCGCTTAACACCACGGGCCCCTTTTGCCTTTTTGTTCGGTTTATTTATAAAAAAAACGGTCGCCCACCTCACACCCGATTGTGGCCATTTCGCTTACATAGATACCTAGCTTAAGTTCTTCGCTAGCTGCTGGGCCATGTGCTTTTCTGTATACTGAATAGGTAACAAAACCTTCTAAATCGATAACAAGCTATGTACCATTCGTGTGCCATTTAAATTCAAAGTCATTGAGAGACGAAATCACAGATCAACAGATCATTATCCGTAGGTCAGTTTGTTTGCACACAAGTACCAGCTTGACCTTTCGTGAGCGACTAAACGATGAATCACCGAGATTCCATTTAATTCTAAAGAATCTTCGCTAGGCGTTTTCAAAACACGTTCTTTCGAAACTTTTTCTTCTTTCACTGAATAATAATTTATGACAACTTGCAATATTGCTTTTGTGAATAAAAATCGGCCAAGTACGAGCACGACTCACGCGTTACGGATAACATAAATACTACGACAATTTTTACATAAAATATATTAAAAAGCAAAACGCTAGTATAAGTCTAATTTTAAACAATGAATAAAAAATAATAATTTTAAATAATTTCTTTCAGGTCGTTACAAAAATATGCCTATTTGTTATTGTTTAAAAAAACATCTCTCTCTCTCTCTCTCCATCGGTTCCTCATTGATGAGAAAAAGAAACATATCGTGCTATTAATATTAATTTCAAAAAAACTAAGAGAAAATGATGTCTTTCATTGACGATTCGTTATGGACCATATTTATTCAATGGACATCTATTCTAACCTAAATTAGACTCTAGCTTTGTTTCTTACTTGTTTAGGTCAAAAATGGTTCGTGAGACACATTCTGTCTATGTCACCTAAAAGAGATGTCGTTGACCCATGCAATCTCTTGTACTGATATTAAAGCCCACTACAACAAATTCCTCAATTTCTGTAAGTACCAATTTAATTCTATACAATTTGTACACGTAGGCTTGCATTGCATTGTCTCCGCGAGGCATCCTAAATAACAGTGCTTTAAGTATAATAGAGAAACCAAACTGTCGACATTTTACGGAATATCTATAATAATATTATATTTAAAAGCCTGGGTAACAAAATAGCTTATTTTAATCTATAATTTCCAGTCGCGACACCAAATAATTTATCACAACACAACAATTAGTTGTGTTTACTTTACATTGCTTTCACGCTTGGTATATAATCCAGTAACCTTTGCACAGCGCAGTCGCAAGGAACTTGTAACTTATTCTTATAGTGCAGTTTTTTATTTAAAATCTTAGTTATAACTAGCGGCCCCCCTCGATTTCGTCCGCGTGGACATTAGTTTTAGATGTTTTCTAAACTTAAAGTAGCCTAAGTTACTCCTTATTACATCAGCTACCTGCCAGTGTAAGTCCCGTCAATATCGGTCCAGCTGTTTAGGAGATTAGCCGGAAAAAACAGACAAACAGACCGACAGAAATACAAAAATTGTGAAAAATGTTATTTTGGAATATGTACCGCATATACATTCATATGCTTATGCATATGAATGTATCTTTTTACTTATGTAAAAAGCGGTTATTTTAATATTACAAACAGACACTTCAATTTTATTTATTCGTATAGATGTATAGATTATAATAATGTAATGAATAGAGAAAATATATTCGTATCTCATAGTTTCGTATTTGTGTCATCTTTGTACAAGTGTACAAGTAAAGCAACACGCAACGCCAAACTTTGTATCCCTAGTCCTCGTTTCTCTACGCACTCGTAATGACTCGTATACGTAAACACACACAAACACACGCTCGCGCTCATACACAATCTGAGATCTCTGTGTGATACATTGTCGAGAGAGAGAGACGTGCAATCATAACTGAACGCCCTTCTTTATAATACCAATTCTATTATTCTAAATAATTATTTTCTCGCAAAAATGTGTATTTATAAATTCTAGTAACGTGTAATTTATGTTAATGCTTGTTTAACTTAGAACATTCTTCATCTTTCATCTTCTTCTTCGCCCAAAGGTGGGCGTAAATGACTGCGATACACTTTTCTAACTACGAGTAAATAATTAGACTAAAGTTGTTAACAAAAAAATAAACTATTGTCATCTTGAAATCATTAAAATCTACTACTATTGCTGTAACAACAGAAAAGGTCTTCACTAGAACCTACCGAGCGAATGTTAGTCCATCGATATGCTGAAGTTAAAGGTTAGTTAGGGAGCTTTCACACGCGCCATAACGGCTGTAAATATTAGTGTCGTTGCACTCGCTTCCGAGAGAGGTTCTTGTGAAAGTAGTTTTTTTGTGGAATTAATTTATTGTAAAACTTACGACATTTCTTTTCTATTACAGTGTGTACAAAAGTATACGATCAAAGAAGACAATGCCTTATTTTACATTCTTAGAGGCTCTTATCTATCTCTCTTATTATATCTCACCTCTTTTAAAAAAAAAACGGCAAATTGTTTGTAAAGTAGGTTTACGATCGAGATGTTTACGTGATAACGTCCGCACGAGAAAATCTCCATTCGTTTGTATGCCGCTAGAGTGAGAGAGACGGAAGATCGGTCCACTCACTCGAACGCTATGCCAGCCTCCGCTCGTGAGGATTCCGCGTGACAAGTTTCACGGAATGACTGGCAGCGCTCGAGATGAGACGGGAGATCGGTCCGTCTCTCTCTCGTTATACCTGCGATCGCGCTCGTGAGGTTTTGGTGTGACACAAGTTTCTGAACATGTCACCCGACTAAAACGATTTTAAAGACCTTATCACGTCAAAAAACTATCATCACCTATAATAATATTATGTATTTTTTGTCCACAATTCTCTTCTTCCAGTATGGTAAACCTATCATCAGGTCTCCAATGGAAACTACAAAGCGAATGTTCGTCTGTCGATGCTTAGAGGTCAAAGGTTAGTTAGGGAGCTTTCACACGCGCCGACACGGCCGTAAATATTAGTGTTGTTACACTCGCTTCCGAGAGATGTTCTTGTGAAAGTAGTTCTTTGCGGAATTAATTATATGAAGTGTTTTCGACTATTATTTTCTATTACAGTGTGCATAAAAACATTTGATTAAACTACATGGGAGGCAATCAATTATGTTTTCTTAGTAATAAGTGTCAGAACGTTTGTGGGACCTAACACTGCACAACATAACACATTCAGCCTCCAGAGTAGCAACCTCAAACTCTGTTTAAGCTTGTTTACGGATAGTCATGACTGGCCATGAGCTGTAGCGGCTACTTTTAACGCTCTTGCTTCTCTATAATATTCAATATCAAATTATATCAGAATGACTTTGACAATTCATTATGGGAGGCAAGCAATAATGTTTTCTAAGTAATAACTGTCAGAACTTTTATGGTTCTATTCGGGACCTATCACTGCACAACATTACACTTTCAGCCTCCAGAGTAGCAATCTCAAACTCAGTTTGAGTGTGTTTACGGATAGCCATGACTGGCCATGAGCTGTAGCGGCTACTTAAAACGCTCTTCTGCTTCTCTATAATATTCAATATCAAACTATATCAGAATGACTTAGACAATTCATTATACTCTTGTTTGAATTCAGATTGTCGAGTACGAAGAGAATTTGTACTAAGTTTTATTTTCGCCCACTCGTGATTAATGGTTGAGTTCAAACTAGCATATTTTTCGGCGCGTATACGGTCGTTTCGGAAAACGTGTTTACACGCACGCTGCTTTTTGTACCGGAAAATATCAAATCTCGCTATTTCGCGCGAACACGCGCTACAAAAAACAAACAACGAACGCGCCAAAAAATACTTCACGTAAGTAATACCACGGAATTTGTTCACATAATAAAATAATAAGTTAGTGTGCGTTTAAGTAATTTTTTGTTATTTAAATGTCTGTGAAAGTAATAACAATATCATTAGCATAACGATTATAAGGTTTATAAGTGATTTTATCACAATATGTGTCGGCATCGGCAGTAAACAATACCGATTATACCGATCGAACACGAAGGACTTAGTCATTCCATTATTTATTTATTTACATATAATATAACCGTTATAAGTGTTTAGAGATAGTAACATACCGATCGGATGTAGCCAAAGACCCCAGGAGGAGTCACGCTTTTAACAAAAGGCTGAAGTATTTTACACTCCATTGTTATGTTTTTTTGTTAGCTTAGTTGAAAATATTTAGTATTGTATCAAACAAATGAGGATGGAGGATGAGGATATACAAATGATTTGCACAAATGAGGTATATTAGATACGGGTGATTCTACAAAAATTGGGTAACTCACTGTCATCAGTCGATAGATATGAATTTATAACATATCTTATATATAGTTTATTTTATTCTTAAATAATGGAAACTCCTTTATTTGGTCACTCAATTTCAGATAAGTGCTTGAAATAGAAATTTTGTAAAAAGAGAAAATATCCTCAAAACGTCAGTACTTTGGTATGTCACAACCCCAAAAACACTTAATCAAGTGACTATGCATTAAATATTACCATTCCTATAAGAAAACTTAATATTTAGTTATAATCTGTGATGTGCGTAATAATGTATATCACGTTTCTTCATAATGTAATAATCTCTAAATTATTTAAAAAAAAAAAAGAAACTTTGTGTTCAGTTTCATTCGTCAGTCCGTTGTGTATCGTTTAAATTTTAATATCTTGCCAAATAACATGGATTCCACGGCAAATACCTGTTAAAATTATAAGGTTGGTAGTAATGTCAGCTGCAAACCGCGCCATTTGTCGACCGCCATTACAGTGTCAACGCTAGCACGACGGTGATCACGTACTCGTGTGTTGATCCAGACAAAATTTCAGTACTGTGGTGAGTCGTTATTTCTTTGTAAATCTGACTTTTGTTTTGATTTTTATATAGTTTACTATGATTTGTTAAAATGTAACTGGTTGATATTTGAAAATACCAAAAGAAACATAAGCTGTAATTATAACCTCAAATTCATGACTTTTTCGTCAGTCCGTTGGCGTCAGTCCTTTGTCGAATATCGCGCCAAAAGACTGACGTGTTTCCAGGGTACTGATATTTGTTGCTTTAGATCACTTTTATCTTAATAGTTACATTGTATAAGCATTTGTTTTATTTATTTCAGTTTAAAACATTATGGCGCCTACTAAAAGAAAACAGAATTTGACCAGGGAAGATATATTAAAAAAGAAAAGAGAAGCTGAAAAGGCTCGCTTGGCAAAAATTAAAAGCGACCCCGTCAAATTAGCTGAATACAAAGAAAAACAAAGATTGCAATACCTAAAAAAAAAGGAGAAAGGGCAAAGAAAAAATGTTAATGAAATGACACCTCGAGAACAACGATTAACTAGAAAGAAATGGAAAAAATATTCATCAAACTATAGGCAAAAGAAACAACTATTGAAACAAACCTCTCATAATTTTATACAACAAAATACTCCTCCAACTAGTGATGATGAAATGCAACTAATAGTTCCTGAAAAACAATTTACTAACGAAGACCGAAGAGCAAAAGAAGCAAAAAGGAGAAGCGAAAGACAGAGAAAGTTCAGAAACAGGCAATTAAAAAAGATGGAAGCTACAATTTCAAAACTTAGAACTAAATTAAATTCCCACCGTCAAAAATATAAACGAGTCAAAAAGCAATTGAAGAAAGTTATAAAGTCTGTCGAAAAAACACCAAAAACCAGAATCGAAGAAATGAGTAACGACGTAACTAAAAAGAAAGAATTAGTGAAGAAAGCCCTTTTCGGCGAAGTTATTAAAATTCAATTAGAAGAAAACTACGATAAAATAAAGAGTCATGAAGAAAAAACGAAGTTTAAACAAGCTATATCTGGAAAGGTAATAGATAAGTACAAATTATGGAGAATACAAAACAAAGCACTGACATATAAGAAAACTGGACATAACCAAACAAAAGAAAAAGCAACGAAAGCCAAAATTAAAGTGCAAAGTTTGGTTCAGGAATTTTTAGAAGATGATGCTAACAGTCGTCAAGCATCGGGAAAGAAAGAATTTGTGTGTGTTAAACAAATGAAAAAACAGAAGAGATATTTAATTGATACTATGAAAAATCTTCATGAGAAGTTTTTGAAAACTGTTCCATTTTCTATCAGTTATTCTCTTTTTACCCGATTTCGACCATTTTGGGTGGTATCCCCTAAATTGTCAAATCGCGATACTTGTGCTTGCACAATTCATGAAAACATAGACCTGCAACTTGCTGCTCTGAAAAAAGCAAATATTCTAACAACAGTGAGTAATTATCAAAGTATGTTGAAAATGCTTTGTTGCGATCGATATTCTGAGAGATGTCTAGAGAGAACATGTGATGAGTGTTGCTCAAAAACTTTAACTTATGCTGAATTCGATAACACAAAATCGATCATATTAAAACAGTGGGTGAGTAAGAAAGAGTCCATAATTGACTTGAAAACGAAGAAAGAACGATATGTAACAAAATGTAAGAAAGAAACACAGGAAATTTTACCCAGAAAGCTTATTACAAAACTTGAAAATGATATGAATAAATTTTTCCGCCATTCTTTTAACATAGTACACCAGCACAATGTCATTAAACAATTGAAAGACTCTTTGTCCGAGAACGATGCCATTCTACACATGGATTTCTCAGAAAATTTTTGCACTAAATACAACCAGGAAATCCAGTCCTTTCATTACGGCGGTTCGCGCACCCAAATTTCATTACATACAGTTGTCGTTTACCTAAAAGACTCTGTTATTTCTCACTGCACTATGTCATCTAATTTGTTTCATAACGCTGGAGCAATTTGGGCTCATTTAAAACCTGTGCTGGCATCACTACCATCAAATATCGAAAACGTTCACTTTCTCAGTGATGGTCCTGTAACTCAGTACAGGAATAAATCAATGTTTTATGTATTGGCCTGTAGGCTGCTAGACATGTACCCTAATTTTGTGAAATATACTTGGAACTTTCATGAGGCTGGTCATGGGAAGGGGGCACCCGATGGTGTAGGGGCCACTTGTAAACGGACTGCAGACCAAGTTATTGCCACAGGAGGTGATATCACCAACTTGAAAGAGTTTGCTACTGTCGTCCGCGAGAGATGCCCTGGGATCAAAGTAGATGTGATCGAAAGCAGCGAAATTGAACAGATGAACACCTCTATTAACGACAAAGCATCAGAAATGGTCGCTTTTAA
Organism: Pyrgus malvae; assembly: GCA_911387765.1. Taxonomy (NCBI): domain Eukaryota; kingdom Metazoa; phylum Arthropoda; class Insecta; order Lepidoptera; family Hesperiidae; genus Pyrgus; species Pyrgus malvae. The sequence goes on from OU426958.1 coordinate 18,490,963, forward strand.
GGGGACGTTATTGGTGCATCAGGTGGTCGGCTCAGCCTACATTCCAAACAGTTTGACAATGAAGACACTAAGTTGTTTCTGCGACCCTGATGGATGTGAACATTTTAAACTAGGATCAATTCATTATCAGACTGCATTGTCGGGTGAACATACACGACTACAAACTTGTACCGTATTCACAGACTCTGAAGATGATGCTGTACCCTTATCTACTTATGCGAGAAACCGCTCCGAATTACATAGTCCACCTACACCAGAAGTTAGCGGCTATTCACAGCAACAAAGTCGTTATAATAGTGGTGATTATGTTTTGGTCAAATATGTCACACAGAAAACAGAATACCATTATGCAGCCATCTGTTCTTCTGTTGATGATGAAGAAGGTGAATTGAGAGTGACTTTTCTTAAAATCTGTGATCAAAACGGCACTCTGTTTAAATTGGATGAGAGAGACGTCTCAGATGTTCCAATGGATCAAATAATAAAAAAACTACCAGTGCCAAACCTCATTTTAAAAGGAAATAGAGTGTTTTATCAGTTTAAAGAAAAGATTGATGTTTTTGAAAAGTAATTTTTCTAGTCTTAGACTATTTCGTAGCATTATTTTTGTTATTTGCCGAGAAAAAGATCTCATTTTATTTTATTACAGTTTTATTTCTATTGTTTATTACTTTCAAAAAAATATATACTAAGTAAACCTAACTTAAAGTAGGACAAGTAGTATGACATTATTAAAAATATCTACGACTGCTTTAAAGACTGACGTAGCTCATTATCATAGTATTACATAGTAATTATTATTATTTCAGCTTAATATTAAGAAAAAAAATAGCTATACTTTAATTTCTATTGTTTGTTGATTATTTATAAAAAATACAGTTGAGTAAAACTACCTAAAAGTAAAGTAATGTTATTAAAAATGTCAAGACTGTTATGAAGGCTGAGATAGATTCTTTCTCACATTATTACAATATAAATTTATATTTTTAATTTTAAATAAAGTATTTAATACTTAAAAATAATTATTGTGCCATCATTAGCCTCTAAGAGATTTGTTGGTTTTAATAAATGTCATATATTTCTTACGAATTTGTGTATTTTATCAGTACTGTGTCACCCTCATCAGTCCTCTGGCAGTCAAATACTGAAAAATCGAAATATTTCAGAAACTACATTAAAAAGTGACTGGCCCGATTTGCAACAATATAGTCATCAGATTCCCTATCTTAAATACCTGAATTTGTAGAAATTGAACTTAAAATCTACCGTAAACAAAATGTCCCTAAAAGTTACCCAACTTTTGTATATTCACCCATACCTTAAAAAACGGCAAATTGTTTGTAAAGTAGGTTTACGATCGAGATATTTACGTGATAACGTCCGCACGAGAAAATCTCCATTCGTTTGTATGCCGCTAGAGTGAGAGAGACGGAAGATCGGTCCACTCACTCGAACATGCCAGCCTCCGCTCGTGAGGATTCCGCGTGACAAGTTTCACGGAATGACTGGCAGCGCTCGAGATGAGACGGGAGATTGGTCCGTCTCTCTCTCGTTATACCTGCGATCGCGCTCGTGAGGTTTTGGTGTGACACAAGTTTCTGAACAATATGTCACCCGACTAAAACGATTTTAAAGACGTTATCACGTCAAAATGAAGTTTAAGAAAAATATTTATAAAAATAGTTTCTAATTTTACACCCTTCCCATTATAGAAATGTCTACACAAATAGCTACTTTAGCAATACCCACGTTTCTAGTGTGACATACATAATAGGCAAAAGTTCAACCTAATAGACGGCGATGTATGGTAATGGCATAAAGAAAAATGATGGGACTGGTTCGGTTGACCTTTTAGCGCGAAATCCTTCCTTGAGATCAGGGCTGTCACTTTGTAATTCTACCTTATAATATTGTACTAGAAATTTAATTTATAAAAAATCTACGAGTAAACTCAAGCTAGCCAGAACCCTACATTGAGATTGTATGCCAGGTCGTATTTATATATGTATGTGGCAGAACAAATATAGTTCGCCAGGCGAAATATATACCTACCACCACTACACCGACTTCTGTCGTGAAGCAGACTCTTTTATTTATATCTTTATTTTATGACGGACTTTTGTCACACAGTGACCATGTCACTCCAATAATTATAATTACAAATTAACTCGCTAATAATTTACATAAAGTGATTGCCTCTTCAGAATCGGGGGAGGCTAAAATGCTGTTATATAACCCCACATTAACGAATAATAATAACTAAACCTTACACAATCATAGCCCCATAGTAAGTTAATTTATGTAAATAATAGCCTGTGTCGTGGGTACCATGGACACATACAAAAACAGAAACACAAACAACCAGGCCGAGAACAGAAATTTAAACTCATCATTCAAAATTCTGTTTCGCCGGGAATCGAATCCTGGACCCCTCGATTGACAGTCCGGTATGGTAACCATTTCGCCACGCAGCTCGGCGGCGTAAATTATAATAAATAAATTGTAAATAATAACTGAATTATTATTTACAATTTTTGACGTTCGTCATTGTTCCGGCCACATTCCGCTAACATGTTGTATGTCCTCAATGATTCCACTGCCGCGGTAAAGCTATTGCATAGCATTTTTTATCAACTTATGCAATTACAATTATTTATATTATGCAATGAAGCGCGCATGGCTCGGCGGCGAGCGTAGAACGCAAGCGATCTATGCAACTAAGCCAAACGGGCGCGGTCAGGTGTGAGATGGGTGACCGCTAGTTGCAAAAATTTCATGCGGGTTTCCGTGCTTCGGAGGGCACGTTAAGCCGTCGGTCCCGGTTGTTGTCGATAGATAACAGTCGTTAAACCTTGTCGGAGGCCTTATGGGCGGTTTGAAAACATCCGACAGCGGGTTGGCCACTAACCCGCATCTCCACCAACCCGCACTGGAGCAGCGTGGTGGAGTAAGCTCCAGGCCTCCCCAATATTGGGGAGAGACCCGTGCCCAGCAGTGGGACGCAAAAAGGGTTGCAGCCATATTATGCAATTATAATTATTTATTTATTTTTCATTGGTGTTCATTTGAAACTTTATTATCTGGTCAAAGTAGTCTTACATTGTCATCGGCTTAGAAAACGACGACATTAGTATTTCTTTGATATTATCAATTATCCATGATAATTGTTGAGGCTGTAACTTAGTTAACCACGTAGCTGCGCGGCCTTTCAGTGAGTATGTAAGTGCAAGTATCAGACAGATCAATACCTTCTATCTTCTTCTTCTCGATGATCATTTCGGTTAACTTACACCAGTTTTTTAAAGTCAGATTCTGGCTCATCCGGATCTAAATTCACAAATTTAATTGTTGTGTTCTGAACGGGTCAACAGGCGGTTATATTTTCAGCGATCTTTGTAAAAATTGCTTTCATACCAGTGGAAAATAATGACATCTATTCCACCATTGAACCGCCCAATGATTGATCCTGGGGTGGATCCGCCACTTCTGATATCGGAGTACGTCCCTCCATTTATTAAAGAAAACACCAATTATTGTACGATAAATTTCGTCAGAACACAAATTTCACCTTCTTATAATCACAATTCTATTATTTATTTGACATTAACCATTACAGCGAAAATGAGTAACCAACTCTTGTTTACAAAGTTGTCAAGGCGACGCCGTCATAAACATGTCGCAGTCGGATCGTATAAGGCCGAAGTCTGCCGAACTTAGACGATTGTCAGGTTTTTTTCGTTACGGAATTTCTTGATTCAGTCGCCGCGCTCAAAGCCCCCTATAAAAGCTACGCATGCAATAGCTTACAGAAACCGCATCTTTTTAAGCAATAACATTTTAACATTTGTTTAAGCAATTCTTTAAGCAATAACATTTTAACATTTAAGCAATATATTGTTTAAAAAATTATGTTGTGTTTTGGTTAACTGACTGACAAGACTGTTTGTCTATTGTGCTAACGGCATAAATAGGTGCAGCAGCAGCACTTCATCAGTCGGTACAGAATTATTGTTTATTACTCGTAATATTATAAAGAGGTAAGATTTGTATTTTTGTATGTTTGTAATGAATAAACTCAAAAACTACTGTTCTGATTTCAAAAATTCTTTCACCATTAGAAAGCTACATTTGCCCTGAGTAACATACGCTACTTTTTACTGCGGGAAAATGCTTCATTCGTACGTGAAAACGGGTCAACGCGGTTGAAGCAACTGGCTAAACTTTTTATTTATAAAATTTTAATATAGCAATGAAGCCTGGAATAGCACATAGGCTATTTTTTATCCTACGGGGACCCACTAAACGGGTCCTCGCGGGCGAAGCCGCTGGCGGATGGCTAGTATCTAATAAAATATTCATACTAGACACCATTACTGATGGTTGCGCACAATACGTTTACTGCAAGCGTTATGCAATATGAGCCATCAACCTAATCAAGTTGAACCGTAACCGCGTAGCGGAATCAAATGCCATAAATTCTACAATCTGCCGCATTTGAATGACGTTGTGCAAGAGGTCGCCATTTGACATTAACACATTCTACTGCTCTGATTTATTTGTTTCATCAGCTGTATCACTTTTTCGAAATCAAAACACTATAAAAACTCGCTGCGTAAATATTCATAATAAAATAGGCAATGTTAATGTGTTTCGCAAAATATGTCAATATGTGCCGTCGCACAGTTTTGAAGTTTCGTTGAATTACCATAATAGTTAGCGACTAAAGTAAATTAACACTTTAATTAACATATATTTACACTGAGGCCGTACCTATTTTAACTTCATAATTATTTGTCAGTATATCTTCTCTCAAATACCTACTTCAACACTATATTATAAATATAGTTTATTTATAGAAAACTTAGCAGCGATAACAAGTCTAAAAACTTGTGATAATGACGCCTACAATATTTTATTTAGGATTGATGACAAATTCCAAAAGGTACAAACAATAATTGTGAAAGTCACGTTCCCAAAAGAAAAAAATAAACTAGGCGAGTTATGAACTTCTCCTTTGGACTAAAAATACTCTTCCCAGGCAAATGTGTAACGTTTAAAACAAATATTCAGTTTTGAACTCGCCTACAGTGCTATTTTTAACAACTTTAATGGGCTTACCAATTTTGAACCAAAGGGTGAACCAATTTAGGCACTATTAACAAAATGTAAAATAAGGGCGGATATAATAAAATACAACTTATGAGTCGTAGGGAATTGAATAAAATAAGGGTGAAATGTGATTAAGACGCACTTCACACACTCAAATCTACTTGAATAATGGCAAAACTAAAGCATATGAAAATATTCATCAAAATGTAACTTTTCTTAACTTATAGTGCTTATAAAGTAAATAATGATTTACTTTGAAATACAAATGCTTACTGTGCAAATATTTAATACTCTAACAATCTCCGAGTAAATTATAATAAAGGGCCTTGACAACAACTCAAAACTTAGGATAACTCAAACAAAGTTCAGAACGACCCAAATGATTTGTACACAAAGCCACTCTAAAGACTGAACTAAATGAATATATTATTATTACCTAACAATCAGAGTGATCTGTGTACATGACATTTGTTAGGTTAGAGGTAACAACGAGAATTAGCATATTGGCAATACAGTCATGGTTACCTACGTGCCCATGCTTTCATCATCAAAATAATATCTAAAAGGTATTTCCAAAGCGTATTTCCAATTCACATCTTCCTTTATCTTGCGACGTGTTAAGTATTGCCAGTACCAATAGCGTTAGTTGTAACAAAAAATATTTGTAGCCATTTCAAAAGGTCACCTCAATCGTTTTAGAGTTAACCATTTACTGTAGGTATATAAAAGGTCATCATCTAATTTTATTCTAATACATGTCAAATTTGAAAATATTAATCGTCTTCAAATTTGGTAACACTTAATTCGATTTTGTATGTAATTTTTTTTCGTTAATTTGTCCATTCGTCTTAATCTTTTTCTCAGAACTGATTGAAACTAACCTACTAATTGATAAAAAATATTCAGATTTGTCATTCTTTAAATCTAAGTAAAACGACGTCAACGCAATCAGAGGAAATGTCCTTTATGGCGCATATTATATAAATTTTCAAAAGTTTCTAGATTTTTAGGAGATTTAATTGATCCAGAACTATAAAAGTTGTCAAGAGTAATTTCTTACTACATATGTACCTCAAGAAAAGAAAATATTTTATTTGCACAAGTATGAGTAACAAAAAAGGTTTTACAAAAATATTTAGATCGCCATATTGACCTTTAACAAATTTTTACAAATTTTACAATTGTACAAATTTTATTTTAAAAGTTATATATTACAAGTTTAGTAACACCAAGTTCAAGCATAGTCAATTTGCAATAATGTTTATAAACGTAAATTTTTAATTCGTTTCTTTATTATGGATGGTTTCTTTGGTGCATAGATCAGGCTCACTTAGGTATGTCCGGTTTTTATTTTTAACAAAGCTCCCACTTAAGCCATTACGTCAGACTTCGCCTGTAACGTCTCAGCGTGCATCTCGCGACCTTACCATCACATCCGGGTCGATCGTGGCTTCTTTAAAACGAACGGTGGCTAGATACCATCGGACACTATAAATGTCACCTGTTAAAGTTTCCAGATGGTCTCTCGATAATCTTATAAGCGTATCACTATTTCTGTCACTGGCCATCAATTCTTGATAATAGTTCCACTATAGTATAATAGTAAAGTTGAATACAACTTTGTTAGTTTTTTAAGGTATGCAACACTGTTTCATCATTGTTCGTTTTTGCAAAAGTGCTTTAAAAGAACTCAGCATATCTAAGTTTATGTCTGACGCTTTCAAGGATTTTTACTCAACTCGGCTTAACTTAAACTTACTTAGTAAATATCTTGACATTTTCTTTGTTCTTTGAATAAGCAAGTAAGAAAAATTCCAACAAAGCTCGAGCTCACGCCCATGAACAAAAGAGACAAACCTTTTAGGTAAAGAGCAGTGCAATAACTCATTAAACATAAATGGCAAACCAAATGATTTACACATAGCCGCTATGTCGCATTCGTGCGTCATGTATTCGGGGAATCTTCATAGTTGCTGAGATACCTTTTGAAAATGGCTCGTATTAATTAATTGGTATAAACATGTCACCGACTTAGATGAAACCATGTAATTAGAAATCAAATTATGCTTTATTGGTAACCACAAAGTTGCTACATAGGTACTAACAAAAAAAAATGTTTATCTTGCTTCGCTGTTATACAATTAATTACACTTCAGTCCTTAACTTGCACCTTTATTAAAAGCAATTTTTCAAAATTCATTATTTGTTATTCGAATTGCTTTTCTTATTACGGATTGTGGTTAGTGAAATATTCATAACAACATCACGTAAACATAGATTAAAATTTTTACTTAACAAAATATTCCATTAGTAAATCCAGGTTTCCAGAGAAAAGAAAAACTTCACTGCCGAAAGGTTCAAAATAGGTTTAGATGGAGACGACAAGGTTATCGTTTATGCATAAAACTACTAGGTAAATACCTAACATGTAAAAGTAATAAATATTGCTACACACTCACAGTCCCGTATGAGCGCTGTGTCGTGGATACTAAGGATACAAACAAAGAAAGATACACAAATAAATACCCAGATAGAGAACAGAAATGTGAACTCATCATTTAAATTTCTGCCTCACTGGAGACCGAACCGTGGACCCTCCGGTAGCCATTGCGCAACACGGGCCGTCAGTCGAAGGAATGCTGCTGAATGTAATGCCTACCCAAGCATTATTTAAAGCAAGGTCCAAGATCGTTGGCATTATGAGATGTTTGTTTAGAAAGTAGCATAAAAGAAGTAAAATTGACGCCGCATACTCATCTTCGACTGTTCACATGCGGTCAGTTACTCAAGGCTAGCTAGGGCTGCCATCCGTCCGGAATGCCCCGGATTTGTCCTAGTTTGAAGAGCGTCCGGGGGCTGTCCGGCAGGGGTTTTTGAAAAGTGTACTTTCGTTGTCAGGGGATAAAATTTTTAATAGACAAGCGATAAATTGAAATAAACCTTAAGTAAAAATTAATCCACAATAACCCACATTCGAGAAAGCTCGGCAAAATAGTCAACGATCGAATGTAATAAAAAAATTATAAAGATGTTTTTATTTTTGTTGCAAAAAATAATTTTCCAGAGATGTCCGGGGAAAAAAACATATTTCGCCCAAATGTCCGAGATTTTTGCCGTGTTTATCTGGCGTCGGCAATGTAAGTGATGGCAGCCCTACTCAAGGCGTTGCATAAAGCCTTTCACTGGCCGGTCATGGTTTCCAAATGAATATGCATTCGTAGATTGTGAACATTATCGCTCTATGAATCGGGATTATGATCAACTAGAAACACTAAGTAGTAAAATCATCATAAAATCACATAACATACGCGAAATATTATGAAAGTGAGAATAGTAGAAATATACGTAATATTCATAAACGACTCACACGTACTTAAAGTTTTAAATATGATTATATTTAAATATTGATTTATTGATTATATTTATATATAAAATGCTATCCACACTGAATAGATATCAACGCACAGCCGAAATTACTGTACCTAGAAATTGGAAATTTCAGGGGTTATTTTTATGAGTAATTGAGCACAAAGAAAGGATTCTTAGAAATTCAACCCCTAAAGAGGCAAAAATTATAGTAGGGGTTAGGTGAATAGGTGAAGATTATATAGAATATATACTATATTCTATATATTATACAGAATTATATACTATTTATATAAGTTCTCGGTTAGAATTACAAAATTACAAATCATCTGTACAGGTAAAATCGAGAAAATATCCACTGAAGGGGTAAAATTTACCCCCCTCCTGTAAAGTTTGTATAGAAATTATCTCATTTTTGGCCTTAGCCGTATGAAAATTTGTATACGTAGGAAAATTGGTATACAAGATCCTGATTGCAAAAAAAAATGATCTGCGTGCAATGGTAATAAAAAATAAAAGTATGGGTTATAATTAGGACACATGAAATCTGCAGAGAATATTCAATTCATGCTTATGATTCTTTCTAACGCTGGCAAAACCTCGGGGCACAGCTATTCTTATTATATCAACGCGATAACCAAAAAATGGTATCTCACGAAATTACATACGCATAGTACCAAAGTCCAATAAAACAGTTATATCTCATTTTCCCCTTTTTCTAAAAATTGTTTCTAAAAATTGAGATCGAATTTTGACCTTTAGACAAACACTAGGTAATGAAAGTTACCTATATCCTTTTTTAGCACTATTACATGTAAATGTACCAGCGTCAAATTCAATTAATACAGTGATAGATATTCTTACAAATGGCAGTGGCAAATTGAGCTCACAGGGAGAATAATGGAGATGTCCAATATATCAATTCGAGGCAGTTACTTTACCGCACATGATCAATACGTACGTTATAAACCGCTCTGTCTACATACTCTAATTAAATTTCGTTCGTCGACAGCAGAAACAAATCTAAATCCAATGGCATTATTTACCTCTGTTCTAAATACGTTCAGCTTGTACCAATTGTACTAATGTTGACTTTCTATTGACGGGCTTAAAATAATTAACGTTTACACACACGCAGTACATGTTCATTATACAGTTCATATATGTACATACTACATATTATTATTCATATTTAATAGTTCCAATTCCAACCACTGATAAACATTACTCATAACTATAATTATATAATGTATTTAAAATATTCCATTTGATTCAATAGGCATGATGACACTATTAAAGAATCAGATAATAAATGGTTTTACAGAAAAATATATGCTAAAAAAGTTCTAAAACGTGATCCCGTTTTAATATAAACATTAACATTAATAAGATTTTCAATAAAGTAAAAGTATTAAATACAGCAATCGGCCATGTTATCTGAAACGCCAATCAAAAGGAATGACGTCACGTCTCAGTAAACGTCATCGTGTCATCCATGACACTTTCGAGCGTTTTGCCGCTTAATTCAAATTAAATAGCAGAAAATACATTAATTTACGTTAAAACTTATGTTTATTGCTGAAATAAACTTTTTTTCGAAACTAGGAGACGTGTACCTACAATAAGGAAAGGTATTTAAAAATCTGTCATCATGCCTATTGTAATGGATATTAACGCCTCAATTTATTTCATTTAAATGTATGTTATGTTTTCATTTAACCATGCAAAAACATAGGACTGGACTTTGGTCTACACTAAATGATGAATGGACGCAAAAATAAAACAAAAATAGTGATTCATATTTGCCTCAAATCTTCGTTTCCTTTAGATAATACGTATCTTTATAATATGGTACTAATGCTTTTATCATTGAAAACCTCCGCTTTTTACTTACTTATATAGAATTTAAATAGATAAATAACGGATCACAACAGATTAAAATTTATGATAAATATATTTAATGTTTTTTAAATGTTGATAATACCAAAAATTCATTACAATAAGTAATATATCAGTACCAGGACGACCAGCGTTGCATGGGTAAAAACAATTTATTTTCTTGGTTTAATAAATATATAATAAAAGGATTTTGTAAAACTGTAAAAATTATAATTATAAAAGATCTACGACTATGATGAAATTAATAACATACGAATGATGAGTCACGCGCGGTACTCTTGATGACCGACAGCAAAGAACTAACTACTTATTACAAGTAAAATATTAATGTTAAGTAATTTGGTCATAACAAAAATGCAACCTACGTAAGTATCTAAATGTACGTTTGCTCGTACAATTTCAAACGAAACACTCATTTGCTGAATGTTTCTTAATAACGCCATATGAAGTAACTCCCAATAAAAAAAATCACAAAAAATAAAAGATCAACGCAATAGGTTTTCATTGAGGTTTGAACCCAGGTCTCTAGATCCGCAGTCAGCCCATGTAACCATTCGGCCAAGGAAACTTTAATTCAATGAGCGAAATTTTTATAGAGCTCTTTTAAATCGACGTCTTCTCTCTTTAAACGTCGGATTGACGGATGGCGTTTCACGGTTTTCTATGCCACAATATTATTAATACTCTCCAATAGATGTCAGGAATAGTCGTTCTTTCAGTTTATATTTAAGTTGATAATCGCTGAAAATATTTTTTTTATAATTTAAAATTTCTAAAAATAAAACCTAGCTGGATCGATTTATCATCCCCGAAACCAGGGTACTAAATTACTTACATCAAAATCTTTGGAGCCGATTCCGAGATTCAAAAAATATGTTTACGTATATACAAGAATTGCTCGTTTAAAGGTATTAGATTATTCCAATTCTACAATGGAATATAACGTTTCAATTACCTCGATCTAACTTTTCCGACCAATTAATTAATTTCGCACCGTGAATCCTGCGTTCATTATTCCGATGTTTCTGTAATTGAAGTCATCTAGTAGCATAACTTCCAGATATTTCGAACGAAACGGTGCTAATTACATGAACACGCCGACGAGCTCTCAGAACAAACTCCGATTTAATGCCTCAGATTGTGACTTAATTAGTTTCGACGCTCATAGAGATCCTGCGAAAATTGAAGGCGAAATTGATACGTCAATTTTCATGCATCGAAGCGTATTATTACGATGGATAGGTAATTGCGTGCACGATCCGGTGATTTTATTCTTACTTCAAATAAGTATTTACGCAAAATTACGGCCGCTCACAATTTTGTCATTCAAAAATTAAAGCCAATGAAACGGGCGCAAAAGTGCAACAAAAATACCTACAAAGTATTTTTACTTTGCTCAAAAAGTATTTTTTATCTGATATTGCAATTCTTTAGAAATTGGATAAAATTTATTTAATCATTGAAAACCTCTATTATTTAAGTATTTACAAGCTCCTCAAACTCCGATTTTAATGTCTCAGACTCAGATTGTGACTTAATCTCTAATATTGGACTACCAAGTCAACTGAGATACTTTTAATGAGCTGTCAAAGCGTAACATTCCCATATATTTTGTATGGAAAAATGATTTATGACTTATGACGTCACTTAAATTTACTTGACGTAAATTTTATTGATTAAAACGCCATTAAAAATCATGTATAAAAATGAATACGCAATAATCTTGCTTTCCAATCGTAGTTTAATGAATGAATTTTGAATTTCTTTGTACATAGTGTCCGCGCCCCTATTAGCTTCGACGGTCATAGAGACCCTGCGAAAATTGAAGGCGAAATTGATACGTCAATTTTCGTGCAACGAAGCGTGCTATTACGATGGTGCTGTACTGCGTGCACGATCCGCTGATTTTATTCCAGCTACAAATATTCGTGCAAGATTGCAACCGATTATAATTTTGAAATTTGTGCACTGCATGAGATTATCAGCTAACATTTATAAATAATAATTTACTTTTATTTTTGGTACTACTGAAAATAATAGATGTTCATCAGATGTAGCTGTAAGCCATCTTGCAATGTCAGATCAGCGAACGATTCAGCGAACAGAACTTAAAGTAACGAATATCTACATCGAAGCTATTTAAAGAATGAACTTAAAAATGGGTAATGGTAAAATATGGTAAAATTATACCTAATTGGGCTTTTTTCTTTGAAATTAATAAAAATTACAAAAAACCAATTTCCGCGCCACGATGCGTAACAAACTGTGGCCCGAAGCGTTCATGTGAATAAACGTCAACTCGAATGAGATTCGATTCGGAAGTGCGTAATACTCGTATTTTATCTCACTCACCAACGTGTACAATTTCATCTCGTGTTTTGCAATTTTTAACTCTACACATGTAAGCATAAGATTGACAATAGAATGTGAGGAAAAGTATGTAATATTATACGCTCATTCTGTAGTGACATTCGAGACAGTAGTAGAAACATTGTGTTTATCATCAGGTTCAAACAAAGGCTTTCAAAGGTCAGTTTAACCTTTACACTTATAAAGGGTAATTGTAACAGCATCAATTATGTTAGAGATTGAAATATTTATTAGACATGTTATCACAAGTAAAAGTTTGAAGAATCTAGTCAATTAAATGTTGACTAAGTAAAAAAAGAGAAAAACGATAAAGTTAATATAAAATCGAAATTTCAAAAAGACGTAATAATCATCCAAGCATCAACTTTTATGTCTGATTTTGAATTATTAAAAATATTTCTGGAGTTCAAAACAAACAATAAACAAAATAGTCTGCAGTATGTTTTTTTTCTATTCTATGCATTTTTAAGCAAAGTTTGTTTTCTTGAGCCTGTATTCAAAGAAAAACATTATAATTATATGTCACAGATGTTTATTTTCCCATACGAACATATTTTAATTACTGTCAATAAATGTGTCCATATTTTATAGAAAATGTTATGTTTAATTAAAACGTGTCTATCATTATGCATTGTTATTTTCTATACTCTAATAACCGGCATAAAAACTAGTGTATAGCAAACAATAACCCTCTTCACATGTTATTCGATCAACTTTCGTATGTTTACAGTCGACAGTAAAAGTCGCAGACACTTTTATAAAAGACAAAAAAGTCAAAATTCAAAATATTTATTTCACATTAGGAATACAAAATATTCTCTTAATAAATGTTTTTTTTTTTCCGTCATCGTCTTTAGGTACCCGTTTGGGCTAGAGATGTTGAATTATGAGAAAAAAGGCTGTTAAATGTTTTAAAAAAAGTACATATATATTTGAGATAACCGTGTGTCTATGGATCGTTAATGGGCACACGTGACAGCTGATCGTATGAGGCTCTATAAACCCACTTCCACTTGCTCACAGATGCGAGTAATTACTAAAACATACATAAATATTACATTCAGTTTAGAAATAGTCTTCTGAGTGTAGTCCTTAGTGTTATAGTAAGCCTTGCGGCAGAGGACTTGATTGACTGTCTCTTAAAAGGTTGATTGAGGCTTAAAAGGAGCCTATCAGCATGCACAACTTACGAACATAGCGGCAATGTTGCATGTTTGACAAAAAAAATTGGCAACGTGTTACTTACGTGGCATCGTGCGCTTGTTGGCTTACATAAACCATTTTTTATACTTATTGATAAAAACAATTAACTGCATTACAATCCCGAAGTATCAGTGGGAATCCCGTGGAATATTGATGATGATGTTAATATACATCTATGTTTGCGGTCAATGAACCTAAATATTTTACCTACTCTGATCTATGTTAATGACACTCAACACAAACAAAAAAATCTAAGGAACTCAATTGTTCGTAGCAATTTCTAAAAAAGTAAGCTTTGTAAGAAAACCGGATTCATTACTCAAAAATTATCCGTTGGTAGATAGTGAATCTTAAAGTTAAAATTATTATTTCTACGAGTATATACATATAAATTTCTGTTTCATCATTATTTTAATTTATTCTTCTACTGCTGCTAGATCTAGGCTCGGTTAGGCTATAGTTCCCTTCTGGCTAATGAACTATTGTAAAGTGATCTAAATTCACACTTTATTTGGTTTCAATATTTTTTTTAAATCTTATCTAATACCTTTAAACGAGCAATTGTTGTATAATAAACCTATATAATTATATAGTCTGAATTTCGAAAACGGCTCAAACGATTTTCATAAAATTTAATACGCGGGGGTTTTTGGGGGCAGTAAATCGATCCAGCTGGGTTTCATTTTTAGAAAATATCTGTATTTTCAGCGATAATCATCTTAAACATACTCTGAAAAATATGACTCTCCCTGACATCTATTAGCGAAGTATGTAATCCTTTTTTTTATTGTGAGCTACTTCAGTAGATGGCGTTGTTAAGCAACAGTAAGCCAATGAGTCTCTGAATAAAATCATTTTTGTTGTATCCCAGCGACGCGGCGACGCACGGTCATCCCGGTACATACTAGTCTTTTAACGTACTTTTTAACCCCCGACGCAAAAACGACGGGGTGTTATAAGTTTGACGTGTCTGTGTGTTTATGTAAATGTGTATGTGTCCGTGTCTGTTTTTGGCATCGTAGCTCCCAAACGGATGATCCGATTTTAATGCGGTTTTTTTTTATTGAAAGGTATATCAGTCGAGAGTGTTCTTAGCTATGTTTGGTGGAAATCGGTTCAGGTCTTCAAGGTCATCAGGTCGTTTGTTAGGTGTGATTGGAATGTTACACGCTCACTTTACTTGCAAGCATATGTGGGATCTGACATTTGAAACACAAATGTCTTCTGGAACCACTGAGCTGGTCTGCTGTTAGGGCTCGAAGATAGAAGACGTAACCCTGGACTGCCTTTTAGTAAACCCATCGAGTTTGGGCTCGTTGGATTTGTGTTAACTAGTACCCTTTATGTTTCTAATTGACGAGGACCTGATGCTGGAAATGAGATGTGGCGGATGAAACCCTGGAATGCCGGAATGAAACGGATAAACCGATTTATATTTTTGCTGAAAATCTAGAAGGACCAAAGTTTAACCTTTATTGTTTCTCAATCTGTGCAATTCTCCCAGAGCCAGTTTGTCATGAGTATTGTTAAACAGCTTCCTTTGGTCGAGATCACATATAGCAACCCCATCTAAATTTTTTACGCGGCTTAAAGCCACGTAGGCTTGGCCTTTTGCAAAAGTTTTTTTGCCCAAATATACTACACCCTTTTCAACTTGGTTCCTTGAAACTTATGTACAGTAGATCAGTTCCGTTTAAAAAGCTTGAAATAAAAATTAAATTTAAAAATTTAAAAACCCCCCGACCAAAAAAATAAACTCTAAAAACTAACAAATAATATTTTAAACCTATTATAATTATCATCGTCACATATATTATGTGAGTTCAAGTATTTTTATTTTCCAAGCGTCGTCGCGTTGGGGGACCGCTAAACGTGAGGGCAGACGACGTTAACGATTGAGTCGATTTTGCGAATTTTTCGGAGTAAATTCTTTTGTTGCAATCTGTGACTACACTTTTTCTCACTTAGGGGGTTTTTAATAATTTTTATAACTAATACTAGTGGACCCCGCAGACGTTGTCCTGCCTTAAATATATTGAAAGAAGATTAGTTTATTTATCATCTCAAAGAGTTTTAATGTTACTGCCAAATAAAAAATATAAAACAAATAGTGACAGATGTATTGTTATTCAGACAATGTCAATCTTCTGGACGATGGCGCGAAGAATCAATGTTTGACAGTTACTAACAGAGCGAATCCGGCAGACGTTGTCCTGCCTTAAAATATCAGAAATAAAATAATATTGCGACTATAAATTGAGATGTAACCTATCCTATCTTTCAAGTTGGATCAAACTGCATACTGTGTGCAAATTTTATTAAAATCGGTTAAGTAGTTTAGGAGTCCATCGCGGACAAACACGTGACACGTAATTTATATATATTAAGATTATTATTGAAGTGAAAACTTCTTCAGCGGCGTTGAGCACTTTTGTGGGATGGGTAAAAACTGTGAAACTCGCGTCAGGTCACGTGTGCTGATCGAAAAACCGTAAGACGGTTGGAGAGTACCTACTTAGTGTTGTAACATCGAAATCGATTAATCGAACAATCGATTGTTTATGTTTTAATCGATTGTAAGGGTTACGATTAATTTAAAAAAATCGATTTTTTAAAAATTTATTTTCATAAAAAATGGGTTAAAATTTTTTTTTCAAAGTATAAAAAAAATGTAAAAAATTAGAAAATGAAATTTTGAATTTTTTTTACATTTTACTTTTTTACCATGATTGATTTCTTGCGTATAAATTGAATTTTTTAACCTTTTTTTTTTTCACCTAAAAAAAGCGATCGATTATTATGATTTCGATTGTACAACTATAAAGTTAATTGCAAAAACTGTTTTTACTATTATCTAAGTTCACCTCGACCTTCTATTCGGCGTTGCTACCCTATTCACTCAAGTATATTATTGCACTTACTACATTTTTTTTATTTATGGTGCACAACAATGGATACAAGGTATCTCTAATGGATGGAATCCGCTCCACTAATGACGGTCGACGAGTTATAGTGCGCCCATTGTGTGCTTCTTCGTTATTAGATTGCTTTGAGCTTCGTTTTCAGGGTCGTTGATTCAACTAAAAAGTGACCTAATATTAAAGAATACTTTATGATAGTTACTTTCTGTTGACTATTAACTTCTATTACGAATAAAGAAGACTATTCAAATAAGTATTTATTTAGTATACATATTATATACGATTTAGGAGGCGCTCTTTGTATTGTGATTTAGGCGTGGCTTTTCTTTATTTTTCTTTAAAATCCTTTGACACTTTATTAAATGCTCTTTTACTTACTTAAAAGGCCGATCTTTCCGTAAAAGTTTTTCATCAAATTATCATTATGACAAACATAAAACGTCCTACTTCAAAAATAACTTGCTCTTCGTTTTTATTGCTGATCGATTGTTGGTTACCGTCACTGCTTTAATATTTAAGAAAATATGTTGATTAAAATACTTACAAATTGATTAACTTAGTTCAAAATCACTGATAATATTATGCAATTATTTCATGAATAATAAAATATAAATAATTGAATTATGTATTTTTTTAAATACCTATAACGATGCCTTTACTAGGGCTTTCAATTCCTCTGCCATTAACTCGAAATCTTTAATCAAAACCATGATTTGTTGAAAAAATTCCACGTCCCTACAGCTCCCTAGAAATCATTAACAGCTGCCCTTCTCAAACGAATGAAAGAGGGTTACATTGAAAATGAACGGAAGTCGTAATTTGGAATACCGAAATCCTTTCAAAATTTACGTTGACTGGTCAAAATATAAAAGATCAAAATAGGTATATACCTGATTCGTATGATGATGTTATTTTCAGTCTCTTCTAATTCTTAAAGACACGCATCAAAGTTCCTGGAAATAAAAGAATAGAACATAAAATTAAACGCGCAAAAATTTTGTGAAATTTATAATAAATAATAAGTAAATAAATAAACGTTACACACTCATAGCCCCACAGTAAGGTAATTAATACCCTGTGTCGTGGATAACATGGACACATATAAAGACAGGAACACAAATACCCAGACCGAGAACAGTAATTTAAACTCATCATTCAAATTTCTTTTTCGCCGGGAATCGAACCCGGGACCCCTCGATTGGCAGTCCGGTATGGTAAACATTGCGCCACGCAGGTCGCAAGGTTACCATACCATATAAGGAAATTCAAGACAAAGTAAAAGTAATAATACAAACTAAACAATTAATTATAAAAAGAAAACCCCATCCAAAAGTTGCGCTTGTGGCATTGTGCCTAGAACGCTGGCAGCATTTCCCCTCTGAACTAATAAGCTATTTTTTTGTGAAAAATAGCTGCCAGCCTTCTGGTCACCCGAGGCTACAATCAGTCTGGTATATCGACCTGCATGAATGTTTTCAATTTCAGCCGACCTTGGACCCATATATTCCAGAAAAAAAATCCTTATAAAAGAAAAGTGTCGTCGTGTCGTTGATCTTTTCAGTTAAACCTGATGAATTTATACACTGTAAGTAATTTTATAAAATGCTCGAAAGAAAGTCCTATCTTTGTCTCAACACCGAAGCTCCAGAATCATTACGGGGTCTCATCAAAACAATCGTCCGTACGAATTTGTACGGAACTCCGCTACGTAACGTGAAATTGGAGTGCGGTTAATAACCGAGAATAATTACGTTCAATTTGAGTAAATTCGTACCAACCCGAGTAATTTGAAATGCATTTACAAATGAACAATTAACTTTTGCCTCCATCATAGTACTACTCTTAATGACTAATCAACTTAAGATACGGAGAGCTCTGTTTGTAGTGGCTTACGTCTTAAATAGTCCATGTCTTCATTTAAATGTTAAGAAAATTTTCGAATAGAAACTTGCCTAATTCTCCAGCAAATATCAGTAATTTACAAAGCTTAGAACATCGGGTGCGATTAAATGTAACATTGAAATCAATTTGCAAATTGATTTCATGGGCGTTTCTGTGGTAAAAAAACCCGGCCAAGTGCGAGTCGGACTCGCGTACCGAGGGTTCCGTAAAATATTATTATAATATTTTACGGAACCCTCGGTACCCTCTTTAATAATATTATAAATGTTGACGTGTAATATTGTGTTACCAATAAATGAACTATGAACTATGATTTATATGATGTAAATCAAAATTTACGGTTTCAGCAATTTTTCCTTTATCTGTGCTATAAGACGTTGCTTCGACTAAATTTCAAGATTCTGAATTCACGGGAAGTTTGCGGTAATTTGCGGCTTTTGATTGTGCCGGCTTAGAAGTTTGACGGCTTAGAAGTTCGGCTTCTACTCTATTCAAATAAAAAAATATGTTTCTATCAACACGTAGTTTAAACATATAATATTATGTATTTGTAACACAATAAACCCGTACAAAAACAACACTTGTTATTATTACGTAATTTTGACATCTACACGAACCTGTCGACAGTCTGCTACGTGATCTCACGGCCCCGGGATTTATTGCAAATGTAAGAAAAATATGACTTACATTATGTAGGACGTACCAACACGCGTTGCGTGTTTTAACTTTGTTTTATATACCTACAGTTTCGCTTCTCATTTAATATTATAAATATAAATGTCAACGAAACTATTTAATTTAAAGGTTAATGGTTCAAATTAAATGATGGTTCAGACGTAAAAAAAAGGAAAAAATAAATTAGATTTGACTTTAAATAGCATACTTCTGGTATCATGTTCAAAACGTTTGAAGTAACTTACATTATTTTTTAAGTTTTATTAAGAGAGAAACATGTTGATGGAAAAAAATACGACTACCTATCAAGGTCGTAAAGCGATTAATAAAAAATGAAAGTGTCAAACATAAAACTGACGTTTCAGTTTAATAGACAATATTTAGATAAAAATGAAATCGATTCTCCTATCTTACTTACTTAATTACTAATTTAATATTTTGACAAAAATCGGATCGATTTTCCTATCATGTTATTTACTTCATTACCAATTCAATTGATCTCAGCTAATACTATTAACTGGCAATCATTAAACATGTTCGTTAAACACAAATTTCATAAACAGAATACTCGCTTTCACATCCAAATTATTTATTCGCCACTCAAACAAAACGTGCTACATCAACAAACGAAATAGTAATGGCAACCAATGTCCACGTAAATACCGGTTAAAAACAAACTAGGGTGACCATATGTAGGTCAAGTATGCAATAGTGGAGCTCACACAACAAACGA
Source organism: Pyrgus malvae (assembly GCA_911387765.1). Classification (NCBI taxonomy): domain Eukaryota; kingdom Metazoa; phylum Arthropoda; class Insecta; order Lepidoptera; family Hesperiidae; genus Pyrgus; species Pyrgus malvae. Next base: position 18,511,141 of record OU426958.1, read on the forward strand.
AGGTGGACAAAACGGGACATCCTGTTCTCCATTTACCCTTATTATCCCTCAAAGCCCAGTATGGAATTATTAGAAATATTGCTGTATCCGGTGGCAATGAGAGGGATTTGGTTCTGAAGATTTACCCACCTTATTACCAAGAAACATTTTAGATCTAAACAAGAGTACGGAGAGAAAGTATGTTAGCATACGATGGAATAAAATCTTTTCTAAATCTGAGTCTTCCTTCACTAGAAAGCAGACCAAGACTAAATCTACGACACAGTTCTAAAGGCCATATTGTCAAAGACTCAAGATCAAAATCAAATATTAATTGTGAAACAGAATAGTCTAAATGTGTAACAGAAAGTCTAACTGCTATCAAATATTATTATAACTTGAATCGAAAATGCGAATTAAATACCATTGTTAATACAAATAGATGGAATTTTGTCGCGTCTGCCAGATTTGGTGGTAGGTTTTACCCGCGTTAAAAAGGATGAAATATACCTATATTATAAGGAATCGTGAGATCATTTCATTGGATCACTCCATTGCGACGTTAATGAAGGCAAACAAATGATTTTGCTCATCTTTGTTGGTTGTTTTTATGACTCAAGTTCCTTTCCCATTTCTAAGGTATGTCTAATTCTTGGCTGCAACCCTTTTTGTGTCCTACTGCTGGACACGGGTCCCTCCCCATTATTGGAAGGCCTGGAACTTACTCCACCACGCTGCACCAATGCGGGTTGGCGGAGATGCGAGTTAGTGTCAACCCGCTGTCGGATGTTTTCATACCGCCCATAAGGCCTCCAACTAGGTTTAACGACTGTTATTTATCGATAACAACCGGGACCAACGGCTTAACGTGCCCTCTAAAGCACGGAAACGCGCATGAATATTTTGCCACTAGCGGTCACCCATCTCACACCCGACCGTGCCCGTTTAGCTTAGCTGCATAGATCGCTTGCGTTCTACGTTCGCCGCCGGGCCATGCGCGCTTCTAGTTCTACATTGTAACAAAGCACTAAACACAAACGACCCTTCGGCGACCTGTAAAATCGCGCTTACTTCTGCTGACGTTGCGATATATGGACGCCATTTGTGTCCGGCGCCGTATGTGCTTCCTTTGACAGCGAGAGCAAAATTCATTTTAAGCAAAGTGCATACTACATACTATTGAGAGATAATATTTTGTAATGGCCAACTTTTACATGCTTACCTACAGAGTACATATACCTATTTAAAATTACTTATATATAAAATTATTAATCAAAGGGGTTTTTAAATAAAATTTTGTGTATACCTTATGCCTGTTCAAAATCAAAATACTACCAGATGAGACAATCAATCCTGTCACATTTTTATGACAATAATACAAATAGTAATGTGGTTAACACGACATTATTAACCTAGAAAACAAAGTTTTAATAAGTAAACGGTTAGCCTGAAAAATTTTGCTCCACCACTATAATGATTATCTTTCTTCGTTGTTCTCATGTTCCAAGTTTCATTCCCATTCCCAAGGTATGTGTAATTCCACTGTAAAGTATCTCAAACACAAAACACGACAGCGCTGACCCGTAAAATCGCGCTCAGTTCTGCTGACGCGGCAATATATGGACGCAATTCGTATCCGGCACCGTGTGCGCTGCCTTTGGCGACGAGCAATGTGTTCGCGTTAAACTTTATGTAAACACCAATGTAAAAGCGTTTGTCAGTTTGTCTTGTGTTGACAGAAAAATATTCAAGGAACAGCGATAGAAAAATGGTTAAGACGTCGATGGGAAATCGGAGAGGCAGTGGTTCATTTATTACGAGCGTACTGGGTGTTGCTCCAAGGAAAAACATTGACCAGACCAGCGCTGCAGGCGTGGCATATATACTGTAGCCTAATATTTTCATAAAAGACCAATGGTCTATAATAGGACATTAAAAGGGATGAAAAAACATTAAACCATACATGAAGAGTACGAGCATTGTAAATTGTACTAAAAACATTTTGTTACATTTTGCTTACATCCGGTTAGGTACCCCTATAACCTTGCAAGGACTATTGGACCGTCAAAAATTGTGCACTTCCGTTGAGTGATTATCGCAATTCGCCATCCTCAATAAATTACACTACAATCTACAAGAGGGATGTATCAGAATGAAAGACAGATGTTCGCTTGAAATTGCTTGCTATTATGTACAAAACGGTATTTCACAATCATAGCAAAATAATTATTCTGTAAATCGTAATTATGTAAGGCTCTTTCACGTAAGATAAGTATATAGTTTCACGTAAGACAAGATACGAGTATGAGTTGAGTTCGGATGTCCATGGATGAAAACAAAAGAAAAAAAGGATTATTTTTTATTTCGTATTAGGAATACAAAATATTCGCTTAATGAATGTCATTTTTTCCCGGTAATCGCCTTTATGTGCCCGTTTGGGCTAGATGTTGAGCTGGGAGAAAAAGGCGGCGAAAAAAAACTCCCAGCAGCACTATTTTAAACATTCATGTATTTGATATATCAGAATGGCTATGGGTCAATAATTGACACACACACAGCTGACCGTATGAGACATTGTTTGAGACACGAGTGAGACATGTCAAGAAACAAATGTTTCAATCACGAGTAGCGCAAAGGACGGCAGTTCGTTGGGAACTCTAGATGGTTTAGGAGAGCCTTGGGGACCAAGGATATTTTGCGTAACTTGCACTGTCCTGTTACAAGTTTTACTTACTAAATTCTAAATTTGAAGTTTACATTTCAAATGCGAAAGGCTTGCTGATTAAACATATTTTCATATACAGTAAAATGCAAATGTAGTGTGACATTTTCAATACACTATCGCGTCAATTTGTTAGTCGCACATATGACCTTCTTCCATTAGCACTACATACATACTCGCTATGAATGCTTGAAATGTGCAGGCGAAAATCGACCAATACGCTACACCACTTTTAAATCCAATCAGATTGTACAACCAATTATACGAAATACATATAATCCTAAAAGCCAACTGTCTAATAAACCAGTAGCATAAATGTCATTTTTACCATTTGGCTTGTCTCCTCCGTCAAATTTGTCGATTTCCCTTGTAAAATGAATGTGTATGCATAAATAAATACTTTTTACCCTTTCTTACAACACCTGACCAACGTCCCTACACGATACACACGACTGAGCAATAAGGTACACGGCACACTGGCGCGGAATCGATCGGGCCCCTCGAGGCTCGAGATATAGAAATGAGCGAATGGCGGATTCAAAAGCGGTGTATTTAGGATCAAGGAGCGAAGATTTTATTTGTGTAAAAATAATATAAAAAATATTAAACATAATGATTGCTTGTTGCTGGATTCATTTGGAAAAAAGTGAATTTGTCCGACCGTCACAAAATTTCACGAGAACGGAATAATATGCATATAAGGTATTATAGCCTTTTTTATGCATACAAAATTGCATATTTTGTAAAGTAAAATTATTTATAATTGTATATATTTGTAGCTGTATTGTGGGCTTAGTCAAGCTTTCTTTAACTTGTAAAGATGTCCACGAGCTGTGCTACAGGTACAGATTCTTTGCTATGGTGGTAAATTGGCCTGCATGTTAGAAACTCTAAAGTCTTTTTCTCTTTATAAGAAACAAACACTTTATTACAGAGACACCTACCTGACCTACACAGCCGCTTACGATTCGCTATACATATAGCGGAGCGGTTATGCGCATATGTATCCGCGCCCGCTTACACTCAGCACAAACGTACAGTCAAAGGTCGCAAGTCGGGGTGAAAGTGACGACGCTTTCGCTCGACGGGGGACTCACGGCGAGATTGTCTCCCTGGCTCAACGCGTTGAAATATGTGGCCTTCGTGCGGTATCATATACACATTTTAACAATAACTCCTCACTTTTGTTTCATTGCGAATTGGACTTTAAAGAGCAGCTTATGAAAAGTATCCTTTATATTGTTCAATAAATGGTTACATCCTTCTCGCATCTCTGTTCTAGAAATGGGAAAAGAAACCGTAAGAGACGACCCGCGTGGCACAATGGTCAAAATGCCGGACTGCCAATCGATGGGTCCCGGGTTCTATTCCCGGCGAAACAGAAATTTGAATGATGAGCTTAAATTTCTGTTCTTGGTCTGGGTGTTTGTGTTCCTGTCTTTGTATGTGTCCATGATACTCACGATACAGGGTATTAATTATCTTACTATGGGGCTATGAGTGTGTAACATTTATTCATTTTTGTTTATTTATTTATAAGAGACACTTTCACTTAATTAGGAGGGTTTTCTAAACTATTCTGCACCCTCCTCCTATGCGAATCTACGAACCTTCTAATATATTATACAGTACCTGGACGTCCGAGCGTTGCTCGGATAAAAACAATTGATTTTCTTGGTTTATTTTTAAGCAAAACATTCATCGACTTAGTGTTACTTAACAAAGCCTTTTGAAATACCTAGCTCCCTATTTAAAAAAAATGTAACAAAAAATAAAAAACGCAACTTGCCTACTTGAGATTTGAACCCGGGTCTCTAGCTATCGTAACCATTCGGCCAAGAAAGCTTTAATTCCATTGATGAAATTTTTATAGAAGTCTTTCATATCGACATTGTCATTTGTTTGAAGGGCGGATTGACGGTCGACATTTGACGGCTTTCTACGCCACAAAATTAATATTTTGCAATAGTTGTCAGTAAGAGTAATTTTATATTTAACGGCATAAACATTAAATAAAACGACAATTTCTATCAATAAAAATTTGTGGAGCGATTTATCATCCCCGAAACCAGGGTACTAAATTTCATCAAAATCTTTGGAGCCGTTTCCGAGATTCAAAAAAGATATTTAGATATATACAAGAATTGCTCGTTTAAAGGTATTATATTTATAGCAACTATTAGATACCCTCCAAAACATGAAAACATACTTAATGTTTTTACCACAGACACCCTTCCAATTTGACACTGCCTTAATTGCCGAACTAAATGGTTACTGAACACCATTGCATCATTATAAGAATCAAGTATTGTTGAAGATAAACGCTAAAATATCACGATAAAACAACAAAGGCACACTGACCTAGCTCTATAGCAATTTCAATTCGAGTGGTCAAAGTTTGTCAAAGGCGAATCATGTGACACTTCAAATATGATAGCACAATACTTGAAATATCCTATCCGTCGGCTACTCGGGATCCACTCGGCTTGAACAGTAGCTCTATATCGAGAACGACTTCGTCTATAAATATTGTTGGAGTCTAAAATTGTACGGTTACATTTAATTTTGGTGAAGTAACAACTTGAAATATCAAAAATTTACTTCTAACAGCATTAAGTGTTTATAAAAAAAGCTTAGCTTTTATTGATGGCTAGGCTGCAACCCTTTTTGCGTCCCACTGCTGGGCACGAGTCTCTCCCCATTACTGGGGAGGCATGGAGCTTACTCCACCACGCTGCTCCAATGCGGATTGGTGGAGATCAGGTTAGTGGCCAATATGCTGTCGGATGTTTTCAAACCGCCCATAAGGCCTCCGATAAGATTTAACGACTGTTATCTATCGACAACAACCGGGACCGACGGCTTAACGTGCCCTCCGTGGCACGGAAACGCGCATGAATTTTTTTGCCACTAGCGGTCACACATCTCACACCCGACCGCGCCTTAGCTTAGTTGCATAGATCATTTGCGTTCTACGCTAACCACCGGGCCATGCGCGCTTCAGCTTTTATTGATACTGCTCTGAAAAGGTTCTAAATATTTATCTTCTTGTTCAACAGCAATAAGTGCACGTGACATGGACAGATAGGATAGGATTATTTAAGACTACATTTTCACAAGGCATCTTACAACACGACTGATGGCTGTTATTTGGATGCCTGAAATCTTTATACTCTTAGACCTTTAGACTCCTTACTTTCTTACTGTGATATATACCCACCCGTGACAACATTTACAATGGACATCAATCAATAACAACTGGTATCAGTGGCAGTGTGTGTTCATGTTGCCCTTTGAAATGCTCTACAAATCATGGAAAGGCATATGAAATTACTTGCCACTAAGTAGTGGTCAGCCATGGTACTGCCGACTGCGTCCGCAGCGTTTAAAATCACTAGCATTCCATGTCCTCATAGGTCTACAAAATGTGGATGGGAAATATAATTGTAACCTCGATCCGTGCTCAACTTAGCTGACCCCACGTCTCATCAATTTTCTACTCACAACACTGCTATAGAAGCTTAGCTGGCTTATTTTAAAACAGAATTCAAATACATTTTATATCCACATAGCAGCACTATCAACTGATATTGTAGCACATTGCTGTATAGCTAAGGTACAGCGAGAATAGAGCTAATGTCAACAGATCCGCGCAGTAAGTGTTTGCTTCCTGAATAGAGTGGGGTGCAGCAAACACCTATAAAATACAAGTACGTTCGCTATAGGTGTGTTTGCTATAAAAACGAAATTGAGTTTCGGTACAGCTCTGACGAAACACGGTTCGTCAAAACTATATTGTAACTAGAAAACTAAGTAGAAAATATTTGTACATAAAAATGTAACGCTGTTTATATTACACGGCTGAACAAAACTGCTTTTCTATTTCTGGGAAGCCTGTAATCTATCTCCTAATGTGTAATTATATCAATAACAAATTGTGAATTGGTGCTATTGTTATCCCTACTAATTTTATAAATTCGAAAGTAACTCTGTCTGTCTGTCTGTCTATCTGTCTGTCTGTCTGTCTGCTACGCTTTCCCGCTTAAGCTACTTAAACAATTTTAATGAAATTTGGAACACAGATTGAGTGGACCTTGGGAAAGGACATAGGATGGTTTTTATCCTACGGAAACCCATAAAACGGGTCCATGAGGGCGAAGCCGCTGGCGGAAGACTAGTAATATTATAAATTCTAAAGTAACTCTGTCTGTCTGTCTGTCTGTCTGCTACGCTTTCCAGCTTAAACTACTGAACCAATTTTAATGAAATTTGGAACACAGATTGAGTGGACCTTGGGAAAGGACATACGATGGTTTTTATCCTTCGGAAACCCATAAAACGTGTCCATGCGGGCGAAGCCGCTGGCGGAAGGCTAGTATTTAAAATAAAATTCACTAAATAGGTGCATGTCAAGAAAAGTTATTTAACGTAACAATGTCGTCCGGAGTTTTTGGCGGGAAGTCTGAAGGAACAAGTTGTGCTCTTGTTTTATTTTCATTTTCTTAGTGTATTTTGGAGTTATATCGGATGAAGTTGATGGCATTTTACTCGATATGGGTTAGTGATAGTGCACGAGTATTGTGAAATAAAATAACAGTGCGAAAACATGCTTTTTCGGCTTGCCTCCAAAACTCCTTCGGAAATGTTCTGGTAAAGTAGCCATCACTTTAGTTGAACATTTGACTGACTAGACTGACTGATATGATACCTGACGACTAACTGATCTTTTTCTAGTTCTACGACTACAAAGTGATGCAAAAATTATACTTGACGCTGCCAATATGCAGAGTTTGCGACGCCATTATTAAAAATGAAAAAAAAAAACAATGTCGTCCGTGTGACAAAATTTTATTTACTCGTTCTTATGTTATTCCGTTGTTTTACTACCGTTTTTCTAAAGTTGACTCCTTAAACCTTGGAAACATTGGAGCATGGAAATTTCTAACAGTTTTCTTGTGGTGAAGTCAGGCAAATTTATTAATAAGAGAAAGTGTAGGCTGATAATGGACGCGAACCTAAATCCAAAAGTTTGTTCAACATAATTTCATTCATCAAAGACGTATGACATAAATGAAACGTTACACAAAGTCACACAATTCGCATAATCACAGAGTAAATACATCATACAAATTAAACATTTGCCGAAGCAATTGCACCTATTTGCAGTCACACCGAATGTACCTACTTACCTTTATTACACGCTTTTTATTAGCTTCACCTGTATGTTTGTATGTTTGTATGTTTGTATGTTTGTATGTTTGTAACCGACTTCTTTGGGCGCGATTTTGACCCACTTTAAACGGCCAGATTTCGTTCAAACTTTGTAGATTTATTGAGGACCGATGACAATACAATAATCTCATAACTTTATGTTAAAGTCGTAACTAGGATCATCAGGATAAAATAAAATATACGAGGGGCGGCTGATAAGTTCGTGGCCTAAGGTACTTTAACACGTCTAAGCGTCTGGTTAACTTGAAAATTTGCATAGGGGTCAAGGGCCGATGATAATGCAATAATTTGAGAATAAAAATCCAACTAAAAAATTAAAAATAAATAATGTAGTTTAAAAAACGAAAAACACGCTTTTGTGAAAATACGAACTAAAAAGTAAAAAAATAAGAAGAAAATGTATTTTGCTGTAAAAAAAAGCGGGGGGTGGTTTTTACCACTATTACTGTTGACACCATGCACCCCACGCTTTTTTTTACAGTAAAATACATTTTCTTCTTATTTTTTTACTTTTTAGTTCGTATTTTCACAAAAGCGTGTTTTTAGTTTTTAATTTTGTTTGTGAATTATTGCTAAACTAAACTTGTCTGTGACGTTGGTGGGGAACTACGCTCATTACACTACGGGTGCTCACCGTTGGAAATTACGGTTAGTTTAGAATTAGGGTTACTTTAGTTCTATGTGGAAGAACGTATTTATAAATGTACATGTACTAACATTTTAATCCTAAGAGTTAACGAGTAGTTTAATCTCCAACTAAAAGTTTATAAAATTCATTTTGTGTTGAATAGTCCGTTTATTGGGGAAGGATTAAGGCTTTAAGATCATGCTATGGCTAATACAAAGTCCACGCGGACGAACCCGCGGGCGGCTGTTAATTTCAATATAAAATTTACTACTGATATCCTGCAATACCGAGTTTCGTAAATGGTTATATTTTTTTTCAATTATGGCATCGCAAACTCTGTGCATACTGCCAGCATCAAGTATAATTTTTGCATCAATTTTTTGCCAGTTTCAATGAAACTGGACGAAGTAATAACAAAGTTAGTAAGTCGTCAGTAATCAGTCAGTCTAGTCAGTCAGACATTCAAGTAAAGCCATGGCTACTTTACTAGAACGTGTCCGATGGAATTTTTGAGGCAAGCAGAAAAAATTTTAGCACTGTTATTCTATTTCACAAACACTCGTGCACTGTAATTGACCTATATCAAACAAAATACCATCAACTTTATACGATATAACTCAAAAATACACCAAGAAAATGAAAATAAAACAAGAGCACAATATGTCTTTTTCGACTTCCCGCCAAAACCCAAATGATTATATTGTGGACGTTATTACTTCGGATACGCAGTCCAATCGAAACGTTCACTTCTAAGTAACTTAGTAATATCGAAGTGGCTTTGACGTCTGAATGCGCATGAGAAGCCTTACACCTTACACTTACACTGACTTGTAGACTATAAAACGATTCGGGAGTTTTGCTAAACATGACTTTATATAATATAATCATATCTTGTACACTATGAAAATACTCACTAATATTTCAGGTTGACTCAAATAATTGATTTCTTAAATTTTGCTAAAGATATTATAGATGGTAGTTATGAGGTTTGTGATGAAACAAAACTAAAGGCTAATCGAATGTATCATCTTTTCTCTCAAATCATTCATCAGCCTTCTATTTCGGCTGCTGCTGATATATGTTCGCCACTTTGTCAGATCCTATTACCTCTGAAGCATAAGGATTCTCACTTTCTTCTTAAGTTATTTAACTTTTGATTCTTAATTCTAAATTCTTTTTTCTATGAAATAAACGATTACACTATTTAAGTTTCTTTTCAATCGACTTGAAAAATGTTTTCAGATATCACTGCCATACTTTAAGGCGAGATGTCACATCTCCACTTTTTGTTAAGGCACTAATTCTATCGAAGTTTTCTACATTAAACGCTTTGCCATGCGTACAACACAAGCTACCAACTTAATAATACCCAACATAAATCTGAAAGACAAAGTGCAGGTAGGAGGCGACGCCATTATCTTCAGGTCACAACCGCAAAATTATTGCGTACATCCCCACAGCTTTTGGTTTGATTTGTATAACGTTTTGTTCACTATTATGTGGTTGCGTAGGCAACTTCATCCGGTATTTAGGTAGTTTAAGCATTCGCGAATTATATAGTAGAAATTCCAAACTTCGTTTTGTGCATCTATGAAGCTAATATTTTTTAAGACTTCAAAATATTTTTTACAGTTTTATTATTATCTTATCTTTCACTCAAAAATATTATTTGAGAGTAACAAAGAAAATATGCAACGCCACAAAATGAGTTGAGATAAAAACAGAAAAATAAGACTACTTTTACCGTGAATATTTAACGTGAAAGGTTTTCAAAATATCAATTTTCATATTTTCGTATACTTTATGCTACAAAATGGTAATTGTTGTCAGTCGCCTCAGATTATTTAAGTTAATTGATACTGCTTACCCGGCAGACGTTGTCCTGCCTTAAAGTATCAGAAATAAATTAATATTGCGACTATAAATTGAGATGTAAGCTATCGTATCTTTCAAGTTGGATCAAACTGGTTAATTAGTTTAGGAGTCCATCGTGGACAAACAACGTGACACGGAATTTATACATATTAAGATTATGCTTTTATTGTTTTAATGTCAAAAGACAATTTAAAATACTAGTATGAAAAGTTTCAATTGTTTAAAAGAGTATTTTGCTCATCACATTCGTGATGTATCATATCAGAAAATGCTCGCTGAAACACGTCTCTTACAGAAAAGCCCAAATAAACAGAAATAAAAATAAACATGACAAGGATATGACATTATATTATTATCGCCGCCATCTGTCCAATTCAGTGAATTAATCATTTTGGTACACAGGGAATGTTTATCGTACACGCTACATGGCAATAAACAGTTTGTATTAAAACGAATGTGATAAGTGTTCTCGGTAGGTTACATATAAAATTGATGAATGAAATTAACCATTTACTGACGCATTATAAGTCTAATGGCCTCTTTCACCACCTTCAAATAAAGTGACAAGTACGCTAATTGTCGGTTAAAGTCACCCGTAACTTCAATTTCAATTTCACGATGCTCGAATAGCACTAATCATATTATGATAAACTGACCCGTACTCATAGCTTTTACTTGCCAATTAACTTTACTTGGGACATAACTAATCAACACTTTAATTGGAGATGGTGAACGAGGCCCTAATTGTTATAATAAGTGCTACAGTCATCGATCTCTTACAAGAAGTATGTAAGCGTGTATTTTTACAGTTCCTAAGCTGGAAACTTAAAAACTTGATAATGAACCCGTATCTAAGGAAGGCATTTTCAATTTTTCACGTTCTATGTTCTATCCCTACAAGGTGTAAAATGGAGACTAAAAATTTTATAGAAAAACGGATTGTTCCACCGATTTGGTGGAGATATTCATTGATAGAAGTGATGGGTTATTGTTATAATAAATAAGTGCTACAGTATTCGATCCCTTACAAGAAGTATGTAAGCGTGTATTTTTACAGCTCCTTAGGTGGAAACTTGAAATTTGCTACTGAATTCATATCGGAAGAAGGCATTTTTACGTTCTATACCTACAAGGTGTAAAATGGAGGCTAAAAATTTCACAGAAAAACTGATTATTCCACCGATTTGGTGGAGATGGACTTCTATCAAGAAGTGATGGGTTATTGTTATAATAAGTGCTATAGTCATCGATCCCTTACAAGAAGTATGTAAGCTTGTATTTTTACAGCTACTAAAGCTAGAAAATTTGATAATGAATTCGTATCGAAGGAAGTCTTTTTCACATTCTATCCGTACAAGGTGTAAAATGGAGACTAAAAATTTTTATATAAAAACTTATCATTTGGTGATTTGGTGGAGACGTTCATCGATAGAAGTAATGGGTTACCTATTTCAGCATTTTTAAATTAAACGACATAAAAGATAACAGGGGTATATTTTTAGTACATTATTTTAAGTTTCATTCATTTACTAGAAAGCGTTTCAATGATTATGACAAATTTAATCAGACCAGAGCAGCGTAAATAAGAGTTTGGCTCAAACTAATAAAATAGTATTTATTTTTTCTAAGATTGTTATATCCTGTATAGTTAAATATTATTGAATTAAGCGTTAACTCATATATCAAAATTGTGTTTAAAGTAAATAAAAAGTACCTAGAGCAACAGACAAAACAAACTATATACCTTACCTAAGTAAATAATGAATATATTTCAGCAAATTGTTTAATAAATCACAAAACCATTCTATTTATATACAAACGCACTCAATTCACAGTAGCAAAAACACTTACATTAGCATCATATAAAGATCACAATGGCAAATTATTACGTAATGGGCACAGTAATTTCGCTGAACAAAAGGTCGAATCTAACAATGCATGTATTCATCGCAAGTCAAACCGCAATGAGAACATCCCGATTTGCCTTATGGTTACCCAATTTGATAAAGATCACAAAACTTTATCAAATAGGCATAATCGTGCGTAGAAACGAAACAATAATAGTTTTAATTTATTATTTAAATCCATCACCGTGAAATAATTTTCATATTCAATTGATTTCCAGTGCCATGGATATAACTAATGTAAATATTAATACTAAAAACATGTTCTTTAGACTTTGTAAAACGCATATCTAGAATTATCCTTCATATTGATTTTAATTATAATGTGATTTTGTGTTTTATGAACATGAAAACAAAAACATTCAATATTTAAACATTAACCAAAACCAAATCATTAATCAGTATCTCGAATTCAGTAAGATTCTTAAAAAAAGTCTGTTGAAGTGTTATTATGCTGAACCTACTTAAAACATTGACTTAACCTCCACTTAAAGAGTCAAGTCAATATTGAATAACTTCAGACAACCGCAGAAGTTTATGGCACAGTTGAAATCCTTTCGCAAACGAATATCATGCTAGGATTGGCACCAAACAAAAACAAACGGCTAAAAGATGAAGATGCTCCTGTCGAATTAAGTAAAAGTATGCATATAAAGTATATTTGTTTGCTTTATTCAAATCGTGATGTGTAGTTTGACAGCAATATTTTAAATTTACAGAGTTAGTAGATTTGCGCATTCTCTAAAATATTTTTTGCTGCAACCCTTTTTTGCGTCCCACTGATGGGCACGGGTCTCTCCCCATTATTGGGGAGGCCTGGAGCTTACTCCACCACGCTGCTCCAATGCGGGTTGGTGGAGAAATATTACTTATAACTTAGTATTTTAAGGATTTTGTACTATGTTAAACGCCTGAAATGTCGTCAGCGTCCCAACACCCGTCATTTCATAGAAAAAATGGTTTTACGTCCAAAGTTAGTGTTTTTTTTAATTAATGACGAGTACTGGGACGCTGATGACCATACGGGCGTTGACCCAATCATTTATTTTCTACTGTCAGTAGCAGTGGCCTTTAATTTAGGAGAACAAAAACACAAATTCACACGTAGTGTTCTTAAAAAGAAGAAAGTTACCTAGAATGGATTCTAGACGGGTCGTTGGCCGTCCAGTGTAATCCAATAAAGGCTACATTACGGAGATGCCACTAATCAAACGACCTCCGGTAACGGTACGTATATTTAACAGGTTTCCCATTACGGCCGGTGGCGGTGGCATCGAGCCCGTGGAGCGAGTCAGTTCGATCGTCGTTATGTAACCTCACTAATGTGAATCTGTGCGGTAAGTTTCTAAGGTTAGAGGCCGATTATTCAGTGTTTAGGATGAACTTATGTTATCTACTTTATTGTCTGTAAATGAATTCATTTTAGAGAATGTAAAAAATAATAAATGTGTATATCAACCAAATATTATATTTATATCCTTATGGTGTGATGGTCCCTAAAAGTTTTTATAAAATAATATATTGTATGAAATCTACTCTTAAAAGATATATTGAAGCTTTAGGAGCACTAGATTTGAATATTGCAATATTCTTAAAGTTCTGGTTTAATGTTAAAAATAAAGAAGCAGTGGTATCTTATTTCAATTTTAAGTCTTACATTTGATGTAAATAATAAAATTACCAACATAGTACCTATCACTGAGCACAGTGAGTAGACATCACTGAGTACAGTGAGTAGACATCACTGAACAAATTAAATATTAAACAAAACATATTAATAAATCAATATATCTCTTGCTAGACGTCTTATGTGGATCTTAATGTGTTTATATTTAATTTAAAATATCTAGATTCACGCTAAGATTACGCAAATAATACAAACAAAAAGAGAAACGTACTGATTTGACATTCATGAGTTTAAGACCGTCTGTTTCGGTTCCGGCGTGCCCCAAGGCTCTCTACTGGGGCCGCCCGTATAATGAAGTATTACCTGAAAATAAAAATAAAAATAAACACCTTAAAGCCTTCATTTTAAAGTATATTTTAGATAAATAGCTAACCTATTACAGCATTTATATTATAGTATGAACAAATATAGAATTGGTAATAAGAAATCTAGTTATTGAGTATCAAATTATTACTAATATACAATAATTGAAAAATAATTGCATAATATAATTTTGAGCATCAATAAAACGTTGTTCATTAATTAATTGCTAAATTGTTCCTGCAAGTGTCGAAATATACCTTTGTACTAAGTAGGTAAAATGGAATATGGTTCTATCGTATGGAACCCACAGCGCAAAAAATCAAATTATAAAATTTTTGCGAGTATATAAATTATTTTTAAGACACCTAAGATAAAGGTTTGATATAGATTTACTGACCACATTTTTAACGAATAGAAGAACCGAAAGAGACCAATTATTTTGTTTAAACTTTTGAACAATCTAATTGATTCCCCCTTTTCGTAAAGATAAAAAATAAATAGTGACAGATGAATAGTTTTTTTTTTTCAATTTTAATAATGGCGTCGCAAACTCTGTGCATATTGCCAGCGTCAAGTAAAATTCCTGCATCACTTCGTAGTCGTAGAAAAAAATCAGTCAGTCGTCAGGTATCAGTCAGTCTAGTCAGTCAAATGTTCAAGTAAAGTGATGGCAACTTTACCAGAACATGTCTGATAGAGTTTTGGAGGCAAGCCGAAAAAACATGTTTTCGCACTGTTATTTTATTTCACAACACTCGTGCACTGTCATTAACCTATATCGAGCAAAACGCCATCAACTTTATCCAATATAACTCAAAAATACACTAAGAAAATGAAAATAATACAAGAGCACAACTTAGGAAAAGTTAAAATAGGTACATATTTTTACATTAAAATAGACTATGACAATGTAGTGAAAAGCAAATAATAATACACTACATTTCTTTAGCTGTTTGCATTCTCAAGCGTTTCTGAGGCACCAAAATTAAGGTCACAAAAACTTTTAGCCGGAACGGCGTATGAATAATCCCGGTACAAATGAAGTCATTTGCTAAGGTCAAAATGATTCCATTCTTTCACGCTGAGATGTGCCCCTAATCACTTTATTAAAACACAATTTTAAATCTTATGTATATTTAAAAAAACTTTTATTATTATTTCTATCCTTATAAAAACTAGATACCTAGTCCAGAAGCCTGAATAAACTGGCAACATACATTTCAAAAAAGATATCAAATATTTTTGATTGCAGATTTTTTTGCCCACACAAAATTTTACAACAAAAACTTATTGCTATAAACTGGACAAGTCAAATATAAAATTAGATCTAGATAAAACTGTTAATAGTGTACACCAAGTAATTAATGAATAAATTAGCATTACAAAAATATTTTAATAATTAAATAATTAAATAAAAAATTTATGATTTTATGAACCTTACAACACTGCTGGCGAATCAAGTAGGTATCGTGTACGTGAAGTTTAGCTACTCTCGAAACAAGTATGCGTAGCGAGGTTAAATTCCAGGCCTTTTGATATATAGACTAGTCTCAGGTAACATGAGACAGTTTTATTTTACCCAATGACCAACTTATGTGCTACACTAGAAATACAAAGCGTATTGAGTTAGAAGCCACGGTGCAGTTATGGGTCATTAATAATCATACTGTTCTCAATGTTCGATTGGGCTCATCCTGTATATAAATAGTATGTCAACAATGTCATAGAAATATGTAATTTTGTATATAATCGGCCTCGCTCCGATTTTTTTAATTGATTAAAAACGATGTTTAGTTACTTACGAGTACAAACATTGTAAGTATGTATGTAATTACGAGAACTAATATCGTATTACGATACGATCTCTCGGCATATAGATAAAAGTGAAGTCCTATCCTAGCTTAAGTATTGTTGAATAAGTACAGAGAAAATGTACGAAGTTACTACGTACGAAATGTACAAAGATAAATTCAAAACCCAACTTGTCGGTTTCGGTTTCTCTATCAAGTCGTTATATCAAACCAAATATTGAAACTCTAAAGGCATGATACAAAGTTCTACTGCAAGTTTAATAATACGTTAGCAATCGTAAATCTCATTTTTTATGTAATAATATAGAAGGGTTCATTGACATCATAATAGTACCGCCATAAGCAATGAACGTCCACTATCGTGTTAGGGTCATGATCAAACCCTTTTTGTTGTTACTGCTAATCTCTGCATTTTTACTCTATACCTATTCTCGGCTTCATTTCCTCAAAATACTTCTTCTACGACAAAACTTTTTCTCTGGTTTGTGCTTTTTCTGGTATCTGGTTTGTGTGCCGAAAAAATGTGTAGGCAGTGAAAGAAAAATTTGGAATCACTTCGCTCCATCGCGCCGATTTCGAGTCACGTAACCAACTATGAATGGTAAACGGTAATGAGTCCAATGGGCGATTCGTAAGCGGTCAATGCCAACGACCTTGCAACCAGCGCCTTAGGCTGAATTAGTTACGTCAACATCTTGATAAGCAGTACTAATTACGTTTCGAGTACTGTTTCATGTTGAATTATCGATATCTCGATCGATATTTGCCTAGTTATCTATCCATTCTATTTGATAAGACTTATGATTGAAAGTGTTTCTTTGTGTAAATAGAAATCCAAACGTAATGAATTCTTAATCACTTAGTCAGATGCTTATCTCTTCTGATTCAAACTAAAATATGCTTATATTGATTCATACTAAGTAATATAATACTTAATAAATCATTATATAGCCTAAAGCCTGGATTATCCAACACAAAAATAATTATTTAATTCAAACCAGTAGTAGTTCTTGAGATAAGCGCGTTCAAACAAACAAACTATCAGTTAGAACCATTTAGAACTAATATCAAAGAGGTGATCATGCCATCTGTGTTACATTGTTAGTTCCATTTACGAGCAAAAGGTTGCTGTGTCAGCAAAGTGAGAAATTTAACGTCTACAAATTCTCATTTCAAATTTTAAACGATAAAATTTATTTATAATATAAATAAATTATTAATAATATAAATGAATAAGATAAATTATTATAATACAAAATTATAACTATAGACTTAACTTTTTCAGAGTTAATACTCGTAGTCTCAACAAACTATCTTTATATATATAATTCTTATGTGAGTGTGTATGTCACTGAACTCCTCCTAAACGACTGGACGGATTATGATGAAATTTATTGTGTGTGTTTAAGAGGATTTGAGAATGGTTTAGATTTACAATTTGGGACACTGGAAATGTTTTTTAATATTTTTTTTGTATATAAGTAGTTTTCCCATATAAATTGTTCCTACCTATCAAACGTTTGTATTTCGTGCCATGCTGTTCTAAACTTTGACACAGTCAGAATAACAAGACAGTTCGTGTGTCATTATTTGTTTTATATTTTTGTTTGACAGTAACATGAAATCTCTTTAAGATAATAAGAAAACAAATCCTCTTTCATTACTTTTAAGGCAGGAAAACGTCTACGGGGTCTACTAGTGACATATAAACTTTTAATTTTAAATATAGTCATTTAATACTTAAATTATAGTTTTTCTTTATTTTATATTTCCATAAAATGTTATGCCAACAATGGTCAACATTTTATACCGAAAATTATAAAGTACGAAAAATAGAGTTACAATAAATAAATAAATAAAGTTAAATAGAGTATATAAAGCCAGTTCTAGATTCAGAATGTAGTAAATGGTAATACAGAAAACAAGAAAGAATATGTAACAATTGATTAAGTGTAAGCAGTAAATGTAATGCAAATTTTAAAAACAACAAGAACAAACTTAAATAAGAGACCAGTTACAGTGCAATATCTTATAGGTCTTATTCTGATAAATTGTGACATGTCTAAGTTCGAATACTTCTTTTAAATAAGTCTTTCCTTTAGACTCTACGACATAGAAATCTCTTTACCCGCAACAAGCTATTTTAAATTATCTCCAGCTAATATCTTTAAACACGCCATGTTTCGACTTTCCTTTCGACGTCAATTTGGAGATTACGAGAGTTGTTTTAAAAATGTCTACTCTTGTCTGCGAAAGAGAAATAAAATTTAATGCAATGTAAACGTATCACTATTATTTTATGAATACAAATTTAATGCTAGAGACAGTGTCCAATCACGACAGGATTGAGTATGTACAGGATTGTTTGTTGAAAGTAAGTATAGGAAACCTAAAATTACTGATACGAATTGCCTAAGTTCTCATTTATTAGTTAAAAAAGGATGAGAAAACAAATAAAAAAAAATACAATTTTAATATAGAACTTTGCAGCAAAACTTACACTGAAAGCTTTCGTAACGTTATCGGACGAACAAATTGGATTACTCTCGACTATGCCAATCCATTGGCTTGTCAACACAATAGGAGTCGGCCATGAAAGGCTATCTTTAAACACTCAAACTCGAAAGCGGCATTCATTTCGACGCAAACATTTGTCCGGGTTTCGTCCAATAACAATCCCGGGGAACGGCAAATTCCGATTTGCCGCAGAAGAGGAAACACAAAGGCATAGCAGCTACAGTCTGCCTTATTCGATAGGAATCGATTTTATTCATGGAACTTGCATACAAAAGTTTTTAAAAGGAAAATAAAATCATTTATTTTACCTCAACTTGGAGTATTCCTAGCGGAAATTGGTAAAGCTGTACAGGTTTCCTAATAGATGATTATTACGTAATTCGACGAAAACGTGAAATTTTCGGCTACACTAAAATGTGGTGATCATAACTTTACGAATATCAGCTCATGTAACCTCAGAGCTAATATGGATGTAAAGTGTTATTAGTTTTGACTGCTATGCTCCTGGTAGCTAGTCTTATACTAATACAAGTATTTTAAGAAACACATTTACATAAACCACTTACCTGTCCTTGGCAATAAAATCCTTAACTAACAACTTATTATCAAACTCATAAAACTATACAGTTTTTTACCGACTTACAAAAGGAAGAGGTACTGCATTCGGCTGTATGATTTTTTTATGTACTATTCCGCATTTTATGGACCTATTTTAAAAATTTTGTTCGTATGTTTATACTCCCGAGGTGGTCCCATTGTCACCAAGTCAGGATCTGATGATGGGATCCCAGAGAAATCGAGAGGAACTCTCAAATTTTATAGGCACACACATCATTTTTCTTATACTTTCTGAAGCTTATGAGATATTTGTGAATAGTAACTATCATCTCATGTTGATGAGCCGATGTTGGAAGGTACAGCGACAAAAACTTTTACTCCAGTGGTCCAATTGTCACCATCTCACACTCTGATGATGGGGTGCTAGGGAAATCGAGGGAAACATTGAAACTTTATAGGCACACACATTGTTTTCGTCATATTTTGTAACATAATACAAATATTCATGCCCGGTGATTATCACCTCATGTTGCTAAGCTGAGAGCAAATTCTTTCAATAATTTATATGTTTAGATGGACCGATAGTAGTATTCTTTCAGGATATTAGATGGCTATTAGATTAACATGATTATAAAAGGTATATCTCATTAACGTTTAGAAGTTAAGTGGAAAAATTTACAATTACCTATGTTTATATATATGAGTCTTAATACTATTTTTAGGGTTGGGCCCTTAGTAAAATATCGTATCTTTCGCTCTGAATGGGCACCGACTCCAAAATAGTTTTAACAGTCATTAACATAAGCAAGAATAAGTAGGTGCTGACTTTTTTATTTTTTACCGTTTTAAGTCTATTTTTGTGTTAAAAACTAAATTAATTGAACATGTTTAACATAACATAAACATATTTACCTATCCTTACGAGACGTTTTATAATAAAATTAATTGAACATGCTATTTTAACAAAACTATATAATTCAATCACAATAATTAAAAATATTAAATATAATATCAGGTAAACTGTAGATGGAAAAAAGTAAATCATATTTATCAACACGTTCTCAATCGCCAAGAAGGGGTTGACACGACTAAATTGTTAGCTTAGGATCACTCACAATCCCACGAGAGATACGATTCGGCTTGTACACTTGTGTTGTGACGAGGCCAACCAATAACACTGCGGGAATCCGAGGACGGTGTCAAAAAATATTGTAACAAGTAAATCCTTTCGAAGGGTCTATTCAGATACGAACGAGATTTCTTATAAAGGCTTCTCATAATATTTTTGATGGCTTCATCTTCGGCCACTTGTGACTTATGACTGTTTATGTTGGGTAACGTTTGTAAATAGTTTATGTTATCTATAGCTTACAAAATATTTTGTGTATGTATTTTTAGGTGGTAGAACTATTATGGTTCGCCCGGGGAAGTACCACCGCTGCACCCACTTCTGTAGTGAACCAATTCTGTTGTGTTTCGGTGGAAAGGTGCAGTTGCCGGCCACACTTACATGAGGCGACCACCAGCCTCCCGAGTAGCAGCGCAACTGCATACGACCTCAGACAAGACTTACCTATGCTTGCTTGAGGTTGTATGTAGATGTCCATGGGCTCCAACGACCACTTAACACCACGTGGCCTGCATGCTCGTCTGCTACTCCATTCAAATAAAATTAAAAAAAAAATAGGATATGACCTCTTTGCTTTACGTCTTACTGAAGTCTGTTAGCTCCATATCAATAGCATTCTCGTTTCACTGTAAATGCAACTAAATATATCTCTTCATTTATATCCGAGTTCGATTCAGTTTACGTTAAAGAGTGTTCGCTTTTAACGAAATTACTCTGTTTTCGTTTGTGAAGCCGAAAAGCAGTAATTTGTGAGCGTGAAACGGTAAATAATAAGCTTACATGTGAGCTCCCCGCAAGTCGTCGAGCGTAACGTGTAAAGAAATAAAGGAATCATTCCACTAACAACTTTCGATATTTATCAAGTAGATTACAATAGAATGAGATTGAAAGGGTGAAAATTTTAAATACGTTTTCTGTGGGACATACTGTGAGTAAGTCAGTATTCTAGGATAATATTTTGATTCAATAGTAAGAGCCCCCCAAAACTTATTAAAATGCACTTGTTGCTAATCGCTGGAAATATTTTATTCTTAATTTGTATATTCATATGAAAGTACTAGCTGTGCCCGCGAACTCCGTATCACCCTTAAATTTTCTTGTTGGGCCACCTTTATCAGTTTGGGGGGGGGATGAAAAATAGATGTTGGCCGATTCTCAGACCTACTCAATATGCTCACAAAATTTCATGAGAATCGGTCAAGCCGTTTCGGAGGAGTATGGCCAGTCCACGAAAACTGTGACACGAGAATTTTATATATTAGATTTCAAACTATATAAAAATAACGAGTATTTTGGCGGCCCATTTGAGATGCCAAGACTTTTAGTATTGTACAAACGATAATATCGAGAAATTGCTTTTGGGTTTTCAGTCCTACTACTAAGTATTAGTAGTATTAGTACCTACATCAGTGGAAAAAAATAATACGTATCCACTCTAATGAAAGGAAATGCATTAATTTGAATTTTGTTTCATGAACTAAACAATTTGTATATTTTAAGTAAAACTGTTCAATTTCACAAACTTGAAAAAGCGGAAGTTATAAAATATAAGTTTCGTCGCATAGTAACAAGCACACATTATTCTTTTATTTTCTGCACATTTCTTTCCTTTTGTGGTGTTGGCGTAATGTTTTGCATTCACACATGGCAGAAAAGGGGATTGGTCCAAGTATTAGCACAAAGGCTTCTTTATATTTTTTTGTTTGATTGATTGTTTAATAGGATCCTATTTGTTTAATAATTTTACGAAGTTTATAAGCAAGGTTTTTTGTTTATTTATCAGTCTAACAAAATGATTCCAATGTATTTTTATAATTTGCATCATTTTGTAAATTTGTAATTTTAAATCAATTGCATACCCTAAGAGTAAAGACAAAACACTTTCATCCTTTATAAATCATTATGTTATTACCTGTTTTGAAAGCATTAAATAAATAAATGAATTTTTCCTAAGTTGATGTTTTTTCAAAGTTGAAATGTTTAATTCACTACATCTTACATTACTTTCTTACGGATCAGTGAAGTTTTCTTAAGCTTCAAGATAAAATAGGCTGACAAATAACATGAACACCCATTAAATGCTCCGACTTATGATACAAGACGAACCGCACCAAATCATACTTTATTACTATATACATTTTTCGAGTACCTACTACTTCTTATTTTGGAAACTTATTTCGATTCGTTGGCTGTTTTTATTCCCATGGATCGACTAGGGAGGTGTTTGGTTTCTGTTGTGTTTTTTTTAAGATCTATGAGGTGTTGTTCAGTTTGAAATATAGCAGAATAAGTATTAAGTACGCAATAAGATAAGACGCATATGTCCGTTTTACCACCGGTCAACGGATCGGTTTTTTTTACCGTATTTGCGGTGATGTTTGATTTGTAACAAATGTGTTAATTTAATATGATTCCGACTCAGGTTAGGTTAGGAAGAAATGATCCATAAATATGAAATCCGTTTTTAGTTGGTCCGTTGTCCGGTGAAGAAACAGTTGAATAGTCGATCTAACAGTCTTGTCGTCATTTAAAATTATGTATTACTACTCAGTAGGTATAAAAACGTACAAATATTATGTTCCTCACTTAACACTCGCACCAAACCTCGTGCAACTCAAGAACAATAGTGTGCGAATGGTCAAGCACTCTAACGGTGCGGCCGAGTGCCGCGGTCAAAGCTGTACGGATTCTACATATTCAGTCGTTGCCATAACGGTGCACACCTTTTTGTTATTGCGCATGGGTTCATTGTAGATAATAATATGATGGCAAATTAACGTTGGAAAGTACCAGCATTTTATAGCTTAGCCTGGTTAAGAGATAATAATACATTAAATACATATTATGATTCTTACCGAGGACTTACCTCGTATCTATCAATGTTTTATTAATTTAAAGGGATAAATATTTATGAAATATGGGTAAATGTAATTTGAAAAATTGAAAACATGGTTATCAAGATGCAGCTGAAGTTCCACGAGATTAAAATCCATAAGCCAGTTATGTAACATGGCCCATAAATAATATACGAATTTATTATTTACAGAAACAATATATTGTGTGGCAAGGGGTGAAACAAGACGATTTCTGACGAGGGCGGTCTGAAATCGTGTTTCATCCCGAGCCACACACTGTATTTTTCATATCATAAGTAATGAAACAACGAGTTTTGATTTCTGTAGCCAGTCGAAGTAAGACTATTTCAGACAAATAGCGCAGTAATATCTTTTGACAATGATTTGACGACAGTTGTCAATGCGATTCTGACAGACTTGAAATAAAGACGTTAATAATAAATAAATGAAGGTGCCGGGTAGAAACAACGTTGTTTCTCCCCTAGGGCAGAAACAACGTTGTTTCTGACTGACACATTCGCATTGGTCAAACCAATTGTCTTATTTCTGGCAAAACAGAGATCAAAACTCGCTTTTTCAATGCATGTGATATGAAAAATTATTTTTATTGTGTAAGTGTGAACTTATCTTTTACTATGAACGAAATAATTCAAACTATCAGAAGATCTTTTTTATTCTCATCCAGTTTTTCAAGTCCGTAAACATTCAAATTTCACATTGTAAACTGTTAGTTTCTCGAATGTATTATTGTGACTAGAAAGATTTTTATCACTTTGTATGCTGAGACTTCCAGCGTTGATAAGAATAATGTAAGCATTAAACTTATGTAGCTTAACGGAAATGGAGATTATAATTTACGTCTTGGTTTGACCTTTGTTTACATTAATATGCAAAATGCACTGTAGCTGCGGAAATGTTTGTCTAACATTTGGCTTAGAGGTACAGCCGATATAAACAAAAACTCAGGAACTAATTTAGTTGCAAGTAAACGTAATTCGGTAAACATAATTAGGGTGCATGGCCCGGCGGTTAGCATAGAACGCAAGCGATCTATGCGACTAAGCCAAATGGGTGCGGTCGAGTTTGAGATGGGTGACCGCTAGTGGCAAAAAAATTCGGTCTAAATGTTTGTATTTAGTGTAGCCTTTGTGTAGGAGGATATGCATGATACCCACGTGGCAGGGGTTCCTATGAGTGTATAGCGCTGTATCTAATACCTTTAAACGAGCAATTCTTGTATATACCTAAATATATATTATTTAATCTCGGAAACGGCTCCAACGATTTTAATGAAATTTTGTACGCTGGTTTCGGGGGTGATAAATCTATCCAGGTAGGTTTTATTTTTAGAAATTTTAAATTATAAAAAACATCTTCAACTTAAATACTAACTGAAAAATACGACTCTTCCTGACATCTATTGGAGAGTATCAATAATATTGTGGCGTAGAACGCCGTCACCACTCACCAATCCGACGTTTAAAGAAATGACAATGTCGATTTGAAAGAGCTCTTTAAAAATTTCGTTCATTGAATTATAGCTTCCTTGGCTGAATGGTGACGTGGGCTAACTGCGGAACTAGAGACCCGAGTTTATACATATTGCGTTTATTTATATTTTTTGTGATTTTTTAATTGGGAGCTATTTCAAATGGCGTTGTTAAGTAACACTAAGCAAATGAGTGTTCCGTTTGAAATTAAACCAAGAAAATAAATTATTATTATTATTATCTAATTCTTTATATCTTCTCTACTTCCAAAAAGACTCTTTCTCGCTATCACATAATCTTACAAGAATGGAGGACACTTGGTGTCAATTTTTCAATTGAGAGCTTCGCTCGAATACAAAACGACATCCTCAGGAGTTCTATGAATGAAGAAAGAAAAATATACATTGTAAGAATCATTGAGTGAGTGAGTGACTGGTACAAAAATAGTAGTTTGGTGAGAGAGAGCCAATTGTAATAGCCTATACTTAATACTATATAAAAATTATATAAATGAATAGAATAGGGACGTTACATGCTAACTATAAATAAGGTTGTTAACACACAATGAATGAAGTTCATCATAATGAATGGAACGAGTCATTATTTGCAAGAGACATTCGACAACACGTGAGAGCACAATGGTCATGACGTTCCTTAGGAGACCAAAACCAAAACAATGAACAATAATGGTCACAGCCAGAAGCGAGAAGCTGATTGTTATAAAAACGTGACCCTTGAACTTCCGCCAGAACTAATCAAAAGAAAATTTAAAAGTAACGCCAAAGGAAAGTCGGGATGATTGACTCGTAGATAGCCTGGTATGGCGTGGAAGGTCTCATTGATTTCACTCAAAGAATAATAGATTTAAAGTTGATTGCCAGCTCCGGTCATTACTTCTAACAAAGCTGTCATCACAGTTTCAATGCGGCTTTGATGTAGCGTATTTGTCGATGTGTATATGGTCGTTTCGAAGAAGCGCGCATGGCCCGGCGGTTAGCGTAGAACGCAAACGACCTATGCAACTAAGCCAAACGGGCGCGGTCGGGTGTGAGACGGGTGAACGCTAGTGGCAAAAAAAATCATGCGCGTTTCCGTGCTTCGGAGGGCACGTTAAGCCGTTGGTCCCGGTTGTTGACGATAGATAACAGTCGTTAAACCTTGTCGGAGGCCTTATGGGCGGTTTGAAAACATCCGACAGCGGGTTGGCCACTAAGCCGCATCTCCACCAACCCGCATTGGAGCAGTGTGGTGGAGTAAGCTCCAGGCCTTCCCAATAATGGGGAAAGACCCGTGCCCAGCAGTGGGACGCAAAAAGGGTTGCGGCCAATATGGTCGTTTCGGAAAACGCACTTTCACGCACGCTAATTTTTGTACTGGGAAAAGTCAAATCATGACGTTTAGCTTATTGTTCTATGAAGCGCGTGGGCTACACGCAAACTAAGGCTTTGTGCATTACTGTTATTTATTTTATCATACATGATTATTAATGTTAAAAAAGTTTCAATAAGTTCAATTTTCTCATAGATCACAAAACAGATAACTGTACGATGCAACAAAACTATTTTCATTACGTAATGCGTTTTATTAAAGCAACAAAGAATCAGTTTAAGCACTATTTAACAGCATCACAAAAAATAAATTTCAATATACATGAACACTATAAATAGCATTAAGTGAAGATTGGATATACGAGTATAATGTACACTCAACTTTTCATGCTAAGCGAAGAAACCGAAACAAATTATAACAGACCCAGTTTCGGAAAGTTTAAATCACGTTTATACTTAACAACGCTTCTTGGTAAATGTATGAAAATGTTTGACAAGTCGGGCGTTGTCCTTCAAACTCTGCTTTTAAATTAGGTAAAATTTACAACTGTACTATTTCTCATTTACACTGTTTTTTTTTAAAATAAGATAGATAAATTTGTTAATAACTTTATTTGTTGTATCTCCCTTGCTGCTTTTAGTTTAAAAAATAAGCATTTTTTAATTCTTTAAGTAATCGAAAACATTAAATTAAATAAATCTAATATATTTAAATGAGCAATTCTTTTATAAAATGTGTATAGAATCTGAGACGCAGAAACGGCTGCAACAATTTAATGAAATTATTATGCAGGGGTCCCACAGGCGATATATCGACTTAGCTAGATTTTATTTTAAGAAAATAATGTTTAATTCGTGTTTCTAGCGATAGTAAATTTAAACATATTCTGAAAAATATGACTCTTTTTGACATGTATATGTTATAGTGGATGTGCATAATCCGGCATTGTATAGAATGTAGACATTGTACGCATTACCTAAAACATTGAGACAATGTGTATAATACGATTCATTTCATACATTTCCTAGATATTGTATAAAATCCCCAAGGCGCACCGCTCGGTTGAACGAAATGCCCGACCGCTAACCCTAGGGCGCCCCAACTTTTTTATGCTAGCCGCCGCGCCACGCCGCGAGGCTCGGGTTTCACTAAACCATTCATTGTGTCTCAATTTGTTATTGTAACTATCAAGTGTTATGTTTTTTATGTTAAGGATGAATGAAGCTGTATATTTAAGTGTTTTGTTTCTCAATATTAAACTACGGTGTAGAAATATGATACGCTGAACAAAGCAAATGGCCACATTTGTATCGGGTTTAAAAACGGCTTAATTTCAGCAAAATTTTTGTGTCTCATGCTGAAACCTTTATTTATATGTATTATTAGATAACTTACCTCGTAAATTCCAATAATTCACTGCAATCCCAACACTCAATCTTATAAATTAACACAACACAAATCACTATGCCACACCCGAACACGATTGCGCAACACAGACTACTGTCAACTTTATTTTTCTTTTTTTACGTCGTGGCACGGATTTCTAACTTTTTGGTTTCATTGCATAGATAATTTAACGCAGAAACAGGATAGATATATAGAATAGACCTTATACAAACAGTGACAACACTATTTCAGTTAAGACCGACCAGGATAGAGAAGGGAGCCACTCCGCCCCTTGTCGCACTCTGTGCGACAAGGACAATCTGGACTACAAAATTTTGTCGCTCTGTGTGCGACCGGGCAAACTAGTTCAATGTGTATAATGAACGACCACGGGAAGGACACGCGTGCGCGGCCTGCGGGACTACCCCGCAAACAAGTTGCAACTCGTTCGTTGTGTTTATAATATCTTCCAAGGCTTAGATAATGTAACAAAACAAGTGGCTCTGTGACATCTCCGGCGCTGCGGGAAGACCACTCCCTCCGCCCTAGCGTAAGAAAGCGCGGTACCTGCGCTCGCCTTCGGCGACCAGCCTCAGCCGCTACGGCTCTCTTGATGCCTGCGCTTTCCTACGGCGGGCAGGGAGTGGTCTCCCTCCGCGCCTCCGGCTTTTTAAATACACTCTAGGGGTAGTACAGACAAGACCACGTGGATAGTGGGGTGCTCTGATTCGGTTTGGGTATTTTTCGAATATAAATAATTCTCGAAAACGGTGCGTGCTACGAAAAACATGAACATGACCTAACTAAATCATAGAGAAGTAAAATCGATTACGTACATTACCTATGCTTCAATCGGCATTCTATACAATGCCCAGTATACTATACATTTCCTAGGTAAAATGTAAAATAGTTTAAACATTGAATATCATTTCATACATTGCCTGAACGACCCCGGCAATCTATACATTTCCTAGGTATTGTATAGAATTCCTGCATTATACACATTGCATATAACATATACACGCCGTGTAGTATTACTTTAGTTTTAAGTTGTGAGCTTTTTCTTCTAAATGAGACTCTGAAGAAAATCAATTGTTTTATCCGAGCAACGCTCGGTCATCCGGGTGCTAATATTTAATATGGCCATCAAACTTTAGATGAGCTTAGTCTGCCTTTTATAGAAACATTCCACAAATACCACACCACCCTATATAAATTTATCGCACGCTGCTATCATTTTCAATTAGCAACAACGCACGGTTACCAAATACAAATAGCATAACTACATCTCTAATTCCAATTACTCTATATCACAAATTTTGCAGTGGCCATCTTGAAGCGTAAAGGCATATCCCTAAACGATCGGAGACAGTTTATCGACAGTCGGAACGGGCTCCTAATGGGCCTGAGGGTCGATATTTCAGGGAACGACCGAGACAGTAACGTCTTAGTAATTGGTCCCTAAACACCGAACTACGGATCGAAATCGACGACGTTCGACATTGTGACGTTTCGATAGAGTTATGATGTTCAATATAGTGACGTGACTTGCCCGGAGAACTGTTGAAAGTAACCGAATCTAGGGTTATCTACGTATACAATGCTTAACTTATCAAACATGTTGAATTGGCAAGACTCTAAAAATTAATACATTGTGTTCTTCGTAGATAGATGTTTCGAAATGTATGGTCCATCCCAATCGATTATAACAAAATGCTTAGTAAAAAACAGCTCTATACTATATTTGCAATTTCTTTATATGGTGTATAAACCTGGCCAAGATTGAAGTATCTCCTTTAAACATAGTCAACATTATTATTTAAATATACTAAACCCCAACACACCATGGTCTTGCAACGGTTAAACAAACACTGGTTGACGTATGAATGGAATTTAATGCAAGTAAGTTACAAGATATTAATAGTTTAGGTACGGTTTTTTTTAAGAGTCCTCAAAAGTTTTTGAAACAATACAAAAGCAGAGAATATTTAGAAATAAATTATTGTGTATCTTTATAATGTTAAATTAGCGGAACGGAACGAAAAACTTTTCCTATTAGCGAATTCGAAAAAGAACCGTAAAACCAAAAAAATAAAATGTTAAATGTACAACTTCTTCTTAACTTTTTTTTAATAATGGCATGTCAAATTCAGTGCGTATTACCAGCGTCAAGTATAATATTTTCATCACTTAAAGTGACTTATACTATATCAGTCACAGAAAAAATCAGTAATCAGTCAGTCGAGACAGTCAGATGTTGTCAAACGATGGCTACTTTATCAAAACGTTTCCGATGGATTTAAGGCAATTAACCTAAGTCGAACAAAATGCCATCAACTTTATCCGATATCAATAAAATGAAAATAAAACAAGAGCACAATATGTCCTTTCTGACTTCCCGCCAAAACTCAGTATACAACTTGTACATAAATTAACGTTTAAGAAAGGGTACTGTACTACACAATAAAAGAGCCACTTCACAATATATCCAATAGCTTTAAAAAATAACTCTTTATGTGTGTTCCGCTAATTGTACTGGTGTGTATATAACACAGTATATCCAATAGCTTTAAACAAATATCTTTTTATGCGTGTTCCGCTAATTGTGCTGGCCGGTGTGTATATAACACAATATATCCAATAGCTTTAAAAATAACCTTTTATGTGTGTTCCGCTAATTGTGCTGGTGTGTATATAACACAATATATCCAATAGCTTTAAAAAATAATCTTTTATGTGTGTTCCGCTAATTGTGCTGGTGTGTATATAACACAATATATCCAATAGCTATAAAAAATTACCTTTTATGTGTGTTCCGCTAATTCTGCCGGTGCGTATATAAGGTTCAACTGGAAGTAAATTGTTATTGACGACACAATAGGAATCCCAAGCGATGCCATTCCAAGCGTACACGATCTAATGGGAGTCATGCCATGTCGTCTGCTCGACTACCATGAGCGATTTATCAGGTAACTTACTAACATTCGTCTTGACACTGCATGTAATCTGAAGACTTTATACTTAACAAAGAAGTAAGTAAGATTTCAAACAGGATCTTAAGGTGAATGTTTAACGGAAGAAATTGCGATATTTGGTGGTATAACTATTATCGTTCGCCGTTCGGAGAAGTACCACCGCTGCACCCACTTCTGCCGTGAACCAATTCTATTGTGTTGCGGTGGATAGGTGCAGTTTCCGGCCACACTTATGTACATGAGGCGACCACCAGCCTCCGGGGTAGCAGCGCAACTGCATACGACCTCAGACAAGACTTACCTATGCTGGCTTGAGGTTGTATGCAGATATCCATGGGCTGCAGCGACCACTTGAACACCACGTGGCCTGCATGCTCGTTTGCTAATCCATTCAAATTTTAAAAAAACATTTTTTTGTTCTTATCCTTTTAGTCGTTCCTTAAACATGATACAATGATGTATATTCGTAAACGCTACGTCACAAAACAAAGGCTTCAGCTTTTAGGCGTCCATTAGTCGTTTAAGTAGCGAGTCAGTATCTCCCACACGGGAATACAGGGTAGCGCTAAGCGATACGAGCAAAATGAACTTTAGAGAACTTAATGGCAATATTATGAATAATCGTTCATAATGGACAGATAGATGGTTATTTGCACGTCAAAGAATAGGTTTTCCAAAATGATATTACCGCTTAATTGTGCATTGATAACCTTTGCACAGAGGAATGGATAAAATACGATGAAGCTGTTTTATTTCTAACATTTTAAAGACTAAAAGTTTTCTGATTTCTCGTTTTATGTAACATTCATAGTTACACTAAGTTTTACACTATTTAATGGCAAAAACGCAGTCACAATTCACGGTACTTGAAAAAAAATCTTAGCTTTATAAATTGTCTTTGCGTCTATTATTATTTATTATTATTATATTAAAATTTATAATAGCAGCTCAGGGAACCTTGATAGTGATAAAACTTTATTTCTCATTGTTATCTCTAGTTAAAACGTATGTTTATAACCGCTAGAAACCGTTTTAATCTCAGTAATTAACATATAGAAAATAACAATAACCTATTATTACCTGTTGTACCTGTTTACAGGTCAAGAGAAATGATGACAAGAATTTTTACTATTCTTAACAATTATCATTTACATCATTTATCTAAGCTTTTTTACCTTACTACTATTTTTAATCTCTCACATTTTTACCGACTTCCAAAAGGAGGAGGTACTGTATTCGGCTGTATGTATTTTTTTTTATATATGTTCACCGATTACTCCGCCGTTTGTGGACCGATTTTCGAAATTATTTTTTTGTTCGTATGCTTACACTCCCGAGGTGGTCACATTGTCACCAAATCAGGATCTGATGATGGGATCCCAGGGAAATCGAGGGGAACTCTCAAATTTTATAGGCACACACATTGATTTTCTTATACTTTCTGAAGCATAAGAGATATTTGTGCATAGTAATTATCATCTCATGTTGCTAAGCTGATGATGGAAGGTACTGCAACAGTGAGGAGTTGAAAGCAAATTCTTTCAATAAATAGTTTTTATTCCAAATCTTACATTCCTGAGGTGTTCCAACTGTCACCAAGTCAAATTCTGATGAGGGGATCCCGGAGAAATCGAAGGGAACATTCAAATTTTATAGCACAACAAATGATTTTCATATTTTTACTAAAGCAAAACAGGCATTTTTGTATAATTATCATCATATCATGTTGCTCAGCTGATGATGGAAGGTACTACGAAGATTAGGAGTTGAGAGAAAATTCTTTCAATAAATGGTCTTTTGTTCGATATCTTACATTCCTGAGGTGGTCCAACTGTCACCAAGTCAAAGTCTGATGATGGTATCCCAGAGAAATTGAAGGGAACATTCAAATTTTATAGCACAACAAATGATTTTCATATTTTTACTAAAGCAAAACAGGTATTTGTGTTTAATTATTATCATATCATGTTACTAAGCTGATGATGGAAGGTACTATGACGGTTAGGAGTTGAGAGCAAACTCTTTCAGTAAATGTTGTTTTGTTGGAAATCTTACATTCCTGAGGTGGTCCAACTGTCATCATGATAAAATCAGATGATGTGATACTAGGGAAATCGAGGGAAACACTGAAACTTAATAGGCACACACATTCTTTTAGTCATATGTTTTAACATAATACAAATATTTATGTCCGGTAATTATCACCTCATGTTGCTAAGCTGATGATTGAAGGTACAACTCCTCAACGGTTAGGAGCTGAGAGCAAATTCTTTCATTAATTTATACGTTCAAGTGGACTGATAGTAGTATTCTTTCAGGCTATAAGATGGCTATTAGATAAACATGATTATAAAAAGTATCTCTTTAACGTTTAGAAGTTAAGTGA
The DNA here is from genome assembly GCA_911387765.1 of Pyrgus malvae. NCBI lineage: Eukaryota > Metazoa > Arthropoda > Insecta > Lepidoptera > Hesperiidae > Pyrgus > Pyrgus malvae. The sequence goes on from OU426958.1 coordinate 18,543,907, forward strand.
AAAAATTCCAATTATGCTTATATTTATATGTGCAGAATTATTAAAATTACTAAAAAGAGTGAAATAAATAAAGTTTTTAACAAAAAAATAGAACCGACTTCAAACGGTAAAAAATAAAATTGTTCAGTACCTACTTCTTCTTGCTTATGGTAATGACTCTTAAAACTATTTTTGGAGTCGGGCCCTTAGTAAAATGTCCTGTCTTAGTAAATATAGTGTACCTTTCGTTCTGAATGGGCACCGACTCCAATATAGTTTTAACAGTCATTACCATAAGCAAGAAGAAGTAGGTAATTTCCCACTGTCTGTACTGTTGGTGCCCATTTAGAACGAATAGTACGACATTTTAGTAAGGGCCCGACTCCAAAGATAGTTTTAAGAGTCATTACCATAAGCAAGAAGAAGTAGGTACTGAACAATTTTATTTATTACCGTTTGAAGTCGGTTCTATTTTTTTGTTAAAAACTTTTTTCCATTGTTTTTTGACAAGGTACTGTTAATCTTTCCTTGGAACAGGCATTTTTGCAATGAGTTTTGAAAGCCTTTTTACACGACACTAGTATCCTTCTTTGCGGCAACGCATTACACCATGCATACGTGCTTTAATATAGTACACTTTTGTGAATGTATTTAGCGTCGTTCATTTATACATCTTATTTTTACACATATTTTCAAATAAGTTGTTATCTTTTTTCACCATCATCTAAGGTATTTTTTGATTAAAAATTAGGTAAAATTTGCTTTTAAACCGACTTATTTAATAAACGTTAAGTAATAATATGTTTCGCGTTTATTAATCACAGGTCACGTAAATTTTGCTAACATAAATGTAGTAAGTATGCGCCTACCACAAGTTTTCCATATCACCCAGGGTTGGCTGGAAGAGAATGCCATTAGGCATTAAGCACACCCTTGTATCCTTAGAATAAGGTTATACTTAAAATAAATAAATAAAAATAAAATAAAATATCGACCTAACAGCGACAACATTTTGTCACATCGATGACTGTTCACCAAATAAACAGCACTCCGGTAGTGCCGGCAGAAGTGAAAACTTGAACATTAACGTTGTGCATTTTTGATATTTTGGAATGGTTAGGGAATAATTTCGCACGAATTGCTTTTATTATCAGTATTATTTTTCATCTAGTATTTTCAGAAGGTTTTCATCTAGTATTTTTATAAAGTACTCACTGATTTTCTTTCACTATTTCATCGTAACTTTTTTCATTAATAGATGCACTTTGTTCAATGTCCATATTTTAAATACTTGATATAAACGAATTTTACAAGTATAGACAGTCGAGCCGTCATCAGCTGTGACCCCTCCGTCTTACGAATATTCTATCAGGCCACGTGTCCTGACACGAGTTTAACATTTTTTACCCATCCCAAAAAAAGTGCACAACGCCGCTAAAGAAGTTTTCACTTCAAAAAAATAAATAGCTACTTACCACCTTCATACTAATGAAAATGTACTAGCTTAAATTATGTTTACTCACGTCACCGCATACATTAAGACACTCGTGAAGTTTCTTATACCTGAAAAACAAGAAACGTAACTTGGTTATTAAGCTGTAACTGCGTAGACAAGAATGGGCCTGAAATATTCAGAAGCACTTTGGGTTTACTGTAACAGTGAAATGAAAATGAAGAAAAAACTTTGCGAACCATTTCTGAGAACAGATTTAAAAAGGAAAAAAATTAAAATTAAAATCTTAATAAGCCATTACGTACATGTGTTGTAATTTTTTCTTTCATATTTAGTAATATTACAAATAGAGAAGTAGAAGTTATTAAAAAAATCGGTCTAAAAATTTAAAATATTCACAAAGGAAATGTAAAGAATAAGTAAGTGTTTTAAATTAATTTTACATACATCGAAGTAAAATAATCCATACTATTATACTATATATATTTTTCTATAATATTATAATTACTTGTCTGTTTGTTACGCTCTCCCGCTTAAACCACTGAATCAATTTTAATGTAATTTAAATCACATATAGAGTGGACCTTGGGAAAAGACATAGGGTGGTATGTATTCTACGGGAACCTATAAAACGGGTCCACGCGGGCGAAGCCGCTGGCGCAAGGCTAGGCTTATAAAGATAACATACGACGTAACAAAATCTTAATTTTGCTATCGTTTGGAATAACACAACACTACCATATGAACTAAATTGAAGCTCCGACATGAATGGCTCACTAAATCGACAACATTGTTTCATACGATCATCTTATCGGTATAATGAACTCTTCAAACTACAGAATGCCATGGAAATTACTGTTGTAACGAAATTTTTATCGCAACACGTACGAAACGCCATTCGAGCATTAATAGCACACAATGAACTAACGGTGAGTTCAAAAGAACATGAATCAGTTCGGTGTTAACTAAAAATTGCGCTAAGGGCGGTTTTTTCCAATAATGTAATGTTTATAATCGTATGATGGTGAAGAATTTATAAAATCCTAGGATGTAGGTGGTAGAACTATTATGGTTCGCCCGGGGAAGTACCACCGCTGCACCCACTTCCGCCGTGAACCAATTCTGTTGTGTTTCGGGGGAAAGGTGCAGTTGCAGCCACACTTACATGAGGCGACCACCAGTCTCCAGAGTAGCAGCGCAACTTCATATGACCTCAGACAAGACTTACCTATGCTTGCTTGAGGTTGTGTGCAGATGTCCATGGGCTGCAGCGACCATTTAACACCACGTGGCCTGCATGCTCATCTGCTACTCCATTCAAATAAAAAAATGTTCCATTGATATTTTCAAAGAACTACCACAGTTTAGTAGCAGCGATTGAGAAATTTATCTTGCGAGATTTTTATTTTTCAGTTAAAGCTTACATTGATTGCTGAAACAAAAAAAAAACGTGATTCTGAGATAAAACTATCGATCTCGGTTGTTATTGATAGGCCGTTAAACCTTGTTGGAAGCCTTATGGGCGGTTTCAAAACATTCGACAGAGGGTTGACCAATAGCCCGCATCTCCCCCAGCATGCATTGAAGCAGCGTGGTGGTAGGCTCCAGGCCTTCCCAATAATAGGGAGAGACCCCTGCCCAGTAGTGCGACGTAAAAAGGTACATACAATTACTTAAATTACATACATAGCACCGTGACACATTAAGAGCCATTTATAGACACAAAAACTGAAATTATGATATTTTTAATCTTATTTCTCTATAATGTAACTCAAAAACATATTGGCCAAATAACGTGAGTACGTTCATACATATATATATCGCAAACTATAATGACATTAACATCGGTTTCATTAAAGATTATATGGGAGTAAAAGAGAATGATAAAAGCTGCAATTGGAACATCGACAAAGCTGTTTAGCCATCTGCAATTACGCTCAGTGTAATTTGTTAATACGGGCAGTTTTGTCACACCATAAGCGAGCTGATTACGAGAATTGTACTATTGGAGATAGAGTCGTTAATTTACAAAATAAAACTTAAAATATTTATATTAAATTGTAACCTAATTCGAAAACGATTAAATTAGTAAATACTGTTCTAGAAAATAGAAAATAATTTAACAAAATTAATAAGTTTGTATCTTCTTTTTACCAACAAAACTATATAAAATTAACCCAAATATAAAATTTTCAAAGTTATAATGAGTTCAGCATGACTGACTTGATAGATATTGCGTATGCCAGTAAGCGACTAAGACACGATTCTGCATTTATATTACTTATTTACTTCATCTCAGCTACTGATACTATCATGATTTCTAAACGAAGCTCGTCTATTCGCTACTCGCCAATAATGAAACAATTGCCAGTTTAATCGGCTTTGCGCTTGATTACAATTGGGTTGGTGCAGTGTTTGGGAACGGCGACGAGATGTTTGCAAAACATCCACCGGCCGTCGCACGGAGACCGTTCACTTCCCACAAAGGTTCCCAAGCCATTGTAGATAGTATTAATACGAAATTTGGTGACTTCACACGATTATCTGTCTATGATCAGAACGGATTTGCGCTTTTAGATTGTTTCAAGTGGCTGAAACACGGTTGGGTTTAGATGTCGGTCAGATAGACGTGAAACGGAAAAACCGGAAGAGAAACAGAGAAACGCATGTCATAATGGTCGATTGAGTTTGAGTATCAAAAATAGCCAGTCATATTCCTATACTAGGATACCCTGTATCGTGGGTACCAATGACACAAATGCATAAAGACGATCGTATACATATACAGGGAGACTAGAAAAGTCTGAATGAATGGAACCACTGTGATAATTAATAAATTTAATGAATTAAAAATGATAGGTGAGCTTTATTTCAAAGACAATAACTCTTATCTCAATAACACTTTATAAAAAGATTATAAAGTACTAGGACTCCCAATTCTGCCACTGAAATAAAAGCGAAGTTATTTTTTTATTGTAAATTATTCAGTAAAAGCCAACGATAAACCGTCAAGGCATAAGACGTGATCGATTAGAAGCGTATTAAGCCGTCTCCAATGCTATTACAAGCAGTTACTGCACGAGCGGACATCGATTCGCCATGACCAGCGAAGTATAGGAATGCATAATTAGTTAATTAACATCTTAAGGCGACCGCGATGGTTCGTTGGAGATCAGTTTTGGCTTCAGATTATTAGATTTGACGAATAGGCTTATGACAAAGGCATTTAATAGAAAATTACAGAAAACGTAAAAGCACTCAATTCTTCTTTTCGTACAATCTCATAATGATTCGAATTGCAATAATTAATTTAAATTGAAAAAGTCATTAAAGCTAAATAATCTATAATAAGCATCATAATCGTATACAGATAAACTAGAACATCATAATTTTTATGAAATTCATGTATCAAATCTTTTCTTGGTCACTAATTTTGTAGTTATCTAAACGTACATAGATTTTCTACAAAAAAACAACGGGTTGCACTGCGGTAGTGCCGGCAGAAGTGAAAACTTGAACATTAACGTTGTGCATTTTTGACATTTTGGAATGGTAAGGAAATAATTTAGCACGAATGGCTTTTATTATTAGTAAAATTATGCATCTACTATTTTCAGTAGGTTTTCATCTAGTATTTTTATAAAGTACTCATTCATTTTCTTTCACTATTTCTTCGTCACTTTTTTCATTAATAGATGCACTTTGTTCAATGTCCTTATTTTAAATACTTGATATAAACGAATTTTAACGACAGTCGAGCCGTAATCAGCTGTCACCCCTCCGTCTTAAGAATATTCGATCAGGCCGCGTGTCCTGACGCGAGTTTAACATTTTTACCCATCCCAAAAAAGTGCACAACGCCGCCTAAGAAGTTTTCACTTCAAAGACCTCTAGTCTAGCCTTATCTCCTTCACTTAGTCGTGGGAAAACTAGTTTAAAACACCATAACCAATCATCAAATTGCCACATCATTGAAATAACCGAGCACGTAATATGATTAAGGAAAATGCGCCCACAGCTCAAGCAATCTCTTTTCTAATCTATCTTCGGCTATTGAAAGTATTGAGAAAATCGCAAAAGATATTATCACGTACATGAAATTACCTTTTGAAAGAGCGCTAACCGATGCTATAGTAAAGGTTCAGTGTCTGAACATGACATTAGTAGATCAGCTGATGTTTCTACGGAAGGTGAGAAAAGAGATAATCTGATATCTATTAATATAGTTCATTGACATGATACTTTTCATTACGATACTAATTAATTATATGAACAAGTTTGAATTATAAGAATCTTATATTGATGAAAATAAGTTTAAATGAAGAATAGATGGCGTTGTTCAGAGCTGCTAGTTAATTTAAATAATAGGTCATACGTCACATCTCAAGGTAAGCTACTGGTGGATATTAAGGTTATATGTCTATAAATGAGCTGAGTAGGAGTACATAAAACGACCGTCAAAGATGAGCAAATACCGTACATTGCGAGCATTGTGACATAGTTTTCCCATGTAAATAGTCTTGTGGTAACGTAACCCAGAGAGCTCATATTGTGGATCTACTCGAGCATCGTGGTGACAAATAATTTTGCAGATATGAAGTTTACCGGTTCGTGCATTAATATTATAAAGTAAAAAGGTATTTTAGCTTCCAATGTGTATTTAAATGTCATTGGCTGTATGGTAGGAAAAACAAAGATAAATTAAAGCGGAATCCCTTTGTCGCTATTATGACCATTGGTTTCGATCACATCAAACCATCATCCGATGATTTAAATATGGAATAAGACAATGAGATATCTTGCAAATGTGTTATTAAATCGGTGACATACGAAATTCAGGTGACGTACAAATTTTAAATGAAATTAATAAGTTGTAAATTATAAAAATAAGGGTAAACAGTCTATATATTTCTGGCTTCGATTATCCAAGCTAAGAATACTCAGCAGGATGCAAGGTATCACCACATCTCCATCTAACACGCTCGATTAAATCCCAAAATCCCCTCTTGAGCGTCGCTATCAGTGCTCTACCGCAGTCATAACCAGTCTTCCACTACCTGAACATGAAAATTTCATCACTCGTTTACATCAAAACGCATTGAAATGGCGCGTTCAGCTGATAAGAACATTATTGTTGTTGCAAGCTTTCCGCGATAACTGTGGCTTGTAGCAACGCCATACTTTTCAAATTTGTAGGACTACTTGAAAAACCAGTTCTTTTTCTGTCTCACGCGATATCAACCTATTTGCAGAATGCCGCCCGTAGTCTTCTTGATGACCGTTATGGTGGAGCATACCATGCGTTTTTTTTTTAAATTCTTGATAATAATTAAGTACCATCCATAACTAGAATTTATGGTAAGGGTTATATTCAATGCAATCAAGCATCTTGAGCCCAAATATTATCCCGTTTCAAAAAATCGCATCTAAATAGAATTTTCATTATATTTTTAACGATACCTAATCTAACTTTTCTGTATATACAATCACCGGAATTATGCCGTTAGGAGAAGGGAATTGTTATATCGTTATAACCGTCCATCGACGTCTTTTACTTTCATCGCAAAAATTATGGCCACTTTAAGTTCACGCAATACCGCCAAAGTAAACATTTACAACCTGTTTCAAAATAACAATTTTCTCATATAATCATTTCTTTTGCACTAAAACAGCTTCGATACGTTGGCATTTCACTTTTAGAATAAACAAATAAGGCCTTTTTTAATAATTAAAATAAGCACTGAGTCTACAGGTACACACTAAGTACCTAGTTAGTGTACACTTATGGAAATCTAATATGTACCTTTAAACGAGCAATTCTTGTATCCTACTAATATTATCAATGCGAAAGTAAGTTTGTTTGTTACTCTTTCACGCGAAAACTGCTTAACCGATCATCATGAAACTTTGTACATACGTTTTTGGAGTTATCAGAAGTAAAATAGGATACTTTAAAAAAATAACGCGGGTGAAACCGCGGGGCACAGCTAGTATACTTATAATATAATTCGAATCTCGAAAACGGCTCCAACAATTTTCATGCAATTTAATATGCAGGGAGATTCGGGAGTAATAAATAAATCAATCTAGCTCTGTTTCATTTTTAGAAAATGTCGATTTATTCGTGTTTTCTGCGATAATTCAATTAAATATAATCTGAAAAATATGACTCTTCCTGACATCTATGTAATAGGTACTATTATATTTTTTAGTTAGGAGCTACTTCAGTAGATGGCGTTATAAAATCAATTGTTTTTATCCGAGCAACGCTCGGTCACCCGGGTACTTACGAGTACGTATTTTTTACGTACATTCATTTACGTACAGTTAATAAGCATGAAGATTATTAGTTCATTCGGCATTAAACGAACGAACGAATTTTAAATTTAGAACTTTTTATTCTTATTTACTTTCAAAAGAATTGGAGACATACACATAATTACCAAATAGGAGCGGAAATTCTAGTCATCCAATCAGCCACTCTAAGAACAATGGTTGTGTTTCGGTGTAAAGCTGCGATCATCGTCCAGACTTACATTAAGGCCTTTACTTTTTCGCGTAGCAGCGTAACTGCATACGTCCTCTCGAAGACAAAACTCGGCTTGAGTTTGTTTGTAGATATCCCTGAGCAGCAGCCAGCACTCAACACCACGTGGCTTACATGCTCCGTCATAGATGGTTATCAAGAGCAGTCAATATAACCCGGCGTCTCTCCCAAAGACTCGAACTATTCGTACAATATTTGTATTAACAAAAATGTATGACCGACTACTTTACAAAGTAAATTCTCTTTACGAGCCAATTTGTTTTCGCTTTACGAACATCCGGTTATAAAGGTATTCCCTACCGCTAAATAGTAAAAACCAAGTCTTAAAGATAAGTAAATCACAAACAAGTAGAAAATACTGATAAACTTTACAATTTTGTAATCTAAACTATCTTAGCAACATCCTTAATAAATTTTATTAGACTTTAACGTCAGTGTTATGTTTCAGTTTTATAAGCTGAATATAAGGTAATATAAGAATATAATAATACTTATCTTTTGCGCTAACAGTCATCTATTTTAATGACAACATTTAGGACTGGGCAATAAAAAATTGGTTATTTTTTTAATCAATGTCAATAAAATTATAATAAGTTTAAGGCCAAAATCGATACTATTATAATATGTGTGTGTATACAACGATTATACTAAATGATTCGAATCATATAGAGAAAGAACATTAAATTAAAAAAATATAAGTTCTAAAATGATATCGATTATGAATCCTTTATAAATAAATTATTACAAAAATGGAATGAGTACATACATATTATGTACCGCAATTTTATACCAATCATTAACTGCCAAAAATTGCATTGATTAGGATTTAATCAAAAATAAAGTCGATTAATAGAATAAATCGAATCGTACCGCTATCACGATCTGTCAAAATATCAATAAACATAGGCTACATGTATTATGAAATGAAGGTTGAAACCACATTTGGTACATCAAAGAGTATTTATAGAGGGCTCGATTAAAGAGCGCGTAAATAAATTATCAGTTGGAAATCGATTTAGTTCAATTAAGCTGCGGTTCAAATTGCAAACTGAACATGTTCTGGTGACAACGTACTCGTATAAACTAATTCATAAGCAAATGGATAATTAATATATATAAATAGAATCAAACAATGTGTAACTAGAACATTAGCAAATGGATAATTAAATACATATGTATAATAGTGATCATGAGGTGTAACTAATGAATAAAGTATTCGTTTATTACCACAATAATTATTATAGTAATGCATTTGGGAATCGCTTAAATTGTATATAAATTAGTATGCGCGTGAACCTACATGTGTGTGTGTCTGTATATAGGTATGTAAATGTTTTATAGTATGAGCGCGTGAGCCTTTAAATTTTGCACACTAATTTCGAGTTTGTGCAAAAACCGAACTTTGAGTAGGTGTCTACTTTTCAAAATAAGCCTAGAGTACCTTTTTATTTTTTTATTTATTTTTTTATCGGGGGGGAAACCTTCAAAAGGTACCCGACACGTTGGGAGAGGATACCGGGTTATGTGGGATTTGACCGCACTAAAACCCCCTCGGTGTCCTGCCTCTGTGTTTGTGAGCATTGCGAGATCTCCATTGGAACGCACCGGTGTCCTCCACGCGCGGCGGGGAGAGCAGATGTGCTCTCCTGCACCTTCAGGTGTTCATGCGTGGCCGCATGCCGGGAGGGATCCCGGGGCTGCTGGCTGGACGGATCGAGCTAGATACTTTTTAAATGTCATAGTCATAACTGATAATGTCAATTTGATAGTTAAATGTTTAATAACAAACATTTTATGATACGTGAACAAAAATACGCATTGGAACAATCATTTTAAATGCAAAGCCGTTCTTTACAAGGAAAATACCCAACATGTACGAGTATCTCGCATTTACAAACATTATTTTAATCGTTGCCTTTCGGTATCGCTGTAATAAATGACATCATTCGATGAACCGATCGTGTTTCGCTTACAAACGTTCAATTAAAATGTTTATTTTTTACCATTGCTTTTATTTATTTATTGCTTACCCATCCATCTAGTAGATTGTAGCTTCCGTGTGGATTGTATCTACTATGAATCATCATTGCCTTTATCAATACATATAAAGTAGGTCTTCTGTCATAGTCCCTGTAGCTTTGGGATTAAGAATAGAGCTACGGTATCCCCTGCCTGATCGTAAGAGGCGACTAAAAGGGGGCTTCCGGGGTTGTGGACGGTGTGAGTGGGAGCTCGATCCGTCCAACCAGCAGCCCCGGGAAGGACGGCGATGTGTGCGTGGCCGCATGTCGCCGTAAGCATCGGAAGGTGCAGGAGAGCACATCTGTTCTCCCGAAGATGGGTCCGTTCTGGGGCGTCACGCGTGAAGGACACCGGTGCATTCCGCTGGAGATCCCGGAGTCCTCCCCAAGGTGCCGGGTACCTTTTGAAGGTTCCCCCCCCCCCCACCCCGCGATACCAAAAAAAAGGTATTTTGTCATGGAAGACAGCCTACTTTTACTTATTACTTTTTCTAGCCTTAACTGTACACCTGCCTCTTCAACATCTTTTCTATCTTTAACTCCTTGCCTGTGGTTGCCTGGAAGAAATCGCTGTTTAGCGATAAGGCCGCCATATGTATTCTTTTTATTTGATTCATGTAAATATTTCATTTTTGTATGTAGTGTACATTAAAGAGTTTAATAAATAAATAAATACCTCCCATATTTAGTAGATACAAAAATAAAATACGGTATTTTGTAAGTAAACAAATTACCTTATGCCATATACGCCTATGAGTACGTCCCTGGCGTAGGCGTAAAGGTTAATTTAGGTATAAAAGTTGGCAATAAATAGGTATCATGTTTTAAAGGTACTTACTTAGTAAACATTTAGAGGTTCCAAATAGATCTGAATTTGTGCTTGAAACTCGACATAAAATATTAACCTACTTAAGTTTAAGAGTTTCATTGCTGCTTCAAAGTAACATGAAAATGGCACAAACAAAAGTTGTACTCGTAATGTACCCTTATCTTAAATTATTAGTTAAGTTCTCCTACTTTTACTTTTACCGACGTGGGTACCTATCATAATTGGCTGCAACCCTTTTAGCGTCCCACTGCTGGGCACGGGTCTCTTCCCATTATTGGGGAGAGACCCTATCATAATTATCGTTAAGTAACTCTGTCTGTCTGTCTGTGGGCATAGCTGCTGGCGGAAGGCTAGTAATTTATAAAGAACCAGTCTTCCGCCAGCGGCTTCGTCCGCGTGGACCCGATTTTAAGGTTCCCGTAGGATAAAAACCATGCTATGTCCTTTCCCAAGGTCCACTCTATCTGTGTTCCAAATTTCATTAAAATTGGTTTAGCAGTTTAAGCGGGACCGATGCACCGACACACTTACACACACACGCTAGTTGTATAAAACTAGAAGGCACAATGTGCATGTACGTTGGGACTAGGGGTTCGCCCATAAAGGCCACTCCTCTGACGAGTGTCATACCTGTCGGTACCTGTGATGATCTAAGGTATAGATAGACAAGCGGTTAATTTTAATGTTAATTAGTCAGATGTAGTAGAGGCACTATTCCTAAAAATCACAAAATCATAAAAAGCTTCCAATAGATCACAGTTATTGGCAAACTTACGTCTTAAAAAATGTAATAGTTCAAGATTAAAAATGAAAATAGATAATAAATTATTACAATTCATAAAATAACAAAATTAAAACGATTTAATAAATTATCAAGCGCAGACAGTTGATCAAAAACACTTCAGAAATTGGTACCTAATATTATACTCGTAAAAGTAATAAAAGATTAATACTTAAGATAAGTATTATAATTTTAGCATTCGATAAATTGTTGTTAAAATTTATCCTCAAGTTTTGGACAGTTAATTTACTCGCTTCACTCATTACAACGAAAATTTAATTATTCTTCGGCACCCACAATTTTATCAACACTCCCCGATGGATAGCAATTAACGCTAAAATAACCACGCGGTTGTTACATCCTTTATAGATTTTACTAGCTTTCCGCCCGCGGCTTCGTCCGTGTGGAATTCGGTTATCATTCCATTTCGAATTTCGATCTCCTATTTCTTACCCTTATATGTAGATCGAAATATTGTAAACTTCAGTACAAATATTAATTTATTAATCCCCAGTGCCTTAATACAAAGTTTCATGCAAATTTTCATCCCTTATTTCAACCCCTTTAAGCCTATTTTTTGCCATGAGAAATCACACATTGACGGAGTTATTTCGCATATTATTATATTTGTATGGATAGATGTTATGAATACCTACTAGAAACAAAATTTCTTCAAAATAATAATTAATAATATCATCAATCCATATTACTATACTAATATTGTATAATATGTTTTGGTTGTTTTTTATAGCTTTGTGTGAAAATTTCAAACTTTACAATGCTTATTTTCGTATATTAAAAAATTAGTGGGTTCGGTTGTGCATACAAATTGATAAATGGGAATGTATACTTATTGTTTTTTTTATCCTTTTTTCACGTCTCAAAGGTCATTGACCTAATTTTTGTATGGAGACATTTCGAGGTCTGGAGAGTGACATACATACTATACTAATATAAACATTTTACATTTATAAAATTAACTGGCTGCAACCCTTTTTGCGTCCCACTGCTGTGCACGGGTCTCTCCCCGTTATTGGAGGCCTGGAGCTTACTCCACGCTGCTCCAATGCGGGTAGGTGGAAAGGCGGGATAGTGGCCAACCCGCTGTCGGATATTTTCAAAGCGCCCATAAGGCCTCCGACAGGGTTTAACAACTGTTATCTATCGGCGACAACCGGACCCAACGGTTTAACGTGCCCTTCGAAGCACGGAAACGCGCATGAATTTTTTTGCCACTAACGGTCCCCATCTCACCCATCTCACACCCAACTGCGCCCGTTTGCCTTAGCTGCATAAATCGTTTGCGTTCTACACTAACCGCCGGGCCATGCGCGCTTCATAAAATTAACTATGGATAACCAAACCAATTTAAGATACAAAACACAAAAAGTCAGATTGTACAGAAAAACGCAGCAACTATGTAGGTATAAAGGCGATAACTTTGAACTCTCTCACGATCTCACGATAACGTACGATCGCTGACCATCGCCCGATTGGATCTCATGCCTCGGGCAAAAGCGTTTCAAGCGCGAACCGCCTTATACGGTACAAATAGGTCCACCACAGTGTTAGACAGAGCGACATTATCAGCGAAAAGCGATAAACATGTTTTCAATGTTTAATTTTATTACCTACTATCTGTGCTTAGAAAGGATCAAATAATTGAAAAAGATGTTACTAAAATATTTTAAACGTATGTTAACAATCTTATATACATATAAAAGAGGATGTTTGTATATATGACATCGCAAAACTCAGAAACTATTCGACCGATTATTATGAAAATTGGTATGTATATGTATTTTTTCACAGAGAAGGTTTATATGCTATCCATTATTATTATTATTTAATATTTAAACGCGATACGGAGTTCGCGGGGTCAGCTAGTTATTTAAAATAAATACAATGGTACTTATTGATGCGTGTATTCTAGGCTAAACAAAATCTTATAATTTTACTTTAATTTATGTACGATGATAAAATTACCTAGCACAGCTAAAATAACGCCTGAAGTAATGTAATGCTATATACAATTTCTATTCCCAGTGTCGTAAAACAAGCACTGTATAACTTTACATGACTGTTTCACCCAGTTCACATTGTCAAATAAAAAGAGTTCTACTTACTGATTATTGATCTAAAGATAAATTCCAACAATCCTAGTATATGAATAAATCAATTTTTTTCAACCTTTTTTTATGTCCCACTGCTGGGCACAGGTCTCCTCTCACAAGTGAGAGGGATTTAGGTCATAGTCCACCACGCTGACCAAGTGCAGATTGGTGGACGTCATGCTTTCGAGAAATTATAAATTTCTCTCAGGTATGCACGGCGATGGAGAACATTGTAATCAATTAAATATCACGATATTTTCCATCACCGTGGAGCAACGATAAATGCGCACAACACAAATTTCTTTGTCAAAGGTGCGCGCCGAGGATTTGAACCCGGGATCGGTCGTGTTGAAGACCGCAGCTTTTTACCACTCGGCCATCGCTGCTCAATAAATCAATATTGGTATTAAATTTCATTCATTTTGATATATTTCTTTCGTATAGTTGAACGTATGCAATTTTTCTTACATCCATCCATCTATCCGCTAGAAGTCCGCTGCTGTATATAGACGGAAGCCTCTAATCTTTCACTTTACTTTGTCCAGTCTGGTGCCCTCTGAATCCAATTGCAATACATTTTTTTCCCCTTGGGTTATTCGTCTTCCTTACAATATCGTCTGTGTTTATTTACAGTGATTTTTAAAAACCAACCGTTATAAATTTTATCGATTTTGAACCATATTATATCCTATCATAATTATTAATTAATAATTTAATTAATAATCTGTAGTATTTGACTCACGGACAAGGAGCACAAATAGTCATAAAATGACGCATCAGCATTCAGCATGATTTTTTCTTCTAGTATCTATCTATTATGTTTCTCGCATACAGTCACACAAGATCCTAACGCTTTCGGAACAGGTACACTTGACCGACGAATGGCCTCCGGTGACACGGCAATCCAACATAGACTCGTGGTACCACGTGAGCGGTAGCGATAGTTTGCGTTCTATACAGCTAAGAATACTATTCTGTATATAGTGTAACATAGATTTGAACAGGCTATTTATTTAAATGACAATTTTAAATAAATACAACGTAAATAAATTTCCTTTGTTCGATAGTATATTTTGCACCCGAATAATGAGAGGACTGAAGTGGAGACTATTCTTCTAACTGATTACGAAATATGTAAAAATATCCTAGTACTGATTGTATTTTACTATCTTCAAACCAATACCAATTTAAAATAAGACTTTAAAGATGAGAAGAGCTTTTTATTTAGATATTAAAAATAATGATCTTATCTTAAAACAGTCAAGGTTGACAGGTTGCACTGCAGTTATTACAGTTAGTTCGAGAAATTAATTCTGAACCGATATAAATGTACAAGTGTTACAACCAGTTTGAACAAGGAGGAAGATTACTCGTTAAGTTGTTGTAGGGTTCACATCCTTTCTTTATTTACACGTACTAATGTTTCATCTTTTTTCGTAGTTTCTATCAGTCTTTTTTTGGAGCAGCAACGCAACAGAATAGACCAGAGTCAAGATTTAGGTTTGCTTGCTGTCCATTCAAACTCAAACTCAAAAAATGTTTATTGTCTCCGCACATTTTACAGGAACTGGACAAATAAAATTGGACAGATAGTTCTTAACCTACAAGGAATAAGGTCGACAATTATATTCTTAACGTAAACGCGATAGTAAACGCGATAGTAAAGTTTTCGCGAGTGCAGACTTACATACACTAAGGCCTCAGGTCACGTGTCCTGAGGAGAGTTTAACATTTTTTAAGCATTCCAAAAAAGTGCAAAACGCCGCTAAAGAAGTTTTCACCTCAAAAATAGTATGTAGGTACCTATCTTAAAGATGAAATATTGGATATTTTATATTTATTTACATTTTATTACTATATATTATTACACTAGTATAGCTAGTATAGTACACTGCACCATATACTAGTACCTACCAAGAACAGCCGATGTAATTCGAAACTGATAAACCTGTAAGCGGTATCGGTGCGTGGTAGCGGTCAAACCTGTTCGAGTATCGCAAGTCCCTGGGCTCTCATTTCTTGTGCCGGTCAATGCTTCGATTATAATCTTTGCGCTTGTAATGAATGGTCGTACATCCTTCGGCTGCATGGGAACAAAAAACTGTGTATACATATACTAGTGATGTTACAAATGTTCGTAATCATATTCGGGTTTAGTATTCGCGAGTTTTCCACGTTTTCTCCACGTATGTTTCCATGTTCATCTAAAATACTGAACAATCAATCAATCATCAAAAATATCAGTTTTGGTTTTTTAGCTCTTCTTAATAATATCACAATAATAGACACAGGTTCCTTTTAGATATCAATAAGTATTCAGGGATTAGAGGCTTCGTTTTGGTAAATAAATAGAATTTGCCAAATTGACATGATTTTTACTGAACCATGAACTGCAAAAATCATCTGTCGCTTTCACATTAGGTAGGTACTGAAATATTAGTCCCTGTAGCTTCAGGATTAAGAATAGAGTTACAGTATCCCCTGCCTGATCGTAAGAGGCGACTAAAAGAAGGCTTCCGGGGTTGCGGACGGTGAAAGTGGGAGCTCGACCCGTCCAGCCACAGCCCCGGGAGGAAAGTGCGTGCGTGCGTGTGCGTTTCAATGGAGATCCCGGAGTCAGCCCCAAGCGCAGAGGCAGGCCACCGAGGGGGTTTTAGTGCGGTACAAATCCACATAACCCGGTATCCTCTCCCAAGGTACTGGTAACCTTTTGAAGGTTTCCCCCCGATACCTACCAAAAAAAGGTTAATCCATACTAATAATCGTATTATAAACGTTAAAGTGTGTTTGTCTGATTGTTTATTCTTCTTTTACGTCACATCGATTCTTAGGATTGATATTCTTGTAACTGAAGAGTGTCATAGGGTACTTCTTATCCGAAAAAAATTCTGTACCAAATACGTGTAGTCTACACGGGAGGAGCCTCGGGCAAAAAGCTTATAAAGTAATTTATAAAATAAATTACACTCATTAGATATATAGACGCGTTTTTACGTACTATCAATGACTAATTAGGTAGGTATATACGATAAAATCAATCGATAGTAATGAAAAAGCATCTGGTTCATAATTAATATAAATTATTTATAACTACAATACCTACAATATTTTATAAAAATATATGTATCCACATTATTATTAACGAATATCAATAGCAGGTGTTTGTTATGTCATTCGTGTTCTCTTGGTATCCTTTAACGTTAAAAACAAATATTCGGTACATCACTATCTACCTATCGGGAATGTTAAGTGAACAGGATAGGGCTGGTTTTACTCGTTATTGGTGCCCTTTCTGTTCATAGCTGATAATATGGACATATCTCTTATCGGCTATAAAGTGGAAAATACGTGCTCATGTTTTAAAAATAGCACCAACATTTTTTATCTGTCACCTCTATATGGAGTCAGTAATAAATTTATAAGGAGTCAGTCCATCCAGCAACGGAACTTCAAGGGCTGATGAATCCTACTAATATTATAAACGCGTATAAGTTTGTAAGTATGGATATTTGTTACTCTTTCACGTAAAAACTACTAAATGGATTTCAATGAAACTTTACAATAATATAGCTTATACATCAGAATAACACATAGGCTACAATGTATAAAGATATTGTGTGAATTGTCCAATATATGACGATAAGTGTCAAGTAAGTAGGCAAAAATTTACCATTTGCGAGCTATTGTGGTGTGCGCTGCCAAAACCGCTAGAGTTACATATACATATGTAATGTAGGATGGAAAAGTTTATCTTAAATAGTCCTTTAAAAAAGCCGGTCCAGCGGCAGTTCAGAAAGGACTTCTCTTTGTGCTAATGCCCTCTCTAACGCGGGTGAAACCGCTGAGCTCAGCTAGCAGATAAAATAAAATTATAGTCTTTTAAATGATGAAAACGTCCCCTTACTTAATTAAAAGACTAAACTTTTATTTATAGCCGTTGCCACTAAGGTACAATAAATAGGGATTGCTAAGAAATTTCAAAACGTATAAGAAATAAATAAATAAAAATAACGCTTTACACTCATACCCCCACAGTAGGGTATATATAACCTGTGTGGTGGGTACTATGGATGGACACATACAAAGACAGTAACACAAACACCCAGACCGAGAACAGAAATTTAAACCCATCATTCAAATTTCTGCATCGCCGGGAATCGAACCCGGGACCCTTTGATTGGCAGTCCGACATGGTAACCATTGCGCCACGTGGGTCGTCAACGTATTTAATAAATCTGCACAAACATTTAAAATAAAAATAAAATGAAATAACGCAACCTACATGCAAAACTCAAATGAATCATAAGATAATTATACTTCTTGTTCGCCATTCGTGTGAACAGAAGGAAAAGAAGATTCTTTGTGTGTTTCTTTGTTTGATTATTTATTTACAGAGCTGAACAAGACAAAAAAATTAAAACTTTACGCTGTCAATTTATTCAAAACAGGTAAAATTTAATTATAATAAATCTTTAGCAATAAATCTTGGAGCCTTTATCACTTAAGCATTTTAAAGTAATTTATTTAGCTAATCATCAGTGTATTTTAAGTATCTGCATAAATTAATTAATTTAACACACGAGACATGTACTACAGTTGACTCAGCGCTGATACTCAGCATCAATCATTTGCAGAACAATATCATTACAATAAAGAATTAACTTGTACGATTAACGAGGTACAAAAAGGTAAAAAGACGGTCAAGTGCGGTTTCGAATTCATGGAGAGTTCCAAGTAACAATTCTATTAAGTGTTTTTTAAAGGCCTACGACACTATAACCCATGGAAGAACTTTAATAATTATTTCAATATAGTTTTGAATAGAATTGAGCAGACGAGCATGCAGGCCACGTGGCGACAAGTGGTCGTTGCAGCACATGAACATGACTGTGGTCGCATGCAGTTGCGCTGTTACTCAGAAGGATGAAGGTCGCTTCATTCATATACATATTATGTAACTCTGGCCGGCAGCCGGCAACTGCATCTTTCGCGTCACGTTCTGTCACGGCCAAAGGCATAGTGTATTGTAAATGTAACATAGAGACGATCGTACGTTTAATAATGGGGTTCAGTCTTTCATCCCTTTAATATGGAACCCTAAGTCTCAAAAACAGACAGCGAAGCCTTATTTTTCACTTTGAAAACGAGAACCTTGCTGTTCTTTACATTTTTATTATTTTTCAAACAGGTTCAGAACACTTAAGAAATGAATGCGCAGCTATTTATAAAGAAAAACGTTCCAAAATGGACACGATACGTAAAACGAAGAACGTGCAAAAAACTAGAACCGACGCCACATGTCTGAAGCTAAAGTCTATAAATATTTTTATAAGTATCCTAGGCTTATAATATCATCGTATTGGTAGATTAAAATAGAAATGATTGTTGACAATGTTTTAATTACGTGTTCGATTTTTGGCAAAGCAGAAATAAGAACGATGAATTTAAAATACATTTCTGGTTTGGGCGTTTGTGTTCCTATACTAGTGTGTGTCCATGGCATCAAAGACACAGTGTAGGGCTATGTATGCTACTTGTGTTAAGCGTTAGATTAACGGCTAGAGTCAATATAGACATAGGTAGTAGTAATACCAACGGATGGATTGTTACAATATAACAATAATGAGGGTCTTGGACACTATGCACAAAAAAATCCAAAATCCTTACCTTAAAAAGATTGCAGTAAATCACGCTTAGAAAGCAATATAATTGTTAATTCTTTTTTATACATGATTATTATTACCGATTAAATCAATAATAATGAAGTCAATTGACTATATATGATAAGTGACGTCACTTATCATTTTCTCATACAAAATGTATGGGGATGTCAGGTTTTGACAGCTCATTAAAAGTATCTCAATTGACTTGGTAGTCCAAGACCGGATTAAGATTTTGTTTAAATATATTATTATTATGAAAATAAGCATTGAAGCAATGAGCATAGACTCGTGTATAAGACTTACAATCAAACTATGGGTCGGTATTGAAACTCTGACGCGAATATTATTTTGATAGATTTTGTATTACAACTAAAGATTAGGTTAGGTTTGATAAAATTTAGTACCCGATCAGGTTTTAGGTTATGTTATAAGCTTTTACTAATGTAGTGGTACTAATTGCTTGTAAAATGACCTTAAACTCATGAAGTACTTGAAAATTAAGTGCTCCAATTTAATATCCGAACAAAATAAGAATAGTTTTCCTATCTTCATAAACATTGTGACCAAGACTATGCCGACATAATAACCATAACAGGAACATTTTTTTTCAACCTTTTTTATGTCCCACTGCTGGGCACAGGTCTCCTTCTCACACAATTGAGAGGGATTTAGGCCATAGTCCACCACGCTGGCCAAGTGCGGATTGGTGGACGTCATGCTTTCGAGGAATTATGAATTTCTCCCAGGCATGCACGGCGATGGAAAACATCGTAATCAATTAAATATCACGATATTTTCCATCACCGTGGAGCAGCGATAAATGGAACATGATTACCTCACATAAAACCTACATTTAATGCGAATAGGTAACACAAAAATAAAGAAGGAAAGAAGCACTAAATATAGATAGATAGAAAGATGTCCATTTCCTTCAGAACGCACGCAGTTAACGAGTTTACGGCATTTTTATAGCACCCTTTGGCTCACATCGTACAAGCCATAAAAATACTAAGCTTATATAGAAATTTCCACGGTATAAATCAATTTGGACATTACTAAAAATAAAGCAATAATATTAATAAAGAAATAGTATCTAATACTTTTAAACGAGCAATTCTTTTATGTATCTAAATATATTTTTGGAATCTCGGAAACGGCTCCAAAGATTTTGATGAAATTTAGTACACTGGTTGCGGGGATGATAAATCGATCCACAAATTTTTATTGATAAAATTTGGCATTTTTTTAAATGTTTATGCAGTTAAATATAAAATTACTCTTACCGACATCTATTGGAAAATAATAATAATATTGTGGCGTAGAAAGCCATCAAAATGGTCAACATTTGACAATCCACCCTTCAAACAAATGACAATATCGATAATTATGAAAGACCTCTATAAAAATTTCGTCAAGGGAATTAAAGCTTTCTTGGTCGAATGGTTACGAAAGCAGACTACGTAGAGACCCGGGTTCAAACATTTTTTTTTTAATTGGGAGCTAGGTATTTCAAAAGAATTTGTCTAAGTCAATGAATGCTTTGCTTAAAAATAAACCAAGTAAATAAATTGTTTTTATCCGAGCAACGCTCGGGCGTCCAGGTACTTAGGTTTATTTACCAACCCACATTGGAGCACCAACCCGCATTGGAGCAGCGTGGTGGAGAAAGCTTCAGGCCTCTCCAATAATGGGGAGAGACCCGTGCCTAGCAGTGGGACGCAAAAAGGGTTGCAGCCATTAGGTTTATTTGACTACCCGCTTGGCGTTATCGTTACCATGCCCGACTACCGTTCAGAGGGTCCCGGGTTCGAATCCCGGCAAAACAGAAATTTGAATGATGAGTTTAAAATTTCTGTTCATGGTCTAGATGTGTGCTTCTGTCTTTGTCCATGGGACCCACGACACAGGGTATATTTACGCTACTATGGGTGCTGTGAGGGTGAAGCGTTATTTATTTATTTATATTTAGTACTTATTTCTCAGGTGGTAAAAATAGCATGGTTCGACCGGACTTACTTTCCAAAGTGGTAAAATTTGCCCCCCCCCCCCCCGTAACTTCTAAAATAAGAGAATGATAAAACTAAATAATACATTATATATATTTTTATATATTATTATTACCATTTAAATTTCCACCGAAAATTGGTATGAACGAGATCTAGTAAGTCGTTTTTTTAAAACGTCATACATCGTAAACCGTTTTACGCAACCCTCGGTGCTTGAGTCCGACTCGCACTCGACCGGTTTTTTTACTCCCTCTAGTTTTACGGAACAAAAAATTGAATACCATAAGCCAACACTGTTATTGTCATTATAAACAACTTTTACTGGTATTGTTATTATTGAAAATTCAAAATAACATAAAATTTACATGTAGAATTATTACTTTAACAACTATAGTGAACAATGGGCTCAGAATGAAGGTCGTACAGATACAATAATGAATACGTTGACATAATTTTAACCGAGATCCATAGTTTGTCATATTTCCCATGCGACCGTTGAAATATTTGTTGAAGTTGCAAAATTTCTATTTAATATTTATATATTTATTACTAAGACATAATCGATATTGCCAACTTATAAATAATGTAGTTTAAAAAACTAAAAAACACGCTTTTGTGAAGATACGAACTAAAAAGTATAAAATAAGAAGAAAATGTTTTTTACTGTAAAA
Organism: Pyrgus malvae; assembly: GCA_911387765.1. NCBI lineage: Eukaryota > Metazoa > Arthropoda > Insecta > Lepidoptera > Hesperiidae > Pyrgus > Pyrgus malvae. The sequence goes on from OU426958.1 coordinate 18,565,971, forward strand.
AAAGCGTGGGGTGCATGATGGCAATAGTATCTTAAAAACCACCCCACGCTTTATTTACAGTAAAATACATTTTTTCTTATTTTTTACTTTTTAGATTGTATTTTCACAAAAGCGTGTTTTTTAGTTTTTTAAACTACATTATATATTTTTTATTTTTTATTCTCATATTGCATTGTCATCGGCCTTTGACCCCTGTGCTTTTCAAGTTAATCAGACGCTTACCTAGACGTGTTAAAAATATAAAACTTTATATATTTGTTTCATGAAGTACCTTAGGCCGCGAACTTATCAGCCGCCCCTAGTATTTTTTTTATCCTGATGATCCTAGTTAGGACTTTAACGTTATGAGATAATTGTATCGTCGTCGGCCCTTGACCCCTGTGCAAATTTTCAAGTTAATCAGACTCCTAGAAGTAAGTGAAAATGAAGTTAAAAGATTCTGATACATACATACATACATATAGGTCAAGCTAATAAAAGCGTGTTAAAAATAGTACAAAATTCAGTGTGACTTAAAGTAATATCGTTAGAGATTTAACCAAAACCTTTACCGTTAACAATGAAGACTGAGGTTCGTTTTAAAACAGTAAAAGTTACATTCTGATGCGAAATAATACGAACACGCATAGGAATACTAATAAGACGTGTCCTCAATTTCGATAAGCAATACAACAAAAGCTATTACCCTTTTAAACTTACAACTTGCGAGAGGGCCGTCACTTTGACAAATTTACGATATTCTCCAAGCCCTTTTGTGAAGTTCGTAGTTAGGACTTATCTGTAGGACAGTTTTGTTTATGAATAAATTACCTGGTTGTGTTACAATTGATGACTTTTCTTGCCGTTGTGGTGGAGTGATAAAACCTAGTGATAAAACGTTTGCTACATGCATTAGTTGATATTTCTTTTAGTTCGACTGGTTCACTAATTATGAAATACTTGTTCATTAAAAAAACTTGTTAGTACAATCAATTTACTCACTGTGTATTATGTTTCAAATATTTGTATATACAATGTAAGGTATTTTTAAATCATACAAAATACCATACACGCATATTATATAATGTCTATTCTAAGTAAGTGAGCCCTTACATCTATTAATGCAAGCACTTTAAATATTGTACTGTAAATAAGAAACGCTTTCTAAAACCGATATGGCTATCGAAATCAAACTATATTCAGTTCTTAAAATGTTTAAATTTCAACGAGATTATTAAAAAATGTATAAAATTTTATGAACGCGCCAAAAGTGAAATAAATACTTCATGAACTATTCAAAATTCCTACTGTGATTTTTTTAACTTAAAATTAAAAAAAATGCTAATTGCAACAGTTATTTTACACATGTAAGTATATAGGCCCCTTAGCAAATCGCTTATCTAACTAACCCAATAAAACATAGAATGTAAATGTAACGCAAACGATTGTACATACGATACGATATGGAGCATGTAATGCAAGTAATGCACTCGACTACGAACATACATCAACCGTGTTATATTGTCAATAATACATATGCTAACAATACAACATTATATGCCACATTATATTGTGTGGGTATAAGATTTATATGTGTACAACATGGCGTATCAGATTGGCTACAATATTTTATTGTTTTAATAACAGATGGTTATATAAAGATCTTAAATAGGAATGTTTCAACTATGTGTCTACAGATTTTACAATCTAGATTATAAGTTAATCGTCAGTATTGTCGAATATACGATCTTCTATCATGCCAACTCAAAAATATTCAGCGCTATCTGATAAATAAAACTAATAGGCACCGTATTTTTAAAATAAAAAGAGGAAGCTTTCAGTTTAGTGGTCACTTCTGCTGTAACCCTTTTTACATCTGCTGGGCGGATGGATACCTCCCCATACTAAGGGAGGCCTGATGTCTACTTCACCACTCTCTTCCAATGGGGGTTGTTGGTTTACACCTTTAAAATAACAAACAACTATGTCTGTGGCGTTTTTAAATAGGAGCCTTACGTAATGTTGATACGGAGAAAATATTTTAAAGAATAATTTCACACATGGAATGTTGCATGCGGGTACCCAGAACTGATGACACACTGCAAGCGAATTTGTGTCAGAAGTTTCGCCTCTCGCAACTGTACTTGTCGCAGGATGCTGGCAGATTAAAAACTTGGAGAACCTAACTGTTCAAAATAGAAAAATAAAGTATTTTTTTTTAAAATAACGCTACACACTCATAGCCCCACAGTAAGGTAATTAATACCCTGTGTCGTGGGTACCATCGACACATACAAAGACAGGAACACAAACAGCCAGACCGATAACAGAAATTTAAGCTCATCATTCAAATTTAGAGTAGTTCCAGGCCAACCCAATAAATAAATAATAAATAAATAAACGTTACAAACTCATAGCCCCGCAGTAAGGTAAATACCCTGTGTTGTGGGTACTATGGACATTTGGATACATACAAAGACAGAAACACAAACACCCAGACCGAGAACTGAAATTTAAACTCATCATTCAAATTTCTGTTTCGCCGGGAATCGAACCCTGGGCCCCATGATTGGCAGTCTGGCATTGTAACCATTGCGTCACGTGAGTCGTTATGCAACGCAAACCCAATAATGGGTATTTAGCGACCCGTGCCCAGCAGTGGGACGAAAAACAATGCACACAGTTTTAACTACCAAAACCTTCATGTTACGTATATTTTCATTAATTTCAATATGAGATAACAAAACAGAACAGTCAAAATCATTCACAACACACTAATACTCTTCCATCGTAGCATTAGGTCACTCCGCATACTATAATTAACACACAGCTAAAGTTAATCAACGTCGGACATCCGTATTCGATTACATATAGATAATGGACGAACGACAAATGCACGCTATTTGTATAATTCTGTCTGTCTGTACTACATTACAGTTAGATACGAGGATAGTTATTGTCGTAATTGCTGTGTGATTCCACGAATCATTTTTATGTGAAAAACGCACTATAAATGTATTGTATTCGACTGAATAAAAGGGTGAAAATGGGGACACTAATTATGACACGCTACTTTTGAGCTTAAAACTTTCATTTTTTGACAGGTATTAAAACAGAGTGTTGGTGATATTTTCGGAGATCATGACACGTGTATATAATATACTAGCCTTCCGCCAGCGGCTTCGCCCGCGTGGACCCGTTTAATGGGTCCCCGTAGGATAAAAAATAGCCTATGTGCTATTCCAGGCTTCATTGCTATATTAAAATCATAGGCGTTTAGCCAGTTGCTTCAAGCACGTTGACCCTATTGCCCATTTTCACGTAGGAATGAAGCATTTTCCAACGGTAAATAGCCTATGTTACTCAAGGTGAATGTAGTTTTCTAATGGTGAAAGAATTTTTGAAATCGGAACATTACTTTTTGAGTCTATTCATCACAAAAATACAAATCTTTCCTCTTTATAACATTAGTATAGATTATTTTTTTGTCAGTGTCTGTACACGGGTGAACCTTATAAAAGTCAAAACAGACACGGCTAACAAGGTATTTATAGATTCACATTGTTAGAATTCTTACAATTCTTACTTTATCTCGAAGAAAACAGTATCTGTGTGGCAGAACGCTCAAAAAATCATTTTTTACACAATTATAGAAGAATGGAAATCAAATAAAAAGGCTTGATTAGAATATTATAATATTTTCTGATATATTTTGAAAGCATAAATTTTAGAACAAAAGACTAAAACATTGCTTTGAGTTAAAATATTAAAAATATTTAATTAAATTTTGACGACATGCGTGGCGCAATGGTTACCATATCAAACTGCCAATCAAATGGTCCCTTCGATTCCCGGCGAAACAGAAATTTGAATGAATGGTTTCAATTTCGGTTCTCGGTCTGGGTGTTTGTGTTTCTGTCTTTGCGAGTGTCAATGGTACTCACGACACAGGGTATATCTACCGTGGGGCTATGAGTGTGAATCGTTTATTTATTTATTTATTGTTTTAATTTTATACAGGGGATGTTCGACACTGAAAGAAAACATACCAAAAGAAAACCAAAAGCCCTAGATTAAAGGCTTCAGAGCCTTCCTTAAATCGGTAGTTAAAAGTTCATTGCACCTCGATTTAGGCAATTATTAATTTTAAAAGCTATTATAGATTTTTTACACTTTCCTCAATCACATGTTTACATACAAAAAAGAAAGTTTTCGAGAGACGATTACAGAAACATGACACAACCAGCTGCATAACAGATAACATTTATATTTATATTAATATCACTGGTATAGAAACGCGCATGGCCTGACGGCTAGCGTAGAACGCAAGCGATCTATGCAGCTGAGCCAAACGAGCGCGGTCGGGTGTGAGATGGGTGACCGCTTGTGGCAAAAAAATTCATGCGCGTTTCCGTGCTTCGGAGGGCACGTTAAGCCGTCGGTCCCGGTTGTTGTCGATAGATGACAGTCGTCAAACCTTGTCGGAGGCCTTATGGGCGGTTTGAAAACATCCGACAGCGGATTGGCCACTAACCTGCATCTCCACCAACCCGGAGCGGAGTGGGAGAGGCCCGTGCCCAGCAGTGGGACGCAAAAAGAGTTGCAGCCATCACTGGTATTTTAGGCTGCAACCCTTTTTGCGTCCCACTGCTGGGCGGGTCTCTCCCCATTATTGGGGAGGCCTGGAGCTTACTCCACTACGCTGCTCCAATGCTTCAGTGGTTTAAGCGTGAAAGAGTAGCAGACAGACACGCAGACAGAGTTACTTTCCAATTTATAATATTAGTATGGATTTATTCTTGAGGATTTTTTTCTTTCTATTGCAGTATAATAAGGAAGAAATAAAAAATAGAAGTAATTGTAAAAGCTAGGAACACCCTTGACATTAATGGAATATACGTAGAAGTATTTGAAGGTGGTTTGCATTTTTTGTTTTATTACTAATTATCATCCCAGGATTTCATTTTCGACCACATAATTATATTGTCTGTTGATTTACGTATAGACGCTAAGATTCATAATAATGAAAGAATCAAAAGTGAGGGAACTTAAGCTTCTTAAGTTTTATTTTATAATAAAAAATATTTTATTTTTAATTTTTAATTTTGTTTCATTGAACAACAATCGGAAATAAACCCTAATGAATGTTATTTACATACAATAGGCTTAATCAGTGATTCAATACAATTGTGCAGCCATAACTAAATACCTACTTTTGAATGCTGTAAAATTACGAGTATATGCTTAATATAATATTTTTTTTCAACCTTTTTTATGTCTTACTGCTGGGCACAGGTCTCCTTCTCAGACAATTGAGAGGGATTTAGGCCATAGTCCACCACGCTGGCCAAGTGCGGATTGGTGGACGTCATGCTTTCGAGAAATGATGAATTTCTCTCAGGCATGCACGGCGATGGAGAACATCGTAATCAATGAAATATCACCGTGGAGGAGCGATAAATTCGCACATTAAAAATTTCTTTATCAGAGGTGCGAGCCGAGGATTTGAACCTGGGATCGGTCGCGTCGAAGACCGCGGTTTTTTACCACTCGGCCATCGCTGCTCTTTTTACCACTCGGCCATCGCTGCTCATAAAATTTAAACTATGATTAAATGAAATATTCAAGATACTGTATATCCTCTGCTGTGATTTCCGGAGATTAATTTTAAATAACTTAATATCTATTGATGTATTGTATTTGTATTTGTATCTATAACAAAAAACATGGTTTAAATATATGTGTATCTTATAGTTTGAAAGTTATAAAAAATATACAAAAAAAAAAAGATTCAACAAAAGGCTGTATTGTGGTAACTTTCAAAGTAAATATTAATGAATAACTTGAAGTTTAACATCAAACAACGCAATTAGACAAGTAAAAGTCAATCAAAATGCAGCGATATATCATTTCATTCTTCATGAACCAGAAATTGCAATTATTGTTACGCAAAAATTATGTGGAACAAATAAGCGTGAAAACATACGTCGATGTGTTGTCGATAAAAACTGTATTAGAACAAGAATTCAGGTATAAATAGCTGATTAATCCTTCACCCAATTGGTCAAATAAAATGGAGTCTCTACTACTATTGCATGCTGAAAAAAATACACTTTTTTATTTTTCTCTCTTTCAAAAAAAATAAAAAAAGATGTTTTTTTTTCATTTCAAACAACTATAAAATTATAAGGCGATAAGTCACAAATTAAATAATTCAAATTTCTAAACCTGATCATTTATAAAACTTTTACATGAAACTAAAAATTTGGTTATGTGCTTACTTAAATTATTTTTATAGCCGAAAAAAGGTCAGACAAATTAATTTATCCGTAATTTACAATACAAGTTGGTAGGTGATATTAATTAAATCCTTGAAACTGAAATGTATATCTAAAATAATCACAAACAAACTACTAAAAGCTTTAGGAGGAATATTTTTAATTATAATTTAATTTAACAGCACAAATTTAAACCTCACCAATATTGACACAAATAGAAAAGTAGCTATTGAATTTGCAAATGCATGTGCATGGAGCGTGTATCCAAGGCGCAATGAACTAGTACGCAAAACTTGCTCGACTTGAATACGCACTTTTTTTATTTTAATCTTCCATAACTAGTTTAGTGGCTGCCGTGTCTAGTAGGTACTTACATATTTATGAGAGAGTACAAAGAATTGCAAAACATACAGTGAAACTGTTATTTAAGGTCAGAATGATGATATTTTTAGAAATGACTCGTTGTTTCGTCTTTATAATAAAATTTTAAGAGCTTTGTCTTTGTCACATTCTTACTGTCCACAAATCAATATGGAGAATGTCAAATTATAAAATAATTACTAGTTATTCATACTCGTAAACCGTAAATTCTCGTAAATTTATTTCGATTCGTCTTATTTTGAAAAATATGAAATATATATAAAAAAAGGAAAATGCAAGTAAATTATTTCGAATAGGTACTTATAGATATTAATTTAAACAACAATTACCTTATACAAAAGTTCCAACAAAGAGTCAGTCTTCACTTTCTTGTTGTATTAAAGGTATACGTAAATCTCAAATATTTCATCATTATTTGTGGCGATGGCGAATATAATATAACTAACTCAGGTCATTTACACGGACCATACGGCAGCGTTGTGCTGATGCGGTTTTATGACCTAACACAATAATGCATCAGGTAACCGCATATTCAGCATATGTTGATGAGCCGTAGGGAGTACCTCAAATACATATAATCAACATTAATTAGAATGGTATCATGGACAGGATTATGTAATAATACACTCACAATCACCAAAAAGGTAGATCCGATAGTGATTTATAAATAGTAGGACATTTATGCTTTAAACTATATATCGTATCTACCAATTAAGAAGAAAGAAAGAATAATTCAATAATAAGGTTTACAATAAAATCAATTCTGAATAACGCAAGAAGTACAATGGTGAACCGCGACCGAACCCTTCGAAACGAGTTGCAAACGCAAAGAAAATTAGTGATAAGCAAATAGTGTAAGCTTGCAACCGCAACGTGCTATAAAACCGGTGAAACTAGGAATTCGCGGGAACAAAATACATTCACGGGAGCGCTGCCGACCACAAAACGCAAATCGACTCCCGTCCGTGTGGATACACTTCATGTCCCCGTGTTTTTAGTAATGGACCGAACACAATTCCACAACATGTCAGAGGTCTCTTTCGACAGATCTATTTTGTGCGACGCGAGAATAATTGGCACGGACGGATGTTGCTTGAAAATTCGGCGATACAGACTTGGTTTCTCAAAAAGGTTTAAGATAAAACATAAAATGTATTTTGGTTTACATGGAACGCTTTTAAATAATAATCCGTATGTAAATGAAAACAACAAACACGAATAATAAAAATATCAAGCAACAAATCTAACTCGCTTGTGTAAATACTCGTAATTACGCGAAATGGGATGAACGGAATTACGAAAAAACCTTAATAGCCCCATTTCCCAGAAGTTCCCACGACATCTATTCCGCGTGCAACGGAAATGATTTATATAATAATAACCGAGCGCGACAAAAGACAATGTTATATCACATGTCTAATTAGCTCCAACTGTATCTCGTAATTCGGCCTTTCGAAATGGGCGACATTATTATTCACTCCAACAAATCGTTCAGAAAGTTCAGAAAGTTATAAAAAATATACAAAAAAAAAAAGATTCAACAAAAGGCTGTATTGTGGTAACTTTCAAAGTAAATATTAATGAATAACTTGAAGTTTAACATCAAACAACGCAATTAGACAAGTAAAAGTCAATCAAAATGCAGCGATATATCATTTCATTCTTCATGAACCAGAAATTGCAATTATTGTTACGCAAAAATTATGTGGAACAAATAAGCGTGAAAACATACGTCGATGTGTTGTCGATAAAAACTGTATTAGAACAAGAATTCAGGTATAAATAGCTGATTAATCCTTCACCCAATTGGTCAAATAAAATGGAGTCTCTACTACTATTGCATGCTGAAAAAAATACACTTTTTTATTTTTCTCTCTTTCAAAAAAAATAAAAAAAGATGTTTTTTTTTCATTTCAAACAACTATAAAATTATAAGGCGATAAGTCACAAATTAAATAATTCAAATTTCTAAACCTGATCATTTATAAAACTTTTACATGAAACTAAAAATTTGGTTATGTGCTTACTTAAATTATTTTTATAGCCGAAAAAAGGTCAGACAAATTAATTTATCCGTAATTTACAATACAAGTTGGTAGGTGATATTAATTAAATCCTTGAAACTGAAATGTATATCTAAAATAATCACAAACAAACTACTAAAAGCTTTAGGAGGAATATTTTTAATTATAATTTAATTTAACAGCACAAATTTAAACCTCACCAATATTGACACAAATAGAAAAGTAGCTATTGAATTTGCAAATGCATGTGCATGGAGCGTGTATCCAAGGCGCAATGAACTAGTACGCAAAACTTGCTCGACTTGAATACGCACTTTTTTTATTTTAATCTTCCATAACTAGTTTAGTGGCTGCCGTGTCTAGTAGGTACTTACATATTTATGAGAGAGTACAAAGAATTGCAAAACATACAGTGAAACTGTTATTTAAGGTCAGAATGATGATATTTTTAGAAATGACTCGTTGTTTCGTCTTTATAATAAAATTTTAAGAGCTTTGTCTTTGTCACATTCTTACTGTCCACAAATCAATATGGAGAATGTCAAATTATAAAATAATTACTAGTTATTCATACTCGTAAACCGTAAATTCTCGTAAATTTATTTCGATTCGTCTTATTTTGAAAAATATGAAATATATATAAAAAAAGGAAAATGCAAGTAAATTATTTCGAATAGGTACTTATAGATATTAATTTAAACAACAATTACCTTATACAAAAGTTCCAACAAAGAGTCAGTCTTCACTTTCTTGTTGTATTAAAGGTATACGTAAATCTCAAATATTTCATCATTATTTGTGGCGATGGCGAATATAATATAACTAACTCAGGTCATTTACACGGACCATACGGCAGCGTTGTGCTGATGCGGTTTTATGACCTAACACAATAATGCATCAGGTAACCGCATATTCAGCATATGTTGATGAGCCGTAGGGAGTACCTCAAATACATATAATCAACATTAATTAGAATGGTATCATGGACAGGATTATGTAATAATACACTCACAATCACCAAAAAGGTAGATCCGATAGTGATTTATAAATAGTAGGACATTTATGCTTTAAACTATATATCGTATCTACCAATTAAGAAGAAAGAAAGAATAATTCAATAATAAGGTTTACAATAAAATCAATTCTGAATAACGCAAGAAGTACAATGGTGAACCGCGACCGAACCCTTCGAAACGAGTTGCAAACGCAAAGAAAATTAGTGATAAGCAAATAGTGTAAGCTTGCAACCGCAACGTGCTATAAAACCGGTGAAACTAGGAATTCGCGGGAACAAAATACATTCACGGGAGCGCTGCCGACCACAAAACGCAAATCGACTCCCGTCCGTGTGGATACACTTCATGTCCCCGTGTTTTTAGTAATGGACCGAACACAATTCCACAACATGTCAGAGGTCTCTTTCGACAGATCTATTTTGTGCGACGCGAGAATAATTGGCACGGACGGATGTTGCTTGAAAATTCGGCGATACAGACTTGGTTTCTCAAAAAGGTTTAAGATAAAACATAAAATGTATTTTGGTTTACATGGAACGCTTTTAAATAATAATCCGTATGTAAATGAAAACAACAAACACGAATAATAAAAATATCAAGCAACAAATCTAACTCGCTTGTGTAAATACTCGTAATTACGCGAAATGGGATGAACGGAATTACGAAAAAACCTTAATAGCCCCATTTCCCAGAAGTTCCCACGACATCTATTCCGCGTGCAACGGAAATGATTTATATAATAATAACCGAGCGCGACAAAAGACAATGTTATATCACATGTCTAATTAGCTCCAACTGTATCTCGTAATTCGGCCTTTCGAAATGGGCGACATTATTATTCACTCCAACAAATCGTTCAGAAGAAAAGCAAAGCTCAATTTGTGGCACAACAACAAGGCAACCAATCACGGCGAATTAAGCATTCGCGCATCCAATCGTAATGCAGATTAACGCAATGTGTGGTCCAATCAAATTGCTCCAATTTCCCGGAACGCGACAACAATTTCAACGGACTGTGTACAAAACTGTGGAAGCACTCTGTGAAATTAGCCCATCTGCGGTCTCAGTACACAAATAGCGCTCGCTGTTCATGTGAATATCTGCGTATGGGTACAAGACGCATTGCGCTTTATAATTAAACACCGTCGACGGTCTTTGAGGCAAATTTATGACGATTGCCTAAAACGACGCTTCTGTTGAAATTTTCAGCCTTTGCTTGATATTAAATGGGCACAAAACCCTAACCGTTGCTGAACACATATGGATTATGTACATTACCTCTTAAAACAAAGTTACCTCTTAAAACAAAGCGGTCAGATATAAGACCACTTATATTATACAAGTTAGGCGACTCACTATTGTTTTATGTCCTTACAAACTTAATGTCGACCCTTAAAGTTTACCAAAACTTTACACTTTACCCTAAACATTAACATTTTATTAATGTTTAATCATATGAAAATAGCCGGATTAAGCCTACTAAAACTTTGGGGTAAGTCAAGCAAGAGTGTTCGTTTTATAACTGTGTTAACGACGGGTTTAAATTTTCACATGCGCCTAATTTCATTATCAGAGGGCATTTGCAGCCATTAAAAGGTGTTGAATCGACGTAATCCCTACTGCTTTAAGTAAAGTAGGAAATAGGGACATATTGTTATAAATTCTTGGTTAGCTTATGTAAGGGTAATAAATTTATCCACAAAGTTTTCCTAAAATAAAACCACTATATACAAAAAAATATTTGTGAAATGATCTGTATCGTATGTATCTGATAATAATAAATATCTTATTTCACCAGTATTTCCATAACAATTCGTGGACCTTCAAAAACTCAAGGTATCCGTTTCGCGTCGGAAAACCATTGACACAAATTGGTCGTCACCGGACGTTACGCCTTCTTGGTAACTTAGAAAAATCCAAGGTTTTTATATTATTTCATGAAAACAATACACACACAAATTTATACACAAAATTAATTGTATTTAGATTTAGATAAAAAGAAGTGTATTTAAAGTGAAACCTGATAATGAAATTATTTGAAAGTATAATAAACTATACAATTCACCAAACAACCTTTCTGGAAATCTATCGTTTCCTTTACTTAAAAAATAAATTTTGTTATTTCTGGACTATAACTGAATATTTTGGTTATTTTTTCCCTTAATAGAATAACATTTTCCGAAGTTTACGATGAATGATCAATCGAAGATAAGGGAATAATTAATCGAAGATAAATTCCGATGTTAACGACATTGCTTGCTTGAGCTTGACATCCGTTAAAATAATATGCATTGTACCTATGGATTTTCATTAAGTCTACGGTAAAGAAAAATAAATACAGCATGCTTGAAAATTACTTAAATTTTCAAAACAATATTCTTAAAAATCTTACGAGGTCCTGAATCTTTATTGGATTTGAGAAGACTCCACATTTATGAGAGAGTCATTGCAAGATTTGTTAGTAGGAAATAATAATGATTGCGAAAAAATAATATAATGACTCCAATAATTTATTTCGCTGCAACAGATTTAAAAATCAAGAACATTGAATAAATTTAGGTTTAAATCAGAAGTTGTTTTTAGTATTTCTATATTTATTTATGTCCTGTCTGTAGAAGTATTTCTTTTAAAACTGAGCAAGCGTTTCTTTTATTTTGTACTTTAAGTCGGACTAAGATATATTGGCTTCATCTAAGCTTCTATCTCGTTTATCTGTAGCGCCATTTAGACTGCGCAGGTGGTACCTATTATTCTTTCGAAGATTTGTCTTTCTTATTCATAGAAATGCAACTAATTCGAATCTCATTTTTTAAATATAATAAGCATTCATTTTTTTATTTTTAAGTAAATATTCCTTGCTTTCTGTAGCGCGTGAGCATTAATCTGTTACTTTGAAATAATTATATTCAATTTCGTATTTATAATTTTAATGAAAATATACATTTAAGACATGTAAACATAAAATAAATAATTTGTCAAGCTCATTGTTCGTCCATTAATTAGTCTGTCTGTTAAGTATTATGACATGCAAAATAAAAGTAAAAATCTTATATTTTATCAACACTGTGCTTACCAAATAGTACACACCAATCATTGCACCATACAATTTCTCACTTTAAGTGGTTTCTTCCACGACAATCAAGTATCCGATTATTCATTCACTATCATTGTGCCCACCACTATACCATTATGGTTGGAATTCCTTGACACGGCGCTGACCTCTATAAAGCCTATTATGCGCCGACGCATCTTACCGTAAGCCTTAATTATTATAAGACTTAAATTTCCTGACACAAACTATTTTCAACCTTATGTCTTCATTCTGATACATAGACAAGCAAGCAACACGGGTTTTTCTGCATTAGAAGCGATTGCTTACTTACCATCTTTATCTTGGGAACGTTATTATAAGAAATTCAATATTGTGAAACAATATCTTGATGTATGTCTTCTAGACCTATTTACTTGCAATATAATTTTTAAACACAAACAAAATTAATTTAGAAAGAACATATTTTGTATACAATATAACTAGTAATATTTGTATAAATAGCTGATTCCACGAACTCCATCCATACCGCCTATTATATGGCTATTAAAAAAAGGGGTAAATGGTAGAATTGTGAAAATTTTGGGCTGTATGTATTTTTAATGCCACAGCATAAAAAAATTACAAAAAAAAATGTCCAAAAATGAAAAAAAAAGTTTTTACGGTGAGCCACCGTAACACTTAGGGGTATAAAAATTTGTTATAAACCTATTTTTATACCTACTGAATATACATATTAAATTTCATCAAATTCGGTCAAGCTGTTTCCGAGGAGTATAAACACTAAAACTGTGACAGAAGAATTTTATATATAAGATAGAACTCTCAATTACGTAGAGATTACAATATGGAAAATCATAAGAGCATAATCCAAATAATTTTAATCTACGCGGGTTTTCAAATCGTAAAGCTATCGAAGCCCAATAACAATAGTTATTTACGGTAACGGCTTGATCCTATTAAGTTAAATCATAGAGATAGCATGTTATTAACTACGATGAAACAACGAAATTGCTGTTGAACGAAATTTCGGGAACCTAATAAAGATTCAGCAATATTCAACACATATTAAAGTTTTTCAGAAAAGTTAATATTATTTTATATTTAGCTCATTCCACGTAAACTAGTTTGTTTTAAATATTGTTTATTTTGAGAAAGGTTATCGAAAATAATGAATAATTTTAATACAGAGTTTTATACAAAGCCTTATTTATTGTATAATGTATTGTTTTTTTTTTTTGCTTTGATATAAGAAAAAATAAATGCTATAAATTAAGTTATGTCAAAATGTATATTATAATTAGGCACTAATGGATTCACAGAAATGTTTCAACTGATAAACAACAAATGAATATCTGAGATATTGTTACAACAGATAACAGCTATAGATTAATGCAAACCAATGACGCACTTTATCGGGCCTATCTGATAAGTATTAAATATTAAAAATATCACGTTCCAACGTAATGATCAAAATCATAATCATTATCTATAGTTAAATGAGCTGCTTTTATTTTCCCACTTCTGGATAGAAGCCTTGCATAGTATTTAATAAAATTTATAATAAGTATAGTTGTAAATTTTTAGATTACAATTTTAAAATTTGTAGATTACACAAACTTTTTCGAAATATTGAGTGAATATTTTGGAAGAAAGTTTTGTTACGATGTTTTTCTTCACTTCCCAGCAATTATTTTCTTATTCGAAGCGCACATGGCCCGGCGGTTAACGTAGAACGCAAACGATCTATGCATCTAAGCCAAAAGGGCGCGGTCGGGAGTGAGATGGGTGAGATGGGGACCGCTAGTAGCAAAAAAATTCATGCGCGTTTCCGTGCTTCGAAGGGCACGTTAAACCGTTGGGTCCGGTTGTCGCCGATAGATAACAGTTGTTAAACCCTGTCGGAGGCCTCATGTGCGCTTTGAAAACATCCGACAGCGGGTTGGCCACTATCTCGCCTCTCCACCAACCCGCATTGGAGCAGCGTGGTGGAGTAAGCTCCAGGCCTCCCCAATAATGGGGAAGACCCGTGCCCAGCAGTGGGACGTAAAAAGGGTTGCAGCCATCATGTAATTAGTAGATAACACAAACATTTTCGAAATTTTGGGTATATATTTTGGAAGAAAGTTTTGTTACGATGTTTCCTTTACTTCCCAGCCATTATTTCCTTATTCGTGAGCACCGGAACCGCTCTAGGAATACCGGCGTGGGAGTCTGAGGTCTAAATAACTCAGCTATCAATGTTCATACTAAATCAATCAAATAACTAGTTCACAGTGTTTACTTTCCTGGTTATTGGTGCATTTGTACGTTGAACTTGCTCTTTATTCTACGTCAACAACAACATAAATAATGGTAAAGAACAGTTACAAATGTAATTTCATGTTGCATATTTCCATTAAGGTTTTTAAGGTTCTGTAGCCAAATGGCAAACAACAAAACCCTTATGGATTCATCATGTCTGTCTGTCTGTCTATCCGTCCGTATGTCACAGCCACTTATTTTTCCGAAACTATAAGAACTATACCTACTGTTGAAACTTGGTAAATAGATGACTGTATTCTGTGAACCGTGTTAAGACTTTCTTAGAAAAATATAAAAAAAAAACAATAAATTTTGGTGGTTCCCCATAGAACTGAAACACAATTTTTTTTTCATTTTTTTTTCAAACCCATACGTTTGGGGTATCTATAGGACTTCAAAAATGATATTGAGGTTTTTAGTATTATTTTTTTCTAAACTGAATAGTTTGCGCGAGAGACACTTCCAAAGTGGTAAAATGTGCCCCCCCCCCCTCTTACTTCTAAAATAAGAGAATGATAGAACTAAAAAAAATATACGATGTACAATACCATGCCAACTTCCACCGAAAATTGGTATGAACGAGATCTAGTCAGTATTTTTTTAATATACGTCATAAATCGTTAACCGAAATTTACCTTTCATTCAATTAACTCAAATAAAAAAAACATTTATAATAGTACAGAACCCTTCGTGCGCGTATCTGACTCGCACTTTGTCGGTTTTTTAATACCATAAATATATATAGATAAAGATCTTAAAAATAAATGATAAAAGTTTTTTTTAGTATTATTTCTTGAGCTACATACTTGTGTACAAAAATTTAATGATACGACTAGCAATCTATTTGATAATGATTGTCAGCTCCTCTTTTTTTACAACATTATTGATATATACATATACTTTATCACAGAATACCATATGTTTATTTAGTTTGTTTAATTCATCGGCAAAGTTAAAGATTTTCGTACTAGAATCGATTGAAAAATGGGCCACTATAGGTACTCCTAGATTACGACGTTGGCAAGTTTCAAGTAAACGTGCACGTGAAGTAAACTTTATATTTCCTTATACATCAGATAATCAAGACAAAAAAATTGGAACTTATAAGAATTTATTATCCAAAATGATAAATAAAATCGATACCTAACTAAATAAACGTAGGTCATAGGAAAAACAAAAAATTTGAAAGGATCGAAAGACATCATTATAAAACGGTGAAGCGAGTACGTAACCTGTACTATCACACTCGTAAACTAGTGTCATTTCTAAATCATCACTTTCTAATGCTTTTAAGTCACAATGAGAAGATTATAATTTGGAAGCATAAGCATCGAATCTTTCACTTTCTTCCATCAATGTTTTAATTGTTATTACTTTATTATTACATTAATTAATTGAAAAAAATTTTACGTAACTTACCACGTATTTATTTCACATACCTATTTCATGTAAATATTATAATTTCGCAGTATACTTAATAGTGTTGTACTTTTATTTCTATTAATTCCTAGGATATTTAGCATTATGAGCAGATAGATTAGCGATATTACCCTGTGGTTTCCACTCTGCTACTAAGGTTTTTCTTTGACAAACCACTTGCTTTACTAGATTTATAGTTAAGGAGTTAATCTTTACTAAAGACTACTCCTGCATTATAATAATATATTACTCTCAGCATTACAATAAAATCTTTTGTTGTTAATGTGATCCTATGTTTTATTTAAGAAAATATAACAAATTTAATAAAAAAATATTCAACTATACCAACAGCATCGTTTGAACTAGGTAATTAACAGCACACTGCAAAGCTACTTCCAATTAATGTAGGTACATAATTCAGTAATGGGCATATCTTTGAATTTAATTATTGCAAAACATGTTATCCTTACTTAGTTAATTATATTTTAAGAAGCGTATGCCGCCGTAAACATCGGAAGGTGCAGGAGAGCACATCTAATCTCCGAAGATGGGCCCATTCTGGGCTCCGCGCGTGGAATACACCGATGCGTTCCTAAGAAGATCCCGGAGTCATCCCCAAGCGCAGAGGCAGGCCACCGAGGGGGTTTTAGTGCGGTCAAATCTCACATAACCCGGTATCCTCTCCCTAGGTGCCGGGTACCTTTTGAAGGTTTCCTCCCCGACACCAAAAAAAGGTACCTAGTATGCAAGTAATTATTACTTACATATTTTTTTAAATATTTTATACGATGTGGACCTACCTGCTTTTTATGTCTTCTTCTATAACCAACAGAAATTGTTTTGCCAACAATATTTTTGGAAGTATGGCTCATATTATATTTCTAAATTTTAGCTATTCACTTTTATTCGTAAAGCCTCTGTTTGTTAATTTATTGTTATATGTAGAATAAAAAAATTATATTATACGGTGAAGCAACCACATAATCAACCTTAATAATCAGTATTCAACGAATTCGTGTCATGACTGACTTTTTCCTCATTTGAATTATTATGAACGGGTTCGCATTAAACGGTTTATGAACGAATGAGGAGACGAGGCAGACAATATTATTATAAGATATTGAACCTACGATAATATACCTTCAGGGACGTATATCGTGTGTGATCAAGAGTTACTTAATATTACGTTGTAACATAACAGCTTAGCTTCCCAGAATATTGAATATGAAGCAAGCGTTATTCGATTTTAATGACATTAGATTTCATACCGACAAATAAGAAATAAATTAAAAGGAATATTCGTTTACCTAACTACCTGATAACGATGGTACACAAGTTGAATCGATTGCGTTTATCTATTTCATAATATCGATATCTTACAGTGTAATCGAAACTCCAGAAAATAGTCCAACGCTACGCACCGTTGTGAACCATAAAAAGAAACAAAGTGCGGGCAAGTCAGGAAAGTGTCAATGAACTTAACACCAACTTGGTTATAAATCACATCGTCCTCAGTACTTTGCAAAACAACAGCATATAGACTGGACAAGTGACATTCCGAATGCATCCAATCGCATTACTATTCGCAAAGCATATAACACACCGACCTTGAATATGCAGTCAGTTGTTGGAGATATCCAGCGTAGGTAAACTCCAGAACTTTCCACAACGATTGTCACAAAATTATGTTTGATTAAAGCACAGGCCACTGACAATCCACAGGTAAAATTCGAAAGCTCGCGAGCTGATAACGCGCGAACGGAGCGTACGTCCGTGGCGAACAACGCGCGAAGAACGACTGAGGGAGGAGTATCGCGGACCGCGGTGTTGAGGTCCGTTTGTTCGGAGTGCTTCGGAGGTCGGAGACGATTGGAGGACGGAGTGAAACGGGATGCGGCAGAGATGCGCGCTGCGATCGGACCCCGCTTCCGTTCGACGCGTTTGATAATATTCGCACTCTCTGATATGGGATGTACAACGATAACACACATGTATATCGATACCAATCAGCTGTTCATATTTCTTTCTTAGGAGAAATTGAATAAAATTTAATGATTTAAATTACTATGATGATAGAAGGTTTTTAGGCTCGGTTTGAAAATACTCTTTGGAATGATTTTATCATGACAATGATAGAGATAGGGTGTAACAACACAATTTTTAATGTATCTGATAAAACTTTTGATAACTACTGATATAATTTAGGTACCTAAGTAAAGTAATTAAGTAAGGTAGGTATTTACACATTTAAATTTAGTACCTAGGTACCTACAAAGGTGCCCGATAAAAGTAGAAGCTTGATGTATTTATACTTACTAAAAACATGAAGCAAAACTGTATAATAATCATGAAATTATCAACTACTAGCCTTCCGCCAGCGGCTTCGCCCGTGTGGACCCGTTTAATGGGTCCCCGTAGGATAAAAAATAGCCTATGTGCTATTCCAGGCTTCATTGCTATATTAAAATCATAGGCGTCTAGCCAGTTGCTTCAACCGCGTTAACGCTATTACCCGTTTTCACGTAGGAATGAAGCATTTTCCCGCGGTAAAAAGTAGCCTATGTTACTCAGGGTGAATGTAGCTTTCTAATGGTGAAAAAAATTTTGAAATATGAACAGTAGTTTTTGAATATAAACTTATAAAAATAAAAAATCTTTCTTCTTTATAATATTAGTAAAGATAAAATACATAATAATATTAATATTATTCTAGATTCACTGTGAGACAGGGTGAACCTATAAATAATATTGTGGGGGGTTATGTTTTGTTAGCCGATTAATCAAATAAAATGTATGTATTAAGTCTACTATAAAAATTCTACCAGGTATATAGGTTTCCGGTATCTCTATTAGAGCCGCATTAAATAAAATGGATACAAATTTATCCCCTAAACAGAGAAATAGTGTTCCAACCACCTTAATTAATTAGGTACGTGTTAATCAAAAATATTATCTCTACGTGTAAATATTACTTTGAAACGTCCACCACAGCGACATAATATCAACACGTCGACCGTTAGATAAAAGATATGCTGGTACTTGTCAAATCTTTTTGATAACATTATCTTTTATATTTAACAAATTAAACCTAACCGACATTTTTAGTAGTACTTACTGGATGTAATTAACAATCGTTAAATAATGTTTTAATTTTTCTATTGTAAGTGTTTGTAGAGTAACAAGCTAATATTTATATAATGTCGAGAATAAAACTCAAATGATCTTTCTTTCAAACACCTACAGCTTACATTATATGAATTAAAATACAAATCAAAAATATTTGCTGATATTGTTTGGAATTTTCTTACTGTGTCAGCTCTTTCTCTATTTTTCTGACACTTATAAAATCTAAGAAGGACCGTGATGCATTGATAGGAACGGATATAATCACTGGAACAAAAAACCGGCTAAGTGCGAGTCGGACTCACGCACGAAGGGTTCCGTACCATTATCTATAAAAAATCACGTTTATTGTATGGGAGACCCCTTAAATATTTATTTTATTCTATTTGTAGTATTTGTATCATAATAGCGGCAACAGAAATACATCATTGCCTTTGAATATCCATAGAAATCATTGAATTAAGATTGAATGAAAGGTAAATTGTGGTTTACGATTTATGACGTATTAAAAAAACTACTAAATAGATCTCGTTCAAACCAATTTTCGGTGGAAGTTTGCATCGTAATGTACATCATATATTTTTTTTAGTTTTATCATTCTCTTATTTTAGAAGTTACACTGTTTACCACTTTGGAAGTGTCTCTCGCGCAAACTATTCAGTTTAGAAAAAAAATGATATGAGAAACCTCAATATCATTTTTGAAGACCTATCCATAAATACCCCACACGGTTTGATGAAAAAAAAATCTTGAGTTTCAGTTCTAAGTATCGGGAACCCTCAAAATTTATTGTTTTTTTCTATTTTTGTGTGAAAATCTTAATGTGGTTCACAGAATATATCTACGTACCGAGTTTCAACAGCATAGTTCTTATAGTTTCGGATAAAAGTGGCTGTGACATACGGACGGACGGACAGACAGACAGACAGACAGACAGACAGACATCACGAATCCATAAGGGTTCCGTTTTTGCCATTTGGCTACGGAACCCTAAAAATCGGCTTGCGCTATTAATATTATGATATCCTATAAAATCGTAGGATATTGTCGCATTATGATTTAAATTATAAACTGTGGGTAGCGATGCCCAGAGCCAAAGATGACGATAAAGCGAAATCTCAAAAAGAAGTCAATATACGTTTTTATGTATGGTTTCTCTCTCGCAGTCTTTTCTAAACAGTTTATTATGTAGAGTCATAATGCCTTCTAAAACAAGTATGAAACTATCAAAATAAAGTAGACGATGTGAATGAACCGATTTATATAAATAACAAAATTGGTTAAGCTATTTCATACTTTGAGTCAGGCCTGTGATTCAGGCGTCCAGGTGGTAATACAAATTTGTGGACAAGTAAACAAAGTTGTGAAACTTTCTAAATATCTATATTATCGTTATTCTAATATTAATATAACGTTTTGCACTTATAAAATCGCAGAATTTCACACACACATGATACAAAAAGACAAAGAAACAAATATCTAGTCCAAGGAATTTAAATTCATCATAAGATGCCATAGTCATACTCCATCTAATATATAAAATTCTTCTGTAACAGTTTTAGTGTTTATACTCCTCCGAAACGGCTTGACCGATTTTGATGAAATTTAATATGTATATTTAGTAGGTATGAGAATAGGTTTATAACTAATTTTTATACCCCTAAATGTTAAGTGGCTCATCCTAACATTTGTTTTTTTTTTTAATTTTTTGGACTTTCTGGTATTTTTTATGGTGTGGCAATAAAAAATACATTTAGTAAAAAATATTTTACCTAACTAAGTTACTAACTCAACTAACTAATCACTATAAATACCTTCCTAATATTTATACCTACTTTAAGAAGGACAAAAAAAGTATAATTAAAAATTTTAAAAACCTCCCGACCCAGTAAATAAACTCTAAAAACTAACAAATAATATTTTAAAGCTATTATATCCTATTATTACTATCCCCCGACGCGACGCATGGAAAATAAAAATATTTGAACTTACATAATATATTATTATGTGACGATAATAATTACAATAGGTTTAAAATATTATTTGTTAGTTTTTAAAGTTTATTTTTAGGGTCGGGGTGTTTTTTAAATTTTTAATATATCATTTATAAAAATATGTAGACTCTATAGTATTAAGAATGTTTATAAGATAGACATTTAATATATTATTATGTGACGATAATAATTACAATAGGTTTAAAATATTATTTGTTAGTTTTTAAAGTTTATTTTTAGGGTCGGGGGGTTTTTTAAATTTTTAATTATATCATTTATAAAAATATGTAGACTCTATAGTATTAAGAATGTTTATAAGATAGACATTTTCCGCCCGCTTTTTTCTCCTAGCCCATATAAGCCTTAGCGCACCCAAAGCGGATGACGGTCAGCTGATGACCGTAGAACAATGACAAACATCAAGTGTATATTATTACCCAGGATGTTAATAGTATTAAGAATGTTTATAAGATAGACATTTTCCGCCCGCTTTTTTCTCCTAGCCCATATAAGCCTTAGCGCACCCAAAGCGGATGACGGTCAGCTGATGACCGTAGAACAATGACAAACATCAAGTGTATATTATTACCCAGGATGTTAATAAACTATTTCATTTCATTTCATTTCAAACATACAAATACATAATATTTCATTAAACAATATAATTTTGTTTAAAATAAACTTTTTTTATGTAAAAGGTGCATTAAACTGAATTTTAAAATGAGTTGATAAAGAATATTACTGCTAATTAGACAGGATTTTATTATACTTGCTATAATTTTCTATTATAAGTTCGTTAACCTCCACGTAATGAATGAATGCCACAATTTTAATGAGTTAAAAGTAACTCTAGGTACCAATTTATTAATTATAGTTATTATTATTTGACGAAGTAATAGAAAGAAAAAGTAGCTTCTAAAACTTAAAGGTTATGTCATGATAACGCATAGTGGCAGGCTTCACTCAACTATCGTCTTTGGCGAGAACTACGAGACCTCACAGTATTGTTTATGAACACGGGCGTGCATTGCAACTAGTCTTCTTACCACTAGTGCTGACGTTAATATATTTTGCTTTCGACCGATAGTACTCCTTAAAGGGCTGATTACATTGACCAACTTGCAGGTCTGATTTGGCATACATTGCTGGTTATCTTGAGTATTTTATTACAATGTATTCAGATAACCAGCAATGTATGCCGGGTCGGCCCCTGCAGGTTGGCCAATGTAATCAGACCTTAAGGCTTAAACCTTTCTGAGGGTATATGGGCGCCGGGCGGTTTGTAAACATTGGACAGCGGGTTGTCCACTAACTCGCAGCGGGACATCGTGGTAGAGATCTCCACGCCTCTCCAATAATCGGGAGAGATCAGTTCCCAGCAGTGGGACGCAATAAGGTAAGTACAAAATGCCACAAAATAAGTGAATGCATACCATCTTTCTATATTTGAACTTTTTAATTTCTTGTAATTTTCCTATACCATACCATAATTTACCTCATAATAATAAACATTTCAGCCGCATTCATAAACGTTATTTTAATTTTAAGCAGTATAAAAATTAATATTTAAAATATTGGTATAAACAATGTTAAGAGTTAAACATCAGTTTATCTCTCTAACGTAGTCAAATCAGCAATGCAGTGATTAGGTTTCTGCTATCAAGAGTCATTTGTTCACTTCCCTTATGTCGTAACTAACAAACGTTGTGTACTAATATCACACTTTATTGTATTATCTGAGGTAACCACAGGTGATAGATGGACTAATGTAAATAAATGCATATTATACTTTGATCGTTCGTATTTTTAACACGCTTATATTAGCTTGACCTGTATGTATATATGTATGTAACGGAATCTTTTAACTTCATTTTCACCTACTTTTAAGGGTCTGATTAACTTGAAAATTTGCACAGGGGTCAAAGGTCGACAATGCAATAATATGAAAAAAAATCCAACTAAAAAATTTAAAATAAATAATATAGTTAAAAAACTAAAAAAACATGCTTTTGTGAAAACACGAACTAAAAAGTAAAAAAAATACTGTAAAAAAAGCACTAGTAGGTGCATAGTGTGATTTTTTTTCAACCTTTTTTTTATGTCCCACGGCCTGGCACAGGTCTACTTCTCACAAGTGAGAGGGATTTAGGCCATAGTCCACCACGCTGGCCAAGTGCGGATTGGTGGACGTCATGCTTTCGAGAAATTATGAATTTCTCTCAGGCATGCACGGCGATGGAGAACATCGTAATCAATGAAATATCATGATATTTTCCGTCACCGTGGAGCAGCGATAAATACGCACATTACAAATTTCTTTGTCAAAAGTGCGCGCCGAGGATTTGAATCCGGGATCGGTCGCGTAGAAGACCGCGGCTTTTACCACTCGGCCATCGCTGCTCTTGGCCTTATTCATAGTGTGAATAGTATCTCAAAAACCACCCCATGTTTAATAATGTTTTAAACTACATTATTTATTTGACATCTCTTTGTATTCAATCAACTTTACAATAGAACCACCCACCATTAATAGTCGTTTTTCCTCATATAGGTATTCTATTTCAAGAAGTCCGAACGGCTCTGGTTGTTGTGGAGGTTATAGTGATTGTCGGCGACCAAGAAAAACATATGTGAGAATTGAGAATAACGTATGAACATTCCATATTAAAAGTTGCAAGGGCCGCTGAACGAAACGGCATCATCTATTCCCATTTCACTCACACAGAAGAAGACAAAGACGGCAACGTCTATCCCCGTCTCACGCGCGGCGTCTAAAACGAGATGCAACGAGTGTTCCTGCTTTGCTCACACAGGGCGGTGTGACGAGTAGAATCGAGATTGGAATGCGGAAAATTTACGAAATTAGTATGGAAAATTAGATATCTAGATTTTCATGATTTTTCTTTATAATATGGTTAAGGATGATTAGTTATGTAGGATAACACAATTTTTATAAAGAAATCTGTATAGGTTACGTAGATATTTAAGGTTGAAGTTTTTTCTGTACTTAGGTAGTTTTTTGTTAATAAGATCGTATTTTTATATGTTTTTGGATGTTTTTAGGATTAATACGATAGGAAATAAGTTTGTCTACATGGATACATAGTTTTTATGAATATATTTTGTGAATTAGCTTAGTTATTTAGGTCATAAGGTTAGCAATTGGCGAAATTTGTTGGACTTTGTGTATATTTTCTTAAATAACTCTTTATGTATTTTACCTATGAAAATGGAACTTATATAGTCTAATAGGATAGTTTACGAGGAACAAAACTATGTATGATACATATGTATAAGTGAATAAGATCAATAAAAAGAACCCGAAAAACAGCCTTCACCGAAGCAAAAATTGTATCGAAATAAGGCCGCGATCGGGCTATTGCACGCGGCTGTCTTTCTCGTATTGCTTGGGGAGTACTTAAGCAAATTGGGGCCAAGGCAAAGCATTCCTCGGCGAGCTCAAAAGTAAGAAGAAAACAAGACTCTGAAGACTCTGAAGACTCAAGAAGACTAATAACAAGAAGATTAAAGAAGATTGAAGAATTTTGGAATATTTGAAGACTGAAGTTTGGAAGAAGACTTCAAGACCATACGAAGAGGCCTTGGCATAGGGAAATTAGGGTTCGGTTAGGGCTGGCTGGGTTCCTTATCAGGA
This sequence comes from Pyrgus malvae, assembly GCA_911387765.1. Classification (NCBI taxonomy): domain Eukaryota; kingdom Metazoa; phylum Arthropoda; class Insecta; order Lepidoptera; family Hesperiidae; genus Pyrgus; species Pyrgus malvae. The sequence continues at coordinate 18,591,193 of OU426958.1, forward strand.
ACATAAGTGGTTTTATTCAAAGAACGTCACCCCCTCACCCCCCTCCTCTTCCCCGTGACAGACGACTGACGCAACTCCCCGACACCGACGTGGCGCCTCGCAGGTTGGGTACCGGCGTCGGGTTTAACATCTCACACCCGATATACACCCGCCACTCCCCTTTTGGCCTCGCTGGTGGCTATTACGATCCCACCACGCGTACTCCTAGGGCGAGTAGCGCGAACATACATACCGTATAGACGCGCCGCCCCCACAGTGATGTATCTTAAACTGCGCAAATCGGTCTGGACAGATAAATCGGTACGGTGCGTAGCAGGCATTGGAATGAAATGAAAATAGTTTATTGTTGACTGTTTACATATACATAGAATAAGATGTTTAAAATTATAATTGGAGTTTTAAACAGTCTACCATATTTCGGCATACAATATAATTAAATAAAATTAACTAAAAATATTTTGTTTTAAGGTCCGCGCGTCCGTTAAGAATAATCTTAACGGATCATCGGCTTTTGGTGCCTACCCACTAGTACCCACCGCTGGGTCAATGAGAGAAAAAAAAGTGGCCAAGTGCGAGTCGGACTCGCCCATGAAGGGTTCCGTAGTAGCAAGCATTATGATTTTTTGTCAGCAAAAATAACTTTGTTTTTCATAGTATTTGTATGAACGACAAAGTTATATTTGCGGTTTTTAAAAATTTACTATATCTCAAAAACTGCGTAGGTACTATATGTCGTTCGAACCAATTTTCGTTGGAAGTTTTTATTGAGATCTACAACATATATTTTTGATAAATTTTTCATTTTCTTACTTTAAAAGTTAGAGGGGGGGGGGGGGGGCAACATTTTACCACTTTGGAAGTGTCTATCTTTCAAACGATTAACTTTGAGAAAAAATGATTTTAGGAACCTTAATGTCATTTTAAAAGACCTATCTATAGACAACCTACACGAATAGGTTTGATGAAAAATTTTTTTTTGTTTGAGTTCCATGTATGGAGAGCCCCCCCCCCCTTATTAACATTTTTTTTTTGTATAAAAATTCAGAGATTACATCTACCTACCAGGTTTCAACTTTGAAGTCCTAATAGTTTTGGAATGAAGTGGCTGTGATATACGGACGGACAGACAGACAGACATGCCGAATCTAGTTGTTGTTGGGTAAAGGGTGGGACCTCCGGTTCGATATGACCAAAAATGGTGGTGGAATAAAGGGTGGAAAGGAGGGTGGTCCCCCGTTGCGGGTGCAGGAATTGTGGACTGTAAGTTGCGTGTCGAATTAAAGGTGGAAAACGAGAAGGATTGATAAAGGGAACAAGCGCACTCACCTGGGGCTGGAGCAGATGGTATGCTCGTGTACTGATGAAGCCTCGATCAATCTTCTCTTGCCCGGGAACTGGTGTTGTCCTTCACACCATATATATAGGTGCCTTTCACAATACACTTTGAGTCAGTTAAATCATAAACTATTAACAGCGGTGATGACGGCGATGCGGCGAGTCTGACCACGTGTGAGGTGGCTTGCGGTGCGGTTGTCACGAGGACTTGCATGCGCGTCGGCGGCACGGCGGACGAAGCCAGACTGATTAATAGATCTTCCTGATCCATATACATTTGCTCAGGTGCGAATAATGCCGATATAATACAATAGTGCGCTTGCGGGAAAGAGAGGGAGGATGAAGGGGAGGGAGGTGAAATCTAAGGGTTCCGTTTTTTTTGCCATTTTGGCTACGGAACCCTAAAAAAGCCAGCGGAAAAAAATACGGCATTAGTTGTGTAGATCGCTTGCGTCCTACGTTAGCCGCATGGCTTCGTACATTACCATGTTACTAGTAGTGTGCATGGATCCTAAGCCTGCAAAACGATTTAAGAGGAGGAAAATCGAGATAAAATATTCAGCATTCGATCTGTAATTAAATTAAGATTCCGATCGATACCACTCGAATCCCAAGAACCCACGTTAACAGATGGTTCTATTCATTTTAATAAACGATCTAATATTAGCAGTATCTTATTAATACCATTACATTGAATTTGTATTCAAAAGCTTTTGCCTATAATTATGTACATTGTTAAATAATTCGGAGGCTGAAAATTTCCTTCGGACGCTACTCTATTCGAATAAAGTAGATTTCTTTGGATTGGATTCTAATGAGATCCTCAGAATATAATCGAATGAATACTCAACTTGTTTAATAAGCATATTTTATTCATATCACAAATTACATTCTCGCTCTAAATGAAGTCCTTAGATCAAATAAAAAAGTAACTATGCGAACAACAAAGTGAGACCGGCTTTTACGTGCAATTCAATTATGTGCGTTTGCCGGCGTTGCGGATCAAAATTCAATTTACCCTATTATTATTATTATTTATTACACTCTTTTACAACACAATTAGATATTTTTTCTTGTGAATTTTGATATTTTTGAAAACGTTTTGCTTGATACGCCGCGATATTTGACTGGCAGAGCGGGGTGCAGTTTCGTTGCACGTGTGTGCGTGTTATGTGTATGTACATTGTACAAGGTGAGGTGCAGTTTATGAGTTTAAACTAGCCTCACTTCGTTGTTCACAGCATTCTATCTTTACATTTTAGTTGATCTGAGACGAAAACTACTTAGAAACTTTTTACAACACGCGTAAAACGCTATTTTGAGGCATTTGCACCTTGGTACTATTACTCGTGACTGTGCTTTTGCTACTACAGAGGAGGTTTGAACAAGTGGTATCTACTTAATACCTTTAAAGGACCAATTCTTTTCTATATTACGAGTATATTATGTAGAATCTGAATATCGAAAATGGCTGCAATGATTTTTATGAAATTTAGTATGAAAGTGATTTCGGAGGCGATAAATCGATCTAGCTAGGTTTCGGTTTAAGAAAACGTCGTTTTATCCGTGTTTTCAGCGATGACTCTTCCTGACATGTATTAGCGAAGTGTGTAATACTATTTTTTTAATTGTGAGCAAGTTCACTAGATGGTTGAGTATAATTATGTAAGTAAATGAGTCTCTGAAGAAAATTAGTTGTTTTTATCCGAGAAACCGTAGCAGAGTATCTCGGTCATCCGAGTACTGAATACATTACACACCATAGGTACAATATTGTTAAATGTAGAATTAAATGAAAATAATTTATTTGCGCAAATATGGGTACTACAAAAGTTGTTTTATCAACATTTATTAGTTCGCCATAATTTACCTTAGCGAGGTATGCAAATTTGGAGGACAGAATTAAAACGTTAATTTAATGTTATATAACTAACATTATAATTTAAGTTATAACTAAATTTATTATAATTGAAGACAACTTTGATTTTATTTTTAGCCATATTAACTTAATTTATTGAGTAAGTTTGTATGTTTTTTATTTTTTATTTCTTATAAAGCGAACTTGTTCGATTTCACCGAAATACAATGTAGAAATTTGTTTCATCATGCCAAAATCAGTGAACGTGAAAAAACTACTGAGTTAAATGATCGGAGGCCTTAGTGTAAGTCTGCACACGCGAAAACGTTACTATCGCGTTTGCGTTAAGAATTTCACTATCTACCTTATTCCTTTCAGGTTAAGATCTAACTGTCCAATGTTAACTCGGACGCAGAAGTAACGTTTGCGCATTTACAAACTTACACTAAGGGCTCTGGAGTCTTAAAAAGAGTAGTATGGATGACTAAGATAAGAAATGTGAAGTGTGTTTGTTCGCTTGTCCTTCGTTCATGTCGTAGCTGTGTAAAGGGTAGACCTGTTTTTTGTATGGATATGGAGTGCGAGGGTTGCAGAGTGACATAGGTAAAATTTTACCCACGAAAAATATGTTATGTGCATGGGATAAAACGTGTATCTCATGCAGGAGGGCAGAAAGCTAGATAGAAATTTAAAAAAAATAGGATATGCAATGTTATCAGAAGTGGAAGATACGTATACGATATCTTTTATGTATGAAATTTTCGTCCTACAACTGTCCTCCGAACGACCCGAATGCTTGCCTATTAAAGAAATTCTTAGATATAAAAAAGCTCTTTTAATAAAACAGAATTATTTAATAGGTAAAAAGCGATAAATATATGGGTACAGAGTAACAGTAGCTACCATAAATAGGCACATATTACGTTAACGTTTTTAGATCCGCTATAACGTACTGTACCTTTTTACTTTATGACAGCATTACCTACTTACTGTACTGGTATGAAATGTTCACTTAACTACTGCCCAAGCGAAGGCGTATTATAGCAGATAGTACTTTATAATTTTATATGTTATTTTTTGGTAGGTCAATAAGTTGTTTGTTGTGTAATAAAATAATAGGCCTTTACCTATAAAGTTGCCGTTCTTTAGTACTGGTCATTTCAAATAGAAAAAAATTTGGAATGGCTTTGTATTCTAAATTCAAATTAATATTGTCCTAAAATGACAATGAACAACAAAGTAATTTTGTTTTAAAAACATAACATTCTTTTTACAAACTCAGTCTTTTGTTTATTGATTAGCGTTGTATTTTCATTACATTTGAACATTTTCGTCATAATGGATACTTTAAAAATTCGTGTAATTATGGAATATGAGTTCCGTCGTGGCACCAACGCGATACAAACGGCACGTAACATCAAAAACGTTTACGAAGAGAACTGTACAAACGAACGCACAACCCGTTATTGGTTTTCCCGGTTCTGGAAATTTTGATTTGAAAAATGAAGCTCGTGGTCGTCCGGAGACTTTGGTCAACAATGATGAATCAAAGACGATTGTGAAAGCTGACGAAATTCAATCTACAGCTGAGCTAGCAGCAGCTTTTGATGTTAGCATCAAAACAATTTTGATCCATTTGCGACAAATAGGCAAGGTAAAAAAACTTGATAGATGGGTGCCCCACGAACTTAACGATCACCAGCGCAACGTACGCGTCGAGACCTGCCTCGCGCTGCTCAATAGGCAAAGAAATTAAGTAATTTTGAACCGAATAGTTACGTGCGATGAAAAATGGATTCTGTTCGACAATCGGAAGTGCTCAGCAAGTTGTTTAGATCCTGGTTCAGCACGAAAGCAATGCCCTAAATCAAAAATGACCCCTAAAAAGGTGATGGTCACTGTTTGGTGGTGTGAGTGCGGGTGTGATTCACTACAGCTTTTTACAAAACGGCATGAGCATTACTGCAGATGTGAACTGTGAAAAACTGGAGACAATGATGGAGCAGCTTGCAAATCGGCAACCAGCTTTGGTCAATCGGTCGTCCCCAATGCTCCTTCATGACAACTCGCGACCAATACTGCACAACAGACAGTCTCTAAGCTGCAAGAGCTGGGGTTGGAAGCTCTCCCTCATCCGCTATACTCACCAGATCTTGCACCTACTGACTATTACTTTTTCCAAAATTTAGACAACTTTTTAGTGGGTAAAAAATTAAATTCCCGAGAGGCAGTACAAAATGCCTTTGAAGAGTTTGTTGCCTCTCGACCAGCTGATTTTATAAGAAGGGCATCAATTGCCAATGCGTTGGCAAAGATGCGTCGATTGCATGGATGATTACTTTGAATAAAAGAAATAAAAAAGTAAAAAAAAAATAAGTACTTTCACTTATTCCATACAAAGCGGCAATTTCATAGGTAAAGATCTAATAATTAACAATAAGCAGAAACCATCTTTTGCACTACCATATTTAAGCAATAAATAAACTATGATATGTAAATGCGCCGTTTTTCCTTCTTTCACGTCGCAAAGGTGCTACAAACTCACTTCATTTTTCCTTTAGAAATAGTTTTAGGATTGGAGATTGACACATTTTAGAGCAACTAGAACGTACCAACTACACTTTTTAGATTCCGTACCCAAAGGATGACGGTTCTTTCACGTCGCAAAGGTGCTACAAACTCACTTCATTTTTCCTTTAGAAATAGTTTTAGGATTGGAGATTGACACATTTTAGAGCAACTAGAACGTACCAACTACACTTTTTAGATTCCGTACCCAAAGGATGACGGGGCCCTATTAACAAGACTCCGCTGTCCATCTGTATGTCTGTATGTCTGCCTGTCTGTCACCCGGCTGTATCTCGTAAACCGTGCGTAGATTATTTTTATTGCCACTATGTTATTTTTGTTGCCACTATAACAAGATACCAAAAATAAATATTAAAGAGAGGCTCCCATACAACAAACGTGTTTTATGCTGTTTTTTTTTTTCTTTATAATGGTACGGAATTTCACTTCGTGCCCAAGTCCGACTCGCACATGACTGATTTTTATTTTGAAGCACTGATCTGATACAAAACAATGCATTTAATTTTATGAATCACTTCCGATCTAGCTTGTATCACGCTCCTATTTTTATCACCATTCAAAGGGTCAGTTAGAGTTCATTATCATTCCGTGGTGATAACTGTGCACATAGGTACATCTTGGATTCTCCGTTGACTTAGGTCAGTGACCGAGGAGTTTTTTTATTATATTTGTTCAGGCGGTTACCTGAGATTCTTGAGCAAATATTGAAATAGTGCCGAAAAGCTGTCTTTCTTACACTCGTGGGTGGAGGATAAAATGCACGTTTGAAATTTTGTGTGCTGTAACTTAAAACACATCTATGGTTAGCAAAAAAGTGCTCTATAAAAATTTCGTTCATTGAAGCATCCTTGGCCGAATGGTTTTTTTAACCTTTTTTTTATGTCCCACTTCTGGGCATAGGTCTTCTCCTCTCACAAGCGAGAGGGATTTAGGTCATAGTCCACCACGCTGGCCCAGTGCGGATTGGTGGACGTCATGCTTTCGAGAAATTATGAAGTCCTCTCAGGCATGCCCGGCGATGGAGAACATCGTTATCAATTAAATATAGCGATATTTTCCATCACCGATATATAGCAGCGATAAATGCGCACATAACAAATTTCTTTGTCAGTGGTGCGCGCCGAGGATTTGAACCCAGTATCGATCGCGTCGAAGACCGCGAATTTATACCACTCGACCGTTGTGCTCGGCCATCGCGGCCGAATGGTTATGTGGGCTGAATGCGGAACTAGAGGCCCGGGTTCAAACCTCAATCAAAACCATATTGCGTTTTTTTTATTGGGAGCTATTGCAGATTACGTTATCATGTAACACTAAGCAAATGAGTGTTTCCTTTGAAATTAAACCAAGAAAATAAATTGTTTTATCCGAGCAACGCTCGGTCGTCCAGGTACTGATACATTATGGGAATAAAATAACTCGAATGAAGACTACCGACGACATAATAAGACATATAAGGGCCGTTGAAATCAGAGTGCTGAAGTTCTTATTGAATTATTAGGGCCTCCTAGTTGTATACAGCAGCAATACACACGCAAATCTTCAATCGCCGAAGCTTAAAGGAGCTGCAAAACTACTAACTAAACTAGACTAAAAATTAATTTTGTCAAATAAATATTAGCACTGTCATCATAGCACTAATATTAATTAACTGGTAACTTTAACTAGGAATTTAAAAAATCGGCCCTCAGCTCAGTCTTGTATTCTATTCCAGCCATAATAATAATAATAATAGGTAATAGTATTTTTAAGCACTGCACTTAGCTTACAATAAAGTAGTAGCTGTACTGAATTTTCAATGAATCATATTTTCTGAGATACCTAAATTAATTTATCGCAATCACATGAACAAATTTTATGAAGCGATGCTTCCCGCCTTTCTTTACCCTCGACAGTACTGGAGACCGACAAATATTTTAATCGCTAAATATTAAAGTTATTGAACATCATTGTATTAAATTTAATCACATTTAATTTTCAGCAAGCCATTGAAATTTTATTGGAAACGAAACGTGTTCATCAATTTTAATTAATTATCTCGTTTGTCATAAAATTGATTAATAGTTCAGTTAATTATCGTGAAATAAGAGTCACATTCGTGTTATATTACTAGCTGAATGAAAATTGGATCAAGTAATAAAGATAAGTACATAGTCACTCGGAGATAAACACTTTACAGAACTATACAATGAAGCAATACTACCACCAACTATTAATAAAATATGCACTCTACAAACTCAAGTATTATTTACATCACAAGGACACAGGATCACAAACGTAATGACGAACCGTATGGCGCAATGGTTACCATGCCGGACTGCCAATCAAAGGTCCGGGGTTCAATTCCCGGCGAGTAAAAAATTGGTATTGTAGTGTCCGTCACTACGATAGGACACTAAGGAATCACTGGCTCACCCTTACACACAGTGCAGCGCAGGCGCACGTCTCACCTGTACCACGTCCGTTACACGACTGACAGATCGACGTCTACCCCCCCACACCAGTGGGATAGATAATAGATATGTACATTGTCTCATGTACACCAGTACATGAGACAATGTACATATCTATTTAATAGATACAAACACTACATCCCTTCCTTTGTATATTTTTTTTATTTTGATTTAACGTAATTAATCAATTTACAACACCTGATGAATTATATAAGTTTTGATTTATACATTTATAAAATTATCTGTTATTACAATAATGAACATTGTTTTAAGGATTATATTTAAATCATTATTATTTTTTCCTGATCTTCAGCTCTCATTTTCTATAGCTTTCCATTCTCCTTCCACACTCTTTAAATAAATTACATTCCTTCGTAGTCTTTGTCACATTTCTTCATTTCGTACTGTGACGTCTCCTCCAATAGATTTTTACACTATGTGTGGTGTGTTGTAGTTGAAAGCTTATTACTTTCCATTTCCTATACTTTCTCGCCTTCTGTAATTTCCAAATTCTGCTTCTGTTCTTCTTTTCCGGTCTCCATATTCCTTTCCCTTTTCTTTTTGTAACTTGGCTCGATCTCTAACTTCAGTGTCGTTTCCCATTTCGTTTAGGATTCTTTTTTCATTTTTCCAATATTCTTCGATATTCGCTTTTGCCTAGTTTTTGTCATCATCGTAGTATTTGTTTGAGAGGTTCTGTCGTCGTGGCCATATTAGGCATCCACTTATTTATATAATTCACCAAACCCAGAAAGCTTTGTAATTTCTAAGAGCGTATTACTTCCATATGCCAATAATATATTATTTTACTCTTTCATTTTGTTTACAGCAAATTATCCTATTCCTCTATAAATACTCCCCACTTTTATCAGTTATTAAATTTAGCTTGCAACCTGAATCAATTAACATTTAACTATGCCATATATAATTGTAGCGTCATCATTTAAATCATAGGTTTATTATGACTTTGACTACGTCAAGATAGATTGGCAAAACAAAGAAGAAAGAACATAGTAATGCTTGAGTTACAGCAAGATAGATATGCGAAACCATTCATGTACACGATATCAGCCTAAATCGACCTAACATCATTTGTGGACGAAACAAATTCCGCTTATTGTCCTGAAATATCTGGTGTTAAAGGTTAAAATGGTGTTTATTGGACATACATAAATATAGGCACGTGTCCAATACCTGGATATAACTCATCTAAGAAAGAAAATCCAAATAATTATACATTTCACATATAAGTACGAATAAAATATTTAGCAGTCTAAATGCAATGATTTACATCTGACATTAAAATGTTCTGTATGAACGGATGGCATAAATTATGACATTTTATCATACTAATGCTTTAAATGCATAATCATTATATTTGAGATTATTATTATTACGTGAATTTCTCATGTTTTTTAACAGCAACTTTGTAAAGATTGACTGACATCTGACATTATCGATAAGCTTATCGAAATGTCTCTTACCGTCCAAGATATATATTTTTTTTGAAATTAACCTCTTATTTTTTTTAATTATTTATTAAATTTTGGTATTTCATAAACGAACACCACTATAATAAATATTCTTGAAAACAATTTAAACTTGACATTGTTTCAGATTTCACAAAATATTTATGATGGCTAAAAATGATGAATAGAGGAAAATGGATTCCCAAAAAATATTCGACTACATATATATTATTTTATGCAGCAAGTACTTCCATAAAAATGTTTTTCTAATAGAGGAGCTTAAAGAGTTAAACTGCGTTCTGATATATGTATAATTATTTTCTATATTTTTTTTTTGGAGGAAAATAATATTGTTTTGTGTGTATCTAGTTTTGTTTTAGTTACTTTACTATTACATCTATGTCTTATCAAGATCGATAGGCTTTAATGTATATAGAAAGTTAAATTCGACGTAGTCACACATGCGCTTTACACGCATACTGAGGTATTTTGTTTTTTAGTCTCGTCTAGTCATGCTTCTTCCAATCTTTACGTAGTATATATAGGTATATAAAATGCATGATTTAAATTAAATATGTATTGAGCTCTCTCGTCTTCCAGAGAATTAATTGCAGTCTCATTCCGTGGACGTCTATAATTATGGTTTTTTCTTTTTTCTGTTTCCGTTCCTGTTCACTCACGTTTTTGTAGATGCTTTTTTTTTGTTCAGCAACATCATAATTGATAATGATCTAACTTTCCACAGCCATTACATTCTCTTTAGCCGGGCTGGCAAAACCTTGAGATAGGTGTGTAGAATCTCCACATCTAGTACACTTTTGTGTTTCCTTTTCTTCATTATATTCTTTTTATTCCCTGTTTCATCTATATTTATATTTATTTTTAAAGTTCAGTGCATTAACTTCATTAGAATATTTTGTCTCTTCTTTTCGTAGTTTTCCGGCTAGTAGTTAACAATTTCTAGAGTAGTATCTATAGTAATAACCTTGTCTAATATAATTTTATCTCCCATCCCTCATTTTCTTCCTCAAATTCGATGATAGCCATTTTTCATTATTTGATCAATTAGATGTTCATCCGGTTTATCAGTTTTACATTTCTCTGCCTGATGTCACTTTCAAACTGTTTAATAAGATGAAACATGTGCCTTTCCTAGTTTTGTTTTTAGTGTTGTTTTTTTCTAGCGGAGGAAGCCGGAATCTAAATGATCTAATCCAATTGAATTAAAATCAAAATACCTTCAATTGAATGAAAGTCAAAATACCTTCAATTGAATGAAAGTCAAATTACGTTCAATTGAATAAAAGTCAAAATACCTTCAATTGAATGAAAGTCAATATACCTTCAATTTAATGAAGGTCAAAATACCTTCAATTGAATGAAAGTCAAAATACCTTCAATTTAATGAAAGTCAAAATACCTTCAATTGAATGAAAGTCAAAATACCTTCAATTTAATGAAAGTCAAAATACCTTCAATTTAATGAAAGTCAAAATACCTTCAATTGAATGAAAGTCAAAATACCTTCAATTGAATGAAAGTCAAAATACCTTCAATTTAATGAAAGTCAAAATACCTTCAATTGAATGAAAGTCAAAATACCTTTAATTAAATCAAAGTCAAAATACCTTCAATTGAATGAAAGTCAAAAAACCTTTATTTAAATCAAAGTCAAAATACCTTCAATTTAATGAAAGTCAAAATACATACTTTCAATTGAATGAAAGTCATACTTCCAATTGAATGGAAGTCATACTTCAAATCGAATGGAATTCCCTTCTTTCAATTTAATGAAAAGCTTGTTAAAAAGCAACCTCTTATTGAAAAGAAATCCAAATACTTTAAATTCAATTGATTGAATATCATACTTCCAATTGAATGGAAGTCCCACTTTCAATTTAATGAAAAGCTTGTTGGAGAGCAACCTCTTATAGAAAAGAAATCCAAATACTTTAAATTCAATTGATTGAATATCATACTTCCAATTGAATGGAAGTCCTACTTTCAATTTAATGAAAAGCTTGTTGGAGAGCAACCTCTTATTGAAAATAAATCCAAATACTTTAACTTCAATTGATTGAATATCATACTTCCAATTAAATGGAAATCCTGGAGATTATCTAACAATTAAATGTAAACATTCTAAAAGATAACTTCTAATTATATCTCCAATTTAATGGAAATCCAAAACTTTCAATTTATTTAATTGAATGAAATTAAGGACAATTCTATATAATCAATTTAATGGACACCTTTCTATAAAACATTTTTATATTTATACGCTTCACACTCACAGCTGGGAGCAGGACAGATACACGCCGTGGGCACCACGGACACACACAAAGACAGAAACACAACCACCGAGAATAGAAACCCAAAACCACAGAGTACTTTATAATATACGTTAACTTAAACTCATCATTCAAACCCCCGCCCCGCCGAGAATCGAACCCGGGACCCCCCGACCGGCAGCCCGGCACCGCAACCACCACGCCACGCGGGTCGTCTATTCACGCGGGCGGTTATTTAATTTTCATGTTGTGTTTTCATGTCACATAAAACGTTACACTATAACAGGTTTTGAAGAAAATGATTAAGTATTTAATTAAGTGGAGTATTTACTTAAGTAGACCTGTAAACACTTTATACAAAACAACTTTAATTTACTAAAGTTGTAAACATTCCATTCAGAAGACAGGTAGGTATTTTATTTTATAATGCAAGCATTTTATTTTATTTTTATTTTAGGGTTGTTTTTAAATTTAAGTTAAGTACTTAATATGACTTAGGTACGTTATTAGTTTATAAAATAGTATTCAACATTTATTAATGAGTGTTCGGTAGGTATTTTTAAACTTAACAATAATATGGAACTATAATGTAAATAATCATAGGAAGGTGTGCAATTACTTCATAACGTACACAAATAATAAATTCATTACGCTTCGAAAGTCTTAAAATTTCTTAAAATTTAGATAGTTCTAGTAAAATTCTCAAGATGTCGATCACTTTGTACATCCATGAATTTGTTATTACGTAGTCACAAAGAATAGTGTAAAATCACGCATTATGAGGGTAAAGCAATACCTTTATTTTTATGCACACCCGCTAACTACTCAATATCTCAAATATGTTAGATTTCTAATTTTGTATGTATAATAATTCAGTATTTATTTTCTGTATGCCTGCTATTATTTAAGTTTGTAATTGTTATTGATTTCTCAGTAACTAAATTGTTGCTAATTCTTTATGGAAAATAATAAAGTTCTTAACCCATACATTTCCATAATCCTGTAGTAATATTTACAATTATAGTTAGGCAATATTCTATTTAATGTAATTGACAAGGATATTATTGATGTTTTAACTTATATTTTAAATAATAATAGTTTTTTGTAAGTACAGGGAAGTTTATTATTTTACCCTTATATTACTTTGCCGAATAAATAAATGTTATCACATTGACTTCGCTCGTCAATTCAATGTGGTGCCGTTAGTTAGATGACTTATCAAATTATTTTATAAACAACTGGCACATAATCCTTCTATTTTATTTGGTGTAATGTTATAATATTATGCTACAAAAATAATTGTAATTACACAATATTATAAGTACTTATAAAACATCAATAATTCCTTCTCCCTTTTCCTTTTTAACTTTGTTTATTAATTTCAATTTTACTGACCTTTATCCTCGTCGCCACTTGTAGTGTCCGTCACTACGATAGGACACTAAGGAATCACTGGCTCACCCTTACACACAGTGCAGCGCAGGCGCACGTCTCACCTGTACCACGTCCGTTACACGACTGACAGATCGACGTCTACCCCCCACTGGTGTACATGAGACAATGTACATATCTATTTAATAGATACAAACACTACAGGTATAATGAGTTTAATTTTCTGTTCCTGGTCTGGACGTTTGTGTTGATGTATTTGTGTGTATCCATGGTACCCACGACACAGGGACTTTAAGTGTGGGGCTATGGGTGTGTAGCGTTAAAAAACACCCAGACTGAGAACAGAAATATAAACACTACAATTGATTTTCTGCCTCGCTAGAAACCGAACCCGAGACCTTCGACCGGCATTCTAGCATGGTAACCATTTCTCAAGATACACAGATAGTCCCACACAAAGATTCCCAGTTCCATGGGGATCATGGACCCAAAAAAACGGCTCAACCACCTTGCCTAGCCTCGTCGTAGCCTCGTCGGGAATCGAATCTGGAACCATGAATCGGCTGCCTGGCATGATAACCTTTGCTACTTTTGCCACCAGTGGATCGTTGTAATAGAAGCAATCTGGAATCTTTGTACTTAATGCTTGTAGTTTCTTTGATTTGTCCAGTCGTTGAAATTGACGACAAGGCTTGACATGGAATTCTCCGTGGGTTAGCACTATTGACTAACCTAACATACTTATTTGAGGCTTATATTATTGCTGTATCTTCATAGCCCTACACTAAGTTCCACGTATCGTAGGTACGTAAGGTAAGCGTAAGGTAAGGGTATACACACAATGACACGAACACATGCCCAGTACAAGAACAGCTAAATTCATTATTCAAACGGCCTCACCGGGATCGAACCTGAGACCCTCGATCGATATTCTGGAGCATGATAAACATTGCTCGAAGTTTTAATGTCTAAATAAAACAGATGTTTATGTGTCATTACCCTCAAGCACGCGCTGCAATCAGCCCGCTCGCCAATCAGTTCAATTAAACGCGATGGCCGTAATCGCCACTGTTGCCCACCAGAATCACCAGATGCAGTTTGATAATATGGATATACATACAGTGTAACAGATTAAATCTGAATCTTAATAATGCTTGTATTGTATTTTGTTGTTATTTGATTCCATCCATCCATCCATCAGCATTTTATTGTCCACTGCTAGACATAGGCCTCCCCTAACGTTCGCCACTCCTCCCGGTCCTGGGCCGTCTGAATCCAGCCTTCTGAATCCAGTCTTCAGGTCATCAGTCCAACTGGTTGGAGGGCAGCCTGTACCCCTTTTGCCGAGACGTGGTCTCCATTCAAGGACCTTTCTTCCCCATCGGTTGTCGGTCCTCCTAACTATATTGGCCCATTGCCACTTCAGCTTGCAGATTTTAAGAGCTATGTCGGTAACCTTAGTTCTTTTAAGGATTTCATCATTACGATGATTTGATTAAAGAGTAAAATTTGCGACAAGCTGTAACATTTCCCATGGGTTTCAGAGTTTGATTTACATCTCTAAAAAGCCCGCCACCAGCCCAAAGTTAATCCGCGTTATCGAATAGCGCCTAAACCTCTCTTGCTATTTTATCAGAGCCCAACAAAGAGAAATTAGGAAAGGTTGAAAAAAATTTTGTTATTACCTAGCACCGCATCGTTTAAGCTTAACTCTAAAGCTTATTTAGTGTTTCTAAGTTATCTAAATCGTGTTCAGCAATTATACGCAAAAGGAGTTGGACCTTTGCTTTTCCAATATCTTTGAGCTAGACCTTTTCTAGAATTGGATACATTTTCCACAAGAATGCTGTTACTACAAGAATTCAAGCCTACGATAATTTGAACAGTCCTGTTTTTAATGTATAAATATTGTTTATACACTACAAGGCACAATTTGTGCTGGAGTATTTTCGATAGGAGTATTTATTTTATGAAAATAAACCAAAGAAATATATAAGGGCATTATTTTCTCTGAAGAATCATTGATACAAGTATTCTAGTCTTTAATACAGATGTTGAAGTGTAATTTCGCTGTTAAGTACACCGCGCTTCAATTGCTCTCTAGCCAATTTGTTCAATTAACTTAATAGCCGTAATCGCCACCGTTTCCCATCCAGTATAGATCAGTGAAATAGATTCCATTTCACACATTGACAGCCTCCGTGGCGTAGTGGGTGATGAGCCGACTGCGAAACGTGAGGTCGTGGGTTCGATTCCCACCCAGGGCAAATATTTGTGTGATGAACATGACTATTTGTTCTGTGTCTGGGTGTTAATTTATCTATTTAAGTATATATTGAGAATTATATATGTATGTTTATCAGCTTTCTGATTACCATAGTACAAGCTCTGCTTAGTTTGGAATCAGATGGCGTTGTGTGAATTGTCCAAAGATATTTATTTATTTATTTATTATTATTATTTATTTATTTACATAAGCATTTTGATTTAACTACTGGCCTTCTACCAGTTCTACCTTTAGAAAGTTCTTAAGAATATCCAGGAAAACGAAACTTTAAATCATATTTCATCGAAACCGCCTGTACACTGCTACTGCGTGGGCAACACGTATTTTCTAGTTTGAAATGTGGTTTTTTCCACGGGTAAAAATTAGCCTACTATACTCTCTAGCCAACTCCTAATCTCAAAAAACAGGTCAAACGGTACCACCATTGTGACAAGAAGGACAAACAAGCAAACAAACACACTTTCACATTTATAATGTTAAATCCTGGATTGATGAAGGTACATAAATTGATTGATGAAGGTACAAAACGTGAACAGCCGTAATTTTTGGACGTTTACAGTATTCTGGCGTCAATAACGCCTGTAAGGTAATCTGGGCCCGTAGCCAATGTAACATAACGAAAACAATAACGAAGTTAGTGTAGAATCAAATGTATGCGATTGACATAAATCACGTTAAATCAATTGGTCAATCGTCATCGTTATCGCAAGTTGGTAGCCAATGTCAAAATTCGTAACGAAACTAATACCAATGCGTAGACAAGCATCTCTTTTAGTTGTCATATTCGCTAAAATCGCGAACTTCCCAAAATGAACCGCAGCGAAACGAACCGCTACGAAATGATGTTACTTTGGCTAAGCCCCCTAGATCTTCTTATAGATCAGACAGCTGACAAAAAAGTCCTTGAAGTCAGGATCATAAAATATCTAACCAGAAAATCCGCTCGGTTTTTTCATACAAATCACGCTACTACGCTCGCTCAAAACAGTCCCCAAAATATCAACTGTTTAAACAAACTTTAATGGATATGTATAAATAATTGTAACTCAACCAAACTCCTCCGAAACGGCTCGACCGATTCTCATGAAATTTGTGTGGTACGGAATTCGCGGGGAAAGCTAGTATTATTTTACAATGCAGTAACTATTAACGTGTCATTGTACCTTTATTTGCTTTTTTTGTTATCGGGGGGTTAACCTTCAAAACCCGGCACTTTAGGAGAGGATACCGGGTTATGTGGGATTTGACCTCACTAAAACCCGGTGACCTACATCTGCACGTGGGGAGTACTCCGGGTTCTCCAGTGGAACGCACCGGTGTCCTCCACGCGCGGCGCCCCCAGAACGGGCCCATCTTCGGAGAGCAGATGTGCTCTCCTGCACCTTCCGATGTTTACGGCGGCATGCAACTTGTCATTGTACTTACCTACTGGCAACATATAACAACTATATATTTATGTTTATAAAGTACCGGCTTACCTCGCGGATTACTACGGGGGCGCCCGACATGTTTCGGACCGTACCGAGGTCCTTCCGCAGCCGTCCGACTGCAGTCTTCGCCGAGGCCATTTAGCGACCGCACGCGATGGCTCATGATGAAGGACCTCGGTACGATCCGAAACATGTCGGGCGCCCCCGTAGTAATCCGCGAGGTAAGCCGGGACTTTATAAACATATTTACATATCCTCGCGTGACGTTTTATAGTAAAACTATATATTTAACTGAACATGAAAATTATCAGGTATTATCTTATGTTTCTGACCTACTAACATTATCAAAAGACAGATGGATATCTGTGAATGTGATAATTGTTTTATTTGCTTTAAAATTCTATAAGTGGTAAAATCTGTTAACACTTAGTATCAGTTATTAAGGAGATATATAAGATTATGTTAAATGGAACTTTAACATTAATATACCATTACAGAATTAAATAATTAGTTCAAAACTATTTAGCCTTATATATAATTGGATTATTTATAATGTAATTTTTTATTACGTTTTGTTAAATAAGGTATAGCCAGCAATCTTTTTTGAAAGGCGATCAATTTGGAAAAACAATTGTTTCTTTAAAGAAGAAAACAATTTTAAACAACAAGCTTTATATAAATGGCAGTAAAAATCTTAAACGACTTAAAAGCTAGAAAAGCGATCATTCGCTATACTCGATCTAAGACCAGAAAATTGCGACGCACTCTGCCACCTTTATCTGCACTTTCCTACTTATCTTTCATCGCGAAGTGCATTCTATTCGAATTAAAACATCTTAATACAAGACACAGTGAGGTGTGTATAATTTTTAAATACCTCTTCCATTTCGATATTATTTATTCTGTCCTTGAGAGGTACATTCATTCAGCACCCAGCGTTGTAATTAAGTCAGATATTATATCTATAAAAAGATCGTGCAAAAGAAACTGCCATAATAAAGATGTTGCATGTTCCTAAGGGCTTATTTTCACTGCTCGTTCTGGACGGTCGGAATGTGAGAGATGTTCGTAACGCATGCCATATTTTTTTTGTATAGACTTGTTGATTTTCATCTGTCTTTAGTCCGCCTACGGGGTGTTCCAATATACCCCCGCATGCTGTATTTGGACTAATGAAAATGGCCATAAGCCTGTGAAGAGGGAACTGTCAAAAGAGCGATAGATAGATGACTAGCAGTCAAAACCAAATTACGAATTTCTTATCATTTATTATCATATAAACATTACTCTTATCCCAGAGTAAAGGCTAATCGTCTATAAATGACCTTAAATCGAAAATAACGATACAGAAGCCAAACAAAGTCCAATCGTGACTTTCCAAAAGGAGTTAGGATTAAACAGAGTTTAACTGAGATAGCTTTGCAAATTGAGTTTTGTTAATTAAGTTAATTAAAGTGTATCGCCTGTGGGCAGCAGTCCGCCGGCAGAGGACTTCGTTCCCCTCACGCCGGCGGAGTTTGAGTCTGCGGCAAAATGCCTGAGTGGCAAGAAGACGGCACCAGGCTCAGATGGAGTGCCAGCACGTGTGCTCGCCATCGCCGCCAAGCACATGGAGGAGCGGTTTCGGGACCTCTTTGATCGGTGTTTTGCCACCGGGAGGTTCCCGAAACCCTGGAAGGAGGGACAGTTGTGCCTCCTTCGCAAAGAGGGGCGGCCGGCGGACTCACCGTCGGGCTACCGCCCCATCGTGCTCCTCGATGAGGCGGCGAAGTTGTTTGAGCGGGTCATTGCGATCCGTCTCAACGAGCACCTGTCGTGGACCGGCCCGGATCTCTCCGACGCGCAGTTCGGGTTTAGAGTGGGCCGATCCACGATTGACGCCCTCAAGAGGCTGAAGAGCCTCACAGTGGAGGCCGCGGAGCGGGGGCAGGGAGTCCTGGCGGTGTCCTTTGACATCGCCAACGCTTTTAACTCCATCCCCCACTCCACGATTATGGAGGCACTTCGGTTTCACGGGGTGCCTCTGTACTTGAGGGCGTTGCTGGCAGACTATCTGGGCCAACGGGAGGTCCTCTTTGTTGGAAAAGACGGCCGTCTGCAAAGGCGTGCCGTCGAATCCGGGGTTCCACAGGGCTTGGGGGTCCCTTGCTGTGGAACCTCGGATATGACTGGCTGCTCCGGGGTGTTCTCCTGGCGGGCATGAGTGTCATCTGCAATGCGGATGACACACTCGTCACTGCCCGCGGGAGAACGTACGGAGAGGCGGCGAGGCGGGCCTCTGCAGGCGGCACGCTTGTCGCTCAGAGGATTCGCCGCCTCGGCCTCAAGGTGGCGCTGGAGAAGACCGAGGCCCTATTTTTCCCTGGGCCCCGGCAGCGCCTCCCTCCCGACGCCCACATTATTGTGGGCGGCGTGAGGGTTGAGGTCAAGGCCCGGCTTAAATACCTGGGCCTTACCCTGGACAGCCGGTGGCAGTTCGGCGCGCACTTCGCCGGGCTGTCATCCCGCCTCATCCGCGCAGCGGACGCGTTCAGCTGGCTCCTGCCGAACCTTGGGGGTCCAAGCTCACGATGCCGGCGTCTTTATGCCGGCATCCTAAAGAGCATGGCGCTGTATGGCGCCCCTGTATGGGTGGACTCCCTGCATCGGCGGGAGAACGTGGCCCTCCTCCGCAGGCCCCAACGGGCCATTGCACAGCGGGTGGCGAGGGCCTACCGCACAGTCGGGTACGCGTCCGCATGTGCGCTCGCGGCGACTCCTCCATGGGAGCTGGAGGCCAGGGTGCTGGCCACCGTCTACGATTGGACGGCAGCGCAAAAGGCGCTGGGTGAGTGGCCAGCCCCTGAAGAGCGCAACGCGGTGAGGCGGGATGCGCGCGAGGCTATGGTCCAACTGTGGAGGGAGGACCTAGCCTCCGCGCAGTTTGGACGCCGCACTCTCGACGCCCTCGGTCCTGTGATCGAGGCGTGGGAGGAGCGGCCGCACGGGTTCCTCACCTTCCGCCTGGTGCAGGTACTTTCCGGACACGGTTGTTTCGGTAATTACCTGTACCGAATCGGAAGGGAGGAGTCCCCGTCGTGCCACCATTGCGGCGCGGCGGAAGACTCGGCGCAGCACAGCCTTGAAAGTTGCCAGGGCTGGGAGGAACAGCGCCGAGTCTTGTGCACGGTTGTCGGCCGGGACCTTTCGCTGCCGAGCATCGTTAGGGCCATGCTCGGAAGCGAAAGAGGCTGGAAAGCCGTTGCCTCCTTCTGCGAGGAAGTCATCTCGCATAAGGAGGCGGCGGAGCGGGAGCGAGAGGACGATCCGTCCCAACCCCCGCTCCGCAAACGTAGAAGGGGAAGGAGAAGACGGCAATACGACCGTTCTCTCCCTCCCCCCGGTGGTGGCCTGCAGGCTGGAGGTACGGGGGTGCCTCCACCTGCATTGCACAGGCCATCACTGATGGACAGGAATGACCCGGCGCTCCTGGTCATTCCTGTAGGCTCTCCATAAGGGGAGCGTGTAGGGCCTGCCACGGTAGGCAGGCAGTCGCCGACGATGTTGTGGAAGCAAAGGCTCTGCCGATTTCCCACGACATCGTCACGATGGCGATGGAGGAGCGCAGTAGGGTTTAGTGGGTATACCCCTGCCTCGTAACGGCCGGGGGGAGTCCCACACACCTCCCTCTGTCCCCTCGACAGAGGTCGAGACGGTGCGTAATTGCATTCCCTACTTAAAAAAAAAAAAAGTGTGCTTAAGATAGCTAGGGCCTCACTTAGAACAAGTTTAGCCAATCAGAATATATAAAAATATAAACATATAATAATATGTAATAATAATAATATATAAAAAAAATTTAAAAAAATACATTTAGAGCAGTGTGTGACTGAAATACAATATCCAATGTAAAATCAATTGTTTTTTTCAGAACTTCACTCCACAATTAATAACGAGATTCTAACATATATCTCATGAAACACTTTTCACGATATCACGATAGATACTCGTAGATGAAATTTTTACAGATGATAGGAACTAAAAACAGAATAAAAAAAATATATTTAAGGGGCCTCACATACAACGAAAATGAGTTTTTGCTCGTTTTTGCTCTTTTATCAGGGCAACAGGACGCTTGAAATATTCACAGAATATTTACTTTAAAAGAAAATAATTAAATTGTCACAAAACAAATATTTAAGGGGGCTCCCATACTACAGATACAATTTTTTGCCGTTTATATATATATAATTGTAAGGAACCTTGCGCTCGCGTCTAGTTCGACTCGCACTAGACTGGTTTTTATTAGTTTAGTTCAACTAGTAATTAAAAGGCAATTAAAGTTTTTTTTTTATAAAATCAAAGTACCTACCTAATTAAAGATGTATGTTATGAAAGCGGACTTACTTACATGTCAAGGACAAATATAACGCCAGAAAATTCCAAATCATTTACCTGAAAAAATAAAAGAAATGCATAAATGGAAGGGAAACATATTCTTCATCAGTAATGCTACAAAAATACTGGTGTTTTCGTTGGAACATCACTCAAGGACTTAGTGGAACTACTTAAAAATCCATTGCTTCTACTCTCCAAGATTGATGTTTTGAAAGACAATAACGTAAGTGCAAAAATTTTCTACCAGATTTGAAAAGATTTCATATCGAAGTAGGTAGTACATGGAAATGTTCTAAAGACATCGTACTTACATAATTCAACTCACCCCCAAAATTTACGGCTGTGACCGCGCCAGGGTACGCGTCTCTCCCCATTATTGGGATGGCCTGGAGCTGACTCCACCACACCGTTCCAATGCGGGTTGGCGGATGTAGGACGTAATTGCTTGTTATTATTGGAGGTAATTACCATCAAAAAGAAAAGTATCAAATGCGAAGTACTGAACAATGTTATTTTGTACCGTTAGAAGGCGATTTTGTTTTTTGTTTTAAACTTATAAGTATAATTTCACACTTTTTAGTAAGTACTATTAATTTAACAATTATGTATTGTTTAAGCAATTTTGATGATATACTTATCCACATATGTGTGACTGTAAAATTTGAGAATTCCCTCCATTTCCCTGTAATACCATCATCATAATATTGACTTGGTGACAATAGGACCACCTCAAAAGTGTAAGCTTTAGAATAAATTTATCATCAAAATCCGTTCATAAATGATGAAGATATCCGCAAACAAACATAAAAAACCTTCTCCTTTTTTTGAAGTCGGTTAAAAACATTTATTATTGGAACTATTGAAACTTTCGTATTTTATATTAAGAATTTGAACAAAATTTTACAATTATTTACATAACTTGTTAGAATTAACCTTTCATTATAACGAAAAATGTTCGTAAAAGTGATGATGACCCTTAAAATCCACTTAAGAAACAAAAAGAGAATCGCATCAAAATACACCCAATAGCAGGAAGCAATCCAAAAAGTAAGGATACAATTAAGCCGTAGCTTAGACAGAGACAACACACCACCTAAGAACAAAAGAGCAGGACAAAGCAACAAATTGTTCGCGCACCAAAGGTGTAAACAATAAAAGTTTTGGAAAAGTTCGCGCGTATTCCAAAGGGTTCGCAAGTAATGAATAATATTGATAAATTATTCAGAACGCAATCGCATTATATCCCAGTCGGTTATGAAATTTTATGGCGTCAGCCGTAAACTTTCGTCCTGTATCGCCGATTTATGGATTTTGTTTTGTTTTGAAGAGTAATTAATTTTTTTACGATCCAATACGAAGATCCATTGAGCGTAATGAGAGCTGGTTCGCTATTAAAGTGAATATTTGAAAAGATGCAAATCGCATTTTGATGTCTCAATAGCGGAGCGAGGTGGACAACATTTTAGATTAAAATTGTCTAGATTATTCATTCGAAAATAAAATTTTCTGTGGAAATCGTCCCTGTGCTTAAAATGTTATTTAGAGATATCTTCATTATAAATGGGTATGATGGTGGTATGATGGAATGTGCTGTATAAGTTTATGTTATTTAATATTTATTTATGGTATATTGTAATGTTCAATTTTTTTGTGGATTACCGGCAGTGATCTGATACTTACTTGAATATACAATTTTTATAGGTAGTTCACAGGATTTTATAATTAAATATTCTATTAAATAATAATTATTTTCCGAGTATTTCTTTTAAAGTAAATGACCCTTCCTAAATGAAATTTCCAATTTTGTGAATTCGTTTTCCCTTTGCTAGATGGGTATTATAAGGGTCTTCCCTTTATGGCGTACACCATACATTATTTACCTATCCTAATTTCCATCCCTCCTTATACATGTGGGACAGGGATGCGGCCCGATCCTCCGATGAAACAATTGCCACTTGATTTAACGTTAAAAGGTAGCGCTCGATTACCAGAACAATGGTCCCGGTGCCACTTTTTGCGTGATTTGGGAACAAATCCAGCCAATTCAAACTAAAATTTCCTTTGCACCTACACCTATCGCGGGATTATGGAAATGTTTTCACCTTTATTAGCTATTGTATTATCTTTCCAAATTCACTATTGTTCCTCGGTGCCCCTGGAACAAGGTGGCACACGAACATGGAACACTTTCCTTTCCTCTATGTTTAACATCATAGGGTCACACTCGCTATCCAGAACAATAGATTTGATGCCACCTTACGCGCAAAAGGAACAAATTAGTTTCATTTGTCGCCTAACCATGCCATATAATATCCTACTATAATTTTATTGAAGTGAAAACTTCTTTAGCGGCGTTGTGCACTTTTTTTGGGTTGGGTAAAAAATGTTAAACTCGCGTCACTACACGTGGCCTGATCGAATATTCGTAAAACGGAGGGGTGACAGCTGATGACGGCTCGACTGTCTGTAGGTACTTGTAAAATTTGTTTATTTCAAGTATTTAAAATATGGACATTGAACAAAGTGCATTTATTAATGAAAAAAGTGACGAAGAAATAGTGAAAGAAAATGAGTGAGTACTTTATAAAAATGCTAGATGGAAACCTACTGAAAATACTAGATGAAAAATAATACTGATAATAAAAGCAATTCGTGCGAAATTATTCCCTAACCATTTCAAAATATCAAAAATGCACAACGTTAATATTCAAGTTTTTACTTATTCTGCCGGCACTACCGGAGTGCAACCCGTTGTTTTTATTATCACTTTACTTTACCTTCGCCTGTTCTGTCATGCACTGTACGCATTACGGGTAAAATTTATGTAGGTACGTATTCTCAAATAATTCCTCTTACTTCTAACAATAATTTCAAGGACTCTTCAAAAAGCTTACGTGATGTTCACAAAATAATTAAATAATTGGCTTTTCATGCCCTTTACGGGCGTTCATAAAGGTTAACCTTAAAGCCTCAAACGATAATTGTTCAAATGCTACTATGATGCTAATTCTAAAACCTTTTAACAGAGAGTACCTACCTACGCGTTTTACAAAGCATCATAATTTTAACTTTCTTACTTTACTACTTCGTTAATAAACTGAAACGACAATAGATAGCCAGTATTTAAAGGATTACGACCCTTTACGATGTATTATAGCGCCATTTCTTGCTGGAGCAATGGGGCGAGACCGGACACGGCCCCATAATTGGGAGCCCTAGAGCTTACTTTAACAAGGCCTGCGACAAGGCTTAATGAGTGCTATATGTCGATGACAACTGGGACCGACGGATTAAAGTGTTGACACACACACATTATGGCAAAAAAAAAACAGGCCAAGTCGAAATCGAGTCGGAATCGCGCACCGAGGGTTCCGTAAAACGGTTTACGATTTATGACGTATTAAAAAACTACTTACTAGATTTCGTTCAAACCAATTTTCGGTAGAAGTTTATATGGTAATGTATGTCATATATTTTTTTAGTTTTATCATTCTCTTATTTTACAAGTTACAGGGTGGGGGAGACATTTTACCACTTTGGAAGTGTCTCTCGCGCAAACTATTCAGTTTAGAAAAAAAATGATGTTAGAAACCTCAATATCATTTTTGAAGACCTATCCATAGATACCCCACGCGTATGGGTTTTAATAAATAAAAATCAGTTTCAGTTCTAAGTATGAGGAACCCCTAAATTTTTTTGTTTTTCTTACCAAGTTTCAACAGTATAGTTCTTAAAAAGTGGCTGTGATATACAGACGGACAGACAGATAAATATGACGAATTTATAAGGGTTCCGTTTTTTGACATTTGTCTACGAAACCCTAAAATTGCCATAACATGTGTGAATCATTATTAAATCAAAGTAAATTAAGTGTCCTCCAAAGCAAGGAAACGCGCGTGAAATAGTACGTAAAGCGACCGCTTATCGTTTTGTTATGTGCTATTCTCAAAATGTAAGGCTTGCGTAAAATAAGGATTAGATATTCTCAAAAACTTCAAATCCACCATTTCTTGATCCTACTCGGCCTTGTTCAGCTTTCTTGTTTAGATGAGAGTAAGTACTGTAAGTAGTAGAAGTTTAATACTTCGACCGGGAAAGTACTAACACTGCACCCAATTCTGCCGTGAAGCAATTCTATTGTATTTAGGTGGAAAGGTGCAGAGCCGGCAAAACTCAACAGGTCAATGGTGCCATCAGTATTCGGTGCTCCGTATCTGATAACGTATCTGCACACGACCAAGTCCCTGTAACTTCGGGATTAAGAATAGAGCTACGGTATCTCCTGTCTGATCGTAAGAGGTGACTAAAAGGAGGCTTCCGGGGTTGTGGCGTCCATCCAGCAGCCTCGGGAAGGGCGGCGGTGTGTGCGTGGCCGCATGCCGCCGTAAGCATCGGAAGGTAGTAATCAGTTTCGTAAGGATCTCAAGTGGCTCCCAATCCGGCTTCGCAGGAATACTCGGATATTATGCACTCTTTTTAATATACTCCATAACCCTGTATCCCCTGCTTATCTAAAAAACCGGTTTTCCTTCTCTCGCCCCCTCGATATCCCTTGTAGATCAAACGTTAAATTCCTTCTTGATTTTCCTTCCCACAAAACTAATTTTTACTCCAACTCATTTTCTGTTCACGCTGTTAGGCTTTGGAATTCACTCCCGCCTAAATTAAGAGAGTCTGAAACTATCTCCATATTTAAAAAACGTATTTTTGAGCCCTATTTAGCTACATGTACTTAAGCTATTTATTTATTTATAATTTTATATGTATGGTTTTTAATTAGTCATTATTATGTATTATTATTACTGTATATAAATATATATCTATATGTATCTAATTTCTGTATCGCTTTTATTAATATACTAGCTGTGCCCGCGACGTCGTCCGCGTGTATAAAGACGTTTATAAAATGGATTGATTAAAAATTAAAGATTTTTTATTTGCATTGAATAAGTAGTAGGTAGATTATTCTTACATATAGTGAAATCACTTATAGGTAATACAATGTTCATATGTTCAGAAGAAACCTAATGTAGGTATTTTTTCTAAATCCTTCAAACCTAAAACAGTAAGGAATGCTTACTGTACTGATCTTACTATCCACTTTTCTCACGTTTCGCTTTTCTCGCGCAATCAGATTCTCTTTACAAATATGTACCTCGTTTATTAAAGTTAAGAGATACTGCTGTGCCCGTGGCTTCAGCTATGTTAAAAATAGTATCTTTAGTAAATTGGGTGAATTTATACTGCAAAGAATGTAGAGGCAGAAAAGAGGTGCACTATACAACTACTTGTACACGTGCTTAGGATTAAACAATCGGAAAAATAATTGTAAGGTCAATTAATAAACTATAGGTTTAAAACTTGCGGACAGCAGTTTGGTCATAAGTCATAACTCATATAACATTGTGAAAACTAAAGCAGAAGGCAGGGTCTCTACACAGTGTGCTATCTGTATTTGGAAATAAAGAATATTTTTATAAAGAATCTTTAAAGAATCCTTAATATCTCCATCAACCAACGTGTGTGGATGAGCCCTCAGCCCGTACGCAATAAAGAGACGCAAAAAATGAGTTAAGTTATCATTGGTCCAATTAACAATGTTCAGCATCATAAGTATACCTACCCAACGATGGGACAACCCGCGTGGCGCAATGTTACTATGCCGGACTGCTAATCGAACTGTCCCGGGTTAGAATCCGGGCGAAGCAGAAATTTTAATGATGAGTTTAAACTGCTCTCGGTCTAGGTGGTTGTGTTTTCTGTCTCTTTGTGCGTTCATGGCACCCACGACACAGGGTATATCTACCCTAATGTGAGGCTATACGTGTGAAATGTTATTTTTTTACACTATGTACTTACTTACTTTTATTAGACTTAAGGCTTTTATTTGAAATTATCTCCATCGATTCACTTTGTAGAAGAAATGAAGAAATGAATATTGGCCAATAACGCCATCTACCGTATGGCATGTAAACTTTGTGGTATATAAATCGAATGTCAAATTACCAAATAGGTAGATAGTTGGTTCACTAAAAGTTTAACTATTCGTCACCTAGATGTCTGCAGTAGTCTCGTTTTGTTAAGGCTTTTTACATTCTGTATGAAGGTTTAGATTCTGAATCTTACAACCTTAATGCTGGATGCATTGAGATTGTAAGATTTGGATTTCGGTTCATCGGAGCTTGAGGCCTCCTCAATATTGGGAGAGCTCCATGCTCACCAGTGGAATGCTAAAAAGGTTGCAGCTTGATATAATGTAGCGATAATAATCGTTTCAGCTGCAGTCTGTTCATAATCTTGTCACCTACAGTCCACCTCGGCTAGGCTCTATAAGCGGTGAGCAGGGTGCACCAGATGTTAGGGTGCACCGGTGTGTGTGAGGGTGTGTGGGTGTGTAGGCCTGGAGGACGGTGTGGTTAAAAAAACTACACAGAACAATAAAAAAAATGGACTATTTATTATCAATTCTTCAAAGGGTAATTAAATTGTTGGGCGCCTTACCACACTATCACAATCAAACAGTTGGTTCAAATTATTATATCTAATTTCACTTAAATAAAAGTACATAAGAGGTTCTTATTACCTAATACAGGTAAAATACCTAAGAAATAAGTCTTAAGTTTAACAGTTTTCTCCTTATTTGTTGTTCCCTTTATATAGATAAAAGGTGAAATAATTTAAGATAAAAAGGAAACTGAAGTTAAAAAAAATATACTCCTACTTCCCTCCTTCAAGGAACCCGGAACAATCCTTGGAGAGGCAGCATAAGTTTTCTAAATGGAGACCGCAGATACCAACACCCACAGGGCGTCACGCTCCGGATGGGGTTGAGGTCTCCAAGACGGTTCAACCAATTCAACCCTCAGGAAGATTCCAACGCGATGATTACTACCACGTGGATGTAGAATGGGGTTGATGGAGTGGACGTCTCGTGAAGTAAAAGAGAAGAAGAAGAACCAAGAAACGAAGAACCCAACAAAGGTTGGGTTCTTCCAAAATAAATAAGGTGAGGGAGTTCGGCGAGGGTCAGGCGCTCGAACTCAACCCCAGGAAATGGCAGCAGCTATACTGAAGAATAGCGCACGTGGTCTAAGAACACGGGCTACACGCGACGACTCTGCTTCTATTTGACGCCGGCTCCGGAGAAAGAAAAAAGGCGGAGGCCTACCCCTCCAGTCCTTATATACGTTTGCGAACGCCGAAAGTTCGAGAAACCCACTTCTTGCACCGTAATGCACCATGGTCACAGACAAAACAAAAAAAAATAATAAAGCAACACTGTATCGCATAAGTCCAATTGCAACTATGATTTGAAAAAAAAATACTTTACCGACATTTAAGAAAAACAACTCTCGTGACGGACATGGGCCTAGTTTGACAAAGCAATTAGTATTTATCTTAATAAAATCTAGGATATCTCAATTTTAATTCTAAAATAATTTACTACAATTGATGTTGGCCAAATAATGGCTGTACCGATACCTTTTTCATTAAAAAAAAAAAACAACTACCTGTACTTACAAACGTCAATGCCAGATGTTAATATAATGTCAGTCAGTCCGTCAAGTACAAAAAAACTAAAGACAAACAATGGTGATTTACAATTATTTAAATGTAATACAAGTATGTTATTATATGTTTAAATCCAAAGCAAAAAGTAAGTGTTAACAGTGGTGTAAAATACGGTGTTACAGTACATCTCCCGTTGGAAAGAAAAATTTTATTTTGGAAGAAATAAAATTTTTCGACAAACTTCGACCCGACAAAATACAAAGACAAGGTTAAGCCCAAATGAAAGAAAATTTAATCCATTGTTAAAAAAAAAAGAAAAAAAAAAACTTGACCCCTACCTAACTATGAGTAAGTCCCTTAGCATCATTGGTGGACAGAAGGCCCACCAATGCATCTAGGCCTACGGGAATTACTACGCTAAGGACAAACACAGACACAAAAACCTAACCTAGTGACCCAATGCTCTTCAGTACAGCTGCTACCACCTTCTACGCCGATTCCTCTTCCCTATTCCTGTCCACAAGATCTTTGATGTGAAATTGACCCAAAGATTTCCCATCCAAAGACTTCAATGAATAAACTAATGGAGAAAGTTTCTTGCTAATTATACACTTTTCAAATTTCGGAGACAATTTGGAAGAAAAGTACTTGGGAGCACTGGATAGGGGAAAACATCTTTTATAAATTATTTGCCCCTCCTGAAACTCCACTGGTCGCTTCCGCAGGTTATAGTATTTGGCGTTATGTTCATGAGCCTTTTTAAGATGGGAATGAACTTTGCCAAATATTTCCTTTAACTTCGACAATCCCTTCGGAAAGGTGTCGGAATCCACTTGTACGGCTTGCCTATCTATCGGGGTGTTCAAATTATATAAAGCTCCATCCAAGACTATCTCCCTACCATGGTTCAAAAAATAAGCTGAGAATTTGGTGCTATCGTGAACAGAGGTGTTCAAGGCACACTGGATCTCAGGAATGTTCTGGTCCCAGTTGCGATGATCAGAACGCACATAAGATGCAATAGCCCTAACAATATCTCTGTTCACTCTCTCTGTTTGGTTTGTCTGAGGGTGATAGCGAGGATTATAAAACAAATTAGGCACTCCAAATTGAGTGATAAGATCCCTAAACTCCTTAGAAGTGAATTGAGGTCCGTTATCAGTGTATAAAAATTTGCAAACTCCATGCACTAAGAAAACCTTTTTATGAAGAATATTTACAATATTTTTAGCAGTAGCAGTACGCATAGGAAATATTAAAACATATTTTGAAAAATAATCAGAAACTACAAATAAATATTGGTTCCTAGAATAAGATGGAGGAAAAGGTCCAAGTATATCACAAGAAATAGCTTCCCATGGTTGTGAAACTAACTTGGGATTTCCCATGAGTCCGGGGCGTGCTGTATTAACAGGCTTGTAACAGCGAAAAGTTTCACAAGAGTCCACATAGGCCTTGACATCTTTAAATAAAGATGGCCAAAAGTAATGCGTGGAAATCCTCTTGTGGGTCTTAGCCACACCAAAATGTCCTGCCTCGGGGTCATCATGGTACCTCTTCAGAATGTCTGGTCGCTTCTCCAAAGGAACCACCAGCTTCCAGTCAAACTGAGAAGTTAGGTTATATTTATTCTTGGACAACCGGTACAACTTCCCCTCAATGATACTAAAATTTGGAAAATGGTTGGGATTCCTATTACATCTATCAAGTAATTTAAGGTACCACGGGTCAGAGACATCCTCGGGAACAATGTCGATAGAGTCAATCTTGATTCGGGATAAAGTGTCCGGAATAACATGTTCCTTCCCTTTCCTATGGATGATTTCAAAATCAAATTGACTCAACCGACATGCCCATCGGTTAAGTCTGCCCGTTGGATTTTTCAAATTATAGAACCACAGAAGTGAGGCATGGTCAGTCACAATAAAACACTTCTTGCCCTCTACATAGGAACGGTACTGCTCTAGAGCATAAATGACGGCTAGTAACTCCCGTTCCGTAGCGGTGTAATTTGTTTCAGGGGCAGAAAGTGTCCTACTGCAGTAAGCAATTGGATGATCCACGCCCTCATGCTTCTGGGTTAAGACACCACCAATAGCATAAGAAGATGCATCAGTATGGATGTAAAAAGGTTCCTCAAAATTAGGACACCTAAGGATAGGAGATGATATAAGAGCGGATTTTAAGTGTGAAAAGGATTCCTCGGCATCAGCATCCCATACAAATTTCACCTTCTTACTAGTAAGCCGGGAAAGGGGCCTAGCCACTTTGGAAAAATCCTTTATAAACCTACGATACCAACCTGCCATACCTAAAAATCGCTTAACCTCTTTCCCATCTGTAGGAGTGGGAAAATTCATGATCACATCGACTTTTGATGGATCAGTCCTAAGACCAAAGCAATCTACAACATACCCCAAATATTTTAATTCACTCCTACAGAACATAGATTTCTCCATGTTGATGGTGAGGTTAGCAAACTTAAGTTTGTCATAAACCCGTTTTAAAATGTTTATATGTTCCTCAAAGGTACTAGTACAAATAATTATGTCATCAATATAACAAAATACTTTATTGTCAAATTCTGCACTAAAAAGACTATCCATCAACCTTTGCATGGTTGCAGAGGCTCCCATGAGACCAAAGCACATCACCCTATATTGGTATAACCCTCGTCCTGGCACTGTAAAAGCCGTCTTCTCTCTCGAAGACGGAGAGAGAGGCACCTGGTGATATGCCGCACTCAGGTCCAGGGACGTCAAATATTTGGCGTCCCGAAGGTTGTCCAATATGTAATTAATATAAGGTAATGGATAGGCATCAGATTTAGAAACGGAGTTGACCTTCCTGCTATCAAGGCAAAGTCTCACCTCACCATTGGACTTAGGCACCATAGTAACGGGTGAATTCCAAGGCGAAGATGAAGGCTCAACAATTTTGAGTTTTAACATTCGGTCTAACTCACTGTTTAAATGCTTAAGTTTCTCCGGACTAAGGCGATAGTACTTCTGTTTAATTGGTTGGGCTGACCCAGTATCAATATTATGTTCAATTAAATTTGTAAGACCCAAACCAACAACATCAGTATTAATGTTATTAAACAAAGTCCTGATTCGCTCTAACTGAACCTTTTGAGAAGCGGTTAAGGAGTCCAGGCTCCTTAAGCCATCTTCCTTAATATTACTAAGATTAAAACTATTAATATCGGATGTAGGTAAACAGGATAAAATATCAGGACCTAAATTAAAAGCTTTCCAAAAATTAATACCAAAATGAATAGGCAATTTAATTTGTGGCTGAACATAGAAAGTAACTACTTGCACCATTTCATTGCATTCTACCGGAAGGTTCATATAAGATTTACAAACTAGTTCATTTCCACTAGCTACTCTCAGCACTCTGGGCTGGTCAAAGTTTAAAAGTGGAACCTTTAATTTTAAAAACAACTTGTGAACATTGTCACCTAAAATAGAACATGAAGCACCACAGTCCAATAAACCACACACCTTTTGTCCTAAGATGGTAACTGACAAATATGGCCTACAGTCCTCAGCTGGTGGTGAGAATAAGGGTTCTATTGAGTGGTTGTGTTCAACTACTGACCCTTCCGGTTGCTGCGACACCTTACATGGCAGAGTCGAGCGCCTCTTAGGCTTGGCTCGCTTCGACTCAGGCCGAGCAGGGGAAGCAGAGACTGGTGTGCCGGACTTAGTGGAATGCCCTTTAGAAAATTTCACATTGATATCAGGAGCTAAATGTGTCTCTGGAACCCTGGCATTCACGGAGATAGGCCTATTCAGTTTTTTGAATGGGAGCACTTAGGGCAGTTAACCACTCTCACACCCTTTTCTCCACATTTATAACAAAGTATCTCTCCAGTAAGAGTGCATTCCTTAGTAAGGTGCCCTGTCTCCCCACAACGGAAACACTTATGGTTTGCAGATCGTGATACAGAGGATACCTGAGAGAGTTTAGGTGGCTTAGATGTGGTTTCAGCCTTAAAAGGTAAATTAAAATCTGGAGCCAAAGATTTCTTTACAGGTGGAGGTTCAACAAAACTTTCCATTCTGTATCTTATTAATTCACATTTTTTCCCAAGTTCTAATAACTGAGATATAGATTTTATGTCTAATAATATAAATTCTCTACTATATTCGGGGCGGACATTCCTCAGAATAATTCTGAGTTTATCCTCCTCAGACAAAGGAACCGAGAGCTGGGACATCATTCCTAACATTATAGAGGTATAGACAGCAATGGATTCCCCCTTTGCTTGCGTGCGAGAATGTATCTCTTGCAATAACCTATGGTCATAGTCAGGCAGATCAAAATCATTCCGTAAAGCGGACAAAAGGCTTGATAAACTAGAAAAGTTAGATTTATTGGCACGGAACCAGCACAAAGCCGGACCGGACAGTAAGTCAGGAAAACCATGAAGGGCCTCCTCTTCTTTAATGCCCCTAGCCACTCTGAGCTCTTCTAATCTATTAATGAATGATCGAACACAAGTTTGCCCATCAAATTTTAAGTTTAAACTATTTAAATTCACCTTGTGTTCTATTTTATGGAGGATACTGCGCACTACCTCTCTCTTACTACCACAGCTCCCCTCTGATTCGGAACTAGAGCTATCTGGATCTAAGATGGAAACATTTTTGACCAAAGAATCCCTAAGTTTACTCGCCTCCTCCTCATACTTTGAGTCTGAGATTCGGTTCAACCTTCTTAATAAATAATGGCACCTCCCTAACAAGCGCATACGAGTGGACACCGACAAGGTCTCGTCCGAAGCCAAAACCGAAGCCAAATCACTAACCTTAGCGGAAATTACCTTCAACTCTTCACCCGCATCACCGTCGGCCTCCTCACCAGACACGTTAAGGGTACCTCCATGGGTGAGCTTCAGAGTTGAGCGAAGCTTCCTTCGGAGCTCATCCAGTCGACTCTCCGAAGAAACTGAAATTTTCCGGATAGACAGCTCATAAATAATTTCATCTTTAGTTAGGAAATTAATGTTGCAACCTAAACCTGCCATATTTAAAATAAAGAGATAAAGTAATTGTTAATTAAATTAAGTTTCCGTTCTAACAGGAACACTTCACAGATTTAAATAATCAGAGTGTCAAAAAGACAAAAGTACAATTTAAAATTAACAATTAAAATAACATTTGAAATTCAAATTGACAAAAAGTAGATTCAATTTGGAAACCAAAAAATTAAGTTAAAGTTACAATTTACAATATTAATTGAAATATTAACCTGAAAAGTTAACAAGTACAATTTACTTAAAATAACAAACAAAGTTGTACAAGTGAACCAACTGTTTTCCAGGCCACACGTTGGGAACGCCACTGTTACAGTCCACCTCGGCTAGGCTCTATAAGCGGTGAGCAGGGTGCACCAGATGTTAGGGTGCACCGGTGTGTGTGAGGGTGTGTGGGTGTGTAGGCCTGGAGGACGGTGTGGTTAAAAAAAACTACACAGAACAATAAAAAAAATGGACTATTTATTATCAATTCTTCAAAGGGTAATTAAATTGTTGGGCGCCTTACCACACTATCACAATCAAACAGTTGGTTCAAATTATTATATCTAATTACACTTAAATAAAAGTACCTAAGAGGTTCTTATTACCTAATACAGGTAAAATACCTAAGAAATAAGTCTTAAGTTTAACAGTTTTCTCCTTATTTGTTGTTCCCTTTATATAGATAAAAGGTGAAATAATTTAAGATAAAAAGGAAACTGAAGTTAAAAAAAATATACTCCTACTTCCCTCCTTCAAGGAACCCGGAACAATCCTTGGAGAGGCAGCATAAGTTTTCTAAATGGAGACCGCAGATACCAACACCCACAGGGCGTCACGCTCCGGATGGGGTTGAGGTCTCCAAGACGGTTCAACCAATTCAACCCTCAGGAAGATTCCAACGCGATGATTACTACCACGTGGATGTAGAATGGGGTTGATGGAGTGGACGTCTCGTGAAGTAAAAGAGAAGAAGAAGAACCAAGAAACGAAGAACCCAACAAAGGTTGGGTTCTTCCAAAATAAATAAGGTGAGGGAGTTCGGCGAGGGTCAGGCGCTCGAACTCAACCCCAGGAAATGGCAGCAGCTATACTGAAGAATAGCGCACGTGGTCTAAGAACACGGGCTACACGCGACGACTCTGCTTCTATTTGACGCCGGCTCCGGAGAAAGAAAAAAGGCGGAGGCCTACCCCTCCAGTCCATATATACGTTTGCGAACGCCGAAAGTTCGAGAAACCCACTTCTTGCACCGTAATGCACCATGGTCACAGACAAAACAAAAAAAAATAATAAAGCAACACTGTATCGCATAAGTCCAATTGCAACTATGATTTGAAAAAAAAATACTTTACCGACATTTAAGAAAAACAACTCTCGTGACGGACATGGGCCTAGTTTGACAAAGCAATTAGTATTTATCTTAATAAAATCTAGGATATCTCAATTTTAATTCTAAAATAATTTACTACAATTGATGTTGGCCAAATAATGGCTGTACCGATACCCTTTTCATTAAAAAAAAAAACAACTACCTGTACTTACAAACGTCAATGCCAGATGTTAATATAATGTCAGTCAGTCCGTCAAGTACAAAAAAACTAAAGACAAACAATGGTGATTTACAATTATTTAAATGTAATACAAGTATGTTATTATATGTGGAAATCCAAAGCAAAAAGTAAGTGTTAACAGTGGTGTAAAATACGGTGTTACAATCTTCCACCCCAAAAGAAGACTAATAAGCTGAGCTACTAACTCAATGGAGCCTGTGATGTAAGGTTCGGCGGCGCCGCGGCGGTAAGGCTCGCGATGCGCTTATTAGGTACCTACCTACAGTCTAGCCATACTCGGCCAACGAAAGAAAATACAGTAAGCTGATCTAAGTATATTTAATATAGTCGACAATATTAGTGAGAGTTCAAAATAATTTTACTTAAATTTAAACTTTTATTTATGGTTTTGAATGGGCTGTTACCGAAACTTTCATACAAATTCCCCAAAGTGCCTTTTAAGTTTATGTCGCGTATTGTGTAAATGAACATAACTTTTTTGTTTATCACCCGATTGATATGAAATACACACTTATGTTACGGAAATTCATTCAACAATATATCAGTAAACACATCATTCAAAGAAGGGAAAAGAATTTGAGAATGAAATATTAAGTTAAGGTTAATTATTGTACGCTTGAGATACCAACTTTCGAATCCATTTTATTTGCTATTGAGGGGTAGTTTTGAAAAAAGCTTAAATAGAATTCTTACTATGTTAGTAAAGATTACAAATACAAAATTATAAGTATATTACTCTGCACAAAAAAATTCTGTACATCAAGTTTCGACACTCAATTTTCAAAGAGTTTCAAAGAAAATTGACATTGAAAGGGTGAATTTCGGGAAATGCTGAAACACGTATTCTTTTATTTTGGTTAGAAAATATTTATACCAAATTTCAAGAAAATCTATTGAAAAAATCCAAGTTTTCCATACAAATTTTCATCGCTCATTTCACACCCTTAAAGGGTGATTTTTAAAATTATCTATAGCCTAAATGTTAGCGAGGACCAATATATATAAAACAAAAAAAGTTTCATCAAAATCCGTCCAGTAGTTTTTACGTGAAAAGCTAACAACAGACAGACAGACAGACAGACAGACAATAATTTCAAAACTTATATTTTTAGCTTCTGTTACTTATAAAAAGACCCCTAGAAGTATTTTTTTAAATTTATATGCAATGTACAGAATTGACCCTGCTTACAGTTTTATTATATGTATAGATTAATTATTGGTACGCACTAAGTTCGCTTTACCAGATCTATTATCCTGGGACGGGCCTACTGGAAGATATTTCAGTGTGGAATAAGTAGTGCCCTTGTACAAACATTATTTGTTCATTCTACTGTGACCATTTGTGTGTACATAAATTAAATAAAAAATAAAAAAAGGTACAGGAGAGCACATCTGCTCTCCCGAGAATGAGCCGTTCTGGGGCGCTGCGCGTGTTGGACACCGGTGCGTTCCACTGGAGATCCCGGAGTCCTCCCCAAGGTTTTTAAGGGTTTAGTCCAGTACAAATCCCACATATCCCGGTATCCTCTCTCGAGGCGCCGGGTACCGTTTGAAGGTATCGCCCCCGAAACCAAAAAAAGGCAAGACTCAGGCTAGCTTGAGGTTGTTTGTGTGATGTCAGTGGGCTGGAGCCACTTCTTAATACCACGTCTGTTCTACTTAACAGCTCGTCTGTTCTCCTAAATTCACCTTAAGGTCAATCGATAAGTCGAAGTTAAGAAGAAATTAAGGTCATAAAATAATAAAAAATACTAAAAAATTCAAATACACTCATTCAATTACATTCAATTACACCGTAACGTCACAAAGAGAATTAAACAAACTACTTGCAATTTCAACGAAAACCGTTTAATATGTACAAAACAGTTTATTTTACATTCAAAACAGCGGGTTGCAGTGCAATCTCGTCAAGAGTAAGCTGGTTTCACTTTTACTCAGTGAATTAACGATTAAATTATACAAATTGTAGCATAATTTCGTAGAAATACATTCGCTTTTCTATTAGATAGAGGTTTTATGTGATGCGGCTTGAGGTCGATCGTTTTAAAAAAATCATACTATTATTTTCAATATTATAAATGCGAAAGTAACTGTGACTGTATGTGTGTGTCTGTTACGTTTTCACGCCTAAACTACTGAACCAATTTTAATGAATTTTGGTACACATATAGAGTGAACCTTGGGAAAGTTCATAGGATAGTTTTATCCTGGAAAAATAAATTGCTCCCGTGGGAGACACACATACTTAAATCACCGAGCAAAGCCGGACTGGATCACTAATAAATCATAATAAGACATTTATACCCGTTTTTACCGTTTGGAAACCGTACCGGTGGGAAACCTTCAAAAGTTACTCGGCACCTTGGGAGAGGATACCGGGTTATGTGGGATTTGTACCGCACTAAAACCCCCTCAGTGGCCTGCATCTGCGCATGCTCCGAGATCTCCAGTGGAACGCAGCGGTGTCTTCCACGCGCAGCGCCCCAGACGGGTCCATCTTCGGGAGAGCAGATGTGCTTTCCTGTACCTTCCGATGCTTACGGCGGCATGCGGCCACGCACACACCACCGTCCTTCCCGGGGCCGCTGGCTGGGCGGATCGAGCTCCCACTCACACCGCCCTCAACCCCGGAAGCCCCCTTTTAGTTGCCTCTTACGATCAGGCAGGGGATATCGTAGCTATATTCTTAATCCCCCTTAGAGCCGCGATAGCTGATTGATTAGAAATATTAGAATATGGGACTCCGACACCGAAGTCCCAGGTTAAAATATTGATGCGCACTAATTTTCCGTATTCATAACTGTTCCACGACGAGGAAAAGAGTTATAGAAAAATTCACAAAGACATGTTATGTGACAAACCACACTTGGCCAGAGTTGGAGTATGGTCTAAATTCTGAGACCACCCGAATTGAGTGGAATATTTTTCCAGCAGTGCGACACAAAAACATTTCAAAAATGTACATGTACATAATATTAATATATCGTCGGCCTAATTATCAGAATTCGGAACTCTATTACAGCATATTTTACAGGAGCAACAAAAAACTGATTATTTTTATTACTAATTGAAAATTTTCAACGTGCTTATGAGTATAAGTATAAAATTGGTCGAGAAATGCATTTTTATGATTTTTTAATAAACAATTTGTTTCAATTAATATGAAACTGGACTTACGAACATTTCTAGCAATTGTGTTTGGAGTTACGCAATAATAAGTCGTAATTAGATACGTAGCTAATTACAAATTTTTATTAATAAACTTTAATGTTGATTTTTACTATAGTATGTTTACTATGGGAGAATAATAAATAGACTTAAAAAGTAATATTTTTTTTCAGATTCGATCAAATGACTTAAGTAATCTGTTTTATATACTCGTAAATGAACTGCAACATCGACAACCATTTTCACAACAAAACTTAGTTTTTAAAGAATTTATTATTGTAGGAAATAATTAGTTCGGGTTTAAAAAAATATGTAGGTATATAAATTAAAAGTGACGCAAGTCATCACAAAATTTGTGATAGTCTTTTTCGATAAAACTCTTCAACGCCTGAAGGTCCAAGTATTTATCTATTTTAATTTTTAGCTTTGAAGAGTATAACTAAAGTATATTATCCCATTGAACAAAGGCAAGTTTTTTACTCTTGGTAGTTCTTCCCACCCGTACTTAATGTCTTAATTTATACATAATTTTTCCATCAGGAACATACTTCAGAGCACTTAAATTAGTCACTGTAGGAACATCTTTCGCTTTCCCGGGTCTAATGTACTTGTAGAAATTTAAAGTGTTCTCAATATGTTTAAAAAAGTGATGATACTCAACATCATAATAATATGGATTCTTTTTGCATACTACTTTGGCCAGATATGCGTTATCTGCTGGTACATTATTATTTTTTATTCTTTTCGCTATTTCTCAAGAATGTAATGTTTTCGCTCTTTTTCAAGAATGTATTTATCTTGCTCTAAAACATTCCGATTTAGATACGTACATCCATCACTGTTATATTTAATTCTTGATCATCACTTACAAGGTATTGGTTGATGAACTTTCCCAGGGCAGTAATAATTATAGTAGAAACTCATTATTAGTAAGTTTTCCCTCGCTTTCATTTCAAATTATCATCATTATTTGACGACCTGCGTGGCTCAATAGTTACCATGCCGGATTGCCAATCGAAGGATGTGAGTTCGGTTCCCGGCGAAACAGAAATTTGAATGATGAGTTTATATTTCTCTTGTCGGTCTGGGTGTTTGTGTTTCTGTCTTTGTGTGTATTCATGGTACCCACGACATAGGGTATATCTACCCTACTGTAGATACTGAATTATTAAAGTAATTTAAATTAATTAAAATAATTAATTAAGGAGTAGAATCTTTTGAATGTGGACTTAAAAGCACTGACTGTAAATCCACAGTTAGCATTTCATTATTTGAAATAGTGTCATTTTTCATGGGGATTTTTATACATGAACTCTTTCTAACTCTTCATAACTTTTTCGATCTTTGTAACTCCATTTTCTATACTTGGTATGTTCATTGACCAACCAACATAAAACTTCGTAACACTTTTATGCCTCATTTATCCTATACTCGTCCACATTTTAAGTTGTATCGTTTTAAACTACCAATTAACATTACTTAATACACCATAATGGCGAAGCATTAACAGTATTTTAAAGAATTTACGTACCTTTTTCTTTATGAAGTGCACAGGACCTCCCCATACTGCGAGCGACGCCGTACTTAGCGCGGGAGTTACGAACATTTTCTTGTTACAAAATGGAGGTGTGGATTTAAGCATTTTTATAATTCACTCTTAGCTTTTAATCCACTTTCTTTTGGGAAATAAGAATTATTCTATCGTTTAGATCACAAAAAGGTGCACTAGATGGCATTAAAATCCAGATTTCGTATATTTTGGAGTTACGCATTTTGATAATTAGGCCGACGATATGTATCTTAATTTAATTTAATTTATTTATTTTATGTAAACACCTTAAACTAGGGGTTACAAAGGGGTTTAGCCTATGTATGTATGTATGTAATATAATGTACATAATATAAATGTAATGTGGAGTTCGTGGTGGATTATGGTGATTTCCATTCATTTT
Source organism: Pyrgus malvae (assembly GCA_911387765.1). NCBI lineage: Eukaryota > Metazoa > Arthropoda > Insecta > Lepidoptera > Hesperiidae > Pyrgus > Pyrgus malvae. The sequence continues at coordinate 18,631,906 of OU426958.1, forward strand.
CATTTATGTATTATATTGTCGTATGCGTAGGTACTCGTACTCACTCACATGGATACTCTACATGGATTGTTATGAAAAAGACCGTATGAAAAAATTGGCAATAACTATTCGAATCTACAACGATCCATGATAATCACTGTCATTGTGAAATTGCAGAATACACTTTATTATTTAGTTTATATAATAAAAGCCTGTGATATTGCTACCAAAGACGGTAGATGTATGTTGTTATGATTACGATGAACTTATGGGTACTGTTATGGTCTCATAGAGAAATTATCACCTCCATAATTATTTCCTCGTTGGAGAAATCTATTTTTAGTTCCGCAGTTATATTATACGACAATCCGTTGAGAATGGATGTGGGTATATATGATGCAGTGGCGAGTCCACCGAGAATATTTCTCGTTTCTAACTGCCGAAGCGCGCATGGCTCGGCGGCTAGCGTAGAACGCAAAACGGTCTTCGCAGCTAAGCCAAACGGGCGCGGTCGGTTGTGAGATGGGTGACCGCTAGTGGCAAAAAATTTCATGCGCGTTTCCGTGCTTCGGAGGGCACGTTAAGCCGTCGGTCCCGGTTGTTGTCGACAGATAACAGTCGTTAAACCTTGTCGGAGGCCTTATGGACAGCGGGTTGGCCACTAACCCGCATCTCCACCAACCCGCATTGGAGCAGCGTAGTGGAGTAATCTCCAGGCCTCCCCAATAAGGGGGAGAGACCCGTGCCCAGCAGTGGGACGCAAAAGGGTTGCAGCCAACTGCCTTACCTATGGTGTGCAAGTAATATCCATAAACTTATGGATAAGAGTTAAAATTGATTGTGGAATGGACATTTAATGGGTAAGTACATTTAATGGGTACTCTTATCAAATGTCGTTACATGAGATAAGAGTTTCTAAACTGACTGATTTGAATGTAACAAAACACGAGAATCGCATCATCCGGAATTTTAGATCTCCGCCTTCTAAGACAATAACTAGCTTGGTTTTTTATTTCTTTTAAGTATTTTTTTATATAAAAACTAAGAGCATTACAGGTACTGATAGGTATGACACCCGTCAGAGGAGTGGCCTTTACGGGCGAACCCTTCGTCCCAACGTGCATGCACAATGTACCTTCTAGTTATATACAACTAGTGTGTCTGTGTGTATCGGTGTCAGTGTTGTCGGTGCATGGAAAATGACGTTGTTAATTGAAATTTTCATATTAAGAAATACATGCGTCTGTAGCGGTGAAAGAATATTTGTGAATGTGTGACAAAATTACCTAAAATGTGTGCGTCCTTCCCCCCGCACCAGATTTGGCAAAAAAAATATGTATCGAAGCGAGGCGCAATGCCCTCTTCACTGACGGTGGTGAGTGAGTACCTTTGATGTTTTAAGTATAAAAATGTAAAAAGAAAGTCCAACATATTTCGTTAACGCAAGCCGCATCGGAAGCAATGCCAGTGATGTCTAAAGTTTATCTTTCGTCGCATCTGGAACTATGTGGTGTGACCGAAAACAGTTACAGTGTAATTGTAGTAAATTTAGACCGGTGCAGAAGTTATGACGGGCTATGAAAATTTATACGGCTAGGCTGCCGATTAAAGAATTAAACTCGAACCAAAAATAGCTTAATGGAAACAGTCGCAGCGTAGCAATAGTTAGAATTTTTTAGAGGCATTTAGAAATATCGTTGCTTTGTAGTACCTATGCATAATTCATAATTCATTTTCGAAAAAGTAAGAGATTGATATAGAATCCCTCTTTTAAAAACTTCAGTCTCAGACATTCTGGACATGCAAATGCTTATAACAAGACTTTCTTGATAAGTATGTATTCTATGTATAGTAGAATATTATAGTTTTGAATAATAAATTATACCTAGTACCTAGCTGTCTTCTCCAGCATTAAAAAGGTGCTTCCAAAATTCGATATTTTTAGCAAACAAATTTTAAAATTATGGTTGTTTAAACCCTTATCTTTATTTATTATTTCCGGAAACTATTTCGATTCCTTGTCATTTTAAAACTCTATGTTTTTTTTAGAATTCTTGTACTATTTCAATTTATTTTACTGATTCTTGTATAGATCTGTATAAATTTATAAAAAAATTGTAAAAGCATAAATAGACTGTATTTTATTAATATACTAAAGTAAAGTCTAGCATAATTCAACAATTTGTTATAACATCACCTTTTGTCATAACTAGTGTAGAATTAATTTTCGGGAGCTTCCTCTTTACAAGAGAAAGATTTTCACACTCTGTGCTAAAGTCGTGTTGCGGTGCATGTAATTTAAGCTTTACTTGGACAACAGTAACTGGCCCGAGACACAATATAGTGGGAAACTTTGAGCAGCGGCGGTTCTGTGCACAGCCTCATTACATAGAACTTACACTGTTAACTAAATGGACATAGGGACCAAATAGAGATGTCATTTTAAAGGGAATATTTTTATTATTTTCTTTTTATCACTGTAAAAATTTAAGAAAACATTTTTTTTCTAATTCATTACGGACAATCAATTTTTTTTTATTCCTTAGTAGGGAAGTTTTTGTCGTTAGGTACTTAAAAATGTCAAAATGTACTCTTGTTTCACTATTTTCATTTCCTTGGTGTATTACCTGGATAAAAATGTAAAATGTTTACTTGATATTGATGACGCAAGATGCGATGTCATTAATGAAAGAAAGAAAAATCTCAGAAAACATGAGTGTCACTGAGGATGATTTAAAAATTAACGATGTTATCGACGTCGAAACTGTTCAGGGAAAATTACTAATATTAAAATAATAATAATGAAGCGCGCATGGCCCGGCGGTTAGCGTAGAACGCAATCGATCTATGCGACTAAGCCAAACGGGTGCGGTCGGGTGTGAGATGGGTGACCGCTAGTGGCAAAAAATTCATGCCCGCGACGACCCGTTTAATGGGTCCCCGTAGGATAAAAAATAGCCTGTGTGCTATTCCAAGCTTCATTAAAATCATAGGCGTTTAGCCAGTTGCTTCAACCGCGTTGACCTTATTACCTGTTTTCAGGTAGGAATCAAGCATTTTCTCACGGTAAAAAGTAGCCTATGTTACTCAAGGTGAATGTAGCTTTCTAATGGTGAAAGAATTTTTGAAACCGGAACAGTAGTTTTTGAGCTTATTCATTACAAAAATACAAATATTTCCTCTTTATAATATTAGTATTGATTACTAATAGTGGACAAAATATTTAATTAATATTTCTATATGATATTGTAATAAAACAGTAATAATTAGGAAAATAACTTACGACATTTATAAGTCTTAAGATTGTTTTTTACAAATTATATATTTATAGGTAACCCTATTATAATTGCGATAAATTAAATAAGTTTCCAGTTCCTCATCAACATAATAATATGTATAGCGAAATTTATAATCCAATGCATATAAAATTACGTATGTACTGACTTACAATATATTTATAATCGTAGCGATTATTCCACTGAAAATTCTAAACATACACTTGTATATATATATATATATATATATATATATATATTCAGCAATATAAATAATTGTTTCATATTTATTACGAAAATACACTACATATTATATTTTACTAGCGGGCGCCCACGACTTCGTCCGCGTGGACTTTGGTATTAGTCATAGCATGATGTCATATAGCCTAAAGCTTTCCCCGATAAATGGACTATCCAACACAAAAAATATTTTTCAATTCGAACCAGTAATTCATGAAATTAGTGCGTTCAAACAAACAAACTCTTCAGCTTTATATATTAGTAGATATTATATTGGTTAAGAGCAGAATAGCTACTAAAATAATTAATCAGAAATAACAACGTTGCAAACAAATCCTTTGGAGAGATTACTAATTTTGAAAGCTCTTAAGAGCAACCATTAAATCTCATGAGGTTGTTTATTATGAAATACTCAAGAGCTCAGGGATCTAGCTCAGCTATTTTTAATACTGCTTAAGGTACAACTTTATATTTCTGAGTAAGTCAGGATATTTTTATAGTAAAGGGTAGGTGGAAAAAATATGCTTATTAATGTAAAAAAAAAATGGTTGCCTGTAAAGTCGGTTTTACGGGCGAAGATTTTACGTGACAACGACTTTTTTATTGATATGAATATAATTAAATTGCACAATAGGAACAAGGAATTGAATGAAAATAAGAATTGCACAAATTTTAACTATAGAAATATATTTTGTTTACTAAAACATTGTACATGTAAACTTCGGCGGGCCTCTCTCTCGTTCGGTGACTCATCGTTACGTTACCGAGCGTTACTCTTTTTCATAAGTGACTCCCAGCCGCAACCTAATTTAAGACGTTGTCACATCAAAAAAACATAGAAGCACTGTTGACTCTTTTAAATTGTTTTTTAAGGAGGCAATATTCAAGCGCCGAATGACAAATTGTGACTTTTTTATTTTAAGTAAACAGGAAAATCCTGACAATCTTCTGTGAACTGGAGCAAAACTGAAAGCATCGCTTGTATGTTTTGTACAGGCGTTAAATGAGGGTACAGATACTTCAACTCAGTTGTGCGCGCGGCGCTATGTGTGCGTGGGCTAGTAATTATGCAGTTTTAATTTGTGTGACAGTGACGCGGCCGTGATCGTCCGAGCAACTTCACTGTACCTCTTGTCACGCACACAAAGTCACTGTGTATATACAGGTTTACCCACACATAGCGCCGCGCGCACAACTGAGTTGAAGTATCTGTAACTTTTTATGTCTTTCTTAAATATTTTTGTTACACAATTCACTAAAAGTGCCTCAAAAGTATCAGTTTTTGTGAGACTGTGAAGAACTGCTGAGAGACCAGAATATGGCGACATAGTAATTTCAAGAACTTCGCTAGGTAGTTGGTGTAGTGTATGAATGACGTACAAAAAAGGCGAATATAATTTTATTTATTATTATCTAAACGAATGTGTTGTAATATTTTAACTACTTACGTCATTCATTCTGATTATCATTTTTATTATTTGTTTATACTTTAATTTTCTTATTTTGTAATATTTGTATACCTTATCAAAGTAAATATGGTGAACTAAATATAATATATTAACAGTTTATAAACACCCATATTTGTACAAATTAAAATATTTGTCTTTGGCTGACTTTACGTGTTTTATTGTATAATTGTAATTGTTATTTTTATATTTGAAATTGTATTGTTCTACTACTTTAGTTATGTATTAGTCATACTTTAAAAATAATTTACGACACACGCTAAAATTATGGATCATGGAAACTCTTTGGACAACCTACTGGTATAATACTAGACGAATATGTATGTTCAGAAGTCAATTCAAATTTGTATGAAATTGCTTATTGCTTGCTGCGATAAACATTTACAACAACGTATTTCTGCTGGTATTTTTATTTCTGACCTCTCTCTTACTTGTGGTACCTAATTGTCTTTCTGGAAGCCTTTTATCAAGTGAAAAATAATCAACTGGAACCGAACCATATACTTATACCTATATAGCCACTCTGTTATCTCAAATAATAATGTACTTTTTTTAAGTGTTGCTGGGAGTAATTAAAAATTAAAAATTTGGCGTGAACCATCCTTATCTCTTAGGGATATAAAAATAAATAACAACCTCAGACCTACCGAATATACATTAAAATTTCATCAAAATTGGTCAAGCCGTTTTGGAGGAGTATGGTTACTAAAACTGTGACACGAGAATTTTATATGGCTGCAACCCTTTTTGCGTCCCACTGCTGGGCACGGGTCTCTCCCACTTATTGGGGAAGCCTGGAGCTTACTCCACCACGCTGCTCCAATGCGGGTTGGTGGAGATGCGGGTTAGTGGCCAACCCGCTGTCGGATGTTATCAAACCGCCCATAAGGCCTCCGACAAGGTTTGACGACTGCTATCTATCGACAACAACCGGGACCGACGGCTTAACGTGCCCTCCGAAGCACGGAAACGCGCATGAAATTATTTTTGCCACTAGCGGTCACCCATCTCACACCCGACCGCGCCCGTTTGGCTCAGCTGCATAGATCGCTTGCGTTCTACGCTAGCCGCCAGGCCATGCGCGCTTCATTTATATATTAGAATTTTATATATTAGATTAAATAGGTGCCTACTCAACTTTAATTTGTCATTTTGGTAGTTGCTATTGAAAATCGACAGGCGTCGAACATTTGAATGTAATTAAAGCTTTTAATATGACTATAAAACTGAAATATATCGATATTTTGTAATGCCGTTGTGTACTTTTATATTATTAAGTAACTGAAACATTAGATTTATCATTTATTAAGTACTAGTTGTGCCCGCGACGTCGTCCGCGTAGATAAAGACTTGTACAAAAGGCTTGATTAGGCTTGGATTATTTGTTCCTCCTCCTCCTTAGTCGTTCACTCTTGACAGAGTGGTCGTGGTTGATGAGGTTGCAATTTCGTTCGTGACCGCTTGCCCTCCACTGTCCCTTGGATTATTGTTACCTTTTATAAAATTACATATGATACAAAAGTTCATATTATTATGTTGAGTAGATACATTCTTCCTGAGTCCTTACAATTCTTACTGTACTCCTCTTATAATGTTGTTATCATCAGTTTCTCTTTACAAATTAAACGTATTATAATAGCCTGTTTTTAAAGTGTTTAGATAGGACTGCTGTGCCCGCGAAAAGAATCATTATAATTAAATAATTTGTACTGCAAATAATGCATAGATTCATTATCATTATGTAACTTAAATATATTGCAGAAAGGTGGTGAAATGTCTACGCTATGTCAGACGTGGTTAGTAGTTGGGAGTCAAATACTTGGTTGCTTACACGTTGGTTGCAATTGTCGTTAACATACTGTCGTTCATACTTAATGGGAGTCTTTTGAGCGATTTAAAACTTGCGACAGCAGTTAGGCCACTAACAATGAAGACGTCATCAACCTGAATTGGAGCAGCGTGAGAGGATCAGGCCCTACGCGATTAAGAGTCAATTGGTCCTATTAACAACCCTTCACACAGCATCAGAAATAAATATATCGATTACTAATATTATTCTGGGCGTGACCACCATGCCGTGCTGCTGCCGTGACGCTTTAGCATATTAGTGTAACACCAGTGCCAGTACTGCGTATGTATGTAATAGCTCTTATTAAATTAACCAGTGAAAACGTCTGCTCATTTCAATAAAAAATTTATTAGACCCTCGGCAATTGCTTATTCTTTTATTCGAAATCACTTTCTTTTTAAAAATAAACCGAACAAAGAGGCAGAAAGGCCGCGTGGTTAAGCGATCACTGTCGCCTATGGAAACGGGCAACCCCAGCGGAGCCACCCGAGCACTGCCGGCTTTCAAGAAGAGTTTTCTTTACAGCTTTCTTGAAGAACCCTATGTCAAAGTCCATTGGAAATGCCTCAGCTGGAAGGTTGTCCCATAACTTACACATGCGTTCAAACATCAAAAGGAGCGTGCAAAGCGGCCTGTGGAACTTTAACCTTCGACTGGTGGTGTAATCATGATATGGTGACGTAGCTATCATTTTGAAAAGATCACTCAGCATAGTAAAGTCGGTAGAACACTTTGATTTTTTTTACGTTTCACACTGATAGCCCCAGAGTAGGGTAAATATACACTGTGTAATGGGTACCATGAGACACACAGAGACAGAAATACAAAAACTTAAACCGAGAACAGAAAATTAAACTCATCATTCAAATTTCTGCTTCGCCGGGAATCAAACTCGAGACCCTTCGATTGGCAGTCCGGCATGGTAACCATTGCGCCACGCGAGTCCAGGCGCGGTCGCAGCCTTCAATTTTGGGCAATGGTCGCCAAGAAATTTTGGTAGGGGGTCACTAAGAAATTTGGGGGAAGAGGTGTCTCAAATTGGCTTGTTTCGCCTTCCATCTACCCATGAGTGAGGGATTTTGGGAGGGATCATGTCCCCTGTAACCCCCCCATAATATGTGGATGTAACCACCGCGCCACGCCTCCTTAATGCTCTACCACAATGAGTACAATATCAGCGCCAGTTCCAAAGCTCTCTAAGTTGTTAATTTTTTTATTAGATATTTTATTAAGTAAATATACTCGTAATTAATTATTTGAAATAATCTCCACCAATCCACTTTGTAATAGCGTTATTGGGTAAAATAATGATTATGTAGCCACCTGTAAATCTACCTCTAAAAAGCAATTAAATGTGAATAAATGAATAACAACGACATCTATCGTATAGCGTTTAAACTAAATTGTCGATATAGCGAATTTGCAACAGATCACTAAATAGTTCTGAATGTGAACATAGATGTAGGCAGTAGCCTCGTTTTGTTAAGGTTTTGTACATTTTGTATTGATGATTTCTTTGAATATGTAGTGATATGTATGTTTTTTTTTAAATATTTAGAGATGAAATCTAGCATAAGTGATTGAAAACTTGCTATCAGAATATTAAGAGATGTTAGTAATTATCGAAACTTGTGGTGTGACCGCTCGCATTAACTTTATTCTCTTACAAAAGTTACACACTTAAATTTATTCTTCCGTAGCTTTAATAAAGATTCCTTTGTAAGAATTTCTTTAATAGTTACAATATGCATATTAACCCGCATTGGAGCAGCGTGATTAAGTAATCTCCAGGCCTTCCCAATAATGGGAAGCCCAGGAGAGGAGCGAGACGTTAAAAGGATGCAGCTATTTAGCTTGTATCGGTAATGGTCGCTTCAGTCATAGCCTGTTCACGATTCTCAGCTCCAAGAAGAAGCTGAGCAATCGACCTCTTCTATAGGGCTCAGGAGTCTTCTGTAAGACTCGGTGGCAGGGCTCGCGGTGCGCTTTATACCTGTAGGGGCTGTAGGCTAGCCGTTCTCGGCCAACGAAGCATTACCCTGATCACACAGATCTCTATTTAATATGGTCGACGATATTGATAAAAGTTCATCTTACGTTTGACCTCCCTATATCTTCGGAACCACAAATTATTTTATAATTTTGATTTCATTGTAAAGTATTAATTATGGTTTTCTAAACAGCTTTTAACAAAACTTTCATCTAAATCTACCAAAGCGCGTTTCAATTTTATGCCGCGTATTGTTTAAATGGACATAACTTTGTTTATGGACCGATTGATGTGAAATACACACTTAATGTTACGATAATTCATTCTACAATACATTAGTAAATCAGCATTCAAAGAAGGGAAAAGAATTTGGGAATAAAATTAAGGTTAATTATTCTAACCTTCACTTTCCAGCTTTTGAATCCTTTTTATTTGCTACCAAGGGATGATTTTTGAAAAAAGGTTACATAGGTGTCTTATTATTTTCAATAAAGATTACAAATACAAAATTTTAAGTGAAATACTTTTCCCAAAAAGATTCTATAAATCAAGTCTCAACAATCAGTTTTTAAAGAATTTCGAAAAAAATTGACACTTAAAGGGTGAATTTTGGAAAATGCTGAAATACGTAATTCTTTATTTTACTATGCATTTAAATGCATTAGCACCGGAGTGCTGATTCATTGCGCAGAGTCAGCGTGCAGGCGTTCATCCATTTCATCCTTGAAATTGACGTAACTTTTTTGTTTGTGAACCGATTTAAATAAAACAAACCCTAAATGTTAATCCAAAAAAATACCAATACATCAGTGAAAACCAAATCCTTCTACGTTAAGCCGTTCCTGAGATTAGCGCGCACAAACGAACAGATAAACAGACAAACAGATAAACAGACAAACAGACAATAATTCTAAAAATCATTGTTTTGGGTTCTATTACGCTAATAAATAGCCCTAGTGACAGTTTTTTTTCAAATATATTCAATGTACAGAAACCGACTTGTTACAGATTTATTATATGTATAGATAGATATACAATACAATCAATGGACAGTGCAATTCCTAGTAACTTTAATAAATTAATTTATATCGTGAGTATTATCAATAAAAAATATAACACAAGTTTATAACCTTTTAACATACTTCAAAACAGCCGATAACGTTTAATGAGGGTCCCTAATAAGTTACTTATCAGTTAAACGTTCAAAAATCAGAAGAGAGCCTATACTTTTTTAAATACCTCGTAAAATGCTTACCTTAAACGAGTCCTAGATAAGAGAGTCATGATAACAGTTGCCCTTCGCGCATAAAAACACCTCCGTACAGTCGCCAAAATAGATAACCATACCATTCTTCCATCTATACACACAATTTTGAGCTCTAAGCCTCTGTTATTATGATCATAATGTCTTAAAAACTCATACCGTCTTCATTTGAATTTTCGATCGTTACTAAGGACGGGTTGCACATTACGTAGTAAAACTAAGGTTAAAGATAACTTTAACTTTTCTTTTAAAGTTAGAGACGTCGAAAGACACAAAACTAGAAGACAACGGGTTGTATCAACAACAGCAATAGGTTGACGTTTAAGCACAATATTATTGGTAATGCAAACTATCTCTCATAAAAAACTAACTCAAAAAACCGGGGAAGGAGTAATGGTAGCCCCATTGACCAACGATATTTTTGACAAGTGATAAATAAGGTATTGTGCACCGTCACATGCAACTTTACCTTCAGCAAGAGCTTGGTAGCAGTCATGTCATGGTAAAAAGTGTGCGGTTTATAACGATAGCTAAGATGTATGAACAACCGACCCTAAGGTTCTCATTTTATGTTTCGAGCGCCGCATTTTCTTGTAAAATCCGAGATGTTGTTATCCTGTTCAGATAGTCAAGAATCAGAGTTAAGTAGGGGTATGGTACAAATTCCCTAAGGCGTTACAAGGAAGGGTTTCTTAGGAATTCACTAAGAAGGCAGTTTATTTTACATTTTGTAACGAACCTAATTATGAAACAAGGTAAAAGTGACAGAAATTTAAAAGTTAAACAAAATTAATTAGCTTAGGTAAGTTGTGACTAAGCGGCTTATTTATTAGGTTTCTTCAGATTTGTGACTTCTTTAAATACGGAGTTCCGATTTTCGTTATATTGAACATTATACACAATTTCCTTTTAGACTTTAAAAAAAATGGCTTCTTAAAATTATAACTTTCCGAGAAACTCAAGACTTTTCTATAGGTACTCATAAATGTTTTTCGACGAGAATCAATATAATGGGAGACAGCCTCTGGAGTTACACCGCGACTGCAATATTTAACAACCCGAGTGGCGCAATGGTTACCGTGTCCGAGTCCCGGGTTCGATTCCCGGCGAGGCAGAAATTTGAATGCTGAGTTTAAATTTATATTCTCGGTCTGGGTTCCTGTCTTTGTTTGTGTCCACCACCCACGGTACTCCTACGGGTCACTCATGGTACCCACCCTATACACCCTGTGTATACCCTGCGTATATCTATGTTACTGTAGGGCTATGAGTGTGAAACATTATAAACGTTATAAAATATCTAGGCCAATATCCAGGAGTTGCAGCGACCATTTAACACCACGTACCCTGTATGCTTGTCTGCTGGATGCAACCCTTTTTGAGTCCCACTGCTGGGCACGGGTCTGTCCCCTTGGCGGAGATGCGGGTTAATAGACGACGCGCTGTCGGATGTTTTCAGATCGCCTATAAGGTCTGCAACGAGGTTTAACAACTGTTATCTATCGATAACAACAAGGACAACTGTTATCTATCGATAACAACAAGCGCATTAAACTTTTTGCCTCTAGTTACCCATCTAAACATCCGACCACGCCCGTTTGATTTAGCTGCATAGATCGCTTCCGTTCTGTTCTGCATTTATATATTTACTCGTATCTATTATTTTAGTTACTTTTGAGCTTAGTCCCTGTAGCTTCGGGATTAAGAATAGAGCTTACGATCAGCAACTAAAAGGAGGTTTCCGGGATTGCGAGTGGTGAGAGTGGGAGCTCGATCCGTTCAGCCAGCAGCGCCGTAATGGACGGCGGTGTGTGCGCGGCCGCATACAGCCGTGCTTATCTGAATGTGCAGGAGAGCACATCGAATCTGCCAAAGATGGGCCCGTTCTAGGGCGCCACGTGTGGAGAACACCGGTGCGTTCCAATGGAGATCCCGGAGTCCTCCCCAAGCTCAGAGGCAGACCACCGAGGGGGTTTTAGTGCGGTACAAATCCCACATAACCCGGTATCCTCTCCCAATATGATGGGTACCATTTGAAGGTTTTCCCCCTCGATACAAAAAAAAAGGCTCTTGTAGAGACTTGTAGGGTTATGTGAACCCGGTATCCTCTCCCAAGGTTCTAGGTACCTTTGAAGGTTTCCCCTCGATACTAAAAAAAGGCTTTTTGAGCTTTGTCCAATATTTTATTAGGTACAAGTTTTTCCATCACCGCGTATGACTGAATTAAACAAAAATCTCAAAGACATGTAATGTCCAGCCAGCAAAAAATCTCTCAATTCTGAGAGGAGTCCTTTGTCCAATGTTTGGATATTAAAGAGTGGAAAATATTTAAAATGGCTAAATAATAAAATTAAATCCACAATTGACCATTTAGATTTTAAGTCATTAAAGTGAGTATTTAAAAGGTTTCATCAAAAACTCGATAAAACCCTATAGATCTAATTAGCGGCTGCCAACACTCGGGCGAGAGTTTCTCTAGATAGTCGCCAAAATGAATTATGGCACTTCATTACGCTAAAGTGCTATCTTATGGATATTTCAGAGCGATGCGAAGGTAGCGGATGGAGCGGAACGATGATTTTAATGGCAGTTTAAAAAAGATAATACGTCTTTGTTTTACTTGACCAGACTTTGTCCACAGAAATAACCCTATGCTTTTTATTTCACTTATCCATACTTCGATACTAATATTATAAATTCAAAAGTAACTCTGTCTCTCTGTCTGTCTGCCTGCTACATATTTTTCTCGTACCTTTTTTCTTTATTTTAAGCTTACCTACGATTTAATGGTTGACTTTTTGGTGTTTAATAATAGTATCGTGAGGTCACACATGAGCTAATACTTTGAGAATGTTTAAGTTGCAACTCATTTCATAGCATATTACTCATTCAGCATGAATGAAATTCTAGTTGCAAAGTTACCTTTTGCGGATTGCGGACACTAAAGTAAGCGTTACTCTAGTTAGATGCTAATATGTATTATGGCTGTTAGTGCTGGCTTATAGGTATTCTAGATGCAAGGGAAACAAATTAGATAGTACGACATATTCCGTACTATCCAATTAAATTTAAAAGGCAGGTTAAAAAAACTGTATTTTTATACTCTTATTAATCTTAGTGGTTGCTTTCATATTGCCTTAAAACTTGAAATTCTTTGACCTGAATATCTTTCAAAACACTGAATAGAAAATTTACAACTGGTTAAATAGCGCTTTACTCAATAATAACCAATGAAACTTCCTAGTTATAATTACCAAGCCAACATTCAAGTGAGCGCTCTCTAGATAGTCGCTAAAATGAATTATGCCACTTCATTAAGCTAGAGTGCTGTCTTTTGGATATTTCAAGCGACGCAATGGAAGCGAATTAATAAAACGCAATATAATGATTATTATGGAAGATCATTAAATGATAACAACCCCCTTAAGCTCTCCTCCAAAGCCGGCAATGCTCGGGTGGCTCCCGTTGCCCCCGGGGTTGCCCGTGTCCATAGGCGATGGTGATCGCTTAACACCACGCGACCCGTCTGCCTTTTTTTCGGTACATTTATATAAAAAAAATTAAGAGTTAAAATGCTTTCGCTTTACTTCACATTGATATAAGACCGTGGGCATAATAATATATCTTCGAATAAAGCGACTCATATAATAATGATCGAACTTTACTTCGAGGAAGTTCATTTGATCACAATATAATAATAATAATATATTATACACTTACATGCACCGGCCACACATTACATGAGGCGACCACCAGCCTCCGAAGTAGCAGCACAACTGCATGCGACCTCAGACAAGACTTACCTATGCTTGAGGTGGTATGTAGGGCTGCCATGGGCTGCAGCGACCACTTAACACCACGTGGCCTGCATGCTCGCCTGCTACTCCATTCAAATTAAAACAAATTACATGACGAATTTTACGTATCTTAAAAAATATTTAACCCTGCCCTTCTATCTCTATTTTAGCTCACATTTGATTTATTCGCTGCCATTTTGCTGTCTTAGTAATAGTTCCATTTATATAGTTACGATTTCATAGCACTTTTCTAATAAAATTCGATGAAATCCGGTAGATGTTATTCGTGCCGACACTCAGCGAACGTTACTCTTGTTAGTTGCCAAAATGAATTATGACACTTAATTAAGCTGAAGTGCTGACTTATGGGTAGTCTAGACGGAGAGCAGACAACGTGGAAAGTATGGAATGTGATGATTTTATAGGCAGTTTACGCACAGAATAGAAACTTTTACTATATATATTAGTATTAGGTGTAAAAATTATATAAATAAATTAAGTTTTTAACAAAAAAATAGAACCGACTTCAAACGGTAAAAAATAAAATTGTTCAGTACCTACTTCTTCTTGCTTATGGTAATGACTCTTAAAACTATTTCTGGAGTCGGGCCCTTAGTAAATGTCGTACCATTCGTTCTAAATTGGCACCGACAGTACAGACTGTGGGACAGTACCTACTTCTTCTTGCTTATGGTAATGACTGTTAAAACTATATTGGAGTCGGTGCCCATTCAGAACGAAAGGTACACTATATTTACTAAGACAGGAGATTTCACTAAGGGCCGGTTCTATTTTTTTGTTAAAAACTTAATTTATTTCACTCTTTTTAATAATTTTAATAATTCTGTATATATTAGCATAATTGGAATTTTTTTCACTTAACTTCTAAACTTAAAACAGATTTACCTTTTATAATCATGTTTATCTAATAGCCTGAAAGAATACTACTATCAGTCCACCTGAACGTATAAATTAAAGAAAGAATTTGCTCTCAGCTCCTAACCGTTGAGGAGTTGTACCTTCAATCATCAGCTAAGCAACAGCAGGTGATAATTACCAGACATAAATATTTGTATTATGTTAAAAATATGACTAAAAGAATGTGTGTGCCTATTAAGTTTCAGTGTTTCCCTCGATTTCCCTAATATCACATCATCAGATTTTTACATGGTGACAGTTGGACCACCTCAGAAATGTAAGATTTCGAACAAAAAAACATTTATTGAAAGAATTTGCTCTCAACTCCTAACCGTCGTAGTACCTTCCATCATCAGTTCAGCAACATGATATGACGATAATTATACACAAATGTCTGTTTTGCTTTTGTAAAAATATGAACAAATGTTTTGTTGTACTATAAAATTTGAATGTTCCCTTCGATTTCTCTGGGATCCCCTCATCAGACTTTGACTTGGTGACAGTTGGACCACCTCGGGAATGTAAGATTTCGAATAAAAAACTATTTATTGAAAGAATTTGCTTTCAACTCCTCACTATTGCAGTACCTTCTATCATCAGCTCAGCAACATGAGATGATGATTACTATGCACAAATATCGTTAATGCTTCAGAAAGTATAAGAAAATCAATGTGTGTGCCTATAAAATTTGAGAGTTCCCCTCGATTTTCCTGGTATTCCATCATCAGATCCTGATTTGGTGACAATGGGACTACCTCGGGAGTATAAGCTATCGAACAAAAAAAGAATTTTGAAAATCGGTCCGCAAACGGCGGAGTAATCGGTGAACATATATAAAAAAAAATACGAACAGCCGAATACAGTACCTACCTCCTCCTTTTGGAAGTCGGGAATAAATGAGCTTTACCTCTACCATTTTATACCATTTTCCTATATCTTATAAAAACAGCTGCGCGCGCAGGAACGAAATGATGAAGTTAGCCACAGAATAGAAATAATGAAAACATATATTTTTAACACTTGTATACCCCATATTTTAAAACAGGGCTAAAGTTTTTCTCCGTCTGCTCTTTTTTTCAGCTCAGCATTGCCTAAGCGCACCCAGAGCAGACAGAACAAAAACAATAACGTTCACTAAGAGTTTGTAAAGGAACCGTACAGTGAATAAAGAATGTTTCATTTCATTTCACTAAATATAGTTACAGTAGGTACTTAGTATCCATACTATGTTATAGTAGATAGATATTCATAAGCCAGTCAAGCCAGTGTTGTGAAATAATATTAATATTAATTTCAATATTATATATTAATTAAAATATTTTTAATATAAATTTAAAATAATTATAACGTTAAGAAAAGTTTTTTTATTTAAACAAAATCTGTTTGATTGATTTTGATATTTATCGTCGATTACTGCTGCGTTTGAGTTATTTTAAACTTTTTTCATACGCCAAAGAAGTATAACTTCTAACGCGTGTACATAAGTACATGCACTCTTTTTTTATACAAGTATAATACTCATCTTAGACCGACTGGTTGCTTTCTAGTTGTCCTAATTAAATTATATGACGTAAACATCATAAAATATAGCGACGGATTTTATAACACTTAACTATTTAAAGATCAATGAAACCTTAACCTAACCCTTTATAGATCTAATTGGCGGTTGCCGACACTCCAGTAGGCATTTCTCTAGTTAAGTAATCGCTAAAATGAATTATGACAGTTCATTATACTGTGCTGTCCTACGGATATTTCAAGACGGGCGAAAAAAGGTGGAGAGAAAAAACGGAAAATGACAATTATTATTACTGCAGATTAAGTAAAAAATGCTGCCATTTTACATCATTTTGGTTTATTGCAATGAAATGAAATGAAAATACTTTATTATTGACTGTTTACATACATACAATAAGATGTTTAAAATTATATTTATATTTTTAAACAGTATACCTACCATATTCTGGCATACAATATTATTACTTAAAATATACTAAAAATATTTTGTTTTAAGATCCGTCAAGAATAATCTTAACGGATCATTATTTAAAGTGTTTCTGGACATACATATTTATCTAATTTGCATAAGTGCGTACATTTAAACAAAGAGTTTAAAATACTTAAATTTTAAAATTTACTATGTTTGCTCTCATTTATTAAAGACTTCATTAATTCATTTGCTAATGAAACCCGGCGATTTAAAGTTAAGAATTCCTTCATATTCAATATTCAATTATACATCCCTGTATTCAAATCTAGCACTGCAAAATAAATGTAAGTGTGAAAGAATAATGTCATTTTTCCGTTATTTCGTTGTAACAGTATCAAATCTACCAATTATATTATTATTATCATAGAGATTTCCTAACAATAACAATTTTTTTTAAATTAAAAAGAAAAGTTTACACTTAAATATTAATGGAAATCTTCTATTTATAAATTTTCATGAAAAATTGTTGAGACCAATTTGTGTACTTTATTTACTGTTACAGATATTCTTTATTAACAAGAGAACAAGAAACAAATGTAAATTGCAATCTAGGCGTAATAATTTCATTCGTTTACGTATACATTCTATGCGGGACCTTTAGCTATAATTTACAGTTACATTAGCCCAAGCATAAACACAATGTTGCGGAAAATTTTACCAACAACTTTAACCTATGACCGTCGATAGCAGAACTTTGCATCAAAAGGTTGCGCGATTTCACAAGATTATTGGCATATTACAATAATGTGGGCAGTTTTGTTTGTATGGTTCGAATTAATTATTCACCATGTCCAAGTAAAGTGTTGATAAGTTACGTCCCAAGTAAAGTTAATTGGCAAGTAAAAGCTATGAGTACGGGTCAGTTTAACATATTATGATTAGTGCTACTCGAACATCGTGAAATTGAAATTGAAGTTACGGGTGACTTTAATCGACTATTAGCGTACTTGTCACTTACTTGAAGATGGTGAAAGGGACCCTAAAAGAAATAAATTTTCTTAAAGGAGCATTTTCTGAATCATGTCGTTCGTTTATCTGGCGCTGGGCACGATTCGCTCCTAAAGCCACAATTTCTTAGGGATGCATGGAGCTAACTCTACCATAACCACTAAATAAATAAACAATAAATGAACATTTCACACTCATAGCCCCACATTAGGGTGGATATACCCTGTGTCGTGGGTACCATGGCCACATACTAAGACAGAAACACACAATCAGACCGAGAACAGAAATTTAAACTCATCATTCAAATTTATGTTTCGCCGGGAATCGAACCAAGGACCCTCCGATTGGCAGATTGGTAACCATTACAACACACGGGTCGTCATCACTGTCCAATGTTTTCAAACTGCCCATAAATCCTCCGACAAGATGAAAACTTAGCGACAGCATAACTTGCCCTCCAAAGCACGGAAACGAAGTCCATATGTGAAGACTTTTTTCTTTTCTTTTAAAAGACATTAAACTTACAGTGGGTGGTCGACCCCTAACATATTTTTAAAGAAAAAAACTTCAAAAAGGTGGTACGGAGATTGTGGGGTCAGCTAGTATATTTTATAAGGAAATCAAAATGTGCAGTACTTTGTGCCGTATATCCGATCTACGGATAGAAGAAAGATCTGTATCCAGGCGCGGTCGCAGCCTTCAATTTGGGGGGGGGGGAGGGGATCGCCAAGAAATTTGGGGGAAGAGATGTCCCAAATAGGCTTGTTTCGCCTTCCGGTAATTAGAATTATACAATTTTACAGAAGCTAAACAGTAAATCGATTGATTTTGTCCTATTTATCCACTTAGTTTAAGTATGTAGTTTGTATGAAAGCATCAGAGCAGCGTTGGCCGAGCGACGGAGACCGCTGTCTACGACACGTAGGTAAATACATTTTATACCGAGTCCAAACCCCAGCGCGCACTACTGACAAGAAATTTATTACGTGTATTTTTAGCTGCTCCTCCATGGTGATGTGACCGTGAATGCCTGAGAGTAAATCACAATTTCTCGAAGGCATGATGGCCACCAATCCGAACTTAGCTAGCGTGACGAACTATGGCCCAAATCCCTCTCACTTACAAGACCTGTGCCCAGCTGTGGGACATAAAAAGGTTAAAAATTTTAAATCCTCGAAACGCAAGTCAGACTCGCTCAATTTTTCACAATTTTTTTTACTACATTCACTAGGTTGGTACATGGTTGGTCCGAATCATGTTAATATTGATTGATGGCAACCCCAATCACTCAGAACACACAGGAATATAAATTCGCTGATTTGTTTGAGTTTACAATACAAAGAGACACCCAGCTTTTTCATCAAATAAATCTAGTATTACTTCGGTTCATAAATGTTTATGTAAAACTAAATTTAATTGGAATTAATGGGTAGCTGCAACCATTTTTTGCGTTCCGCTTCTGGGCACGGCTGTAACTCCATTATTAGAAGCTTACGAAACCACGTTGCTCGAATGCGGATTGGTGGAGGAATTTAAATTAGCACCAAGCCCAAATCTAATATGGGTGAACCACGTACGGTTTAAATAAAGAAAATGTATAAAATATAAAAATTTGGTTAAATTATTTTTGCTAAATTCAATTTATAAAAATGATAGAAATGTAAAAATTATTAAAAATTACGGTTATTTATTGTACTTTACTGTAAGTGACGGGAATACAACTTTATTTAAATTTAACTATAAACTATAGTAAAATTAAATTTGTACACCCTGTGGAGTAACGTATAATTTATCCATATTTGTGCAAATATTTTTCATATTCAATTTCAAGTTTTTCAAGTAACGATGTAGGTCGCATCACCAAGCATCTATTTATCCTAACAGGTATTTATACATAATGAAAATACTGTTGTAACAAGGAAACTGACACAAAGATAATATTACAAACCCCACTATCCCTAAGCATTCTTGATAAAGGACCTAACTCTCGTCCTGCCGCATTCCATATTATTATCTTTAGACAAACAAGTCGCGAGAAATAGTAAAAAATACGGAAAATTTAACTCTGAAAAGAACACAGTGATATAATAATTTAAAATACCAATTTTTTAAGAAAAATAGCAATTTAAACTCACCCCCAAATTTCTGAAAGATAGTTAGGTTATACAAACTTCAATCTCACTAGGAATCGAATCTACGGACAGTCGGTTAAGTCCCGCTCAACTGACCGGGTTATGTGGGATTTGTACTACACGAAAACCCCATCAGTGGCCTGCCTCTACGCTTGGGGAGGACTCCGGGATCTCCAGTAGAACGCACCGGTGTCCTCAACGAGCGGCGCCCCAGAATGGGCCCATCTTCGGGAGAGCGGAGGTGCTCCTGCACATACAGATGCTTACGGCGGCATGCGGCCACGCACACACCGCCGTCCTTCCCGAGGCTGCTGGCTGGACGGATCGAGATCCCACTCTCCCTGTCCACAACCCCGGAATTTCCCTTTTAGTCGCCACTTACGATCAGGCAGGGGATACCGTAGCTCTATTCTTAATCCCAAAGCTGACCTGTACTCCTTTTACCGAGACATGGTCGCCATTCGAAGACCTTTCTTCCCCATCGGTTGTTAATAATAATCTTTAATACATCTACACCTTTATTCTAATAACACTGTGTACATCATTACGGTTTCAAATCAGAAATAACTTGATTCTATGAAGACGATCCTAACAACCGATATTTTGTTGAGAAATTACGATTATCCGGAAAATAAATCTTACAAAACTTTGCACAAGAATAAGGGGCATGAGGTAGCGGTTGTATTACATGTAGTATTGAAATTAAAATGCTAATTTTCGGAAGTAATACTTCTTTAAGTAAGTTACAATCACGAAAAAAATCTTTATGAGGCATTTATATATGGAGCTTCTCTAGACAAAATAATTTAAGTTTAATAATTGTAAGTGTATTGTAAAATAATAACTAGAGATTTATTTTATTAAAAAGAAAAAGAATATACCAGACGGTGTTTTCTTAACAATATACATAAAAAGTAATAGTTTCATACTATAATATGAATCTAAACATCATGCTACTACCGAGTAGCAGAGTTCTAGTAGTAGTAGAAAGTCCATGTATTTCAAAGTAAATGAAAAGGATGCAATGCGCATGGCCCGGTGGCCGGCGTAGAACGCGAGCGATCTATGCCGCAAAGCGAATCGGGCGCGGTCGGGAGTTAGATGGGTGACCGCTAATGGCAAAGTTTCATGCAGGTTTCCGTACTTTGTAGGGCACGTCATTCCCGATACCGTCATCAAGATGTAGGTCCCGGTTGTTATCGATAAAAAACAGTTGGTGTAAACCAGATGGGCGATTTGAAAACATCCGATAGCAGTTTGGTAACTAAACTGCATCTCCACCAACTCGCATTAGTGCAGCTTGGTGGAGTAAGCTCCAGGCTTCCTCGATAACAACAACCACACAGCCCGATGTGTGGTGACGGGGTGTGTGGTTGATGCTCGATAATAACTAGGAGAACCCAGCAGTGGTACGCAAAAAGGGTTGTAGCCTTAGAATAAATACGTATAGAATGAGTGTCTTCATACAAGCGCGCTGTCAAAATTTAAGCACTAAATAGATTCCTACAGCTGTCCATTTGACAAACAAAATATTTTTATTTTGACCAAATTAACTATAAAATACTACAAAATATTGAAAACACTGTGAAAAGTTATTTTATTAGATTTATTTTGTTTTTAAAAAGTGTTGTGATAAACCTTAAGTCTTACGGAGCGGCCGGGCCCGGCGTTCGGTGTCATTAATAGCACCAATCAACATGCTTCAATTTGGGCGCGCGAAATTGGTTTCTATAATGTAATTGTAATTATTCTAAGGTTGTACCTAGCAATAATAAATTAAGTTTTTAACAAAAAAATAGAACCGACTTCAAACGGTATAAAATAAAATTGTCAGTACCTACTTCTTCTTGCTTATGGTAATAACTTTTAAAACTATTTTTGGAGTCGGGCCCTTACTAAAATGTCGTACCATTCGTTCTAAAAGGGCACCGACAGTACAGACAGTGGGACAGTACCTAATTCTTCTTGCTTATGGTAATGACTGTTAAAACTATATTGGAGTCGGTGCCAAGGTACCAAGACAGGACATTTTACTAAGGGCCCGACTTCAAAAATAGTTTTAAAAGTCATTACCATAAGCAAGAAGAAGTAGGTACTGACAATTTTATTTTATACCGTTTGAAGTCGGTTCTATTTTTTTGTTAAAAACTTAATTTATTTTACTCTTTTTAGTCATTTTAATAATTCTGCACATATGTATAAGCATAATTGGAATTTTTTTCAGTTAATTTCTAAACGTTAAAGAGATAACTTTTATAATCATGTTTATCTATTAGCCATCTTATACCCTGAGAGAATACTAATATCAGTCCACCTGAACGTATAAATTAATGAAAGAATTTGCTCTCAGCTCCTAACCGTTGAGGAGTTGTACCTTCAATCATCAGCTTAGCAACATGAGGTGATAATTACCGGACATAAATATTTGTATTATGTTAAAAAATATGACTAAAAGAATGTGTGTGCCTATTGAGTTTCAGTGTTTCCCTCGATTTCCCTAGTATCACATCATCAAATTTTGCCATGGTGAAAGTTGGACCACCTCAGCAATGTAAGATTTCCAACAAAAAACCATTTATAGAAAGAATTTGCTCTCAACTCCTAACCGTCATAGTACCTTCCATCATCAGCTCAGCAACATGGTATGATGATAATTATACACAAATGCCTGTTTTGCTTTCGTAATTGTTGTGCTATAAAATTTGAATGTTCCCTTCGATTTCTCCGGGATCCCCTCATCAGACTTTGACTTGGTGACAGTTGGACCACCTCAGGAATGTAAGATTTGGAATAACAGACTATTTATTGAAAGAATTTGCTTTCAACTCCCCACTGTTGCAGTACCTTCCATCATCAGCTCAGCAACATGAGATGATAATTACTATGCACAAATATCTCTTATGCTTCAGAAAGTATAAGAAAATCAATGTGTGTGCCTAAAAAATTTGAGAGTTCCCCTCGATTTCCCTGGGATCCCATCATCAGATCCTGATTTGGTGACAATGGGACCACCTCGGGAGTATAAGCATACGAACAAAAAAAGAATTTTGAAAATCGGTCCACAAACGGCGGAGTAATCGGTGAACATATATAAAAAAAAATTACATACAGCCGAATACAGTACCTCCTCCTTTTGGAAGTCGGTAAAAGAATGTGCGTGCCTATTAAGTTTCAGTGTTTCCCTCGATTTCCCTAGTATCACATCATCAGATTTTGCCATGGTGACAGTTGGACCACCTCAGGAATGTAAGATTTCTAACAAAAAACCATTTATTGAAATAATTTGCTCTCAACTCCTAACTGTCATAGTACCTTCCATCATCAGCTCAGCAACATGGTATGATGATAATTATACACAAATACCTGTTTTGCTTTAGTAAAAATATGAAAATCATTTGTTGTGCTATAAAATTTGAATGTTCCCTTCGATTTCTCCGGGATCCCCTCATCAGACTTTGACTTGGTGACAGTTGGACCACCTCAGGAATGTAAGATTTGGAATAACAGACTATTTATTGAAAGAATTTGCTTTCAACTCCCCACTGTTGCAGTACCTTCCATCATCAGCTCAGCAACATGAGATGATAATTACTATGCACAAATATCTCTTATGCTTCAGAAAGTATAAGAAAATCAATGTGTGTGCCTATAAAATTTGAGAGTTCCCCTCGATTTCCCTGGGATCCCATCATCAGATCCTGATTTGGTGACAATGGGACCACCTCGGGAGTATAAGCATACGAACAAAAAAAGAATTTTGAAAATCGGTCCACAAACGGCGGAGTAATCGGTGAACATATATAAAAAAAAAAAATACATACAGCCGAATACAGTACCTCCTCCTTTTGGAAGTCGGTAAAAAGGGGTAGCTTACAAGCAAAGAGGACAAAATGTTAGTCTGGCGTTTTATTTATAAATCTTCACAATGTATTTTTTGTCGCGATAAATACTTATCGTTTATCCGTTCTCATTCAGACAGGACAGTAATTTATTGTGATTTGAGTCAAGAAGGACGACCTTCATTGATGTAGGAAATAAATTTTCGATTCCAATTATTAACATTGTAAGGGAAGATAATAATTTTCGCGAAGTGAATCTATTTAAACCTTGATAAGGGATGGCAGTTATTAGGTACCAGATAAAAAATGTTAGTCCCAAATATTTTATTCCACAAACTTCAAAGCCTGCTTTATTGTTTTATCTACGATTTTAGAACCGAAATTTTTGAAATGAAGTGAGTAAACGCGCTTGTTTTTTTTTTCTAACTTGATAATACAGCCTTGACTTTACTTTTTCCTTAACACCTTTTTCACCTGCAATTACCTCATATTATACCGAGAGCCGTGTGAACAAAACTTTCAACCATTTACTAAGGGATATTTTTTTTTAATTACGTCACATTGCTAAAGTAGAAGAATATAGTCATTCATTAGTCGGCTAGGTTTTATCTATTTTACATTTTTTAAAGTTATGAAAATGGTTGCACTTGGTCGGTGCCTCTCACAATGTTACCTGGCTCCTGCCATACCGACCTATTGTCTTGACAAAGTGCTCTATAATCTATTTCGGACGACGTCGTTGGCTCACTCAATATGGTAATTGACTTCATAACTTAAACAGTATCGCGCTAATCGACTTGGCAAACATTGCACAGTAAATAGGGATAACCGCCAAGATGATAATGTCACATTAAATTAATGTAAATATAAGGTGCCTACATAATGAGATTGAACATTGAATATAACTTTTTTTTAAATTTAAACAAACTATTAAATGTATCTACATAACAACTTTGTGCTATCTTAAAAGGCCTTAAGGCCTTAAGACTCCAAAAATAGTTTTAAGAGTAATTACCATAAGCAAGAAGAAGTAGGTACTGAACAATTTTATTTTTCACCTTTTGAAGTCGGTTCTATTTTTTTGTTTAAAACTTAATTTATTTCACTCTTTTTAGTAACTTTAATAATTCAGTACATATGTATATTGTATAAACATAATTGGAAAAATAATCACTTAACTTCTAAATGTTAAAGAGATTTACCTTTTATAATCATGTTATCTAATAGCCATCTTATAGCCTGAAACTACTATCAGTCACCTGAACGTATAAATTAATGAAAGAATTTGCTCTCAGCTCCTAACCGTTGAGGAGTTGTACCTTCAATCATCAGCTTAGCAACATGAGGTGATAATTACCGGACATAAATATTTGTAATATGATAAAAAATATGACTAAAAGAATGTGTGTGCCAATTAAGTTTCAGTGTTTCCCTCGATTTCCCTAGTATCACATCATTAGATTTTGACATGGTGACAATTGGACCACCTAAGGAGTATAAGATTTTGAAAAAAAAACATATTGAAAGAATTTGCTCTTAACTCCTAACCGTCGTAGTACCTTCCATCATCAACTCAGCAACAAGATATGATGATAATTATACACAAATGCCTGTTTTGCTTTCGTAATTGTTGTGCTATAAAATTTGAATGTTCCCTCCGATTTCTCTGGGATCTCCTCATCAGACTTTGTCTTGGTGACAGTTGGACCACCTCAGGAATGTGAGATTTCGATTCAAAAACTATTTATTGAAAGAATTTGCTCTCAACTCCTCACTGTCGCAGTACCTTCCATCATCAGCTCAGCAACATGAGATGATGATTACTATGCACAAATATCTCTTATGCTTCAGAAAGTATAAGAAAATCGATGTGTGTGCCTATAAAATTCGAGAGTTCCCCTCGATTTCCATGGGATCCCATCATCAGATCCTGATTTGGTGACAATGGGACCACCTCGGGAGTATAAGCATACGAACAAAAAAAGAATTTTGAAAATCGGTCCAAAAACGGCGGAGTAATCGGTGAACATATATAAAAAAAAACATACAGCCGAATACAGTACCTCCTCCTTTTGGAAGTCGGTAAAAAATACAAGCGATGTCAGCAATATGTCTTTATTATAAAACTTCAAGATGGCAAGGGAGTTGACGTCTCAAATATGGGGACACATGTGTCATAATACCACACTTCAAAGGATCATTTTTGAGCAATTATAACACATCAATTTTTTTTTGTAACATAGTTGATTTCACTTATTTTATTTATTTACTTCTTTGCATTACGCAATGAGCGGCGATGGCCGAGTGGTAAAAAACCGCGGTCTTTGACGCGACCGATCCCGGGTTCAAATCCTCGGCGCGCACCTCTGACAAAGAAATTTGTAATGTGCGCATTTATCGCTGCTCCACGGTGATGGAAAATATCGTGATATTTAATTGATTACGATGTTCTCCATCGCCGTGCATGCCTGAGAGAAATTCATACTTTCTCGAAAGCATGACGTCCACCAATCCGCACTTGGCCAGCGTGGTGGACTATGGCCTAAATCCCTCTTACTTGTGAGAAGGAGACCTGTGCCCAGCAGTAGGACATAAAAAAGGTTGAAAAAAAATTACGCAATATGAGTCAAACAAAACATGATAACAAATGCACACCTTCAATATAGGCACTTTTGGGACGGCATACATTCATTTCTTTTAATAAAACCACAGTACAAAGTAGTTATTTTTGTGATAAAATTTGTGTTGCATTTCTTACGCCATCGCTGGTCATCATAATTTTCATTAGCATCCTTGCAGTCAAAAAGTAGACTCAAGCTAGTTTTTCTCTGTATTTAAAATAGAGCACAAAACTTGGCGGTGACCAGTGAAAAAGAAAAAAAAAACAAAAAAAAAAACATTTACAACTAATTTCAAACATTTTCCGTTTCTTTTCAAACATTCCAAAAGCAAAACTAAAGCTTCGTAGTGATAGTAGCAGAGCCCACGATCCTAAATGGAAATTTACTTGCGCGTAAAGACTACGTGCATTTTACAATATGGGCGTTAGGAAGATAAAAAAGTTTTAGGTACCTAGGTAGTGTAAACGTCCGTATTATATACAGTTTTCGTTAGTGTCCCGGTGCTCGTCATTAATAGAAAAAGTGTATCTTTGTTCCGTTTTCCCTGTGGAATAACGATTACTAGTACCAACATGCAATGCTTTTCTTCACCTCAATTGCAGTAAAAATTACAAATAAAAAGATAAGCCAGGCGAACCGCTAGGGTCGTTGTCGTCTTTATAGCTTTGGTTTTGAGCATACCGGACAGTTACAATTTTAGGGATATAATGTCAAAATAAATAAAAAATAATAATAAAAATCCTCAAACTGTAACAAGATATTCTAATCTGTCCATTTTGACAATCAGAAGTAAGAGAACACATCCAAAACTTTAGAGATCCAATAAACAGGGTTTTTTTAATTATAAGAGTATTCCGCAGGTTGCAATGTATATCCCATATTTTAATGTGAACCGCTCGAGTAAATCCAGAAATTCTCTCTTGCGATCTCTACTATGAATAAAGCCAGCTGCGACGAACAAGTTCTATTTAAGTCAGTGTGCAACGAACAGAATTAAAACCCAACTTATTTTGGTAATCCATTGCCCTCTTAGCCATTTGTATACCAAACCAAACCAGAACTTTAGTGAATTACGTAAAATCTGTACGGAGTGTCAGCTGCTTATTCGCCTACAAAATGGCCGTGGAAAATACAAAAGAGAGTTTAATTCAGACTCGAAATAGCCAAAAACACACCAACTCAGCTCGAATACACGGATTTGCAGGTCCAAAATAATACGAAACTAGGTCGTGTTGGACGAAACGAATATTTTGTAAGTTCATGTTAATTTCCGAATGGGCTTTAAACGGAGATAGGTTTAGTGCTCATGGCAACCCTTTTTTCGTCCCACTGCCAGGCACAGGTCTCTCTCCAGTATCAGGGAGGCCTCGAGCTTACTCCATCACGCTGTTTCAGTTTCACATTAGTGAACATTCTCTCGCATGTTTTCAAACCGCCCATAAGACCTCCGATATGTCATTGTTATGCTGGAGTGTTTTCATTTATTCCTTCATAATTTATTTACCTACTTCTTATCATTATTTGAGAAATGAATGAAATAATCATTAGCGACTAAGCCACCACAACACCACCACCTACTTTTAGTATCGGCGAGCGGCAATATAGTCGCGTCGAAGAATAAGTTTCGTATATTATAAATATATCGTATATAATTTTTCGTATATAATATTTTTGGCACGTATACGGTCGTTTCGATAAACGCACTCACACACTTGCTCCTTTTTGCACCGAAAAATGTCAAATCTTACTATAGGTACCTAAAGTTAGGTAAAAACTACTTTGCAACAATCTGCAATCAGAACATGATGGTGTCCTTTTTTCATACAATATCACCTCCCTCTCTCCCTCCCACACACATGAGTACACGTTTGTGCGTACACGCGCTTCGAAAAATAAATTTTACGATTGTAAATTGGTTTAAAACCACTCGAAGTGCCAAATCTAAGCTTCGATGCACACGCGCTGATGCATAATTAGATACTAGTATCGCCTGGCCAAAAAGCGTCTTGATTGATCGCTAGTCAAAAATTTTGACATCATATTAAAATGTAGAAGCGCCTTCTAAAAGACACAAATAAACAAATACATTAAATTTGTAGTTGCACATCCAATTGTAATTTGAGACGGCTTGCCCCTGCGCTCGCCCCTCGCACGGCAGTAGTTTCCAACGTGTATCACGCGCATGTTGTTGTAGCGACCTTCCGCTACTCATCAAGAGATGGCGCCACGGGTATTCCTGAATCACGCTATCGAAGTTTTAGGAATATCCTACCATATATACAAGCTCCGAAGTGAGTCAGTTGGAGCGCGGCTGCTCCCCGGGCATGACCACCTCGCCCGGCGGGAGATCTCCCTTTGCCAAATTGTAAAAGATTTTCAAACGATTGTGTCCAATTATACTGCCTATTTCACTTTATATCATCCAGCACTTAAAAAAGGTTGCACGAAGTCCACCGTCGCCAGCCTACACCCAGGACGAGCGTGTACAAATTGATTATGAGAGGGTAAGCCGTCGATGTTAAGGATCCATAGTTTTATTTAAAACTCCTACCATTTTAGACTGCATCGATTTCCTGTCAGTCGCCTTTCCTTTATAAGCATTTACCACAAAGTTTGTTCGGCCAATCAGAAAGGCTTTATAAAAGCTATTTTCAGCAACAGTGTTATACGATAATAAACTTGCCAGACGGAACAAACAGATTGACCGGAAAATCGTTAAAATTTCAGAATATTAATCATTAAAATTGTATTTGACATTGGTATTCGTAAGTAAGGGTCTAATTGAATCGAGAAAAGTAACAAAATAAAAATAGGTAAAAAAACTTTTTAAGTTAAACGGTTTTATGTTAAACATACATTGCAAAGTTTAAGATAAATGTACTAAAAACCAAAAAATAATAAAATAGATACAGTCGTAGGAATTATAAACATATGCATAGACTAGACTAAAATAAAACCGTGGGGCACGTCAATTGTCTACAAATTATCGACTTAATGTGCGATAGAAGAATCGTTTAATTCGTCGTTAAAATAGGCAGATGGCCCGCAGACGGTGAGGAAATTACTTACTATTTTCTTGCTCATGGAAATTCCAATAGTTATACACTCCATGTAAATAAAAGAGATGTTTCAACTAGTTTATCGTTGGACATTCACACTGCTGGCTGGCGAGGAATCGTTTCACTGCTCGTAGTTTGTCTTTAATCGACAAAACATATGGTAAAAGTACTACTCGCTCATCACTATGAAACCCTAAAACTCGCTTATAATCGAGCTTGCTAGCTTGTTTCCACATTCTAGCCCTACTTATCACACGTCCATCGTTGTCGGTTGAACAACTGCCTAATTATAGTGTAACATTACAAAACAAACATTTTAATCAACGATTGTAGACAATTGACGTGCCCCACGGTTTTATTTTAGTCTAGTCTATGCATATGTTTATAATTCCCACGACTGTATCTATTTTATTATTTTTTTGTTTTTAGTACATTTATCTTAAACATTGCAATGTATGTTTAACATAAAACCGTTTAACTTAAAAAGTTTTTTTACCTATTTTTATTTTCTAGTTTTTAGTTTTTATTTCGCATTCTGTTTAATTCATTTAGTGCTTCATTATTGCAAGGTTTCTTGCCCGTTAGTTTATTGCAGTCCAACTCCTCTTATCTTATCTTAAATATTGAGGTTGTATAGTGCACTGTATTCTTCTTGTCAAGCCCTTTTATTTGATACCCATATTGGTGGGATTGATAAAAAATTGTTATGAGCCATTTGGTAGCGGCGGCCATCTTAGATTTCAATTCTGCATAGTAAATTGTATTCTACTTGTTGAGACCTTTCATTTGATACCCATGTTGATGGGATTGATAAAACCTAAGTTATCCGCCATTTTGTAGAGGCCGCCATCTTGGATTTTAATTTTATATAGTACATTGTATTATACTGGTTGAGCACTTTCATTTGATACCCATATTGATGGGATCGATAAAACCTACGTTATCCGCCATTTTGTAGCGGCCGCCATCTTGGATTTCAATTTTTTATAGTATATTGTATTCTGCTTGTTGAGCCCTTTCATTTGATACCCATATTGATGGGATTGATAAAACCTACGTTATCCGCCATTTTGTAGCGGCCGCCATCTTGGATTTCAATTTTTTATAGTATATTGTATTCTGCTTGTTGAGCCCTTTCATTTGATACCCATATTGATGGGATTAATAAAACATAAATTATCCGCCATTTTGTAGCGGCGGCCATCTTGAAATTATAATGATAATGAATAAACATAATTGTATTGTCATCAAAATCCAAAGTGTATACAAAATTTCAGATAATCGGTTGACAGGAAGAGGGTGAAATTTGAATTACTAAATTTGACCCAAGAATAATAAATAAAACAAACGGGGTGAGCTAAATAATATATAAAACCGTTTAAAAAACCGTTTAAAAACAAAGAAAGATTGGATAAACTTCCATTTAATTTTAGAACATACCTCCAATTGATCTGAAATTTGGTACACTTATGTCCGCCTACTAACAATATAATTTACCCAAACAAACAATATTAGCTGGGAAATGCGGTTTTGTTACATAAATTTAATAACAGTGTGCATCTCGGAGGCGAGTTGGAGCTTTTGACCCTTCGGTAACATTTTTCTCCGAAACCACTGGTCCTACACGAAAAATGTATAAAACAAAAAATATCATTTTTCTCATGCCCTATAACTTTTGTTTGAAATATTTTTCTCTAAAATCTATATTTATCGCAATACATGCGAAAAACGTCGAAAAATTTTTTTTTTAATTTATTTTGGGTATGATATTCTTGATCAGCGCGTCAAAATACATAAGTGTACCAAATTTCAGATCGATTGGAGGTATGTTCTAAACGGAAGTACACCCCAAAGATTTTTATTGCATAAATATGGGTGTTTACAGAAGCTGTTAATACATAATATGTAGTACGCCATATTTACCTTCATGAGGTATGCAAATATTACAAACTTCAAAGAAAAACATTTAATTAGGTATAAGGCCTACCCCACATTAGGCGTGCGCGTTCCTCGAGCGTGTGAGCGACGCGAGCGCCGCGTGCCCGCTGCGCACTGCATAAGCGTCGCGTGTTGCCGCCGTGTGACGTGTGCGCAGCGAACGCGCGGCGCGCACGCGGCGCTCGCCTTGGCGTTTAACCCCCTTCAGTCAAGTCAGTCACAATTTGGACAGTGCCGTGTTAGCTAGCGTCGCGTCAAAATGGATTCTGACGAGGAGCTTTGCTACTAAAAAGAAATAAGACACGTAATAAAAAGACTAAACGCCTTTGGCAAGATACATTATGGTCTTCTTGTTCACAAGAGAGTGATTACTATATTTTGTATTCCAGACATATAAAAAAAAGTGAAAAGCATTTTTATGATTATTTACGAATGCCAAGGGCGACATTCAGTGAACTTTTAGACATAATTGAAAATAATATTCAGTGCCAAAATTCAAAGTTTAGACTTCCTGTGACACCTGAAGAAAAATTGGTTATAACAATAAGGTAAAAATGTATGAGAATGAAGAATGAAACAAATAAAAATATTTATCACTATACACTATATTCAATAATTGACATACTTTATCATGCAAAATCACCCTGGGAATATATGAAAATGAAAGTATTTTTTCATGTAGTTCACAAAAGTAACACTTATGAACATCGTCCTCGTTACATAAGCGCCAAGTTCTAAATTCGATATGTAATATTTTTTTAAGTATCCCCGTAATCATCGCCAAATATATTGTCAAAAATTGATTCTTGTGTTGAATCACTGAGATGCGAAGGCGCAGGCGATGAAGTGTTCAAATTTTGCGTTGTTGCTAGTGGTAATGTATGGGATGAATTAGAAGACGTCTCCATAGACGTAAAATAACCATGACTACCATAATTACTATTTTGGCCTGAATACTTGGACATCTGCACGTATTTTTTATAACGCCCATTATTTCCATTTTAGCGTCCATTTTCAAATCTGAGTTTATGGCACTAAAATCATCCAGTAATGATATTAAAAAATTGTAATCTGGATTTTTTTTTTCTCCTTATGGTTCTCCAGTCTTGTAGTTAATATTTTGATTAATTTCTCAGAGTTATCGTCTTCGACACTTTCTTTTCTAGAATACGGACACGAATCCTGATTTTCTTTTTGTAATTTTCCTATCGGTCGAGTATTTGATAATGGGTTAAGAAAAGACAAATAAGGCGCATAAATGTAGCCTCTGCTAGTGGTTGCTCTCGACCCACTTTTTACTTTTTTACTTGTATGTCTTGTGTAACTATCTCTAATGCTTTTCCATTTTTTTTTTGTATTTTCGCAGCTGAAATGAAAAATATAAACTTAATTAATACTTGTTTATTTCAGGTATTTAGCTGCCGGAGCATCATTCAAAGATTTGCAATTTTCGTTCAGAAGAGGATTTTCGACAATAGAAAAGATAGTGCAAACAACTTGTCAAGCTATTATTAAAAACTTATTTCATATTTGCATGCCACCCAGAAAAGCTGCAGACTGGAAAACAATTGCAAATAACTTTAATTTGAAAGCAAATTTTCCTAATTGCATAGGTGCCATCGACGGCAAACATATTAGAATGATAAGACCATGCGATAGCGGTTCCCTTTACTACAATTATAAAAAATATTTTTCAATAAACATGTTGGCAGTGTGTAATTCAAATTATGAATACATATATGTAGATGTTGGTTCTTATGGAAAAAGTTCTGACTCAACGATTTTTCTTAATAGCAGTTTTTACAACGAAATTCTAGAAAACGTATTAGACATCCCCGAACCAGTTCCAATAACAAGGAACGGTGCGCCTCTTCCCTTTGTATTAGTAGGCGACGAAGCTTTTCCTTTATCAGGTTATGTGCAACGACCTTACGCTGGCAACAATTTGACACACAAACAAAGAGTATATAACTACAGACTTAGTCGTGCAAGGAGATATATAGAATGCACTTTTGGAATTATGACAGGAAAATTTAGGATTTTGCACAGACCGTTAAATGTTGGACTTGAATTTAGTGAACAAATTATTAAAACTTGTTGCATATTGCACAACTTTGTTAGATCAAGAAAGTTTTGCAGACCGGAAATTAACATACCAATAATTTCTGGACTCGATGACGATCAAAACGTTCACTGTGAAGAAACAGAAAGTATACAATTTTCAAGAGGTATGACTGAAAGAAATAAGTTTGCTGATTACTTCGTCTCAGCGGAAGGTTCATTGCCATGGCAAGATAATAAAATTTAAAACTCACCTTCTTCATTTTTTTGCTTCGTATTTTTCGTTTCAAAATCTTTTATAAATAAAGTGCTGATTTCTTCCCACGCCTTTTTTTTGCAATACGATCACTGTATTCCCGTTTCGTCATGTCCCATAACACAGGACGATTCTGTATTTCTAGGATAAAGCTCTCGATGTTAATTTCACCCGGTGACTCCATTTTTACATGTCAACATGACACTATCCGCAATGTGACTGTTAACTGACCGCAGCAGAGCAAAGCGCGTGCGCGCCGCGCGCTCTTTGCGACACGTCACACGGCGGCAACACGCGACGCTCCGTTGTCCTAGGTGGGCGACGGGACGCGACATGTAGCGACGCGACGCAACGCGACGTGTGTCCTATGTCTTTGAGCGACAAATGCGGCGATTGCGGCGCTCACAGTTCAGTAGTGTTTTAACTATGGGCAAATATACTGCGTTGTTACTAGAAAATTCATATTTTAAATACTTAGCCCTACAGAAACTTCATAAACATAGAAGAAAGGCAACAAATATTATATAATATTTTCAGCGAAATAAATTTGGAGAGTTTTGAGTATATTATTAGCACTAATAAGGAGATCTGGATCCATATTTTATAATGAAACCACGATTCCATGCTTTAAAATCTCTTTGCAAATGAAACTTATCAAGTCGTCGCAAAACGTCGCGCAAAAAACAAGTCCGCACTTCGTCGCGTCTCGTCGCACACCGACTTACGCGACTACGTAGGCCACTATTTGATATAAAGACTACTTGATATTTTCGCGTCGCATTGCGTCGCGTTGCCGCGTTTGTCGTTAACCTAGGACAACGGGTTATGTCGCGTTATCGCGTCGCTCACACGCTCGAGGAACGCGCACGCCTAATGTGGGGTCAGCCTAACACAGTTTATAAAAACCACCATTGCGCTTCTGCCGTAGAGCATTTATTTTGTGTTTTTGTTGAAAGTTGCAATAACATCGCACATTTTTATGAAACGACCATCGTCTTTTGGAGTAGTAGAACAGGTGTTTACCAGTCACGACCTTGCTTCCTTTGAATCAATATCTGTGGGCTGCAGCTACCACTTAACACTATGTGGTATGCATTCCAGCTTGCTTTATTATTACAAAAAAGATTTAGGATGCGAAATGTAGGTTTTACGACGATTGGGTCGGTGTTACATCAATATAAATTCTACTACGTTTTGTGTTATCTATACAAATAAATATAATTGGAGTGTCTGTTTGTAATATTAAAATAACCGCTTTTTACTACATATATATTATGAATATTTATGGTATATACGGTACATATACCAAAATAAAAAAAATTACAACTTTTATCTGTGTATCTGTCTGTCTGTTTGTTCCGGCTAATTTCTGAAACGCTCGGACCGATTTTGACGGAACTTTCACTGGCAGGTAGCAAGTAATAAGTAGTAACATAGGCTACTTTTATTTTAGAAATATTCTAAAACTAAAGTCCACGCGGACGAAGTCGCGGGCGGCCACTAGTCTATACTAAAACTACAAAGAGGAAAGATTTGTATTTTTGTTTGTAAACAATGTATGTTTGTAATGAATAAACTCAAAATCTACTGATCCGATTTCAAAAATTCATTTTCAACATTAGAAAGCTACATTCACCCTAGTAATATAACATAGGCTACTTTTTATAGGGAAAATGCTTCATTTCTGCGTGAAAACGGGTAATAGGATCAACGCGATTGAAGCAACAAGATAAACACCTATGATTTCAAAATAGCAATATATCGTCTTACGTCGTATTTCAAATGGATGGATGAAAGTTATATATATAGCCTGGAATAGCACATAGGCTATTTTTTATCATACGGGGACCCATTAAACGGTTCCACGCGGGCGAAGACGCTACCGGAACGCTAGTTTTCTATAATATGTATATAGTTTAGTGTACTTTCTGATGCGAAACATATTTTTAGCGTGGTGATTCGTCGCCACAACATGGGACTCCATGCTCTATAACGGCATGAACTTCCTTTAACTCGACTGCGACTTCCCACTTTTCTTTGGGTCCACTTGGTTAGAAAGAGGGATGCGTTCCAGTGACGACCCGCGTGGCGCAATGGTTACCATACCGGACTGCCAGTCGAGGGGTCCCGGGTTCGATTCCCGGCGAAACAGAAATTTGAATGATGAGTTTAAATTTCTGTTCTCGGTCTGGGTGTTTGTTTTCCTGTCTTTGTATGTGTCCATGGTACTCACGACACAGGGTATTAATTACCTTACTGTGGGGCCATGAGTGTGTAACGTTTAAAATTTTACTGGACCTGTTTTTTCTTCCCTATCGGTTTTTGGTGACCAAGTATCGGGTTTATTTATTTATTTATTTATTTTATGTGAAAAACCTTAAACTAAGTTTCACAAAGGGTTAAACCTAATGCCTCTTGGCATTGTCTACCGGCCGACCCTGGGTGATGTTGAGAATGCGAGGTAGGCTTCTAAAAATAAACAAGCTTATAGAACAAAGAATTAGGTAAAATGACAATATGTAATGACAATGTACATAATGAAATATGTACTCTATGTACGGGTTGTATCGGACCTGTCCATTGTCACTTCAGCTTGCATATTTTGAGAGCTCTAGACCTTCTTTAGTTTATAGTTTTCATCATTTCTAACTCTGTCAATTATGAACAGTTATCATATCTAAAGTACTTATCATAAATTAAGTTTTTTAACAAAAAAATAGAACCGACTTCAAACGGTAAAAAATAAAATTGTTCAGTACCTACTTCTTCTTGCTTATGGTAATGACTCTTAAAACTATTTTTGGAGTCGGGCCCTTACTAAAATGTCGTACTATTCGTTCTAAATGGGCACCGACAGTACAGACAGTGGGACAGTACCTACTTCTTCTTGCTTATGGTAATGACTGTTAAAACTATATTGGAGTCGGTGCCCATTCAGAACGAAAGGTACACTATATTTACTAAGACAGGACATTTTATGAAGGGCCCGACTCCAAAAATTGTTTTAAGAGTCATTACCATAAGCAAGAAGAAGTAGGTTTTGTTAAAAAACTTAATTTATTTGACTCTTTTTAGTAATTTTAATAATTCTGCACAGACATATGTTTAAGCATAATTTGAATTTTATTCACTTAACTTCAAAACGTTAAAGAAATACCTTTTATAATCATGTTTATCTAATAGCCATCTTATACCCTGAAAGAATATTACTATCAGTCCACCTGAACGTATAAATTAATTAAATAATTTGCTGTCAGCTCCTAACCGTTGAGGAGTTATACCTTCAATCATCAGCTTAGCAACATGGGGTGATAATTACCGGACATAAATATTTGCATTATGTTAAAAAATATGACTAAAAGAATGTATGTGCCTATTAAGTTTCAGTGTTTCCCTCGATTTCCCTAGTATCACATCATCAGATTTTGCCATGGTGACAATTGGACCACCTCAGGAATGTAAGATTTCCAACAAAAAACCATTTATTGAAAGAATTTGCTCTCAACTCCAAATCGTTATAGTACCTTCCATCATCAGCTCAGCAACATGATATGATGATAATTATACACAAATACCTATTTTGCTTTAGTAAAAATATGAAAATCATTTGCTGTGCTATAAAATTTAAATGTTCCCCTCGATTCCTCTTGGATTCCATCATCAGGCTTTGACTTGGTGATAGTTGGACCAACTCGGGAGCATAAGTTTTTGAACAAAAAAACATTCAGGTATTGAAAGAATTTTCTCTAAACTCCTAACCATTGTAGTACCTTCCATCATCAGCTCAGCAACATGATATGATGATATTTATACACAAATACCTGTTTTACTTTAGTAAAAATATGCAAATCATTTGTTGTGCTATAAAATTTGAATGTTCCCTTCGATTTCTCTGGGATCCCCTCATCAGACTTTGACTTGGTGACAGTTGGACCACCTCAGGAATGTAAGATTTGGAATAAAAAACTATTTATTGAAAGAATTTGCTTTCAACTCCTCACTGTTGCAGTACCTTCCATCATCAGCTCAGCAACATGAGATGATGATTACTATGCACAAATATCTCTTATGCTTCAGAAAGAATAAGAAAATCAATGTGTGTGCCTATAAAATTTTAGAGTTCCCCTCGATTTCCCTGGGATCCCATCATCAGATCCTGATTTGGTGACAATGAGACCACATCGGGAGTATAAGCATACGAACAAAAAAAGAATTTTGAAAATCGGTCCACAAACGACGGAGTAATCGGTGAACATATATAAAAAAAAATACATACAGCCGAATACAGTACCTCCTCCTTTTGGAAGTCGGTAAAAATAATTTCAAATCTGCCAGCCGTACAACAACTCACGGATTTTTACATTAGAGTATTGTTCATAGATTTTTTTTATTTGAATGCATGCTTCGAAGGTTTTTTTTATTTGAATGGAGTAACGATTCACACTCACAATTCACACTAACAGCCCCACAGTAGGGTTACATTGTATACACCATGTGTCGTGGGTACCATGGACACACACAAAGACTGAAACACAAACACCCAGACCGAGAACAGAAATTTAAACTCATCATTTAAATTTCTGTTTCGCCGGGAATCGAACCTGGGACCCTTCGATTGTCAGTCTGGCATGCTGACCATTGCGCCACGTAGGTCGTCGATGTAGTAGCAGACGAGCATGCAGGCCACGTGGTGTTAAGTGGTCGCTGCAGCCCATGAACATCTACATACAACCTCAAGCAAGCATAGGTAAGTCTTGCCTGAGGTCGTATGCAATTGTGCTGCTACTCCGGAGGTTGGTAGTCGCCTCATGCAAGTGTGGCCGGCAACCCTTTCTACCGAAACACAATACCGAATTGTTTCACGGCAGAAGTGGGTGGTACTTCCCCGGGCGACAATAGGGCCATAATAGTTCTACCACCTACCTACCTACCTAATATATAAATAAACCTCATAATTATTAATAAATACGCTTAATAAATAAGTTATCCACGAAACTTCCAGAGGCAGAGTCAAATTAAATCAACGGTCGAGTGAATTAGGGGTGTTAAATCGTTGCCGAACTCATGAATAACCATGGCAGTTTCGAGGTAGCAGACTCGCTTTAGTTTCATACACAAAATTGGTTGAAATTGAATAGTGTCTGAATAAAGAAACATTGCAATTTTAGCTTACAAATAAAATTAATCTCTCCAATTATATTTTAGGATTTTTACTTCCCACAGTACAACTTTTTTGTACGTTTTACTGCAATTGAGGTGACCAAAAACTATAATGTTAGTACTGAATGATGAGTTTAAATTTGTGTTCTCGGTCTGGGTATTTGTGTTTATGTCTTTGTATATGTCCATGGTACCCACGACATAGGGTATATCTACCCAACTGTGGGAAAGGCACCGGTCCCCGTGATTGGGAAGGCCTGAAGTTTAAATAACATAATAATTGTAAATGGTAGAACTTTCATAGTTCGCCCGGGAAAGTAACACAGCTGCACCCAATCCTTCCGCGAATCATTTTATTGTATTCCAATGGGAAGGTGCAGTTGCCGGCGAGACTTAGGTACATGAGGCGACCATCAGCCTCCGGAACAGCAGTAAAACTGCATACAACCTCAGACAAGACTTAGCAATGCTTGAGGCTGTGTGTAGATGTCCATGGGCTGCAGCGACCACTTAACACCACGTGGCATGCATGCTCATCTGCTACTACATCGACGACCTACGTGGCGCAATGGTTAGCATGCCAGACTGACAATCGAAAGGTCCCAGGTTCGATTCCCGGCGAAACAGAAATTTGATTGATGAGTTTAAATTTCTGTTCTCGGTCTGGGTGTTTGTGTTTCTGTCTTTGTGTGTGTCCATGGTACCCACGACACAGGGTATATGTAACCCTACTATGGGGCTATGAGTGTGAATCGTTACTCCATTCAAATAAAAAATCTTCGAAGCATAGAAACGCGCATGAAATTTGCCACTTGCGATCATCCATCTTACAGTCCGTTTCGATTAATCGCGTAAATCGCTTAGCGTTCCACGCTGAATGTAATACCGTGCACGCTTTATTTATCCATTAGCTATTGCATCTTCTTCTAGCTGCAACCCTTTTTACGTCCCATTGCTGGGTACGAGTCTCTCCCCATTATTAGAGAGGCCTGGAGCTTGCTCCACTACGCTGCTTCAATGCGAGTTGGTGGAGATGCGGGTTAGTGGCCAACCCGCTGTCGAATGTTTTTAAACCGCACATAAGGCCTCCGATTAGGTTGGACGACTGTTATCTATCGATAACAACCGATACCGACGGTTTAACTTGCCCTCCGAAGCATGGAAACGCGCAAGACATTTTTGCCACTAGCGGTCACCCATCTCACACCCGACCATCCCCTTTTGGCTTAACTGCATAGATCGCTAGCGTTTTACGCTCACTGCCATTTAGATATTCAAGTGTTAAGGGGTGAAAAGGGGGTTCAATTTTTTATATGGTATTTCCTTATTACGGGACTTAAAGGTATGAAAATGTTTATATTAGTTTTCGATTACATTTGAAGACTCGCGAACGCGCCGGAAAATAAGGTAGTTTGAAACCGCTCTAAATAACGAACGATAGTAACGTACGCGGCTACGGAGAAAGTCCTTTGGGATGACCCTGGCTCTAATTTTCAGCCCACTACAAAATCCTTTCCAAGTGTTAGGGGTTAACCCATAAATCTTTTTGGAATATCAATTTTCATATACCTAAGAGCAAGATTTACAGACGAGGTAATTAGAATATCACAACAATAAAATGATTGTATCAAAAAATTCCAGAACGTCCTCAAAGATGCCCTCCGCACTGATAAGGTCTTTAAAAAGATTCTGCTTTAAATCTGTATAAAAAACATTTAAACGTGGTAACGAAACCGGAACTGCCTTTTAATTCAATTCATTTCAATTTATTTAAATCAGACATACGAGTAGTCCATAACATTAATGGACAAAACTAGAACTGCCTTTTAATTCAATTCAATTTATTTGAATCAGACATACGAGTAGTCCATAACATTTATAAACGAAACTAGAACTGCCTTTTTATTCAATTCAATTCAATTCATTTACATCAGACATACAAGTAGTCCACAACATTAATGGATGAAACTAGAACTGCCTTTTAATTCAATTCAATTTATTTAAATCAGACATACGAGTAGTCTATAACATTAATGGACGAAACTAGAACTGCCTTTTAATTTAATTCAATTTTTATTTAAATCAGACATACGAGCAGTCCATAACATTAATGGATGAAAGTAGAACTGCCTTTTAATTCAATTCAATTTATTTAAATCAGACATAAGAGTAGTCCATAACATTAACGAACGAAACTAGAACTGCCTTTTAATTCAATTCAATTTTTTTAAATCAGATATACGAGTAGTCCATAATATGAATGGACGAAACTAGAACTGCCTTTTAATTCAATTCAATTCAATTCAATTTATTTAAATCAGACATAGTTCATTAATCTTATGGACTATGTTATAGATACTTCAACTGAGTTGTGCGCGCGGCGCTATGTGTGGGTAAACCTGTATATACACAGTGACTTTGTGTGCGTGACAAGAGGTATAGTGAAGTTGCTCGGACGATCACGGCCGTGTCACTGTCACACAAATTAAAGCTGCATAATTACTAGCCCACGCACACATAGCGCCGCGCGCACAACTGAGTTGAAGTATC
Organism: Pyrgus malvae; assembly: GCA_911387765.1. Taxonomy (NCBI): domain Eukaryota; kingdom Metazoa; phylum Arthropoda; class Insecta; order Lepidoptera; family Hesperiidae; genus Pyrgus; species Pyrgus malvae. The sequence continues at coordinate 18,673,238 of OU426958.1, forward strand.
TATACTACGTTTAGAATTATTAAGTGACCGATAATACATCACTACAGGCCGCCTTCACCAATAATGGGGAGGTCCCGTGCCTAGCGATGCAACAAAAAAAGGACTGCAGTCTAAAGAAATGATGGACTTTAATCATTGAATGCTAATAAACGAACAATATTTAATTTACCTCCGCGGATCCGGAAAGTCCTTTTGGAATACCCACGCTCTAATTTTATTTCTCTAAAAACCCTTTGCTCATATTAGAGACTAGCTGATCCGACAGACGATGTCTTGTCTTAACTATGAATATTGAATTTGAATCAGTATACCGAAACATCTGTTGTAAGCGATATTCCGTTTTTTTTTTACATCCTCTTTGAAGATATTTCCAGCACGCATTCTGTCAATGTTATGTTAAATGCCATGATTACAATAGAAAATTTATAAGAACCTTGCTTTGATAATAACAAATACAACAAAAAAGAATTAGCGAAATCGGCCAAGCCAATTATGCGTGATGCCGTGACCAAGGAAAATAGGGATTCATTTTTAAATATGTATAATAGATTTAAATAAAGTAATCTTTTTAGTTACAAGATTTAAAGACTAGCTTTTGAAAATCACAGCAAAAATCGGTGGTATAAAATAATAGTTCCAGAACGACTATCTGATTGATTCGGTCAATAATGTCAATCACTATAGATCACATTTGGAAAGACAGTTGCACTAGTTTCGTTACTATATTTAGAATTAAGAATCCGAAAATTTATCACTACGGGCCTCCTTTGCCAATAATGGAGAGACCCGTGCCCAGTTGTGGGACGCAAAAAGGCTTGCAGCCAATTTTATCACTAATGAAATGATGGGCTTTAAATCCTCGAATGCTAATTAATAAACAATAGTTACGTCCTCGGTTCCAGAAAATCCTTTGGGATGATGCCCGCTCTAATTTTCAGTTTGTTATCAGCCTTTTGGAAAGATTTATGATAGAGTCTCATGAACCATATACCAAAATTAATGCTTTGTTTATTAGAATGAATAATCTATTACTTATAATTAGTCATTGCTACATATTGTACTCGTATATCGCAATTAATTAAAAGTGTAAAAAATGTCAACCTTTACCTGTCAAACAGTTTAAAAAATCAAATACTACCAATGAAATCTTCAGTTTATAATTAGTTGACGACCTGCGTGGCGCAATGGTTACCATGCTGGACTGCCAATCAAAGGCAGGGTCAGGGTTCGATTCCCGGCGAAACAGAAATTTTAATGACGAGTTTTAATTTCTGTTCTATGATACCCGTCGTGGGTATCATGGACAAGGTATATTTACCCTACTGTGGAGCTATAAGTGTGAATCGTTACTTATTTAAAGTTCATGATAGTGATACCTTCTAAATACAGGTGAAACAGCGGGGCACAATTGGCATTACTATAGAAGTTTAGCTTTATTTTCGTCCTTGTGTCCATCGATTAGCTATCGCTAAGGAAACTGTACTAAAGTACCTGAGATCGATTTTAAATCCGCAAATGCAAATAAACGTTTGGCAAAGGGAGATATTCCGCCGGGCGAGGTAGTCATGCCCGGGGAGCTGCCGTGTACCTACCGACTAACTCAATTAGGATTTTGTATATTCGGTCTGATATTCAGAAAACTTGAATAGCGTGATTCAGGAATACCCGTGGCTCAATTTCTTGATGAGTAGCGGAAGGTCGCTACATTAGCGGCCGTGCTCCGACTGACTCAATTCGGAGCTTGTATATATGGTCGGATATTAATAAAACTTCGATAGCGTGATTCACCCGTGGCGCCATCTCTTGATGAGCAGCGGAAGGTAATAAGAAATGTAATAAGAAATTTAATAAGAATAATTACGTTTACGGCTCCATTTTATCTTTTATTACGATCCTCGCTCTAATTTAAGGTTCGTTACAAAATCTAAATCATAAAATAATATAGTAAGAAGATTTCCGTAAATCCCTGTCACCATCCCTGACCAGGGCCTTAGAAAATCACAGCAATAGAACGCCATAAAAAACCGGTCGCAAGAAATATTTCGGAAATTTCATGAAACTGTTGCTCCGATAAAGATTCGTCATTAAATCTCTATAAATCACACTCGAAAGGTAGTTATTCTCATTTTGTTACAATATTAAGAATTAAAAATCCGACAGTTTATCACTTCTGGCCTCCTTTACCAATAATGGGGAGAGACCCTTGCCGAGCGGTGCGACACAAGAAGGGGTGCAACAAATTTGATCACTAATAAAAGGATGGACTTTAATCCTCGAATAATTAACGAACAATAGTTACGTTAGCGGATCCGTAAAGTCATTTGGGGCAACCCCGTTCTAATTTTCAGTAAGCTTTGAAAGGCTTTCAAAGAACAAATCTCTATAAATACCACTCAAAAGGAAATTGTTTTCGAATCGTAACCGTATATAAAATTATGAATCAAATCGATGATCATTGATCACTAATGAATTGATCGGTTTCTGAATCTGCTTAAAAACGATTATCAGTTTCGTTCGGGCTTTATGGAACGCCCTTCGGGACGACTCTCGCTCTAATTCCGTTCGTTGCAAAATGCTTTCTAAGGATTAAGAATTTAAATGCACTATACTTTTTTTAACACGCTTTTATTAACTTGACCTGTATGTATGTAAGTATGTATGTATGTAACGGAATCTTTGAACTTCATTTTCACTTACTTCTAGGAGTCTGATTAACTTGAAAATATGCACAGGGGTCAAGGGCCGATGACAATACAATAATCTCATAACTTTGTATTAAAGTCGTAACTAGGATCATCAGGATAAAAAAAATATACGAGGGGCGGCTGATAAGTTCGTGGCCTAAGGTACTTAATGAAACAAATATAAAGTTTTATACACGTCTAAGCGTCTGGTTAACTTGAAAATTTGCATAGGGGTCAAGAGCCGATGACAATGCAATACTATGAGAAAAAAAATCCAACTAAAAATTAAAAATAAATAATGTAGTTTAAAAAACTAAAAAAACACGCTTTTGTGAAAATACGAAATAAAAAGTAAAAAAATAAGAAGAAAATGTATTTTACTGTACAATAAAGCGTGGGGTGGTTTTTAAGTTACTATTGACACCATGCACCCCACGTTTTATTGTACAGTAAAATACATTTTCTTCTTATTTTTTTACTTTTTAGTTCGTATTTTCACAAAAGCGTGTTTTTTAGTTTTTTAAACTACATTATTTTTTTATTTGAATGGAGCAACAGACGAGCATACAGGCCACGTGGTGGTACGTAATCGCTGCAGCCCATGGACATCGACATACAACCTCAAGCAAGCATAGGTAAATCTTGTCTGCGGTCGTATGCAGTTGCGCTGCTACTCCTGAGACTGGTGGTCGCCTCATGTAAGTGTGGCCGGCAACTGCACCTTTCCACCGAAACACAATAGAATTGGTTCACGGCAGAAGTGGGTGCAGCGGTGGTACTTCCGCGGGCGAACGATAATAGTTCTACCACCTACATGGTCTACATTTATTATCTAATTTTATGTTTCTATCTATCATATTTACTAGTAGTTTTAAGAGATAAATATGCTGAAGCGGTTGTATCGAGAAGAATAGACCAATCGGAAATGGGTGATATTGCTCATTTTGTACGAGGAATTGTTTTACTTGTCTCAACATTTTGTTATCCTCGGTAGCTTTAAATATTTAGAACCTGGATGACCGAGCGATGCTCGGATAAAAACAGTTTATTTTCTTGGTTTAATTTCAAACGAAACACTCATTTGCTTAGTGTTACTTAATAACGCCATCTGAAATAGCTCCCAATAAAAAAAATTCACAAAAAAATAAACGATATTGCGTTTATTTTTATTTTATTTTTTTGGTTTTGATTGAGATTTGAACCCGGGTCTCTAGTTCCGCAGTCAGCCCAACGTAACCATTCGGCCAAGGAAGCTTTAATTCAATGAACAAAATTTTTATAGAGCTCTTTCAAATCGAAATTGTCATTTCTTTGAACGTCGGATTGGCGGATGGCGTTTGACGGCGTTCTACGCCACAATATTATTAGTACTCTAAAATACTCTACAATAATTATTATAAGGTGACCATTGCGTGGCCACCTTATAATTATAAATTTGTGTGTGTCCATGGTACCCACGACACAAGGTACATCTACTCTACTGTGGGGCTATGAGTGTGAAGCGTTATTATTATTATTAACTAACTAAAAATCATCAGAATACTTATTTGATCAACAGAGTGACAAACGTATATTCCTTTACTTTCCCATTAATTTCAGTATTCTGATAAGTTTAACGAAGTGATCAAAACGTCTGACTGAAAAGCCTATTACTCGATGACCGATGAAATTACTGTTCGGTAAACTCTCAGAGTGATAGATATCATAATTGATCGATTTAGTGAATAAATGTTTGAGTTGCCATCGCAAACTTAAGACGGGGATAATTGATATCAATTTCCTTCGCTGAAAATAAAAGTTTAAAATCGTTTTGAAATGGAGATGGCCTTCATTTCAGGTATTATTAAATTAGTTTGAATACGTATTTATCACGTGACTATTACGTAATCAGGCTAATATTTTACATTTAAATCATTTTACCATTTCTTAGTGACGCTAGTGGCAAATTTCATGCGCATCTCAACGCTTTGGAGAGCAAGTTAAGCCATCGGTCCCGTTTGTTATTGAATGAAACCTTTTCGGGGGCGGTTTCAAAACATTCATTCTAACATAACATTCTCTCCCAAGGTACTGGGTACCTTTCGAAGGTCCCCCCCCTTCCCCCGATACCAAAAAAAGCCTCTTGTAGGAAACCCGTCATCGTCTTTTTTTGTCCCACTGCTAGACAATTGCCCTTCAGAATCGAGTAATATTTAGGCCCAAGTCTTCACGTTACTTTACGCTATTTACGTGCTAGTCCTGTGCAAGTGGGCAAACATAACACAAATGCATAATAACATATACATAGTACCAAACAAAGTATAATATAAGTATATATCACCACTTTTACCTACAGCATAAATAGTAACAAGCTTTCTTGTTTAGGAAGTTGCAATATCTTTTATTGCCCGAAACTAATAACTAACTAACTTTAGATTCATAATTCTAATCAAAGTATTGAAGAGGTATTTCAGATTCCTATGACAAACGGATCAAAATAAACTTGTTTATTAGATGTACAAATTAACTTGGAACGGTCAATGAAAATTCGCGCCGCTTTTGTCTGAATTATTCACTATAATGTTATTGTTTGTGCCGAAAAACTGGTATACTCCGCATTTCCGTTGCGGAGAGCAAAAAATTTTAAAAATTTTAATTCTCTTCATCGAATTAAATTTCAATTTAAATTCATGGAATCGGCTGTACTGAAACGTAAACCCTAAATAATATTCGATGGATTCGATATTGAATTACGTTTATTGACGGTTTCACTGTTTTTTAATATCGTTTACAGTACATTATATCTACCTTTTTTCAACCTTTTATTTTATCCTACTGCTAGGAACAGGTCTCCTCTCACAAGTGAGATGGATTTAGGTCATAGTCCACCACGCTGGCCAGATGCGGATTGGTGGACTGCATACTTACGAAAAATTATGAATTTCTTACAGGCATGCACGACGATGGAGAACATCGTAAATAATTGAATATCACGATATCTTCTACCACCATAGAACAGCGATAAATGCGCACATTACAATTTTTTTTTGTCAGAGGTTGATTGTCGGAGACGCCAAGAATTTGAACCTGGTATCGGTCGCGACGGTGACTGCGGTATTTTACCACTTGGTCAACGCTGCTCTACCATTGTCTGCAATCCTTTTTGCGTCCCACTGCTAGGCACGGCTCTCTCCCCATTATTGGGGAGGCCTGGAGTTTACTCCACCACGCTGCTCCAATGCGGGTTGGTGGAGATGCGTGTTAGTGGCCAACCCGCTGTGGGATATTTTCAAACCACCTTTAAGACCTCCGACAAGGGTTAACGGCTGTTATCTATCGACAACAACCGGGACCGTGCCCTCCGAAGCACGGAAACGCACATGACATTTTTTGCCACTAGCGGTCACCCATCTCACACCCACCGCGCCCGTTTGGCTTAGTTGCATAGATCGTTTGCGTTCTACGCTAACCGCCGGGCTATGAGCGCTTCTACTTCATGTATTCTTCATGTCCTTTCCAACGCGAGCGACACCACGGGTATAACACTTAAAACGCTCCAAACTGAATATAGGGTAGTATCTTTAACTAGAGGCCGCCCGCGACTCTGTCTACGTGGACATTGGTACCAGTCACAGCATGTTGTTTGAATGCCTTAAATAAATGAACTATTCAACACAAAAAGTAGTTAGTAGTAGTCCCTGAGATTAGCGTGTACAAGTAAACAAACTCTATAGATTTTCCCCGTTTTTGCAACTCTTTTTCACTGACGCTTCTCACCTATTGGGCGCAGCGTAATGTTATATAGCCTAAAGCTTTTAGTCCAACACAAAAATAATTTTAATAATTTTTCAATTATTAAAATTATCCAGTAGTTCCTAATATTAGCGTGTTCAAACAAACAAACTCTTCAGATACATATATTAGTATAGATTTAATGCACGTGCAAGCAGTATAACATACTCATTAAATGGCCCCATTTAAATAATCTCCAGTCACTTTTTAATCAAAAAACGCTTGTATTCGTCCCCGCGATGTATCGCCAACCGTGAAAATGCAATTCCGGTTAATGCCTGCTCATTTCTTCTCCATTTAAATTTATTGTAACGTTTACATTTTGCGTGGATTAATTGATGGTCTGTAACATTTTTGTTTTTGTCAATGGATATCCATACAGGTTATCATTACATCTTATCGATTGCGCAATCAATTTGGTGGTTAAAATAATTTAGGTAATTGAAAATTTTATTCGACACTATTGGCCCGGCCCAGCTCCGCCCGGGTGCAGACGTTGTCCTGCCTTAAAAGTAATGAAAGAGGATTTGTTTTCTTATTATCTTAAAGAGATTTTATGTTACTGTCAAACAAAAATATAAAAAAATAGTGACGTACGAACAGTCCTGTTATTCAGATTGAGTCAAAGTTTAGAATGACACGGCGCAAAATACAAACGTTTAAATACGATTAACGTAATACCTGTCGGTAGGAACAATTTATATGGGGAAAACTATTTATAAATAAAAAACTATTTCCAGTGGAACAAATAGTGAATTTAAACCATCCTCGAATCCAATTGAACACACACAAAAAAATCATTAATATCGGTCCAGCCGTTTAGTGTTTGGTAAAATGTGCTTGAAATTTATTCAAATGAAGGTCTCGATAGCTGTGATTGAAATTTACTTGCGTCTAGGACTAGCACCCATTTTCACTAACCATAGGATACGCCTAAATCAAATGCTTTAAAAATTTTGGAATTGCTTAGAAGAAAGACACGTTTCAATAACCCTTACCTATGTCCCGACTAAAGACGTTAGGCATAACCTAAAGTTACGACATTGACAATAGGTTGACGAACGAAACCATAGACAACTGTCAAAAAACTAGGCTACTCATTAGATAGGTCCAACCTATTATGCATCGATTGGTGAAACGGAATTTTATGCTAAGCATTGCCCTAAATTAGGAGTTACTTAGTAAGGCGTTCCCTTGTATGTCGTTAGTGAAAACGGGCATAGATCTTATATTGTAACAAAGAACTTCTTCTTCTTCTTCTTTTCTTATCAACATCTTGAAGCTGAATATGATGCAATGAATTGAATAAAATTCATAGCCCGAAAGAGCCCGCTAGCGGAAAATAATATCCATGAGCGTTTCCGTGCTTCGGTGGGCACCACACGTGGGCACGTTAGTGTTAGTTTTCTTTATTCTTTTTTTGTCAATAAAACTATTTTTCTAAACAGATTTTTAATTTATGCATTTCATTAAATAATATATTGATTTGAAATTAAGTGGGCGTTATTTGCCTAGGATACCTCATTTTGAAACACGCTTTCTGTTTATTTAATACTAGCCTTCCGCCAGCGGCGTCGCCCACGTGGACCCGTTTATTGGGTTCCCGTAGGATAAAAAATAGCCTATGTGCTATTCCAGGCTTCATTGCTATATTAAAATCATAGGCGTTTAGCCAGTTGCTTCAACCGCGTTGACAATATTTCCCGTTTTCACGTACAAATGAAGCATTTTCCCGCGGTAAAAAGGAGCCCATGTTACTCAAGATGAATGTAGCTTTCTAATGGTGAAAGAATTTTTGAAATCGTAACAGTAGTTTGTGAGTTTATTCATTACAAACATACAAAAATACAAATCTTTCCTCTTTATGATTAGTATAAATATATTAAATTTTGAAATATACGTACGTATTAAATTTTGAAATATGCGAACGTATTAAATTTTGAAATATAACAAAGGATTTATTAACACTTTGGTCTGAATAAGAGCTGAGGCACTTGTGAAATGATGTGGTGTCTCCGAGTTTTGCACAATAGCTCTCACATTGGCTCCCGAAGTTATGCTAAGACGTGCCAAGATTCTAATCTTTAGAGACATTATATTGCTTAAGTTTTCACAAAGCTCAGGTACTAAATAATGCGAACAAAGAACACTGAAGTGGTGCCTGAGATTCTCACAACGATGTTATTTTGAAATATTATGTCATACATAGCTTCTGCGTTTGTTTGGTGTTAGAAGTTTGGTTTGTTTTATAATTGTTCATTATTTCAAATCGGAAGCTACACACAAAACACTCGCAAATCGCATTAAATAATTATATTTTGTACCTTTGTTAAATGTACGAAATAATGGTAATGATAGAATTTGATTTGCATTTTTTTTAAATTAGTCGTTTGATTTCTTAACTCTAATTGAATTTTTTATCCTTAATTTATTATTACGACCTTAATTTTATTGCAAAAATCTTAAGTTAAAATTTACTATAAAAAGTACCTACATCCAGTGAAAGTACACTCCCTAAGTCTTTTTGATTATTTTAACTAAAAATTTTAATTCATAGAAACATTCTGAAATGCGATTTCTATTTATTTAAAAAGTTATTGATGGTAATCTGTATATATAAAAAACATTCCCATTTTCCGTTGGTCACGACATCACGCGTGAACGGCTGGACCGATTTCGCTAATTCTTCTTTTGTTATGTTTGTTAATATCAGGAGAAGGTTCTTATCAATAAAAAATTAAGAAAATTGCGTGGAAAACTAGAAAATTTAAGAATACTCAACCACTATAAAAAAAATACAAATTCTATTTCAATATTCGTAGTTAAGACAGGAAAACGTCTGTCGGGTCAGCTAGTTGGTTATAAAATAAAGCAAAAGATTAAGTAACACTTTGTTCAAGTCGTGCAGATAAAGACACTTGTTGCATAATGTGGTATCTTCTCCAAGTTTTGGACAATATTTGTAGCTCTCACATTGACTCCCGAAGTTAAACATAAACGTGCCAAGATCCTAATCTTTAGAGACATTTTCTAATACCTTTAAGCAAGCAATTCTTATCTAATAGGTACCTTTAAACGAGCATTTCTTGTATATATCTAAATAATTTTTTTGAATCTCGGAAACGGCTCCAAAGATTTTTATTAAATTTAGTTCCCTAGTTTCGGGGATGATAAATCGATCCAGCAAATTTTTAATCATAGAAATTGTCGTTTTATTTAATGTTTATGCCGTTCAATATAAAATTACTCTTACTGACATCTATTGGAGAATATTAATAATATTGTGGCGTAGAAAGCCGTCACATGTCGACCGTCAATCCGCTCTTCAAATAAATGTTTTATAAATGAAAACCAGAAGCAGAATATTTAGATCACCATTTAATTCTATGTTCTTAAATTTTTGTAATTTGGTACAGTACAATAATGTGAAAAATTGTAAAAACGGCATGCTAGACTTAGTCCTGAGTGGTATACCTGGGGATCGTATTAGGGTTAGTGGTAATGCGGAACCGCTTGTCGCGCCGGATTCCTATCATCCTCCCCTAGAAGTGGAACTCGCCTTTTCATATGGTACATATAAATCTCAATCAATTCATGAGTCTAGGTCAACGCAAAACTTTTCTACTGTTATGACCCCTGAGTGGAACTTCCGAAAAGCTGACTACCGCTTACTTTATTCTGAAATTCTAAAAGTAGATTGGACCCCTGTTCTCGAATGTACTGACGCGAATACTGCTTCAGCAACGTTTTATAAAATAGTAAATAATTGTTTAAGCGACTGCGTTCCTATCAAAAAGCGTTCTGGGCAGACTGGGAGATACACATATCCTACCTGGTTTACGCCTGATATAATACGCGACATACAATGGAAATATTTTCATCACAGAAGATACAAATCAGAGGGTAAAGATTTTAATTTAGAATTATTTAGGTATTATCGAGCAAAGGTAAAATTAATGATTGATCAAGCTTATTTGTGTTATAAAAAAACCATGGAAAATAATATTGCTAGTAACCCAAGAATATTTTGGACTTACGTCAAAAACCTACGTCGCAAGTCAAATCGTAGTAGCACATATAAGTTAAATAATAGGATGGTCTCGGGACTTGAGGCAGCTAACGCTTTTGCCAATTATTTCAGTTCCGTATTTCTCAAGGAAACACCTTCTCTTGACTGCTCTGATTCTGAAGAACCATGTGTAAAATTAGATTATGTAAATCAGCCAAATATTGTATTAGAACCAGTAACAGCCGAGGAAATATCCAAAGCTGCTAAACGTTTTAAGAACCACTCTGCTGCAGGACCAGACAGAATCCCTCCTTTTATAGTTAAGGACTGTATTCAAACATTTCTTGCACCTCTCTCGCATATTTTTAATTTATCAATAAGTTCTTGTACTTACCCGGAAATATGGAAAGTCTCTAAGGTAACTCCCATTTACAAAAATGGTGATAGTGCGGACGTAGCAAATTATAGACCAATAGCAGTATTGTCGGCCTTTGGCAAGTTGTTCGAATCCGTAATTAATAACCGTATTAGGCAACAAATATGTATGTATCTAGATGATAGCCAGCACGGATTTAGAACAAATCGCTCAACAACGACTAACCATCTAAATTTTGTCACCGATGTATGTACTGCCATGGACAAGGGCATGCAGATAGATGCTGCGTATTTTGATTTTAAAAAGGCATTCGACCAAGTCGATAATAACCTTCTTTTGACTAAGCTTAAGAGACTTGGGTTTTCACCACAAATGCTTACATTTTTCTCGTCGTACTTAAAAGACCGTAAGCAATATGTCTATTTGTCTCCTTATGAATCAACAATTTATTATACTCGGTCAGGCGTTAGCCAAGGTAGCACGCTTGGGCCTACCTTATTCTTAATAATGGTCAACGACTTGCCAAGGGTCCTCAATGCGTCTAAATGTCTCATGTTTGCAGATGACTTAAAAATATATTGTCCTGTGCGAGACGCCTCCGATTGTCAAGCACTGCAACATGACATCAACAGCATCGTGCAGTGGAGCTCCGTGAACCGACTTGCATTAAATTCGGAAAAATGTAAAGTCATTACTTTCACTAGATCCCGTCTACCACTTATTCATGACTACAACCTTTCAGGCAAATCATTAGTAAGGGTGGACTCTATTAATGATCTAGGACTGACCATGGATACACGGCTTAACTTTAGAAAGCATATATCAGAGGTTTGCGCAAAGTCTCATAAAGTTCTAGGTTTTGTGTTGCGAACAGCAGCTCATTTTAGTAATGTTAAATTAGCCTTACTTTTGTATACGTCCTATGTCAGAAGCAGGTTAGAATATAACGCAGTCGTCTTCGATCCACATGAGAAGAAATATTCTCTCATGATGGAAAGAGTACAAAGAAAATTCTGTCGCTTCGTATATAAGTGTAGATATGGGTATTATCCCTTCCAATATCCGTCATTATTTGTGACTGGTATGGTTGGTCTCGACACCCTAGAGTTAAGACGGAAATTGTCTCTTATGGTTCATTATTACCAGTTATTAAATAATAAAATAGACAATCCGAGTTTTCTCTCCCAAATTGGTTTTGAGATACCAATGTACCATATGCGTGGTGGGTATGGTGGTAGGAGGCCTGCACGACTGTTTGCAGAAGCTGTGGTGCACGCGCGCCGCACCGCTGCTGCCCCTCATTGTGCAGCCCCCATTCTTATTAATGAACTGCTTTCTCAGAGACCTGATACAGATCTGTTTTTTGATAAATTATGTACATTTATAAATATATGTAAACAGTTTTTAAGTTACATGTGATGTGTTAGGTTAAGCCTGTTTATTACATGTAAATGCTATAATAAAATAAAATAAAATAAATAAATTCACAAAGCCTTTGATACAATTTACAGGTAACGATTTAAGGTTTCTAATTAATACAACAACAATTAAATAATAAGTAAGCACAGATACAGAATTTCGGTACGCAATCGGGCAGAGTAACTGTCGTTATTACGATTACAGCACTAATAATCCCCCCTTAGAGGAGGCCTCGCTTTTATAGGCGTTTTCTCCTACCTCGTCACATTTTTTATTCAACTACCGACATTAACTCCTAACACGGCCCTCCTGACGTCCTGGCGTCCTCGCCAGGCGGTGAAGAACCTTCAATGCCATTGCACTTAAGTAGCAGTGCACTGAAGGAGCGCCCGGTGCCACCCAGAAGCACACCAGAGCGCCACGCACCATACAGTGGCGGAGGCAGCAGCCTTCGAACGCATGCCGACATCACAAAGATTAGCTTCTGCAAATGAGAACAAACCAAACTAAATCTAAACTTTAAAGATCGGCCTGTCGTATAAAGCATTTTTTGAAATGTAAAGTTTTTGTAATAAATCTAACAATTAGGCTTTGAATCATAAAGCGTGAGATGTTCTAGTGACTTAACAGCAATTTATAACAGGCGCATCTAGATAAGAATGAAGCTTATAAATTAGATATTTCATTAAAGTTTTGGGACAGTCATTAAAACCAACTTGTTTTGTGAAAGGAAAAATTATTAACATGTACGAGTACCAAAATTATTAATCAGTAAAATAAAGAATGAGTTTTGTCCAACTATTCCGAAACAAGAAAGCACTGTTGCTTTTTTAAATAAATGTACTAGTAGCGCCATCTAGTTCAAAAATTCGTAGTATATATCACTGAGCTCCTTTTTAACCACGATTACGTCCGGCCGTCCTGCTCACACGTTCGTCCTCGATCGTGTATGGTCTGATGCAAGAACTGCAAAATAAAGCAAGTGCTGTTAAAATCTAATAATAATAATATTTTTTATGACTTCTTACAATACCGGCTCGCATATGAACTTGAGTAGCCCAAACTGTTAACAAACACGGTTTGACCTAGGTGATGTTCGTATAAAATCACACTAGTCGTATATTACCGCATTGCAATCTGTAACAACAGTGTTCACCACAGATTTCTGTTGCACATAGTTAACAAAAACACGGCTTTAACTAGGTGATGTTCATATAGGATCACACTAGTCGTGTATCACCGCATTGCAATCTGTAACAACAGTGTTCTGAACCACAGATTTCTGTTGCACATAGTTAACAAAAACACGGCTTTAACTAGGTGATGTTCATATAGGATCACACTAGTCGTGTATCACCGCATTTCAATCTGTAAAAACAGTGTTCATCACAGATTTCTGTTGTACATATATTGTTCATAGGCACTCTTTATAGGTAACATTAGATGCGCAGCACATATTGCAGAGAATGCATTAGACCATTATTAAGTGTTGAAAGGCAATCGTTTCGAACACTTAACTATATATGTATATAAAAAATACGAATCAGGTTTCATTTTATGATAATTTGGCATGTAAAGAAAATTAATATATCTATACTAATATTATAAAGAGGAATGATTTGTATTTTTATATTTTCTATGTTTGAAATAAATAAACTCAAAAACTACTGTTCCGATTTTACCTTTCACCATTAGAAAGCTACATTCACCCTGAGTAACATAGGCTACTTTTTGCCGCGGGGAAATGCTTCATTCCTACGTGAAAACGGGTAATAGGGTCAACGCGGTTGAAGCAACTGGCCAAACGCCTATGATTTTAATATAACAATGAAGCGTGGAATAGCACATAGGCTATTTTTATCCTACGGGGAGCCATTAAACGGGCCCAACGCCGGCGAAGCTGCTGGCGGAAGACTAGTATGTGCATAAATTAGGACCAACGTACTTCGAAGTACTTTTAGGCCCAATAAAACTAACAAAAAATTACCAATATAGAGAAAAAAAAACTGTTGGATCAGATAGGGTGTAAAATATAAAAATGAAGTCACCAGTAAAGCCCCCGGGGTTACAGAGCCCGCGGGTTGTATGCTAGCATTTTTCTTAATATTTTCAACTTGCTGTCAATAGTACACAGTGTGTTACACTTTATTACAAAATGTTAATAGCACCATGGTAAAAGCGTGCTTAAACCAGTAGAATGTTTTATTACAAGTTCAGCCAATATCGTCACGCTGTCATCACTAGTAATACCCAGGCAGGCATTACACCGTCTTGGCCAACAGACGACACAGTCATCTACCAAAAATAAAAATTCGATAGCAGACATAATGACAAGTTTAGTATCACGCGAAAAAAAACTTATTTGCACATTGAAACACAAGCGTAACACAAGCAAATGAAATTTTATGAACAAACTTATAAAGGAAAAGTAATTTGTTATTACGAAAAGATTTATGTAATACACTGTCGGTTCACTATTGCTACCAGCTAGAATAACAATGTTCACAGTCAGAACTGACCAAATCACATGACCTCGTGTTCTCCCGTAGTAAAGGTACACAGGTTGAAGCTCGGCCTACCTGACATTACTCTGCTACAACTTACAAAACCGCTTCTGATGAAATCTTTACTAATCGCAGTCAGTAACAAATGTTCAAATTGGTCAGCGATAAAGGTATGTAGGTAGTCGAAAAAAGAACTCCCTGTACCTATTTCATTTGAAAATGGTTTAGCAATTTGTGCGTTAACAAAATGATTAACAAAGTAGGTAGGTAGTCAAAAAAAGAACAATAGTATCCAGTATAAACTTTATCTGTAAATGCACTAGACATCAATTAAATCTGACTAACAAAACGGTTATATCACATTATGCCGTTGGTTTATAATTGAGCTTGCTTAATGTCACTTATTTACCTTAAAAATTCATTAACCACAAAAAGTAAGTAATAGGTAAAGAGCAACTTTCTTTTTAGTACTGTTATTCTTGGTTGTCAACACTGCTTCAACCACTGATCTACAGTGTCATTTTTAAGCTTCCATCACCCATTCTCAACTTGCTTCCTTCATTAGAGGAAGTAGTCTGAAAACTCAAGAAAAATCTCAAGGTTTTGTCCCATGTTACTTGAATAAAAATTAGTAGATACTCGTAACTCTCAGTCAACAACTTTGATAGTTAATTATACGAATACTCATAGCATATGCAATCTATATAAAATATCAACAGTCACTTTTAACTTTAAGATTGTATTCGGTTATGCAAGTTTGCCAATTTTTACTTTTGGTACAGACCAACCAATTCAATTTTTAAAGTAAAGATTAAACGTCTTTGTTTAATGTCTTACATTTGTAGGTATTCAGAAAAATATCAGATACCAAGTTTATAAATTGACTTCTTGCTTTGAAATGACTACAAATATTCAAAAACACTGTTTCACGGAAATAATTGCGTGCACTCTCGATTCGGAAATATTTAACAAAAATGTTGCCATTACTTACTCCCCAGTGACGGTACTGTACTCGTTGGGTACAAATAAATACTTTTGAAAAGGTAAAAGTAACCGACTGTAAGAACTAGGTACTCATTTTCTTCATACATAAACTTATCTCAAAAGCAAAGGATAAGCAGAGTATTTTAAAAGTAACAAAAAAAATTGCTTTTTCACTTGGATTCGCAAAACTAATAAGTAACAAATATAGCATTAAAATTTTATCATGGATAGCCGTATCCATCGTCGAATCTTAGATACAGGATACTACTCTGGGGAAACTACAGATTTCAATAAAGCGTTTATAGCACAAAAGAGATGTATTCGCGCTATAGCTAATACCACTCCATTAACAAGCTGCGAGCCTCTCTTTAAAAGGTTTAAAATATTAAGTGTGCCCTGTCTGTACATATACAAGGAAAGATGAATATTGTAAATTCCCTACTTGTTTTCCTGATAAGACTATTGGTGCCTGCCAATAACCTAGTCAGCTATAAGGTCAAAAAATTGCTACCACATGTGCGTCAAAATTAACAATAAATTACCGACAAATATTTAAAGCTTCACTATGGTAAAAAATAATCTTTACAATTACTAATTTATGGGTGAACAGAAATTTGATACTTATCGACATAAATTATAAAATTATACGAAAAATTACATATATTTGCATAATTAATAATAAAATCTATGACAACTAAAATAAGCAAATGTCCTTGTAATGAAAATTAATTGAAATACCTAATTTAATATGAAACATAAAACTATACCACATTCGAGCAAATAAATATTTTCTTAAAAGAATTTTTTTTACTTACGGTTTCTGACCTTACCCAACGTTTTCAAATAGGAGTATAATTCTCACTCAAATCAATTACTTCGAGTTATCATTATCACTGAACTGGTACAGATCGTTAATCGATACACGAAAAATGTAAAAAAAAACCGTGCGTACTGATTTCTGCATTTGTTCAGGATGCAACGTTAAATGTGGGACGCGAGCAGATCCCACTTCTGATTTTATAAATGAAAACCAGAAGCAGAATATTTAGATCACCATTTAATTCACAAAGCCTTTGATACAATTTACAGGTAACGATTTAAGGTTTCTAATTAATACAACAACAATTAAATAATAAGTAAGCACAGATACAGAATTTCGGTACGCAATCGGGCAGAGTAACTGTCGTTATTACGATTACAGCACTAATAATCCCCCCTTAGAGGAGGCCTCGCTTTTATAGGCGTTTTCTCCTACCTCGTCACATTTTTTATTCAACTACCGACATTAACTCCTAACAAATGACAATGTCGATATGAAAGACCTCTATAAAAATTTCGTCAATGGAATTAAAGATTTCTTGGTCGAATGGTTACGAAAGCTGACTACGGAGCTAGAGACCCGGGTTCAAACCTCAAGTAGGCAAGTTGCGTTTTTATTTTTTGTAACATTTTTTTTTAAATTGGGAGCTAGGTATTTCAAAAGGTTTTGTTAAGTAACACTAAGCCAATGAATGTTTTGCTTAAAAATAAACCAAGAAAATCAATTGTTTTTATCCGAGCAACGCTCGGGCGTCCTGGTACTTTATGATAATGCTACACACTTATAGCCCAGCAATAGGATTCCATTTGGTGGTAGGAACCATCGACATGCACAAAGACATAACTAAACACCCATACCGATAAATGAAATTCAAACTGATCATTCCAATTTTCGCCTTCGCTGGAACCCGGGACCGTGGATGGGCAGTCAGGTATGTTTTCCGTTGCGTCACATGGGTCGTCGTTTGTTTTATAATTTTCTATGTATCTATCTATATCTATAGTATCATATTGTAAGCTGAAAAACACAATATATCACTTATCAACACTACTTAAATAAAAACAATGATTTTAATCAAATGCCATTCACAAAGACAATACCTTGCTTGATATTACATATTATGTCAAAATTACTTTGTTGTGAGAATCTTGTCTCAGGCCCCACTTGAGCGTTCTTTGTTCGCATTATTTAGTAGCCTAACTTTGTGAAAACTTAAGCAATATAAATGCTCTAAAGATCAGAATCTTGGAACGACTAAGCATAACTTCGAGAGTTAAAGTGAGAGCTATTATCTAA
Organism: Pyrgus malvae; assembly: GCA_911387765.1. NCBI lineage: Eukaryota > Metazoa > Arthropoda > Insecta > Lepidoptera > Hesperiidae > Pyrgus > Pyrgus malvae. The sequence goes on from OU426958.1 coordinate 18,691,101, forward strand.
AACTCAGAGACACGACATTATTCGTAAAAGCCCTACACCACACGTCTCTTAAACGAAAATGCTAATAAAACTTTATTTGTTATAGTGATATTCTATGAATATCGACGTACCTATCTATATGAGGTTAAACTAAAAGTGTAAGCGGATTTTGCTGACTTATTCTGTAATAAATAGTTTCTTAACAAATTTTGCATGTAAAAAAATAGACAGGCAGACAACAAAGTAATAATAAGGGTTTCTTTTTTCTGTTTGTGGTACAGAACTCATGATTATAGAAATACCATCAAAACTAGTCCATCCATCCCATCCATCAGTCTTTTATTGTCCACTGCTGGACTTAGGCCTAACGTTCGCTACGCCTCCCGGTCCTGGGCCTTCTGATTCCAGCGACTACCCGCTATCTTCTTCAGGTCGTCAGGGCGGCCTGTACTCCTTTTGCCGAGACGTGGTCTCCATTCAAGGACCTTTCTTCACCATCGGTTGTCGGTCCTCCTAACTATATGGCCTGCCCATTGCCACTTCAGCTTGCAGATTTTGGGAGCTAGGTCGGTAACTTTAGTTTATTACGAATTCTGTCACGTAGAGAAATACCAAGCATAGCCCTCTCCATCGCTCGCTGGACGACCCTGAGGTCATCACTGCCAACACACACTGCTCGAAAACTTCTGCACTCAGGCACTGAGGTATTCTGGACTGTCAAAACTAGTAGTACCCAACATCTCAGTAACGATAAAATTTAAAGTTAGGTAAATGTCAACATAGTCCCTATAGCTTCGGTTTAAGTACGCTGCGGTTTCCTCTACCTGATCGTACGAGGCGATTAAAAGGGGGCTTTCGGGGTTGCGGATAATGAGAGTGGGAGCTCGACCCGTCCAGCCTGCAGCCCGGTAAGGACGGCGGTGTGTGCGTAGCCGCATGCCGCTGTGAACATCTGAAGGTGCAGGTGAGCACTTTGCTCTCCCGAAGATGGGCCTGCTCTGGGGCGCCACGTATGAAGGACACCGGTCCGTTGCACTGGAGATCCCGGAGTCCTCCCCAAGCGCAGAGGCAGCCACCGAGGGGGTTTTAGTGCGGTACAAATCCCACATAACCTGGTATCCTCTCCCAAGGTGCTGGTTACCTTTTGAAGATTTCCCTCCCGATACCAAAAAAAAGGTAATGTCAACATGAATATAAAATATGTACATAGGCCCTCTCACGAAAGTTTCACTTTGAAAAGTATTTGATTGATTGCGAAAGAAATAAAAATGGTAATTCATAGGGGTCAAGACGTGATGTATGGTTGACCGACTTGACATACCGTGAACGATGTAAGGTTTTCTCATATATTTATTCAATGGCATTCAAAAAATATTTATTCTTGCCTTATTTTTTACCAATGGCCTTATTTTTTGCGTAACTTGGTGGTATGAAAAATGTAGTATAATAAAAACGATAGATTTTTTAAATACAAAATACACTTTACTTAAAGTTTGCATGAACTTTTAGATCAATGACTGCATTGTCCCTGGGTTACCTCAAAATATTGATATTTGTTTAACTAAATAGTCAGTAGGGTGGTCCTTATTCCTAAGAAAAAAATTTTTTTCTTTAATTTCGCGGGGCACCCCGTAATTAGATTATATACCATAAGAAACTTCTTCATAATTTTTTAAAAATTTTTAAAATGATATTTAGAGGTCGCTACCAAGGTTTGAATTTTAAATAAAAACTCAAAATCTGCATTTGTTAGATTCTTTTATTTTTATAATCAGGACAAAAGATATTACAAAATTATTGTTGTTGTTATAAATAAAGACATTATGTAAATATTTCAATCATTTACTTTTATGATAGAAGGGTTGACTTGTTAGTATTAGGGTACTTTTTCTTATACTCTTTTACCAACAAAAGCAAATTTTTTTTTTGTTCTTCATTGGTTGTAATTAATTTATTATTTTCTTTCATTAAAGCAATACCGCGCTCAGGTACAGGACATACATATGTACATAGGTATTTCGTCCGACTACTTGCAAAGAATAAACGATATTTTAGGCAAGTTTCCACGTCATTTTTCAAAAAAATTGATGAGATACCTAGGATCTGGAAGAATCTTAAGGAAAATTTCATGTATAGCAATACATGAAGTTTTCTAGATTTTTTTCGTGGATATGTGTAATATCAAGGTTTATTCTTTTAAAGCAATCTTCTGTACCTTAAATTTTCAATGCTTGTACGATTTTTTTCTTCTCCTGAACTAAAAGTTTGTAAAAAGGCAAGCGAAACCTAGCTCTTCCAACACATACCATAATGTAAATCTTTTTCAGCGCAACAATAACTATATTTTTGTTAAAGCTTTCAAAGGCTTTAAGTCTTTCAATAATTGTAAGTCGTTTTTTGGCGCTGACCATCAGGTAGAGGCTTAAAACCAGAAACCAATATGTAACATAAATCATATCTGTGAAAATGCATATTTCTCTCACAGCCTTTTTGTTCTTCTTCGTTAGCTTAAACTGATGCTTAAATAAATAAATTTTCAAACAGTACAAGGCACTTGCCATCCATCTAGCTCAATGGAGACCAGCAGGTCTCCTAAATAAACGCCTTTTTCAGGAACACCTCTTATGAAAATGATAGTGAGGTTCAACAGTTCTCTGTAGTTGAAAAAAACAACAACTAAAAGTACATAGGTAGTTGCTATTTGGCAAAAGAAAACCTCTCTGCGGCCACTTCTGCAAGAATATTTTCCTCAGCATCATCTGTTATTGTTTTGAAATTGTTTTGGTCAATAGTATTCCAATTGTTTTAAACCTTTTAAATAATTGTTTATCAAAATTGTATATGGGGCAACAATTGATCCACTACAGCTGACAACGTAATTTCCATTACCTATGTTGATCGTAAAATTTGATATAAACACTATTATGAAACATTAATGAAACCATCATTTACGCGGTCCTCTACGCTTTTTTGTAAAAATTTTGACACTTGGTAGCGACCTCTTAATCTTAATAAAAAATAATATAAAAGAAACTAATTTCATATTTCGAGGTATATAATCAAATGAGAAAGTGCCCCGGGGATAATTCAAAAGTCGAAAAATAAGGACCACCCTAATAGTCAGTCTTATTGTAATTTATTTTTTGTAGGTGGTAGAATTCGCCCGGGGAAGTACCACCGCTGCACTTACTTCTGCCGTGAACCAATTCTGTTGTGTTTCGGTGGAAAGGTGCAGTTGCCGGCCACACTTACATGAGGCGACCACCACCTCTGGAGTAGCAGCGCAACTGCTTACGACCTCAGACAATACTTACCTATGCTTGCTTGAGGTTGTATGTAGATGTTCATGGGCTGCAGTGACCACTTAATACTTAGCACGTGGCCTGCATGCTCGTCTGCTACTCCATTCAAATTTAAAAAAAATTGTTTAAGTAGCCTTTAAAGCTCCATTTCTGAACATAGCTCCCCCTAGCACTCGACGTGCATCCGGTCCTGCACCTCCTGAATCCAACGACTTTCCACTTTATATTAAAGATCCTCAGTCCGCCTGGTAGAAGGTTAGCTTGTGCTCATTTTGCCGAGATGTGGTTACTGGTCACAGTGATCACCATTGGGCCCACTTTTCAGCAATTTTATTTAAAACTAGCCCTCCGCCAGCGGTTTCGCCCGCGAGGTCCCGTTTTATAGGTTCCCGTAGGATAAAAACCATCCTATGTCCTTTTCCAAGGTCCACTCTATCTGTGTTCCAAATTTCATTAAAATTGGTAGCAGGAAAGCGTAGCAGACAGACAGAATTACTTTTGAATGAATAATATTATTAGGGATAACAGTTTAGTGGGACATAAAAGAGGTTTTATGTTCCACTGCTGACCTCAGATCTCCTCTCATTTGTGCGAGAGCTTTAGGCCATAGTCCACCACGCTGGCCAAGTGCAGATTGGTGGACATCATGCCTTCGAGAATTTTTAAGATTGTCTCATGCATGTGGCATGTGGTGTTGGGAACCATCGTAATTTTAATTAAAATATTTTCAGCAATAAATATTAACATTTTTTTAAGAGGTTCCCGCCGAAATTTTGAACGCGAAATATCCACGTCAAAGACCGCGGTCTTTACCACTCGATCATCGCTGCTCTATTTAATGTACAGAAATATAGTTGAGGGTAATTAATATTGTCAGCTTTAACAGCACGCACTCGTTTTAGTTCATAGTTGATAGTAAAACAGTATATTGTAGTTCAGGAAGGGCGCCGGAGGGCTATTCAAAGACCCTCATATGTGTCAACAGATTTGGAAAGAAATTCGCTGTTATTTAACTTCTCTTGCGCTTCATATAAATTATGTTCTTTACTTACGTTCGTTACTTTAAAATGCTTGATTTCTGGGTCAATATTTACAAGTAGAATGAACTGTATTCAATGAAAAAATAGATTACTATAAGTTTAAAACTCCACCATTTACGTACTATCGTTTTTGTCAGCTTTGCCTAAGATGGGCCACCAAGTCAATTCTTCTTCTGTTTTATGTATTGCCTCTGGTTTACAGTATTCCTAATTATTAATTAAATCATTAACTACTGTTCTGTGCCTGGGGTTATGCGTTTTAAATTAGACTACGAGTAACTACCTAAGCCTTAAGGGCCTCTTTCACCACCTTCAAGTAAAGTGACAAGTACGCTAATTGTCTGTTAAAATCACCCGTAACTTCATTTTCGATTTTACAATGTTCGAGTAGCACTAATCATATGATAAACTGACCCGTACCTACTCATAGCTTTTACTTGCCAATTAACTTTACTTGGGACGTAACTAATCAACACTTTACTTGGAGATGGTGAACTAGGCCCTTAGTATAATAGGACATTGAGGATTTGGAAGCAACTTTCTTCCCATTCGGTCATCTGTTTTTCTAGCTGCCCACTATCTTTGCTACTTATTTTAGGTTCTACACAAACATACAAATCAGCAAACTAGTCAGTAATCATAATAGCTCCCACTTCACGATTTTGATGTTAGAGCTAACAACACTTCCAGATTTGGGTCAGTGGCCACTATTCACTGACCCAATTTCAGAGAAGCGAAAGTGTCCAATCCTATGCCCAAAATTATTTATTCAAGGAAAGGACCACCCGCTTTCTTACACCATACAGGGCGAATTAACGTCCCTTTATAATACAGAAGGGTGTTTGGCCAGATTGAATTAATATAAGGGTTCGATGGCTTAAGAGGAAAAACCCACGAAGTTTGTTGGTCCCTTGCAAATGGTTGGTTATTACATTTGCCATGACACAACACAATAGGGTCGTTGGAATACATGATGATAATGATGTTCTTATTATTGTCTGATCAACAATAAATACTTCTACATATAAATACTACTATGAATAAGAATGTTTTTAAGAAGAATTTTATTAATGGACTTTAAGAAACACTTTCAATTATATATCTATTTTTTTCAACCTTTTTTATGACCCACTGCTGGGCACAGGTCTCCTTCTCACAATTGAGAGGGATTTAGGCCATAGTCCACCACGCTGGCCAAGTTCGGATTGGTGGACGTCATGCTTTCGAGAAATTATGAATTTCTCTCAGGCATGCGATGGAGAACATCGTAATCAATGAAATATCACGATATTTTCCATCACCGTGGAGCAGCGATAAATTCGCACATTACAAATTTCTTTGTCTGATGTGCGCGCTCAGGATTTGAAACTGGGATCGGTTGCGTCGAGGACCGCGGTTTTTTACTCCTCGGCCATCGCTGCTCATATCTAAGTGGCTGTGTGGCTGCAACCCTTTTTGCGTCCCACTGCTGGGCACGGGTCTCTCCCCCTTATTGGGGAGGCCTGGAGCTTACTCCACCACGCTGCTCCAATGCGGGTTGGTGGAGATGCGGGTTAGTGGCCAACCCGCTGTCGGATGTTTTCAAACCGCCCATAAGGCCTCCGACAAGGTTTAACGACTGTTATCTATCGACAACAACCGGGACCGACGGCTTAACGTGCCCTCCGAAGCACGGAAACGCGCATGAAATTTTTTGCCACTAGCGGTCACCAATCTCACAACCGACCGCGCCCGTTTGGCTTAGCTGCGTAGACCGTTTGCGTTCTACGCTAGCCGCCGAGCCATGCGCGCTTCTATATCTATCTTCATTATTTCATATCTAAGTATGTATGTAAAATTATTGAAACTACAACAATTCCATACATGCTAATCTGGTAGAAGTTATAATGTTTGTAATTCTATGTATGAGTAAGTATGTAGGTACATATATGTTTTTCTGCGTCAATCCGTATCGGAGCAACATCGTATATAACTTCCAGGCCTCTCTAATTATGGTTAAAACCGTCTAAACGACCCGTGTGGTGTAATGGTTACACTGTCAGTCTGCCATTGTCCTGGGTTTATTCCCGCGGAAGAAAGCAGAATAACGAGTTTCAATTTCTGCTCTATGCCTGGGTGTTAGAGTTCATATATTTGTTTGTCCATGGTACCCACGACACACAGTATTGAGTGGAGCTATAAAGTGTTAGCTTGTATTTTTAAAACACGTAAATTTGTTCTAAACATAAAGCCATTAACTAATGCTTCCTAGAAGACGATTCTGCAATGCATTGTTCCAATAACAACCCCAACGTACACCATGATCAAAACATTAATTGCTAGGACTGCAAACGAAATCCAAATAAAAGTGAAACGCCCATTGGACAACGAAGCGTTTTATCACGAAACGATCAAACATTACGATCCCATTTCGCGCCACATTTCCATATGTAATGCCATAAATAATCCTGCTTCGCCATACATTCTAATGGAGTACATAGAATAAGCATTAGCTGGACACGACAATACAATGAGCAAACAGTGGTTTGTCAACAAACTTCTCATTGTTCGTCCATAGCAAAGTGATAGTGCTATTTGTATTGTAGTATTATAGCAAATTCTCCAACAAATTTTATGAACTTCTGAATCCAAAGAGTGATACAATATGTAGGTGCGGTGTTGGATGGTTTCAAATCACAATTATGGCTCCAGACAAGTTTACTTAGGTAACTATAACGATAACAAAAAAGCCCGAAGTCACTTATCCAAATTCCAATCGGGACAGTCGCTAGTCTTTACAGCGAAGTGAACTGTTTGTGATAATTTAAATCGTCCAAGCATCCATGAAGCTCCCAGAAAGCCTTAACGACTGTTATCTGTTGACTATATCTTATCAGATATCATCAAAGAGGGTTCCTAGTTCAGCCTTGGCGCGCACCTCTTACAAAGAAATGATATGCGAACTTATGATTGCTTTGCAGATTCATAGACCTTCTTAAAAGCATGTCATTCCTGACCATACAACTTCTGATTTACCTTTTAGGTAGATCGTCAGAAACTTCCTATACCTTGATGAAAAAATGAAAAAAGAGTGCGTGTATGTACACGCGTCAGAAGTTATACTTCTTATTAAGAGAAACCTGCAAAAGATTATAGCTAGATAGATATGAATTAGTGTAAATAATAATTTATATACGATGTAAATAAATTATACAAACCGAAAATTAACCGCAAATCTATAAATGCACTTAAAACAGTTTAATTGATTTAATAAAAACACCAATATATTTTTTATTTATTCACACTGTTTAATTGTACTGACAACAAAAACTTGATCATAGTTATCTGTTTGAATAGCAACTAACTTTAGACTGTTGCTTTTATCTGTCGGTGTGCGCGCGCATCGTAAAAAATCACTCTCATCATTTTTCCCAGTAGCGCCAAAAGAAGTATAACTTCAAATGAGTAGAGTGATTATCATTTCGATAATATTTTAAAAAGCACCCCACGCTTTTTTTTAAATAATTTTTTTTTTTTATTCACACTATTATTAACTTATATTCATTGAAATTTTTAACACTATTTTCTTAATTTAAATTCATTAAAATTTATTTTCTATTTTTTAGTTCGGTTTTCTATAAAAAGCGTGTTTTTTAGTTTTTTTAAACTATTATTTATTTTCTACTTTTTAGTTTGGATTATTTATTCTTTCCATGATGTTTCCACTAGCAATGGACTGGTTACTGAGAACCTTCTTCTTTCTTTCAAAAATATCTTTATCTATCATTAGGCTTGTTACATAACAAGGTTACATATTTTTTTAATTTTTACGTTTTCATAAAATTTCACCTGTCTTACGACTTAACAAATTATTTATATTCTTTATATATCTCATACACGTTTTCGGTTACTGAGCACCAATAGTCTACTCCCCTACATAAATATGAGCAACCCAAGCAGCAAAATAGTCGAATAGTAATTAGATTACTCAGCCTTTAATCGTATAAGAGCCGAGTAACCGTTCTTAAAACACCCATTTATCGTGTAATAGCGGTTATCTCGACTATTTGGCAATATTTGCTAATGTGTGCTTTAAGGACGTCGAATAAACGTTTACAGCACTATGTTTTAGCACTTTTACTCCACCTTTTAGCAGATGCTGAATTAAAGTGGCTAAAATACTCGTTATTAGATCGTTTGATCTATAACAGTCGTATAATAGCTGTAGCTCTATAAACGCAATCGAACAAAAATCATATTTTGCAAATTGAAAAATGGAATAATTTTATCAAATTAGTGTATTGTCATCGGTCCTCAATAAATCTACAAAGTTTGAACGAAATCTGGCCGTTTAAAGTGGGTCAAAATCGCGCCCAAAGAAGTCGGTTACAAACATACAAACATACAAACATACAGGTGAAGCTAATAAAAAGCGTGTAAAATAAAAGCAAAATTTTCACTTCCAGTCCAAATGGCTAACAATTTTAAATCCTAAAGAGCCCGCGGCTTACCTCACGTAGCGAGGCACGCACAGATAGATTCGTAACGCGCCTTTATGTCAAAAAAATGTATGGGCGTACGTGTTTGTGTGGGAAGTGATTAAATAACGTGTTTATTTATCATTTAAATGGAGTAGCAAATGAGCATATAGGCCACGTGGTAGTAGTGGACCAGCCCTATATCCCGAGCTACGGTATCCTCTGCCTGATCGTAAGAGGCGAATGAAAAGGGGCTTCCGGGGTTGCGGACGGTGAGAGTGGGAGGATGTTTTTACAGAAACACAATAGAATTACTTCGCGGCAGAAATGGTAAAGCGGTCAAACCATAAGATGGGATTGACGTTTAAATCACCCATTCTAGCTCAAGTACCTTTTAGTTATCTTCATTCGGATCAAATAAGCATATTCGACGACCCGTATGGCAATGGTTCCCATGCCGGACTGCCGAACGAAAGTATCGGGATCGATCCGCAGCGAGGCAGAAATTTCACCTCTTAATTACTTAAGAGGTGAAATTAATAAATAATGTAATAAATAATAATAAATTAAATAATATAATAACTAACTATGTTACGAACCTCAATTAGTATTTTTTTCAATATCTATACTAATACATAAAGCTGAAGAGTTAGTCTGTTTGAACGCGCTAATCTCAGGAACTACTGATTTGAATTGAAAAAATATTTTTGTGTTGAATAGTCCGTTTATTGAGAAAGGCTATATAACATCATGCTATGACTAATATCAAAGCCCACGTGGATGAAGTCGCGGGCGGCCGTTTGTTTGTGATAAAAAATGTACATCTAAGAGAAACAAGGGACATTATCAAAGATTGATCCCTATCGCATTTAATTGAATTGGTTATGTAAATTTTCTTCCAAGCATTTTAGGATTACAATGCTATAAAAAGCAGTACTATATAACCTGTGTTATACGAGTATGTGTGTACTTACACGATCCCTTTCAAAATGGATTCTCATTTTGTTTTCACGCACTTTTTATGCCTATTGGCGTTAAGTTAACTTTAGACAGTCTTTGTTCTGTGAACGAGTAGGGAATTCATAAATCGTAATTAATGACTACCAGTGTAGCGCAATGGTTACCATACCATACTATCAAACGGAGGGTTCCGGGTTCGATTTCCAGCAGGCGGAAATTTTAATGATGAGTTTAAATTTCGGTTCTCGGTCTAGGTGTTTGTGTTTCTGTCTTTGTATGTGTCTGTAGTATCCACTAGTCGTGGGCCACGGCACAGGGTATATCTACCGTACTGTGGGGCTACGACTGTAAAACGTCATTTATTTATAATGAGGGAAACTTCAGGCGGAGATTAGAGCTGCTGTGGCTTAGAGCTATTTGTTATTCGCAAGAAACGCGTACTTTAGTGCGGCGTTGTCTACTATATAATAAGCTTATAACCGTTAAAAAATCAATCTTTCTTCCAATAACGAGAACACCGGTTTGAAGTATTTGTTTCAGAGACGTCTTATAGTTCGACGAGTTTTTACACTATTTCAAAAATTGATTAAAAATCAAACTTTGTCTCTTTCATTACATAATAATATTATGCCGTACTTTAAATCACCCATGACAAGACATACTTGGTTTCCGCTTTAATATAATCGGATGACCGAGCGTTGCTCGGATAAAAACAATAGATTTTCTTCAGAGACTTATTGACTTATACTTAGTGTTGTTTAACAACGACATCTATTGAAGTAGCTCTCAATTAAAAGAAAAAGTACGTCTACGAATATAATATCTTTTAACGAGCAATTCTTGTATATACCTAAATAAATATATTTTTGGAATCTCAGAAACCAACGATTTTAATGAAATTTAGTACCCTGGTTTTGGGGGTGATAAATCGATCCAGCTAGGTTTTATTTCTAAAAATTTTAACATTTTTAAATTGTAAAACCTTTATTTTAAATTATAAAAAAAAAATTCAGTGATAATCAACTTAAATGCATCCTGACTTGGAGGGTATTAATAATATTGTGGCGTAGAACGTCGTCACAAATGACGCGGCCATCAACGTTCCGATCAATCCGACGTTCAAAGAAATGACAATGTCGATTTGAGAGAGCTCTATAAAAAAATATTTTCTTGAATTAAAACTTCCTTGGCCTAATGCACGTGGGCTAACTGCAGAACTAGAGACCCGGGTTCAAACCTCAGTCAAAACCATATTGAGTCGAGTAGAGTTTCCGAGATTCAGATTATATAGGAAAGTGAACATGGTAATGCTTTTTGTGTATTGCTTTAAATTACATTAAATGCATTGACTTCAGAAGTATAAAAACCTATTCATCTAAAAGGCGGTAAAAAGCGGCGTTATTACCCTGTATACACATCCTTTCAAAACAGGTTTTATACTGCTTTTACGCAGTTTTTATGCCCATTGCGTTACGTTACCCCTACACGATCTTTGTTCTGTGAACGAGGAGGGAATTCATAATTCGTAATTAATGAGGGAAACATCAGGCGGAGATCAGAACGCAGGCAAAAACGCCTCAAGACTGCTTACAGCTATTTGTCATACGCAAGAAACGCGTCGCTTTAGTGCGGCGTTGTGATGTTGGCAGCTTGTATTGTGATGAGGTATTTTAAAGCCATGGACGTATTACATTGTAAAATCTATACAAATAAATAAAATTGGAGTGTCTGTTTGTGATATTAAAATACCCGCTTTTTACCACTTGCATATGAATGTTTATACGGTACATATGCCAAAATAACATTTTTTACAATTTTTGTCTGTCTGTCTGTGTGTCTGTTTGTTCCGACTAATCTCTGAAACGGCTGAACCGATTTTGACGGGGCTTTCACTGGCAGGTAGCTAATGTTATAAGGAGTAACTCAGGCTGCTTTGATTTGGTCTGTCTGTATGTTCGTTCCGGCTAATCTCTGAAACGACTGGACTGATTTTGACGGGACTTTCACTGGCAGCTAGCTGATGTAATGAGGAATAACTTAGGCTACTTTTATTTTATGATCATTATAAAACTACCGCTATCCTTTATACGCTTCTCCCACCAACGAATCAATATCACAAAGGCTGCCTGTTGCGCCGGCACAGAACGCACGAGCGGGCTATTGCTGACGATTGTGTCTCGACTTCGTTCATAAATTGGTTTGTGACACTTATATGATACTTTTATGTATGATAGCGATCCGTTCTTCTTATCTTGATTTATAAATTATATTTTGTTACATTTTAACTGCTTTCCTTTTATTAATTAACAGAGGGTTTTAGTAGCTTATTTTATGAGAGCTAAGAATGAAGGGAAACTGGGGCTGGTATTGTACTCATTATGTTAGAACGACACAGCGGCGGTGCAGCACGGCCGTCTACGTACCTACAGCATATTATTGGTAATAGATCGAGGACTTCATTCGTAACACTGTAGATAATTTTAAATAAAACAATGAGTAAATTTGCGGAGTATATTCACTTCATGCTAATGATCCTTTCTAACGCGGGTGAAACCGCGGGGGACAGCTAGTATAAAATAGATCACTTCTGAACATAATATGAACATTGTATTAGAAATTATTTTATAATATGTAAAAAAAACCCATCCCTTTTCTACAAGTCTCTATCCACGCGGACGACGTCGCGGGCACAGCTACTTATTACAAAGAAAAATGATCTGCGTAGGCAAAGATACAAAAAAATTAAGTTTAGGTTTTAATTTTATTAGGACACATAAAATCTGCGGAATACATTCACTTCATGCTAATGACCCTTTCTAACGCGGGTGAAACCGCAGGGCACAGCTATTACAAATAAAAATGATCTGCGTAGGCAACGATACAAAAATTTAAGTATGGATTACAATAGGAAACATGAAATCTGCGGAATATATTTACTTCATGCTAATGATCCTTTCTAACGCGGGTGAAACCGCGGGACACAGCTAGTATGGTATAAGTGTTTACAATTTATTTCTGTTACCTTTTGTGTGTGAGCCCATGCGAGCGAAACCGCGTCCATACAAATGTAGACTTGTCGTATTTATAAATGTCAGTTTTTTTTTTCAATTATGGCATCGCAAACTCTGTGCATACTGCCAGCGTCAAGTATAATTTTTGCATCAATTTTTTGCCAGTTTCAAGTAAGTAATAACAAAGTCAGTAAGTCGTCAGTAATCAGTAAGTCTAGTCAGTCCAACATTCAAGTAAAGCGATGGCTACTTTACTAGAACGTGTCCGATGGAATTTTGGAGGCAAGCAGAAAAAACATATTTTAGCACTGTTATTTTATTTCACAAACATTCGTGCACTGTAATTAACCTATATCAAAGAAAATGCCATCAACTTTATCCGATATAACTCAAAAATACACCAAGAAAATGAAAATAAAACAAGAGCACAATATGTCTTTTTCGACTTCCCGCCAAAACTCTTTATAAATGTCTTGTGTTTTAAATTTAACTTTGCACACCTACTAATTCTAAAGAAATAAGGTATTGTCTGTATCTATGTAGAGTGTGTAGACGAATCTCATTAGTAGCCAACCGGCTATAGAATGTTTTCAAACCGCATATAAGGGCTTAAAAAAGGTTTGATGATTGTTATTTTATTACGACCCGCGTGGCGCAATGGTAACCATGCCGGACTGCCAATCGAGGGGTCCCGGGTTCGATTCCCGGCGAAGCAGAAATTTGAATAATGAGTTTAAATTTCTGTTCTCGGTCTGGGTGTTTGTCTTTCTGTCTCTGTGTGTCCATAGTACCCACGACACAGGGTATTAATTACCTTACTGTGGGGCTAGGAGTGTGTAACGTTTCTATTTTTTTTTCTATTTTAGTAATGACAATCGGACCAACGGCTGCGTGATGAAATTTGCCACTAGCGCCCCTCCCTTCTTACAAGTGACTGCGCTTGTTTCACTTGATTGCGTAAATCGCTTGCGGTCTACGCCAGCCACTGGATCATGCGCACTTCACACACATATTACACATAATATACGTAAATATATATAAACATAGTAAATAAAATGCATTTATATACTCATCAGAACCCAATCGATCTATGTAGCTAAGCCAAACGGGCGCGGTCGGGTGTGAGATGCTACGCGATTGGCAAAAAAAATCATGCACATTTTCGTGCTTCGGAGGGCACGTTAAGCCGTCGGTCCCGTTTGTTATCGATAGATAACAGTCGTTAAACCTAGTCGGAGGCCTAGGGCGGTTTGAAAACGTCCGACAGCGGATTGGCCACTAACCCGCATTGGACCAGCGTGGTGGAGTAAGCTCCAGGCCTTCCCAATAATGGGGAGAGACCCGTGCCCAGCAGTGGGACGCAAAAAAGGTTGCGGCCAATAATGGGATCTCGATAATAAAAAAAATCAATAACCCTCTATTTGACTCAAAGTCAAACTATATTCTCTATGATTATTAAAAAACTATCGTTCTTACATTAGACCTGAATCGCTTTATAATTACAGATATTACTTAAAATAAAATTGTTACGTGTCTTTATTAAAATAATAATCGAGTAGGTATTAGATAGCACACTAATGGATACTAATATCATAATAAATGTTTAAATCCATAAAGTTTAATACCATTCGATATCAGTCTGCTAGTTAAAACTAGCAAAATTGAGAGACAATTTTAATATTAAACATTCTAAAGGCGCACATCAGAATTTTGTATGAATTTTTATCAGTATCTTTATAAATTTTTACATTCAATAAACATTCTTTATAAAAGAATATCTTAAAGTTTTTGAAGCTTAGTTGATACTTGCTACTTAAAGTAAACAGGTATTGACAAATAAAAAACATTTTACAAAAATGTATTAAACTATTAGTGAGCCCGGCAGGCGTTGTCCTGGCATCTGTATCTGATCCCAGCATCACGTACTTAAAACATAAACATATTATGAAGTATTGAAAGACGGAGGGTGTGTTTCTTTATCATCTTAAATAGTTTTTATGTTACTGTCAAAAACAAATGGCTCGCTGCAATCCTTTTTGCGTCCCATTACTGGGATCGGGTAGAGACCCGTGGGGAGAGCCCCATAATAATAACTGAGGTGGCCAGGAGCTTACTCCACCACGCTGCTACAGTGCGGGTTGATACAGCAAATAATGACAGATAAACTGATATTTTGTCTGTATATTTTTTAATCGCTGGCACATGCAACAAAATTTAACTGTTTGACAGTTAGTGACTTATAGCACAATATAAGGAGCGCCTGCCTTGTGCTTATAGTTTGGACGGGTGAATAAGATTGATTGTTTCACAATTTAGCTCCCATTTTTTGATCATATTTCCTCCATAGTTTTGCTTAAACCTTCCCTGGATATTCTGCTAATATTTGAATCCAAAATCAGCCAAATCGATCCAGTCTTTCTCGAGTTTTTGCCAGACTATCAAACAGTAATTCATTCTATTCTATAAATTAGATAATATTTACACGAAACGTACAAATACCCAGCCAGTATTTTTTTCCATTATGGCATCGCAAACTCTGTGCATACTGCCAGCGTCAAGTATAATTTTTGCATCAATTTTTTGCCAGTTTCAATGAAACTGGATGAAGTAATAACAAAATCAGTAAGTAAGTCGTCAGTAATCAGTCAGTCTAGTAAGTCCAACATTCAAGTGAAGCGATGGCTACTTTACTAGAACGTGTCCGATGGAATTTTGGAGGCAAGCAGAAAAAACATATTTTAGCACTATTATTCTATTTCACAAACACTCGTGCACTGTAATTAATCTATATCAAATAAAATGCCATCAACTTTATCCGATATAACTCAAAAATATACCAAGAAAGTAAAAATAAAACAAGAGCACAATATGTCTTTTTCGACTTCCCGCCAAAACTCCCAACCCAGCCAGTATTTACTATTTATTTAGTTTATTGATAAACTCTACACTCTACACTCATTAAGTGCTCCCAAATGTTACCTTACTTATTTCAACGAAACCTTTTGCAACGTACCTCAGAACTCATTTCAATGAAAGGGAGGAACTTGCTGAAATGCACCGAAACTAAAATTCCAAGCTCCGTTCGACACCTGCCTTTAAACTTTTGAAGCGTAGCGTCGAGAATCGAAATTCGGAAATTCGTAGGACACCCGCACTGAACTGGGGCAATTAGTGCGAACGCGACCGAGCGTTAGTGGTAGGTGATCACCGGGAATTTCGGGTGCAATGTTGGTCGGAAATAGGTAAATTTTCGTTCTCCTTAGAACAGTTGAATATTAGTTTGAAGTAGATCTTTTAATGCGTAACATTTTGTAGCTTTCCGTAGCATCTTTTAATGCTTAACACATACCAATGATTGTTATATACGTTACACTCTCATAGCCCCACAGTAAGATAATTAATACCCTGTTTCGTGGGTACCATGGACACATACAAAGATAAGAACACAAACACACTGGACTGACAACCGAAGGGTCCCGGGTTCGATTCCCGGCGAAATATAAATTTGAATGATGATTTTAAATTTCTTTTCTCTGGCTGGGTGTTTGTGTTTCTGTATTTGTGTGTGTCCGTGGTACCCACGACACAGGGTATATCTACCCTACAAATTCGGAAATTCGTAGGACACCCGCACTGAACTGGGGCAATTAGTGCGAACGCGACCGAGCGTTAGTGGTAGGTGATCACCGGGAATTTCGGGTGCAATGTTGGTCGGAAATAGGTAAATTTTCGTTCTCCTTAGAACAGTTGAATATTAGTTTGAAGTAGATCTTTTAATGCGTAACATTTTGTAGCTTTCCGTAGCATCTTTTAATGCTTAACACATACCAATGATTGTTATATACGTTACACTCTCATAGCCCCACAGTAAGATAATTAATACCCTGTTTCGTGGGTACCATGGACACATACAAAGATAAGAACACAAACACACTGGACTGACAACCGAAGGGTCCCGGGTTCGATTCCCGGCGAAATATAAATTTGAATGATGATTTTAAATTTCTTTTCTCTGGCTGGGTGTTTGTGTTTCTGTATTTGTGTGTGTCCGTGGTACCCACGACACAGGGTATATCTACCCTACAGTGGGCTATGAATGTGAAACGTTATTTATTTACCTATATTTAAGTGTGTTAAAAGCATAGCATAATCCTTTAGGTAAAAATCTAATACCTTTAAACGAGCAATTCTTGTATATATCTAAATATATCTTTTGAATCTCGGAAACGGCTCCAAAGATTTTGATGAAATTTAGTACACTGGTTGCGGGGATGATAAATCGATCCACAAATTTTTATTGAGAGAATTTGTCGTTTTTTTTTAATGTGTATGCAGTTAAATAAAAAAATTACTCTTACCGACATCTATTGGAAAATATTAATAATATTGTGGCGAAGAAAGCCGTCAAATGGTCAACATTTGACAATCCACCCTTCAAACAAATGACAATGTCGATAATTATGAAAGACCTCTATAAAAATTTCGTCAAGGGAATTAAAGCTTTCTTGGTCGAATGGTTACGAAAGCCGACTACGGATCTAGAGACCCGGGTTCAAATCTTAAGTAGGAAAGTTGCGTTTTTTATATTTTTGTGACAATTTTTTTATTGGGAGCTAGGTATTTCAAAAGGATTTGTAAAGTAACACTAAGTCAATGAATGCTTTGCTGAAAAATAAACCAAGCAAATAAATTGTTTTTATCCGAGCAACGCTCGGGCGTCCAGGTACTTATTTCATAAAATTCAGTATTTAAGTAGGTAAAGTAAGTTTATTTTATACTTATGTGGTAGTATTTCTTGGTTTCACGGTGTTGGGGTCCGAGAGAATACCATTTTTTTACTGCATACTCTTTTAATCAACGTGAAGTAGTCGTAGTATGGGACTATGAATGTGTTACATAATTTATTATTAGGTATTTATTTATCCATTCACATAGACACATTACGAACCCTTTGGCGCAATGGTTACCATGCCTGACTGCCGATCGGAGAGTCCCGGGTTCGTTTCACGGCGAAGCAGAAATTTGAATGATAAGTTTAAAATTTCTGTTCTCGGTCTGGGCGTTTGTGTTTCTGTGTTTGTGTGTGTCTATGGAAACCACGACACAGGGTATATCTACCTCACCGTGGGGCTATGAGTGTGAAACGTATATTATTTACTAGCCTTCCACTTCCTTCCAAGTAAGTATACAATGTATGCAGTTTCGCTAGCAGGAACGCTAGACCACCACTCGTTTCGATCTTGACACAATTCTGCCGAATCCCTCCGTCCATTCGTTTGCTAGGTTTTGAAAAACCACTGGGTCAGCAATTGTTTCATCAAAGTATTTAAAATGTTTTAGCTTTGACAATATAAGCGAGAAAAAAGTAAAGAGGTACCTATGAGTACAGAAGTTTTAAGCTCCGGTTTCCTAAGATGACGATGCCTTTAAAGCGGCCGTCATAGAACGTTGTCCTTTGGAAGAAAAGCGCGGCTTTCTAGACAGCGGCTTCTGAAACCTTATCGTCAAAATGCGTTGCTGTTTTTTTTTCATGACGGCTGTTTTGTGCGGTGCTGCATGGTTCGTTGCATGTTTTAATGGATAGCGGTGAAGCCACTTTTGTATTGTTTTCACCGGACGATGAAATTGTAAATTGAATTAAAATCTTAACACAAGCACAACACGAAAGAGTTCTAGTAGGAGATTGTTTCATGAAACTTAGTACGTAAAAACATTCCATTTTATGTCTGTTCTATTTCATCCTTGAAGCAATTTTTATATGTATCGGTACTAAAAAAAAGTATGTAATGTGCTACGCAAAATGCTATGAGGACCTAAAATGCCATTCAAAGAAACGTTAAGCCTAGTAATCTAAATACAACTAGCACGCCTACTTGAAAAATAAAAATACAAGATTTTATTCTAACGAAGTATTATAAACCGTATCACTTGCATATAGAGCTGATTTCTCGTTTTAATTATTAAGCGCTTGTAACTTTTTCATTTAAAAAGAAAATACGAAACATACCTCAATTATTTCTTCAATGAAGACTGCAGCTTGGCGGGTTTCAGGAACAAAGTACAGCTTTATATGGAAGTACAGTGTATTGTTTACAATTATTTATTTACGCACGATTCACTGCCCGTAGTTTGTGGAGTATCAAACGTAAACAGAGTAACTCTAGGAAAATATTAAACAACCTCTATATAACTTTTACACTCGTCAATCGGACACACTCACTGCAAGGGAAGAACATATTACATTGCCGAATTATTTGGTCGCATTCTCGCGTATGTTTATCGTAAATAGATTGGGAATTGTTAATAAAATTTTCGCAAGCGAGGTAACCTCGTCGGGATACTTGTCAAAACTGTCATTTGTTTGACGCCATAGGGCCCACGCATGCGCGAAGAGGAAGTCATCATTGCGCATGTCGTTTGACTTCAGGTTGGCAGTGAAATTCAAAATGCTTGAGGTTGATCTTTCAAATTTTCTTAAGTAGTTTTCGTTCTAGCGTGCCAGTAACTTTGGCGTTAATGGAAGACGGAACTTTTTTAATTTATCTTTATCTATCTGGGGAACCTTTTTCCTGCCTGAATTATTTTATCACAACTACAATTTTTTAAATTGCTTCAATAAGTAATAGTTACTCAATCTACTGTTATGTTGTATGTGCTTATATCATTACTCTTGAGCAGGTATTTCGTAAACTAATTGACTGTATTTATTTGATAACTGATGCTTCTCGTGTGTTCCGATATGTAAAGAAGTTTTTGTGTTGTATGCCATTTTTATGTCCCACTGCTGAGCACAGGTATCCTCTCACAAGTGAACGAGATTTTAGTAATCCCTTATAACATAATTACTTACACAAATAAGAGTATGTAGTTTTTATGTAGTTTTGGCTATTATCTTTTTCATGACCCGATTTCTATGATTGTTTCGAATTGAGATTTAGTACCCAAATGGTTCATGTGGTCCCATAAAAGTGGATAAGGTACAATAATTATCTTTTTAGATATGAACCAATCTGTTTTTCAGGTCCTAGTAAACTATTCATTTGATGTTCAGATTATATTGAGGTGGCCAGCAGGTCCTATACTGCTACATATAGCTATGTTTTTTTATTTGATAGCAGTAACAGACGAGCATGCAGGCCACGTGGTGTTAAGTGGGCACTGCAGCCCATGGACATACAACCTCAAGCAAGCATATGTAAGTCTTCTCTGAGGTCGTATGCAGTTGCGCTGCTACTCCGGAGGCTGGAGGTCGCCTCATGTAAGTGTGGCCGGCAACTGCACCTTTCCACCGAAACACAATAGAATTGGTTCACGGCAGAAGTGGGTGCAGCGGTGGTACTTTCCCGGGCGAACCATAATAGTTCTACCACCTACAAAATCTTTTTAGTTATGAACCAATTTGTTCTTCAGGTTCTAGTTAACTATTAATTTGATGTTCAGATTATATTGGGATAGCCAGGAGGTTACTGTCCTTCACTGCTACATATAGCTATGTAGCGGTTTGATGGTTTTCGAACCCTCCTTAACAACCTCGACAACGACTGCTATATCAATATTAACCAGGATCGAATGCCTTACGAGTTTCCGAAGCATGAAAAAGTAGGGTAAAGCGCATGGAATTTGCCACTTGCCACCCACCCATCTCAAACATGACCGCGGCCGAATTGCTTAGCTGCGGAGATCGCTTGCTTTTTACGCCAGCTACAGAGCTATGCGCGCTTTAATAAATATGCCACTATACTAATTACATATGCCAGTATTCCATAGAGGTAGTAAAAGGCTTTGTCACTGCACGATCAACTAATGTGACGCGACACAAAATTCCCTTTGCTCCTTATCGGCGTAATTATTTCATTCGCGCTCGTGTGACTCTGCCTTTATAATTTCAAAATCAATTACATGCATGACTATGTGTGAAATGAAATTTATTCACTTCTCTTTTCTTTTAATTATAAGTGTTATGAATTATTATATTTAAAATTTTGGTTCAAAGGAATTACTATTATTACTCAGATCATTTTCCTATTAAAATACAAATTGAAGTTATAGGTATTAGGTCCCTGGACTTCTACGTGCTTTATTGTGACGCATAATTTATTTTAACATCAGCTGCAACCTTTTTTGCATCCCACTGCTGGGCAGAGTTATCTCCCTATAATTATAGCCCAGCCCAGGGAAGCCTGGAGCTTACTCAACCAACTGCTCCAATTCGGGATGGTGGAAAGCAAACGCATAGACAGATGGCGACGCGGTCTATACGGATGAGCCTCGAAGGTTCAGAACAGTTTCAGACAGACGTATCATACGCTCGTAAAATTTAGTTTTGGAAGCGCGTGTAGGCCCAAATTGCTTTGGCTTTTTGAGGTACAAAAAAGAGCGCGCGAATAAACGCGTTTGCCGAAATTATCATACACGCGCAGAAAAATGCGCAGGTTTGGACTGCTCTTAGTCCCACTTTATAAATGGAACCCTAAAAATTTTTAACCTCACAGTTTCCTTGTCCAGAGATGATTAACCGACGCACTTCCGTCATTAAGAACGATGGTATCTTTACTCTGTTTTATACCTAGGGAGGGTAATTCTTTAAAAATTTAATTAAAGTTAAGACAGTATGCCGTCACTAATAGGTTTGTCTTGGCAAACTTTTGTCATAAGTCAGTTTAGCTACGATCAGGAATTTAATTTTATATTAAAATATGTTAAAATGAGAATTTTAAGAAGCAAGATTTCATAATTTAAAAAGTTTGTTATTTATAGGTAGTTGAAAATTAATTAGTTAGTGGTATGGCGCGAGGACCCAAGTTGAGTCTTGGATGCCTAATAATAAGAGCTTCCGTTTCAGTCTGATCGCCAAAAAATTAAATCATGTTACTATAGTACTCTCTGCTTCAGGTCCTTCCAGTGGTACTTGTGACGGCCTAAAGGTTGAACTCAAATAGAAGAAGGAGTATGGAGGAGAAGGACAACAAAAATTGGAAGACCTAATGGCTGAGCCGAATATCATCGGCGAGATCAAAGCACACAGACTTTGTTGACTCGGCCATGTTGAAAGGATGGGCGACGATCAAGGTAAAAATTAATATAAAGTTTTTATTAATATAAGCTTATTTTATTAGAAATTGTTAAAAGAGATGCTAGTAACTATTATATTTTTTATCTATTGACTATGATATATTGATTGTGTTAAGTCTTCTTCTTCACAATGTCATGTTCATATTTGAATTCCTTTTGTCGCGGGTATCTTTTAGACGCCCGCGCCAGTAGCTGCCAAGTATGCCAGTTCTGGCAATATTATTAAAAAATACTTACTTTCTGATGAAAGTACAAAACTATATTAATACTATTGGATCCCGCAGACGTTGTCCTGCCTTAAAAATTTTGTAATCTCAAAGGGCTTTTATGTTACTGTCAAATAAAAAATTTAAAACGAACAGTGACAGATGAACTGTTATTCAGACTATGTCAAACTTTTGGACGATGGCGCGAAGAACCAATGTTTGACAATTACTGTTACTAACTGTTTATATAGGAAAATAAAATAAGTTATTTTACTATTAATTTCACAATGCTCCCAAATTTTCTCACCGTTTAAACCTTCCCTGGACTTCTACTAATATTTCAAGACCAAAATTAGCCATATCGGTTCAGACGTTCTCGAGTTTTAGCGAGACTAACGAACAGCAATTCATTTATAGAGTATAGAATAGAATTCATATATATAAAGATTCGAAGAATATTATATTCATTTATTATTTAAAAATAACAATTTATAATAATTATAATATAAAAAACATGAATAAGCCAAAGACAATACTATACTTTATTAATCTGTGAAATGAAATAAGAAACATAATTTTTTTTTTTTCATTTAATATTGAATGGCGTAAAGGATTTTTATACAATGCCTTAAAATGAATTAAAAAAATAAGCAACATAAAAGTCAGACGTGACAATTTTGATATCTGCGTGAAAATATAAATAAACAAACACCGAAATTAAATAATTTTGTAAAGAAATAATAAAAGAAAAGTAAAGTATAAGAATAAAAAAATAGAATTTAAGTTATAAAACATGATAATGGACGTCAATGAAGTAAGTAATAACATGTAGTGTATTTATAACAGTACACGGCGCATTTCATTCATTCCATTTGCTTCCCCTGGGAATGAGATATTTTCACGCGGCAAAAGTAGCCTATGTTCTTTCTCAACGTCCTTTCTATGTTTATGCCAAATTTCATCAAAATCGGTTCAGTGGTTTAAGCGTGAAACAGTAGCAGACAGACAGACAGACAGACAGAGTTACTTTCGAATTTATAATATTAGTATGGATTATTATTATACTCTCTATTAGGTAACACCATGTAAAAGGGTAAATTCCCGTTGTAGGTATGTAAAATTAACACAAAGAAACAGTCTTTCTAGCCAATATTACGACAAATAAACAAATGAATCCCCAGAATCGTCCTAAAATAAAATTGAACAACTATATTGCGCTATTTTTCTTAACTCTTAAGCTAACAAAAATTACAAAATTGTTTGAAGTAGCACATGATATTTGCTTAGTCTGTTAGAGCAATCGTATTTTGCTATTTATTCTTCTTATTACATCGCAAGTTTCTCAGCTAATGAGTTTAAGACATTAAGAACGTTTCGTTATTACTTTTGTTTGTAATTCCAACAATTCTTGTCCAAATAAAATATTTTCTGCGAAATTTGCTCCTTTCACGAAATTGCACAATACTTAATGAAATAATAGGTTAAACATTTCATAGACTGTTAGTAGTTGAATCTTTCAACTTGTAAGATTTTCTAATTTTGATTTTCTTTTAATTTGTATAGTAATTTCTATGTAATAACATTTCAAACTGAAAGCTCCACAGTAGGGTACTCTGTGTCTTGGGTGCTATGGACACAGACAAAGACAGAAACACAAACACCTAGACTGAGAACAGAAATATAAACTCAATATTCAAACTTCTGCTTCGCCGAGAGTCGAACCCGGGACCCTCCGATCGGCATTCTGGCATGGTAACCATGCGCCACACTGGTCGTAACGTCGTATATTTATACTAACGTGAAAATTATGGTTGGCATTCTACTTCGGTGAAATATTCAGAGCCTCAGAAGCCTCAGAGCCTGAAAAAAAATAGGAAATATAATCAAATTACTGAAACAGACAATCGAATACGAATCTACACCTTTTATAGCTTGACTAAATTAATTAAAGCAGTTATTTCTATAAAATGTTATTTGTTGTGTGATTGGTTATACTTTTACAACAACAAACTCAAAGAAACAACAACACTACAAAGTAACTCAACAAAATAGTAGCGAGAAGTCAATGATTTTTTAAATAGTTTGTGTGATTGCTATTTAAATTATTACGAAACTCAGAAGTCAATCTGATAAATACTAGATACTTAGTAAGATCTTATCGCTTAGTTCGCTGTTTATACAGGTAAAACAGTCATTTTTTTATTTGAATGGAGTAGCAGACGAGCATGCAGGCCACGTGGTGTTAAGTGGTCGCTGCAGCCCATGGACATCCACATACAACCTCAAGCAAGCTTAGGTAAGTCTTGTCTGAGGTCGTATGCAGTTGCGCTGCGGTACTTCCCCGGGCGAACCATAATAGTTCTACCACCTACAAAAGTCAGTGTTTAAAATGGTATTTTAAAACGGTATATTTCTCCTACCAGTCAGCAAAATATTCGAGTAATTCCACAATTAGCATCGTGGGCTTTACATTTCATTAGATGGCTATGAGACTATTCAGCGTTTTCAGAAAATTAGTAAAACAAATCCAACCTAAAAAGTTGCTAGATTCTGGCGAAAACAGTACCTACTCACATTTACTCTGAAGGAAATTTCAATTTAACAAATGGATGGTCGTTTGACTCAGCTGAAAGCAAACATTATACATAAAGAGAAGAGCTTACGCGAAATTTCAGCTGATTGATGTTGGTGTAGTAAGTTGTTTGTAAAATACGTCAGAAAAAGATTTTTATGTAGAAAATCATAAATCAGTTCATAAAAAGATAAAGCATTTGAAGTTAGGTATGTTGGTAAGTTTGGTAGGTGGCAGAAATATTATGGTTCGCCCGGGGAAGTACCACTGTTGCACCCACTTCTGTCGTGAACCAATTCTATTGTGTTTTGGTGGAAAGTTGCAGTTGCCGACCACACTTACATGAGGCGACCATCAGCCTCCGGCCTCCTATGTTTGTTCGAGGTTGTATGTAGATATCCATGGGCTGCAGCGACCACTTAAAAGAGTATGGTTACAGCGTAGAGCAAATAATTTTTTGGCAACTTTGGTGTCCGTCTTCAATGTTGCACATTTTATAGTTTGTACCCTGTCAACCAAGCGTTGCTCGGATAAAAACAATTGATTTTCTTAGTTTAATTTTAAGCAAAACAATCATTAGCTTAGTGTTACTTAACAACGCCTTTTTTGGCACTGCGACAAATGAATACAAATTTTATCAATTTATAACACTGAATTTTATAAATTGACTCTGCAGGTTAAATACTCATTGCACTAATTAATCACACGAGTATCGTGTCTTACCCTGGAGCACGGCCATGACCCCCAAATATATTGCAAAATAATTTCTTGGCAGCAATTATTTATGTACGTATGACCTTGAATATATTGAGTCCTGTGTTTCTGTAGATGGAGCTTATGTGAGTCAAAAAAGAAACATCACAGAGGGACAGGTGCCCACCTCTGGCTTGCCTTAATTGACCGTTCAGAGTGGAGCTGATAGAACTATTATCGTTCGCCCGGAGAAGTACCACCGCTGCACCCACTTCTGCCGTGAACCAATTCTATTGTGTTTCGGTGGAAAGGTGCATTTGCCGGCCACACTTACACGAGGCGACCACCAGCCTCCGGAGTAGCAGCGCATCTGCATACGACCTCAGACAAGACTTACCTATGCTCGCAAATTAAATGAGGTGTGCGTGCCAGCTTTTCTTAGTCGACATACGAGTATTATTACACCAACATGACGGGTTTGACATTTGACATTTATAATTTATGATTAATAGTCAAATTAATAGATATAAGGCGTCACCAGAACACATTAAGCAAAGAAATCTCTCTTACTTGAAGATTGAATGGTTTAAAAATTTAACAAACTTCCAAGAAAATCCGCTCACCGTATGAAAAACAAATTGAAGTACCCAAGTCCGCACTTTAAATACATTTTCTTGACGTAAACCTCGAAAGAAAAAAAGGGAAATAAGTCAAGAGGAAACCGCAAATTTTTAATCTTCATACATTTCCCCTCACTGAATACGTTACCGCGATTCATTTCCTGGAAAACTCTTGTATTTATGGCGGCGCATGTTAATCAAAACTCAATCTCATAAATATTTGCTAATGGGTTGCACGGAAATTTTGGAAAATAATTTTGAAAGAGATTGGAAGCTAGAGTGGGCGTAGTTTAAGTTATAATACGAGTAATTATTGATATTTATTGTGCAATCAAAAAATGGTTAGTACTATGGGGAAGGTTCTTGAATAGCGATCAAGTCTCAGCAAAATGAGCATAGGCCGCTCACCAACTACTCGTATGAGTGGACAGTGAGACAGCGGGAAACATAGATTCAGAGGGCGTAGGACCGGACGGAGTAACGAACATTAGGAGAGGCCTATGTCCAGCAGAGTAATTTTGTTTGTGTTTCTTTCTCTGTGTGTCCATGGTACCCACGACACAGGGTATATCTATCCTACTGTGAGGCTATGAGTGTACGTGAAACGTTATAAAAACGGTTGAAAAAAATAAGTTTCATGTGGCATCTAGGCTGGATGGATAGACATAAGTACTATTGCATGGCTTTGCGGCTTGTATATAACGCAAGTGACCTAAAACGCAACACAAGATATCAGTGTAGCCGTTAGCTGAATAGCTAAGCACAACTGATGCCCCCGAGATTAACATTGGTGTTGGGTGCTCGCTAGTGGCAAATAATATCATTCATATTTCGTGATTTGAATGCTCGCTTACTACTACTTGGGAATACTATAAAATAATAAATATTCATTTAACCATTTTTTATAAAATGTAATTTTCAGTTAAAATCAAATTGAAAGTTCGTACTACGCCTATTTACGTTTCTTTCATAATGATATGATATTGAGCATAGTCTAAATTTAAGCGATCAATAATGGCCACGCGGACGGATCGAGCGGCCCAGATGCATATTTCATACACCAACTACTATGAATACGGGTTTGATCGAATTATTGGCGAAATATCCGGGTATACAAACACGTGAGTTGTCCCAAAATGTTTTGTCACATGTTATCATTATGACAATTATTTAGCCTTATGTGTTATAAACCTAGTACGTGTTGCTTCGGGATTAGATAGAGCTACGGTATCCCCTGCCTGATCGTAAGAGGCGACTGAAAGGGGGCTTCCAGGGTTGTGGACAGTGTGAGTGGGAGCTCGATCCGCCCAGCCAGCAGCCCCGGGAAGGACGGCGGTGTGTGCGTGGCCACATACCGTTATAAGCATCGGCAGGTGTAGGAGAGCACATTTGCTCTCCCGAAGACGGGCCCATTCTGAGCGCCGCGCGTGGACACCGGTGCGTTCTACTGGAGATCCCTGAGTTCTCCCCAAGGTGCCGGGTACCTTTTGAAGATCCCCCCACCCCTCCCCCGATACCCAAAAAAGGTATTATAAGTCTGTTGTACGTGGAGAACTATAATGGTTTGACCGGGGAATGAAAACTGGTGCACCAACATTTGCCAAGAAGTAATTCTATTGTATTTCAATGGAAAGGTACAGTTGCCAGCCAGACTTACATGATCCTTCAGAGTTCATGTATATGTATATGATATCCATGGGCTGCAGCAACCACTTAACATCTACACGTAGCTGGTAATTACGCAAAAAATAAATTACAAATTTATTTTATTTGTTAGAGGTAAGCACCGGGATTAAACACGGACCCCAAACTTAAAAGTCCGCTCTCTTATTATTGCCACTACTACCATTACCATTAAATTAATGTGTCGCCTGTATTATTGAAGTCTTACCAACATTAAGCTTCGTGGGGCTAAAAACTTGGTACTTAAGAAGGAGCCGGGATCTCCAGAGGAGCGCTGACTAACAGACTAATACAGAATTCACAATACTTTACAATTTAATACTTCATCGAAGCTTATTTATTAATTTCTCGTACAAATAAACCCATTATCACATCACACAATGACGTAACCTAGATGCATAACATCGAGTTTTCATAAACTCGTACTGAGAATTTGGCACCAACACCAAATTCGATGAGTCGAGTGTTTTAAGTAGCAGAAAGGTAGGTCAATGAGGTACTTGCTTGAATTTCGATGACAGTGTGCTGTTATTGAAGTGTGGAAATTACGTTCGTTATTAAAAACTAGACGCCGCAAGATGAACTTACGCGCGAAAATGTTGGCATGCCTTTATTAATCTAATCTAATACCTTTCAATGAGCAATTCTTGTATATACTTGGCCGCGACCCTTTTTGCGTCCCACTGCTGGGCACGGGTCTCTCCCCATTATTGGGAAGGCCTGGAGCTTACTCCACCACGCTGCTCCAATGCGGGTTGGTGGAAATGCGGGTTAGTGGCCAACCCGCTGTCGGATGTTTTCAAACCGCCCATAAGGCCTCCGACAAGGTTTAACGGCTGTTATCTATCAACAACTACCGGGACCGCCGGCTTAAAGTGTCCTACGAAGCACGGAAACGCGCATGAATTTTTTTTTTGCCACTAGCGGTCTGCCATCTCACACCCGACCGCGCCCGTTTGGCTTAGTTGCATAGATCGTTTGCGTTCTACGCTAACCGCCGGGCCATGCGCGCTTCACTTATATACTTACCTCGATGGTCCCTATTAACAATGTCGATTGTGCATTTTTACCAATATTTACTTTTTTACATAAATAGAATCACAGTAAAAAGATTTATCGTACGCAACATTTTATTTTATTTAAAATCATAATATTTAGTCAGTTTCTTGGTTAATATTGTCGGTTGTAATAACTTTGTTCGCGCAAAAGTGTTGGTAGTAACGGAACCAGCGTTGTTCGCGGGACAGAGGGAGCGCGGGTGCGCGCAGATCTGCCACTACGGACTTTGTCACTGGGAGGAGCGTTGGCTTGGGCAAAATAGGAATATTATTCATTACCTACTATTTTTGTGCACGAAAACAAGTTTCCCATGATGTTGATAGGAATTAATGGATCCTTTAAACGTTGTAAACATATTTTAGATCTACCTTTTTTTAATAATCAACTTGACATAACAAGTGACTTTCTAGATTATCCGATGCCTACGGAAACTGGTAAGCACCCTTTATCTATTACAAAGTAGATAAAGTGAGAAAGTAAATTATACAGCAATTTCTATAATTTACAGATTACAATTGTATGAGACCATTCGTATTTTGCATAATATAGATATATTCCTTTTAATAAAGTAGGTTCCGGTAGATACATCTATTTTAATGGTATTCAAGCAGACAATTTTGTCGGATATACCACTTTCGACATTATTACATGTACGCATAGTAATAATTTTGTTGGATGTGTCACTTCCGACATTAATGCATGTACGTATAAGTAGATCATATTGTTGGATGTGTCACTTTTGACATTATTACACGTAACCTAAAGTTCGTTGGTCGGTTGGATATGTCACTTTCTATACTAACTGGATTATGTACAGAATTTTTGTCGGATGCACCTACTTGCAAAAACTTCAAATTAACTATACGGAAAACTCATGGGTCATTGATAAATAGATTTAGTAGTTGGTAAACCTTCAAAAGGTACCCAGCACCTTGGGAGAGGATACAGGGTATGTGGGATTTATACCGCACTAAAACCCTCTCGGTGGCCTGCCTCTGCGCTTGGGGAGGAATCCGGAATCTCCATTGGAACGCACCGGTGTCCTCCACGCGCGGCGCCCCAGAAGGACCCATCTCGGGAGAGCAGATGTGCTCTCCTGCACTTTCAGGTGTTCAAGGTGGCATGCGGCCACGCACAAACCGCCGTCCCTCCCGGGGCTGCTGGCTGGACGGGTCCCGCCAGCTCCCGCTCTCACCGTCCGCAAACCCGGAAGCCCCCTTTTACGATCAGGCAGGGGATACGCCGCCATTTTAGTCGCCTTTTAAGATCAGGCAGGGGATAGGTACCGTAGCTCTATTCTTAATCCCGAAGCTACAGAGACTGGGCCATCCTAAAAGTGTTTTGATTGCTATACTATTTGTTGTGTGTTGATTGTTCATAGTTTATTGCAAGTTTTATTCTCGTTTTGTTAAGTAAAATACTTACTTTTAAAGTATATAAAGAGGAAAAAAGAAAATTATCGTTTAGACTTCTTAAACTATTTGTAGTTAAGAGTAAGTGTGTTAAATTATTATTATTACCCTTACGTGTAATAATGCAATTATTACGTGATCTTAAAGTGTGCATTCCTTATTTTTCATTTGTGTTGATGTTAAACCGTTAAAATGTTTGAATGTTCATTAAATAAAGTTTAATATTTTGTAATTAATGGAAGCAAACCAAACACATATGACAAACATATTTCTAAATCACCATTTAAAAATGTTGAATATACCACTACCTACGTAAATGACTGTTAAATATCCGAACAAAACTGTCGTTTGTGTCAAAACCGACAATTAACCTTGGAAATAGTCCATGTTAAAATGTCGGTAGTACCTTAATTCTGAAACCATCAAGTAATTCTAAGTCTTGTCTATGTCAATACTTAGTAACCAATACATAAAACAATCACTGCAAATTTGAATATCCACAGTTTTATAAAAAAATATTTATCGCCAAAACAAACTTTGAACTGCTCTACTGAACAATTGTCTTTTTGCAGAACTGACAATATTAATAGGGACCATCGACCTATATTTTATATACCTCCTCGAAACGGCTCCAACGATTTTCATGACATTTAGTACCCTGGGGGTTTCGGGAGTGATCAATCGATCCAGCAAGATTTAATTTTTAGAAATTTTCGTTTTATGCGTAATTTCAGCGATAATTAACTTAAATACCTATATTAACTCTGAAAAATATGACTCTTCATGACATCGATCCGTTGAAAGTCATCCGCAGTTCAAACAATTGACAATGTCGATTTGAAATAAATATCATAAATATTTTTTTTACAAATAGTCATGTTCTAATCAAATAAATATTTGTCCTGAGTGGGAATCGAACCCACGAACTCACGCTTCGCAGTCGGCTCAGTCATCACCCACTACGCAATGGAGTCTCAAAGATCAGAAAGGCTGTCTGAAAGATTCACTTTCATTTTATTTTTTATTCATTTATTCAATCTGTGATCTCTAAGATAATGTAGGAAGATTTCTAAAGATAAAGATATAAAGATAAAGATAGTAGATCTCTAATAATAAGAATCATCTCTAAGAATTTCATCAATCGAATGAAAGCTTCTTAGGCCGAATGGTTACGTAGGCTGACGGTGGAGATGGAGACCCGGGTTTAAATATTTTGATATTGGGTGATATTTTTATTATTATTATTGGGAGCTATTTCAGATGTCGTTGTTAAGCTACACTAAGCCAGTGTATCAATTGTTTTTATCCGAGTCTCCAAGTCTCCGTCGTCCTGGTACTATTTACATTACATATAAATTAATCATCCTACGACAAACTCATGTAAAATTATTATTTGGTTTACATGCTCATTATACTGGTACATTAACTGACAAAAACATGACAATAAAATAACGGCCAAGCTTAACTGAATTTTGCTTATCCTCTTATTTGTATTCTAAGGAAAATATGATAATACTTAGGTACTGTTATTTCTTTTGATTTATATATAAAGAAATATAAATAAAGTGAATAAAGAAGGGATCGCCTGCACCCTTCTTTATTCGATTTTTTTTCCGCCGGCTTTTTTTCTCTCATTGACCCAGCGGTGGGTAGGCATTGCATCAAAAGCCGATGATCCGTTAAGATTATTCTTATCAAAGTATTTTTAGTTAATTTTAATTAATAGTATTGTATGCCAGAACATGGTAGACTGTTTAAAACTCCAATTATAATTTTAAACATCTTATTTTATGTGTGTTAACAGTCAACAATAAAGTATTTTCATTTCATTTCATTTCGATCATATACATTGAGAAGAGCACTACCCCCGGGACTCCGGTGTGAATACCTATATCGACCGCCTGCGTCGGATAGACTGAAGTTTCTCTCCGAGGACGACTGCTACTCTTATCCACGCTGCATCAGGACTCGTGTCTCCGGCGACCTCGATCAGCTCCACAACAAGGCCAGTGTTATCCGTTGGATAGAATTATGCAACCCGGTTAATTATGCAATGTAACCCCGACCTTTTAATTTCGATCTAAATTTAGTAGCTATATTTTCTTTCTTTCTTGATTTATAAATATAAGTTTTATTATTTCCCTATTAAATTTTTGTTAACCTTTTCATTGTCTTTATTTTCCTCTCCTTACTAAGTAGGACAATTTAAAGTGTTACAAATGGAAATTTAATAATAATAATATTTTAATAATAATAACAATAATAATAACTTTAATAACACTCTACAATATAAACCATGCAAACCTACTTTGGCAAAGGGAGATCTCCCGCCGGGCGAGGTGGTCATGCCCGGGGAGCGGCCGCGCTCCAACTGACTCAATTCGGAGCTTGTATATATGGTAGGATATTCCGAAAACTTCGATAGCGTGATTCAGGAATACCCGTGGTGCCATCTCTTGATGAGTAGCGGAAGGTCGCTACATCACTCCCTGCTCAGACCGGAGGTCGATGACTTCAGTAATCCAAGTATAGTCTTCGCTTACAAGCGCCTGGAATGCCCTCTATCTGCGGTGAGTCGAGATATGAGGGTGCAGACCTTGTGTAGCCCTCCGTCCTCGGTGAGTCGGGATGTGAGGGTGAAGCGAAGAGTGGAGATGCCCTCTATCCACGGTGAGTCGGGATGTGAGGGTAGGATGTGGAGGCGAGTAATGGCTACTCAAGCCGTCCATGAAGTCCTTGGAGGCAGCTGTGTCAGGAACAGGAAGCGTGTACATGGTGCGCTGCGATGAACCTGACGAGCTGGTGAAGTGATGCTGCAGTCCATCCAGGATGTGAAGGTGCGACTGATGAAGGTCAGAAGGGACATATTCTTGTCCGGGGTCACCAGTTTGGCAAAGGGAGATCTCCCGCCGGGCGAGGTGGTCATGCCCGGGGAGCGGCCGCGCTCCGACTGAATCAATTCGGAGCTTGTATATATGGTAGGATATTCCGAAAACTTCGATAGCGTGATTCAGGAATACCCGTGGTGCCATCTCTTGATGAGTAGCGGAAGGTCGCTACACTACATCTTGACACATTCGTAGCTCCATATAAAAAAACCTAAATAATTAAAATATACAATGCTTTAATCTTATAATATACATATGTCGTGGATTTATTATATCGTGGAATATTATAATCTCTCATGATGGTCAATTAAGTAACTCAATTAATTACATTTTGGAAAGTGGGTAAATAAGCTAAAAGCTGACGTCACGATTAGATGTTAGTTTAGTAATGGTGGTGGGACGTGGACGAAGTCGTTTTAAAGGAGTTGACATGCGATCGATCAGTCTTATTCGAGACACCAAGCAGTACACACCTCTAATACGATACAGTATAATAATTTCGTAATTTAAATTGAAGTATTTATCACTTCACTGTGTAGGGCTATAACTAGCAGTAAATGAAGATGACGGCACCGCTCAGCCATTCCCTACATCGTCATATATATATAAATAACTTTATTGATCCAACTTGAAAGATAGATAGCTTATATCTTAATTTATAGTCGCAATATTAATTTATTTCTGATAATTTACGGCAGGACAACGTCTGCCGGGTTCACTAGAAAATTATACTTTGTAGATATTGTCACTTAGAATGTTGTAAGGATAATAAAAATACTCTTTGTATCTAAATTATTTAAGTACTTTTACTGTTACAAACGCTACCGAGCTTGGAGCATCAAAGTTACTGACTCACTCTTCAGTAGAGACGGCAAAATGCCTCGCTTCGATACATAATTCTTGTGCCAAATCTGGTGCGGGGGGAAGAACGCACACACTTTAATTTTGTCAAACATTCACAAATATTCTTTCATCTATTCTACAGACGCATACATTTCTAAATATGTCAATTTCAATTAACAACGTCGTTTTCTATGCACCGACAACACTTACACCGACACACACACAGACACACTAGTTGTATAACTAGAAGGCACATTGTGCATGGACGTTGGGACGAGGGGTTCGCCCGTAAAGGCCACTCCTCTGACGGGTGTCATACCTGTCATACCTTGATGCTCTAAGCCGTGGAGTGAAAAAACTCACATCTAAAAGTAAATAAATGAGCCCACGGCCATTATAATGCTAAGTGAAACTGATGTACTCTAGGACCTAAATGGCAGGGCAAAAGTACTATATTATTCTCTCAATAAATAGACATTACATAATTAAAATACCTCGACAATGTTAATAATGATGTTCAGTATCTAATGACAATATTATTTACATGTTTTCAACGGCAAAACTAATTAAGTACACCACTCAATAACAAGGACTCTTTGTTCTGACAACATTTGCAAAGCCCAATTACTATTGGACATTACTGAAAAGCTCTCTATTATTTATTTTCGTGGTTATTTACGTGGGTGTTCAAAGTATAAATAACTCATAAAAGCGTAAATACAAATGTATTGTGTGATTGCAACAATGGAGATTTTCGTTTTTAATGTATTTACCATCCATTCATTGACGACCTGCGTGGCGCAATGGTTACCATGCCAGACTGTCAATCGAAATTTTAATGAAAAGTTTAAATTGCTGTTCTCGGTCTGGGTGTTTGTGTTTCTGACTCTGTGTGTGTCCATGGTACCCACGACACAGGGTATATATACCCTACTGTGGAGTCTGAATCGTTATTTATTTATTTATTTATTCATCAGCTCTTAGAAGTCCTCCACTGACACAGATATAGGCCTCCACTGAAATTCGCCAATTGGTCCGGTCCTGCACCCTCATAATCTGAATATGACAGCTGTGGGGAACCGCTTCTCACAGCTGTCTTCTTCAGGTTGTCAGGTTGTAGGGTAGCCTTTGCTCTTTTGCCAAAATGTGGTCTATTAAGGAACTTTCTTCCCCATCGGTTGTCAGTCCTCCTAACTGTATGGCCTGCTAATTACTTCACCTTGCAGATTTTGAGAGCTATGTCAGTATCAGTAACCGTCTACCACTACGGTTATCAACTTAGGTAAAAACTATTTTATAAAAATCCGTATTCAATTTATAACAATGGAGTTCCGCGAAGTAAGGCCTGATTCTAGTAATTACGTCTTAGGGTTCCATCGTTGCAGAACCTGTCACGTAGAGAAATACCAACCAGATCTCTTGAAATCTTTCCAGAGCGAACTTGAAAAGGCCTATGGAAAAATCTTACTGTAAAAGATCACGCCTTAGCTCCGTAGGTCGTCACTCGCAACGCACTACGTTTCTACATCATACTAGAAATGCAATGCCATTACTGAAAGAAACAGTAATAACATGTGCAGCGTTTTTTTATTGCAAAGGGTTAATTTATTTTATTTTATAGATATATGTTATTGGCAGTCAAACCAATTACACTACTCAATAACAATGTCTCTTTGTTCTGAAAATATCTGCAATGCTCATTCATTTTATTTACATAATCGCTTGACAAAATTTTAATTAATATATTAATGTATATATCTTTGCCGCGTAAATATGTAATTGTAATTAATAATAATATCTGCATAGTAACAATATACAAGTTATCAACAGCCCAGGATACTGCACAACTCAATCAACGAGTTCTTCTTGTTCTGAAAATATTTGCAAAACTCAACTTCTATTGGATATTACTGAAGAAGCTCTCTGAAAAATTAAATAAGACAAAAAGCGATGAAATTGAATTGCGTGATAGTAACAATGAAGCCTTTTACACACTTTATATTAGCTTCACTTGAATGTTTGTATGTTTGTAACTGACTCCTTTGGGTGCGATTTTGACCCAATTTAAACGACCAGATTTTATTCAAACCGAGGACCGATGACAATACACTAATTTGATAAGATTATTCCATTATTCCATTTGCAAAATAAGATTTTTTGTCATTTTATATAATTTTTATCTAAAGCCGATAAGGCGGGAGTTGATTTTAAAATTAAAATTAAAGTGATTATTCTTATATTGATATCTGTCAGAAAAATATTTATAACTATTGACAGAATGCACCACACGCTTTTTTTTTCGAAAAAAGAAACATATTTTACACTATTTTTAATTCAAATTTATTTTCTATTTTATAGTTGGATTTCTTATAAAATCGTGTTTTTTTTTTGTTTTTTTCATTTGTTTCAAATGTTATACCCTGGCAATAAGCATTGCAATGCAACATCTTTAGATCAACATTCAAAAACAATTTTATTTATTCTTTTAAATTAATTAGTCTATTGTCTACGTTAGTGTTAGTACAAGAAATTATTAATTGCTGAGGAAAATAAATTAAGGACAAAATTACCTATTTTACTTGCTTTTGTTCGTAATCAAAACTAGAACTCCAATTACATGGATGACTGATATTAAACATTGAATTTAATTAAGCTTTTCATTGTTAGTAAATGGTTAAAGCACAATATTTATACTAAGTACCTAACTGATATTCTGAAATAAACTTATTTTGTCCATTTGTACTTTTAATAAGTATTTGTAAGTAATATAAGTAATTAAAAAAAGTTTTTACTTCTTGAATATTTTACCAGTTAATTAAAGGGTTAATTTGTACAGAAGGCAAAGGACGAAGAAAGGTAGGAAGGTCATTTAATACCTTAGCACTGTAACTAATAGGTACATAAAGTAAATCCATATTAATATTATAAATGTGATAGTTACTCTGTTTCTGTGCGTGGGGATGTGTCTTTGTGTGTTTCTGTTACGTTTTCACGCCTTAAATACTGAATCAATTTTAATGAAATTTGGTACACAGATAGAGTGTGGAGTGTGGTGTCCTTGGAAAAGGACATAGAACTGCGAAATAATCTTATTTTTATTGCGAAAAATAAGAATTTATAAAGGGGTTGAAATAATGGATGAAAATTTGTTTGAAGTGTTGTCATCAAAACACATAAACAACAAGATAAAAACGTCTTTGTGTGTGAACACTGGATAGGAAGTGAATAATTTATTTGTACTAGAGTTTTTGAAATTTTGACCTACATGGGCAAGAAATAGGAAATAATTATTCGTATGGGATAATAATCGAATTCCGATCTGTATATGGTATAATTTACTGTTAATATGCAATATATTCAAGAAGCTCACAAGAGCACAATATGCTCTAGTAGATTGATCTAGGTAGAGCTATCTAGAGAGCTATTGTTAACAAACGGCGAATTGCACTACATCAGAACGGTGTCTAATGTAAATCACTGTACATTATACGTAACAGATATAAGCTTATTGCTTCGGAATTAATCTGGTAGGAAAGCTTCAGATTTTTACTTACAATAAGCTGTCTTGTGCGTATTAAAGTACGTACACGGCTTTATTCCGACGTTTTCGCACTCGAACCAGTGTAGAGGTGAGCTGTCGCAGTTGTCATATAAAAACTTAGTACCCGGTGACCGAGCTTATCTCAGTATTTTTTGCGAAACATCTCCAATAGGCTACAATAATTGATTTACCTACTTGGTCAAATCTCAAACCAATCACTCATTGGCTTTATGTTGCTTAACAACGCCATCTACTAAAGACTCTCAATTTAAAAAAATACTGTTACCACTTGCTAATAGATGTCAGGAAGAGTCCTTTTTTTCTGTTTATGTTTGAGTTGATTATCGTTGAAAACACCGATAAAAGGACATTTTTTTTAAATGAAAGCCATCAGATCGATTTGTCGCATTCGAAACCACCTGAATACTAATTTTTATAAAAGTTGGAGCCGTTTTCGAGATTTAGATTTGTATATATAACTTAAGCGCCGGTTCGCGTCTACAAACGTCTATATCACGGAGTTGCAAATAACGCGCGCACTGTGGTCTATAATATTAAATATAGCAGTAGCTAAACTAACTATATAGTTTAAAACTTAATGAGTGCTGTAATGTGAATTTTATCTCTTCAGTATATACTGAAGAGATAAAATTTATATCCAAGATACATTTTTGTATACACCTAGTATATTTGTAGTTCGTATATGAGTTCATATATAACTATAGTTCATAGGTATACAATTTCAAGTAACGAAAGCTAAGAAATATGAGTACAGACGCTTGAAAGCCTTTGTTCGTATAGTGTGAGGCGTTACCCTTCAGGGAAAAGATCTAATGCATGCTTTTGTCGTAGCAAGTGTAGGGAATGTTGCATAGAAAGCGTAAGAAAGAATTACTAGTCAAAGTTCTTAGTACACCAGCATAATGACCGAGAATAAAAGCCTTCTTAGAAGTACCTCCTTTGAAAATCAGAACTATTAACATCACTGACTTTCAATTTAATGTTTCACTTGGCTGCTGGCTGGCTGGCTGGCTGCAACCCTTTTTGCATCCCAGTGCTGAGCACGGGTCTCTCCCCCTTATTGGGGAGGCCTGGAGCTTACTCTACCACGCTGCTCCAATGCGGGTTGGTGGAGATGCGGGTTAGTGGCCAACCCGCTGTCGGATGTTTTCAAACCGCCCATAGGGCCTCCGACAAGGTTTAACGACTGTTATCTATCGATAACAACCGGGACCGACGGCTTAACGTGCCCTCCGAAGCACGGAAACGCGCATGAATTTTTTTTTGCCACTAGCGGTCACCCATCTTACACCCGACCGCGCCCGTTTGGCTTAGTTGCATAGATCTTTTGCGTTCTACGCTAACCGCCGGGCCATGCGCGCCATGTTTCACTTATTGGCAAGGAAGTTCTCTCTTTGAGAAGGAAGGAGGGAAGTTATATCTTTTTCTCAAATTATCTGCCACCATCGTAGAACGCGGAGTTAAGCAAAACAGGCATGGGCGAGTCGATAAGGCCTAGTTATTATTGAAACGGAGTGGACAGCCTCCGTGGCATAGTGGGTGATAAGCTGACTGCGAAGCGTGAGGTCGTGGGTTCGATTCCCATCCAGGACAAATATTTGTGTGATAAACATGAATATTTGTTCTTGTCTGGGTGTTAATTTATCTATTTAAGTGTGTATTT
Source organism: Pyrgus malvae (assembly GCA_911387765.1). Taxonomy (NCBI): domain Eukaryota; kingdom Metazoa; phylum Arthropoda; class Insecta; order Lepidoptera; family Hesperiidae; genus Pyrgus; species Pyrgus malvae. The sequence goes on from OU426958.1 coordinate 18,730,123, forward strand.
AGAATTATTTAAGTATGTTTATCAGCTTTCTGATTACCATAGTACAAGCTCTGCTTAGTTTAGAATTAGATGGCTTTGTGTGAATTGACGAAACATAAAATAAAACATATTATAACTTAAATCTTTTCGTAGGCCTTACAGGTGGTTTGAAAATATTCGGCAGCGAGTTGGCTACTAACCAGCGTTTCTACCTGCATTGGAGCATAGTGGGGAATTAATTCCCAGGACTTTCAACTTATGGGGAGAAACTCGTACCCTGCAGTGAATAACAAAAAACTAGGAGAAATTCTATACAAATCCTTTATGCAGAATGATAAATTTTAATAATTAATATCTTTCAAAAAGCTTCACTATAGCTTTCAAGAGATGCGGTCTATTAGAAGCTTCAATTGAGTGCTGAACTTTGTAAGGCGCTAAAAGGATGGTTTTGAATGCACTGCACAATTTTGAACTGTTTCTTCATAATATAGAAGACGAAATTCTATTTACAGTCGTAAATGTTTCCTTGACTATCCTGGTCTGCATGATTAGCAAGAAATATTCTTAAATGGGAATAAAGGTAACTAATTTTTAATGCTATTTTATTTTTCACTAAGTTTAAATTAATTGGCTGCAACCCTTTTTGCGTCCCACTGCTGGGCACGGGTCTCTCCCCATTAATGGGGAGGCCTGGAGCTTACTCCACCACGCAGCTCCAATGCGGGTTGGTGGAGATACGGGTTAGTGGCCAACCCGCTGTCGGATGTTTTCAAACCGCCCATAATACTCCGACAAGGTTTAACGACTGTTATCTATCGACAACAACCGGGACCGACGGCTTAACGTGCCCTCCGAAGCACGGAAACGCGCATGAAATATTTTGCCACTAGCGGTCACCCATCTTACACCCGACCGCGCCCGTTTGGCTTAGTTGCATAGATCGTTTGCGTTCTACGATAACCGCCGGGCCATGCGCGCTTCTAAATTAAAATAATTCATTTAAACTTAACTAAATTAATTAGTTAAGTTTAAATGAATTAATCCCTACTAATATTATAAATCCGAAAGTAACTATGTCTGTCTGTCTGCTACGCTTTCCCGCTTAAACCTCGGAACACAGATAGAGTGGACATTGGGAAAGGGCAGGATGGTTTTATCCTAAGGGAACCTATAAAACGAGTCCACGCGGGCGAACCCGCTGGCGGAAGCTAAATAAGATTAATTCAATTTAAATTTAATATCTTTGATGTGGCAATTAATAATATTGTAAAATACAAGTCATAATCCTTTACGAAAATAGTGGGCATCATAAAATCAAGTGAGCGAGTAACAAAAACCATTGCACGAAAATAGGAGTGTATCTTATGGTAGGTATATCAATGTTATTTTTATTTCTCGTTAAAAATAGGTAGTTATATATCGAAAACATTCCCTTATAGTAGTTTTATTTAACCGTTTTCTTTTTTTTTTCAATTAAATTTTTCATTAATATGCTTATTTTTAATTCTCATTTTTTATTTTTAAAATAAATAATTTATCAAAAGAATAAAGTCACTTCTTTACTTCTCATTATAAAAATTGATAGGACTTCTGTCCAAGGAACGACCGAGAGAAAGCTTTTCTAGTATTTTATAGCCTTTTTATAGCCTACTATTATCAGCTCATCACTTACTTACTTACTCCCGTGGCTCAGCGACACAAAGTGGGCCTTGGCCTCCGATATGAGAGAGCGCCACTGGACTCGGTTCTGCGCTATCTCTTGCCATTTATTGACGTTGAGCTCTCGCAGATCCGCCTCCAGCTCGTCTATCCAGCGATACCTCGGTCGGCCAACGGGTCTTCGCCCAGTCGGTTTTCCCGAGTATGCCTTCTTGACGCTTCGGTCCGGTCCCATTCTCTCAAGGTGGCCAAGCCACCTCAATCGGTGAGCCTTTATCTCACCAATGATGTTGGGTTCGGCAAAGATGTTTTCTATCTCTTTATTGTTTCTTACTCTCCATTTTCCATCTACCGTGCGCGTGGGTCCAAAGATTTTTCTTAGGATTTTTCTTTCTGCTACTAAAAGTTTATATTCCTCTTTTAGAGTTAGTGTCCAAGTCTCACACCCGTATAGTAAAATAGGCCGTATGACTGTTTTATATAATCGGACTTTTGTTTTTCTGCTTAGAAGTTTGGACACTAAAACTCTATTTAAAGCTGCACTACATCTTAGGGCATTCTGAATGCGAAGGTCAATTTCCTCTTGTCTGGTGTTTGTATCCGTCAGAGTGCATCCTAGATATTTGAAAGTAGCAACCCCTTTATACAGAGTATCTTCATCACGAAGGTCTTTCCGTTTCTCTCGGGTGTTTTTGTATCGTTTCATGTGAAGATACTCTGTTTTATCTTGATTTATTCTTAGACCCGCTCGCGCAGCTGCCTGTTCTAAGACGCCTGCTGACTTCCGGATCTCTTCCGCAGTCTGTCCCAATAGAGCCAAGTCGTCAGCGTAACCTACCACCTTGTGTTGTCCTCCCAGTCGTACTCCGCCATCGAGTAATAATACGTTTCTGACTACATGTTCAAGTACAAGGTTGAACAACACCGGTGACAAGGCGTCGCCCTGCTTCAACCCTGTAATGACTTCGAAGTCCTCAGTCAATTCTCCTCCGACTTTTACCCGCATACTACTTCTTTCAGTAGCCACTCTTATCAATCTTATAAGTTTTTCAGGGATCTTGAAGTTCTTAAGAATGTTATACAGGGCGCTTTTTTACCGACTTCCAAAAGGAGGAGGTACTGTATTCGGTTGTATGTATTATTATTTTTTTTATATATGTTCACCGATTACTCCGCCGTTTGTGGACCGATTTTCAAAATTATTTTTTTGTTCGGTAGCTTATACTTCCGAGGTGGTCCCATTGTCACCAAATCAGGATCTGATGATGGGATCCCAGGGAAATCGAGGGGAACTCTCAAATTTTATAGGCACACACATTGATTTTCTTATAGTTTCTGAAGCATAAGAAATATTTACGCATAGAAATCATCATCTCATGTTGCTGAGCTGATGATGGAAGGTACTGTGACAGTGAGGAGTTGAGAGAAAATTCTTTCAATAAATAGTTTTTTATTCGAAATCTTACATTCCCGAGGTGGTCCAACTGTCACCAAGTCAAAGTCTGATGAGGGGATCCCAGAGAAATCGAAGGGAACATTCAAATTTTATAGTACAACAAATGTTTTTCATATTTTTGCAAAAGCAAAACAGACATTTGTGTATAATTATCGTCATATCATGTTGCTGAAATGATGATGGAAGGTATTACGACGGTTAGGAGTTGAGAGCAAATTCTTTCAATAAATGTTTTTTTGTTTGAAATCTTACATTCCTGAGGTGGTCCAACTGTCACCATGTCAAAATCGGATGATATGATATTAAGGAAATTGAGGGAAACACTGAAACTTAATAGGCAAACACATTCTTTTATTCATATTTTTAACATAATACAAATATTTATGTCTGGTAATTATCACCTGCTGTTGCTTAGCTGATGATTGAAGGTACAACTCCTCAACGGTTAGGAGCTGAGAGCAAATTCTTTCTTTAATTTATACGTTCAGGTGGACTGATAGTAGTATTCTTTCAGGCTATTAGATAAACATGATTATAAAAGGTAAATCTGTTTAAAGTTTAGAAGTTAAGTGATTTTTTTTTTCCAATTATGCTAATACAGACAGAATTATTAAAATTATTAAAAAGAGTGAAATAAATAAAGTTTTTAACAAAAAAATAGAACCGACTTCAAACGGTAAAAAATAAAATTGTTCAGTACCTACTTCTTCTTGCTTATGGTAATGACTCTTATAACTATTTTTGAAGTCGGGCCCTTAGTGAAATGTCCTGTCTTAGTTAATATAGTGTACCTTTCGTTCTGAATGGGCACAGACTCCTATGTAGTTTTAACAGTCATTACCATAAGCAAGAAGAAGTAGGTACTGTCCCACTGTCAGTACTGTCGGTGCCAATTTAGAATGAATGGTACGATATTTACTAAGGGTAAAATATATGTAAAATATATGAGGGTCAAGTAAAATATATGACAGCACTTTATAGGCAGTTGGCAGGAGAGCGATACCTCTATAGTTATGACACTGTTTTCGGCATCCCTTTTTGTGCACCGGATATATCACCCCGACTTTCCATTCCTCAGGCACCATTTCTTCATCCCATATTTTTTGAAGTAGCGTAAATAGCTTCAGCTGTAACATTTTCCCTCCATGCTTCCACAATTCTGCTGGTATACCATCTATACCGGGTGATTTATCCCGCGCTCCCGCCCGGCGTATGGGAAGCGTCCCCTGGGTGGCGGATAGGGGAACGGTCGGTAGTACAGCTTAGCTAGCTACCGGCTAAGTCCGATGGACTCGCTGACCAAAGTAGGGTGTGGTCCTCCGACATGCTGGGGGTTGTGCAGCGGGCTGACGACCCGCTCACATAAAACAAAAACTGTTACGAAACCGATAAGAGAGATTATCAGCTCATCACGCCGGCATTTTTTTAAAATATAACGTAGATATATATCCTTTATCCTCATAATATCCTTTATCGAGATTTATTAGGGATTTCGATGTATGGTGAACATACAAACGAATCATGAAAATGATCATAATAATACAGAAGAAGTGGCCGCATGGCTCGGCGGCTGGTAATAGTTTTACGCGGTCGGTTCGGTAGGATGGTGACCGATAATGGCAAAATTCCATCTCTAGCGCCTCCGTGCTTGGAAGGGAACGTGAAGCCGTCGGTACCCGTTGTTATTGAAGTTAAATCTTCTTTAGCGGCGTTGTGCACTTTTTTTGGGATGGGTAAAAAAAGTTAAACTCGCGTCAGGACACGTGGCCTGATCGAAAATTCGTACGATAGTAGAGGAGACGTGGAAGATCAACCTTCACCGATCTGATAACTCGATTAGGCAAGTTATCATAGGCATGTATGATTATAAATTATATTTGATAAAAAATATGTCTCATCGTGTATCAGATCGGTGTGGGTCGATCTTCACCGGCTCTTAGACCAAGACGGAGGGGTGATAGCTGATGACGGCTCGAATGTCTATACTTGTAAAATTCGTTTATATCAAGTATTTAAAAAATGTACATTAAACAAAGTGCATCTATTAATGAAAAAAGTGACAAAGAAATAGTGAAAGAAAATGAGTGAGTACTTTATAAAAATACTACATGAAAACCTACTGAAAATACTAGATGAAAAATAATACTGATAATAAAAGCAATTCGTGCGAAATTATTTCCTAACCATTCCAAAATATCAAAAATGCACAACGTTAATGTTTAAGTTTTCACTTCTGCCAGCACTACCGGAGTGCAAACCGTTTTTTTTTTAAGTTGGAGGCCATATGGGTGGTTTGAAAACATCCGACAGCGGATTGCCCACTGACTCACATTGGAGCAGCGTGGTTGAGTTAGCTCTAGGTACCCACAATAAGAGAGACTCTCCAGTGGGACGCGAAAAGGGTTGCGGCCATGCTGAAAATATTCATTTCTTTTTTAATAGCCTCGTAGCTTAGAATAATTACAATTACATTATAGAAACCAAGTTTGCGCGCCCAATTTGAAGCATCTTGTTTGGTGCCATTAATGGCACCAAACGCCGGGCCGCTCCGTAAGACCTAAGGTTAAATTTTATCACAACACTTTTTTAAAACAAAAAAGGTCTAATAAAATAACTTTTCACAGTGTTTTCAATATTTTGTAGTATTTTATCGTTAATTTGGTCAAAATAGAAATATTTTGTTTGTCAGATGTGACAGCTGTAGGAATCTATTTAGTACTTCAATTTTGACAGCGCGCTTGTATCAAGACACTCATTCTATACGTATTTATTTTAAGCCTCGTAGTAGCTGATCTAAACTATATTAACAGCAATAGTAAACAACGTAGTAAAACGACCAGTAACAATAGTATGGAGACCAATATTGCAGTCAGTAGCTAACCCCAAGGAGCTATTGTCCGTGTAAACAGTTCAACGCAGAAACAATATAAATAGCACTTAACATGCAGTTTAATAGGTAGATGGATAATGTATGAATATACCTGAGTAATATGATTCTGATTCCATGGAAGATGGGCAGGGTGCTGGTATGGGATGCAACCTGTTTAAACACGCTAGCCCCTTCCCATCTACATGGAACCAACATCAGAGCTGGTGCGGCTTGTGGACCAGCTGAAAAAGCTAAAGCATGCAAATACAGGGGTCTAGGCTCTGAATATGATTTTGTCCCATTCGGTGTCGAGACCCTTGGTCCGTGGGGTCCTAGCGCTATAAGCCTTTTTAAGGAAATAACAAAAAGGTTAGTCGACGTCACAGCAGACCGAAGAGCTGGCAGCTACCTCGGAAAAAGAATTAGTCTGGCTATTCAAAGGGGGAACGCTGCCAGTATCTTCGGAACCTTGCCTAAAGGGACTCCTTTTAATACTATATTTTAACACGTTAAGTGCGTTACCGGACGTATATAGCCGGTAATGAACTCTCCCGTGGTGCGAGCGCCAAAAACTAGTTTTTCTCGCTGGTGCGGCGTCATTTTAGGTACGATATTCTGTGAGTTAAAAAGGGACAAATAAACATCATTGCTTCTTACTTTCTGATGGTCTTATTACAATAGAAAAAAAGTACATGGCATATTTGACCTGTACGCACAGAACGAAAAATTTTTACATTCCATGCGTTACCGGACGAATACGACTTGTATGTGTATGTCCGGTATCGCACTGTTGGCTAGGACGTATGCATTAGTGAGAAACGGATGTTATTATCGTTTATCGATATTTGTTAACAGTATCGACATTTATAAACAATAGGTACTTACTTTGTTACCTACTGGCACAGAAAGATCTATCAAAACATCGTTTGTCACCGCGTGCAGTACCTTAAAATATTTAGTTTAACTTATTTAAATATACATTGCGATACTTGTTTCTCTCTTTTCAGTTCATTTTTGAAGCAGTCGGGTTTTCTTGTTTTTATAATAATAATTTAATTTCAAATTGTTTAGTTATTTGAAGATTTTTCTTAAAATATAGTAGAAATGTGATATGATATATATATTTTTGAAATAGTTTTTTCACTAGCTTGCATTTGATACCCATATTGCTGTAGTTAGAAAAAAAACCCCCACTCCCCTTTTTTCAAATTTGAGGACGCCATTTTGAAAATTTATATAGCCTATGTCAATCTGACAATCCTAAGAAATTTAACGACACCTCATATGTTTAAATCTTCCAGTCGTTTGGGCTGTGCGGTGTGCCAAAGAAATGGACATACATACCCACATACATACATACATACATACGCTCGAAAAACATAACCCTCCTTCTCACGCAGTCGGGTAATAATGCCTAATTTGCTTTATAAATAAAAGTATTATCGATAAATATTTGTTTTCTTATATAACACCACTACTGTTTATCGACTATTTGAACGTTTTCACCACTTCTTGTGCGCCACATGACATATGAGTCCGGTAAGACGTTTATACCTATAAGTAAAAAAATATTTGTCCAATTCTAGAACCAAAAGAAATGTATATAGTTCAAAGTTTTTAGATATTGATAAAAGTTAAAGAATTGCCAGAAAGTAAAAATTTTATGAAAAAAAAAAGTTTTAAAAAGAATTGTGTACCGGACACATTTGTCTTGTTTCGCACTAGAAAAATTAACAGTACATGGCAATATTGTCCTGTACCGCACCAGAGTGGAATATTATGTTTTTGAGCTTCGCAGTAAACGTGTTAAGGTTGTTTTTTTTATGTGTAAATATTAATATAGTATAATTTTATTTTCATTGTAATCTTAGTTTATCACTAATAAATTTTATCACCTGAGTAATATATTTGTGACTCTTCTCACATTTTACACGAATATATTTGCATGGCGCAGAGATTACCACGCCATTGTGCCGCGCGAGGTGTCCTGGGTTCCATTTTCAACGCGGAGATATCTAAATGATGAGTTCAGACACAATAGACATAGTATGAAGCTCTTTGTATTGTGGTTCAGAGGTCTTTTAATGGTATATGTGTGTGTGTGTGTGTGTCCATTACACCCACGACACAGGAGAAGAAGTGTGAAGCGTTATTTACTATTGGCGGATAGAAAATTTCAACGGATATCATAATATTCAATCCTATTTTGAATATCTCATGTCTAGCACTGGTCTCCTCTTAGAATTGAGATTTTGAAGAATTGAGAATATTATAAGACAACAGTCATGTTTGTTACCACCACATGCGTGGTCCCAGGGGGAGGTCACAGGGGACATAACCCCCCCCCCCCCCAAATCCATCAGTTATGCGTAGACGGAAGGCCTAACAAGCCAATTTGGGACACCTCTTCCCCCAAATTTCTTAGTGACCCCCCAATATTCTTGGCGACCCCCCCCCCCCAAATTGAAGGCTGCGACCGCGCCTGTACCACCATAAGAAAAATTTAGGCTTACCTAAGGCTAAGTCAAACGGGCACGATCGGGTGTGAGATGGAGCTGTCCGCTAGTGGCAAAAATTTCATGCGCATTTTCGTGCTTCGGAGGGCACGTTAAGCCGTCGGTCGAGGTTGTTTTTAATAGATAACATGCGTTAAATCGCGTACGAGGCTTTATGGGCGGTTTGACAATATCCGATAGCGGGTACGACCACCTAGTATGACCGGGCATTACCACCAACCCACATTGGAGCAGCATGGTGGAGTGAGGAGTGAGGAGGAGTGACCCGTGCCCAGCAGTGGGACGCAAAAGCGATTTTTTTTGGGACCCGGCACCTTGGGAGAGGATACCGGGTTATGTGGGATTTATACCGCATTTAAACCCCTTGGTGGCCTGCCTCTGCGCTTGGGGAGGACTCCGGGATCCCTAGCGTTCCACCGGTATCCTCCGCGCGCGGCGCCCCAGAACGGGTCCATCTTCGGGAGAGCAGATGTGCTCTCCTGCACTTTCCGATGCTTACTTCCCGTCCTTCCCGGGGCTGCTGGCTGGACGGATCGAGCTCCCACTGTCACCGCCCACAACCCCACAAGCCCCCTTTTTAGTCGCTTCTTACGACCAGGCACGGGATACCTTAGTTGTTTTTAAATCCCGAAGCTACAGGGACTAAATAATTGCAGCCTAGGAAAGTCTGAGATCTCTGCAATCAGTTTGCACTTTTCAATCATGTTTTGTAACAATAAAGAATTTGTTTATCCAAAGTTTTTTTTTTATTTGAATGGAGTAGTAGACGAGCAAACTGGCCACGTGGTGTTAAGTGGTCGCTGCAGCCCATGGACATCTACATACAACCTCAATCAAGCATAGGTAAGTCTTGTCTGAGGTCGTATGCAGTTGCGCTGCTACTCCGGAGGCTGGTGGTCGCCTCATTTAAGTGCGGCCGGCAACTGCACCTTTCCACCGAAACACTATAGAATTGCTCACGGCAGAAGTGGGTGCAGCGGTGTTACTTCCCCGGGCGAACCATAATAATTCTACCACCTACCAAAATTTTATATGTAAGGTATATGGTATATGAAATTATTGATCAATATTTATGAATATTGATGTGTGTGGAATTACCTCCAGGTTACACCATACCGGTTCTACCACCTGGTACCTGGTTGTATCCTTTTGCGTCAGTTGACCTTGTACTACTTTGCTGAATCGAATTTCAAAAAAGCCGTCCACGTTCGAGTATACTCGTGAATTGAGGACTTGGTATTACTTTAACTGATATCGTTCATTGGCCTTGGAAATAAAATAATGTAATGTCAACAAAACACACATAATTGTTTCTTTTTCGTTTTAAAAAATCCTAAAAAGTGAGAATCTTTAATACAATCTTATAAATAAGATTGTTTCTTAAAAGCTACATACTCACAATTCCCTGTGTCATGAGTACCATGGAGATACACAAAGACAGCAACACAAACAACCAGACCGAGAAAAAAATTAAAACTCATCATTAAAATTTCTGCCTCGCCGGGAATCGAACCCGATACCCTTCGATCGACAGTCCAGCACGGTATCAATTGCGCCACACGGGTCATCATATTGGTACCAATAGGTCAAAAGTCATCTGGGAATTAAAATTTACTCTGAAAATTTTCGGCTTAACATGCAAATTATTTGCTAATGACTCCAATATCCTCTACATTATGATCTTTAGTAACACACCTTCTCGTAATTTAGACCAGGAAACCTAAGCTATTTAGTAATAATAATAATAATAATAATAAGAATCTGGAAACAACAAAAAGTATTCATAGTATCTATAGTTCTTTCTACTACAGGCGTTATCCCCAAACATCTCCGACATAGCCTTAGGCAACTAGACCTTAAGGACACCACCTACATTTCATTACAGAAAGCCGCTATTCTAAATACTTGCAGAATAGTGAGAAAGTTCTTGCAAATAGAAGAAAATGATGATACAGCACCCCAACCACAATTGACTTAAATTTAAACTATGAATGCTGCATTTACTTGGTGCCTACCCGTAAATGTAGCTCAAACCGGCCTAAGAGCTGAGAAAAAATAAATATTCCGAAAATAGTAATAATAACGTTTCACACTCATAGCCCCACAGTAGGGTAGTTATACCCTGTGTTGTGGGTGCCATGGACACACACAAAGACAGAAATACAAACACCCAGACCGAGAACAGAAATTTAAACTCATCATTCAAATTTCTGCTTCGCCGGCAATCGAACCCGGGGCCTTCCGATCGGCTATCCGGCATGGTAACCATTACGCCAAGCGGGTCGTCTTATTATTTCTATTATTTATTTATAGTTTTCCTATTTTAAAAGCAATTGCCCAACAAATACCGAAAATATGAATTATATTTTTTTCGATCTCATTACGCTTCAAGAAAAAAAAATCTCTGACATTGCCGTTTTTTTTTTTGAAAAATGAAACGAATATTGTTGGCTGTTTTATTGGTTAAATTAGATAAAAAGTTCTCGACTTTAAAAAAAAGAACCGGCCAAGTGCGAGTAGGACTCGCCCACCGAGGGTTCCGTAAAATATTTTTAATACATAATGTAATTAAAAATTTACGGTTTTCGCAATTTTCCCTTATCTGTGCTATGAGACGTTGCTTCGTATCGAATTTCAAGATTCTGAGTTCACGTAAAGTACCCTGTAGGTTTTAATTCCTTTACGAGTGTCGAAAATTTGCGGCATAAGTGGCTGTATATTTTGATTGCGCTACCTTAGAAGTTTGATTTTTTCATGGCTCCAAGGGAGAGTAGACTAATACTAAGGGTATTTGATATAAATTTCAGCTTGATACCTCCACGGGTTCCTGTGAAAAGGGTCTTGATAGACAGACAGACGGGACAGAAAGTGATATAATAAGGATTCCGTTTTTTATTTTTGAGGAACAAAACCCTCAAAACTGCGTTTAGTTGAGTTTTGGTTACCTATTGAAACATTTGAAACATACAGCCGTATGTTCCAATTACGTTTACTTAGAAGTGTAATGTGTTGAAGCGCGCATGGCTCGGCGGCTAGCGTAGAACGCAAGAGGTCTATGCAGTTAAGCCAAACGGGTGCGGTCGGGTGTGAGATGGGTGACCGCTAGTGGCAAAAAAAAATTTCATGCGCGTTTCCGTACTTCGGAGGGCACGTTAAGCCGTCGATCCCGGTTGTTGTCGATGGATAGCAGTCGTTAAACCTTGTCGGAGGCTTTATGGGCGGTTTGAAAATATTCGACAGCTGTTTGGCCACTAACCCGCATCTCCACCAACCCGCATTGGAGCAGCGTGGTGGAGTAAGCTCCAGGCCTCCCCAATAATGAGGAGAGACCCGTGCCCAGCAGTGGGACGTAAAAAGGGTTGCAGCCAGCCAGAAGTGTAATTTGCTCAAAGGAACCTAAAAATGACAATTATTATGACAATACAAACATCTCTAACAGTTTTTACACTTGCTAAGTTAAATTTTTTCCTAATATGATCTACAATATTTCTTATTAGCTACCGAACACAAAAAATGTAGCATCCATAGCAATAAATTACGAAAAGGTTACCAAAAGATTCCACCAGGAAGTTGCTTCTATGACCGCGCCCTTACCTTGAAACCTTGACATTTGATTCGTAAATGTGAAGATGATCTTATTTATTGCTTCAAGTTTTAAATAAATAGTCTGAATATGGAAATAATTAATAGAGGTCATATTATTAATTTGTCAAACTATGTGATTTACATTAAGACCTGTCTTATAATCGTTCATTAAGTATTCGTTTAGATAGATTACTACAATAATATATTATTACTAGATACTACTATTAATATTACTAGATAGTAGGTATCGTATAATGTTATTTAGTTAGCATAAAAGTTTAGTGTATGTACGTTTTATTCTTATTCAGATGAAATACTAGACCCGTTGAAATGGTTTCTTGCAGTTCACAAAATAGCCATGTTTTTTCCAAATACGATTAAATTCTTTCCATTAATTTCATCATCATCATCATCATTAGTAATTGTATTTAGTAAACAGCTTCTGAGTACAAGTAATAAATAAAGATTGTCATCCCAAAATAAGCAAGTTTTTACGTTTAGGTAAAAGTTGAGATATATTTACTAATGTAAAAATAGAAGAACTTATCTTCTATTTTTCTATTTTACGTTCCGTAATATGATACTCATTTATATCCTATGCATGATTTTATAACATTATTAGGAGTCATGCATAAAGTATATAGCTGCGCTACTACTCCCAAGGGTAATTATCCCTTTTATGTATGTTTTGGCGGCAACTGCACCTTTCCATCGAAACCATTATTGGTTTGCTACATTTTTATATAAAATATCAGCTTGATAAAAAAGTGCTCAAACATCAGCCGTATCCAAGAAGCGTACTTACTTATGTAAGCAGGCAACGCTTTGCAAAGAGCGTATATGACGTGAACGCATATGTCGAAGCATATGTCGATTTTGACATAGGCATAGCAGCAGACTTCATTCAAGTATTGTCTATGAATTCGTTTAGATATAATAACCCTATGCATTAACGAGCACTATGAGACTCCGAAGCGCGCATGGCCCGGCGGTTAGCGTAGAACGCTAACGATCTATGCAACTAAGCAAAACGGGCGCGGTCGGGTGTGAGATGGGTGACCGCTAGTGGCAAAAAATTTCATGCGCGTTTCCGTGCTTCGGAGGGCACGTTAAGCCGTCGGTCCCGGTTGTTGTCGATAGATAACAGTCGTTAAACCTTGTCGGAGGTCTTTTGGGCGGTTTGAAAACATCCGACAGCGGGTTGGCCACTAACCCGCATCTCCACCAACCCGCATTGGAGCAGCGTGGTGGAGTAAGCTCCAGGCCTCCCCAATAATGGGGAGAGCCCCGTGCCCAACAGTGGGACGCAAAATGGGTTGCAGCCATGAGACTCCAGAGTATTGTTTATGAATTCGAGTGTCAGCCAGTGATCATCACAAAAGATCAGGCGTATTTTTCAATAAGCTAATCATATCTTCATTTTTACAGGTGGTAGAACTATTTTGGTTCGCTCGGGGAAGTACCACCGCTGCACCCACTTCTGCCGTGAACCAAATCTATTGTGTTTCGGTGGAAAGATGCAGTTGCCGGCCACACTTACATGAGGCGACCACCAGCCTCTGGAGTAGCAGCGCAAATGCATACGACCTCAGAAAAACTTACCTATATTTGCTTGAGGTTGTATGTAGATGTCCATAGGTTGCAGCGACCACTAACACCACGTGGCCTGCATGCTCGTCTGCTGCTCCATTTAAATAAAAAAAGTAAAAAAAATAAAAAAAATTTTTTTGGTAAAATTAGTAAAGAAAACAAAATAAATTTTGTAAAAGACCTTTTATTGCACCATTATAAAGGAGCGACTAGAGGTTAACAGTAATGGCAGTGTTTAACTCTTCAACATCGACTTCAACGGATTAGTTATTGTTTAATTGCTAGTTTATGACTTGGTTAGGGGTTCCTTGGGGGCGTGGGTCCTGATGTACTCAAGGGACCTGAGGATGTATTCGGGGATTTCCTGGGGAGGTGGAGGGGTGGGGAGGTGAGCGCCCTGAAACAAAAAAAATAGTTTAATACATTTTTATAACTGAAACAAAAAAGGTAAATATATTTTACTCCAACTCTCTCTGATTAAGAAATGTATGAGCGTATTTTCGCATAGTAGAGGAAAACGTTGTCATAATTTCATTACGATGTTTCCATTAATGTGTCTTAGTATTGCACAAAAATTCTCGAAGGAATGATGTCTACCAATCACCACTTGGCTGTGGACTAAGATCTGCATCCTTTTCGATTCTGAGCTTGCAATGCTTATCAGGGGGACGATAAAAATCATTTCGAATGTAATAAAATAATAAACCAATAATTTTTAAGACCAAAGTTAAATAGTATGTAAATGATGCAAACGTAGTTTTTTAAGTAATTAATAAATGTTAGATGAAATTCAATGCGTTTTATAAAACCATTTGGAAGGTCTAACCTTATTACTAAAATCAGCAAATATCGAAAATTGTAAAGTAATTACTGCAACTTAAGGAATGTCTAAATTGAAGGATATAGAAATGGTAACTTACAGATGGCTGGTAGCCGTTCTCGTTGGCGACGTAGTTGAGACCGTACACGGTGCCGTCGGGGGCGGGGTAGCTGTGGGATCCCGTGACTTCGATAGCCTCGTCCTCCTATTAATTTAATTGTACATAGATGTATTGAAGCATGGCTCGGCGGTTAGCGTAGAACGATCTATGCGACTAAGCCAAACGGGCGCGGTCGGGTGTAAGATGGGTGACCGCTAGTGGCAACAAATTTCATGCGCGTTTCCGTGCTTCGGAGGGCACGATAAGTCGTCGGTCCCGGTTGTTGTCGATAGATAACAGTCGTTAAACCTTGTCGGAGGCTTTATGGGCGGTTTGAAAACATCCGACAGCGGGTTGGCCACTAACCCGCATCTCCACCAACCCGCATTAGAGCAGCGTGGTGGAGTGAGCTCCAGGCCAGACATTTTTTTGAAAATGTTTTTTGAAATCAAAAGGCTTTGTTAAGTAACACTAAGCCAATTAATGTTTTGCTTAAAAATAAACCAAGAAAATCAATTGTTTATATCCGAGCAACACTCGGGCGTCCAGGTACTTACTTTAAATTAAAAGGAGGCATACATTCAAAAATGCAAAAAATCAACTACAACTCAAATCTTCGTATTCCAGACGGATGATGTCGTCATTATGTAAATTTAATCACCCAAATTTATTATAATTCCTTAAAGTCGTGGCTTGACCTTCATTGGAATACCAAGGCAAAACTGGTATTATATTAATATTGTATCTGTTAGCTCATCACCAGTGTAAATGTCATGAATTTTACCTTGATGTCATTAACTTTATTAATTGAGTGAAGGACTGGATCTTTCTTTTATTAATTCCCAACACTTTACCATTCTTATGAGTAATAGAATATGTTCTATGAATCTCCCGTTCTTATTATGCTAGAATCATACTGTTCTTAATTTTTTTTACGTAGTATATTATTGAATTTTATATATTCCGCGTAGGAAGAAAACTAGTGATTTATTTATGTGACGGTTATGCATTCACAAAGGAGAGTTCGTCAGTAACTCAGATACTTATAAAATTCTTTGACGGTTTACAAGTATGAGAAACTATGGAAAACCATTGTTATTTTGATAGCTTTGGACAACCATATTAACTTCGAATAGACCCAGAATGATTGCTGTATATCCCGTATACTTACGCGGCCCTGGTTCTTCAACACACCACTTTCTTGAGCCTTGATTCCGTTGCTGGTCTCGTATCCATAACGGTACTGGTCGGGGAACACATCAGCTTCCTGAGCGACGATCTGGGCGTCAGCTTCAGGGCTACGGACGATGTGAGACACGTCAGCGGCAGCGACGGCCACGAGGGCAAGGATAGCGACGAAGGACCTCTGCAAATAAATTGATGTTACACTTACACAATCTGAACATTTATGGTATAGAAATAAAAATATAAATGAAAATTTTCAAAAGAGATACAGGTCGAACTTAGGAAATTATGACCGATCTGATAAATGGTAAAAAAAAAATTGAATTTTGAACAAATCAGACGATAATTTTTATGAAATCTTTCTAGGTTTATTAGAGATTATACTCATTAGTCGTTGTTTTGACATCAATTGAAAGCATGAACGAAAGGAACAATCAACACGATCAACTCTGTATCGATAGGGAATATAGTTAACTAATGTTACTATTAACATTTTATGGATTCTTAATCTATCATTTAATTGAATAAAAGCAAAATTTATACGATGGTAAAGAAAGAAAGATAGAAAAAATATTTATTTCATATTAGGAAAACAAAATATTCGCTAAATGAATGTAATTTTTTCCCGGTCATTGCCTTTAGGTGCCCGTTTGGGCTAGATGTTGAGCTGAGAGACAAAAAGCGGCGGAAAAAAAACTTCCAGCAGCACTCTTTTATAAAAAAGTATACATTATATATTTAAGATAACAGAATGGCAATGGGTTGATAACGGGCACACGTGACAGCTGATCGTGTGAGACACTATCACACTAACGAGTGTTAAGATAAAAACAAAACCAAAAGGAGTTTAATGCGTGGAAAACTAGATCATTCCTTTTGAAATAAAACGATTTTTAGATAAATCCTTATAAACAAGGCAATATTAAAACAAACCACGTTAATTTATAATGCATTTCAATTGCCCTTTAAACTCGATTAGAATACGGCCGGCGCCGTTCACCTCATATATATTATATGAAAATGTTGTAATAGCCTAGGATCCTCACTCACCATGTTGTGTGTCAAAGTTAACAGGCGATGTGTAACTGTGATTATAAAATAAGCGTGGCGCGTTTTATACCCGGGCAGCTTCATTCGAAAATGGTTCTAGGCACCAGCATTTGCATTATTTTGCAACAAAGAAGCTCTGATCTTCAATATGATTCGGTTCTTTACAAGGTGAACGCGATTTGTTGGCATTTTTCTTCGTATCACACGTGTTCATCGTTGTAGCTTTTGATGGAACAGTTTTCCTGTGTATTTACTTAGTTAGGCGTAGATAAGCCTATGGATAGGTACTGTTAAACATGATAAGTTTAAACAAAACAGATAACAATTCAATATAGTTTATGTTTTTTTCTTAAAGTGTATGAAGTCTGTAACATTTTGAATTAGGTACATCTGATACTTTCAGATCTTTTTAGTTTCTATATTTCTGCTCTGGGGCCTCTACAAATATTTTCGCATTTTAAGTCAATGAGGAAGAATATTATTTTAATATGAATACGTATTTAAGTAATGTTAATAAACCGGCCATAGTTTATTGGAGTCATAAATCAGGAGTCAACAATGATTGACTGCTAGAAATGATTTTTCCTTAAACTGGTAATAATTTTTATACTTAAAATTGGAGTGAATATGCTTAATTTTAAAAAGTGACTTTAACTGTCATAAGTGTGTAAAAATGCAAAGAGACGCAAATGTTTAAAATTTATTTTAAATATTTTAACTTTACGGCTAATCCTTCCGTAGATTTCGTATGCAAAAGTTTCTAATTTAATATCCAGCGGAAAAAACTGAAAACATGTTTTTTTGTGTATAAAATTTTAAATATTGTGTTTAACAAAGGCACGTAAGCGTACGATAGCGATGTCTTAAAAATTGGGTTATGGCCTAAATCTCTCTCACTTGTGAGAGGAAACCTGTGCCCAGCAGTGGGACATAAAAAACATAACGTATAATAAATACAAAAAATGTTTTGTTTGCTGGACGTGGTATTGTTAACGTCAACTCCACCACGCTGACCAAGTGCAGTTTGACGGATTTCATAAGCTTTTAAGAATTTTGTAGCAAATACTCAAAAACTTCTGCTAATGATGTGCCTTTTTACGTAGTGGTAATTAATTTTTTCTCAAGTGCACTCGCGGTTTTTGGCAACCCAGTTGGCACGTGCAGGTTGTTAAATGGTAGGTTGCCTGCTATTATCAACCTGAAGTACATAGAAGAATCTGTTATATCTTGGCTGCACCCTATTTCCTCCCAACTACTGGACTCTCTTCTCCAAGATTGGACTCTCCATTATTGGGGACACCTGGAGCTTACCCCGCCACGCTCCAATGCGGGTTGGTTGGAGATGTGGGTTAATGGCTAACCCCCTGTCAAAATTTTCCAAACCGCCAATAAGACCTCGGACAAAGTTTAATTATTGTTAGCTATCGATTACAACCGGGAACGATAACTTAACCTGCCTTCGTGCTAGGGTTGCCAAACAACAAAGGTTAACAGTATAAGAACAATATTATACTATTTTTGACTACGTTATACTTTTTCTGTTGAACAAAAATAAAATATACAAAATACTGTTTTCAGTCAGTTTTCATCAACATCTCGGACGAATACTATGTTAGTGCAGCACAGTCACAATTGAGCGATTCAGAACAAATCTGTCAAATATTCGAGAATCACACTGACACGACACATATATACGTAGTACAAGTACGCACGTTGCGTGGCGCGCATAGAACTTAGGGTGGATTGCACCGTAGTCCTGGTTATAGTTTCGGCCAAAACTAAACTTTAACGGTAACTTTAACAATGACAATAGAATTTAACAATTGTGTGTTTCACCATAACTTTTTTCTTGATTGTTAAAGTTAATAGGCGGTGAAGTTAATACTCAGTTGATTTGATATTTGACCATAACAATAGCTTTAACCGGCCAAAATCGAGCAGTTAACGTAACCGTTAAGTTATGACGTCATTACAACCATAGCTTAATTGGTGCAACGCAAATGTTGCTTAACAGAGGATTTGACGGGTAGTTTGGATTTAGTTATCGTTATAGTTAAGTACATGGTGCAATTCACCCTTAACATTTTATTCGTGTACACCTTTTATTTTTTCAATTAGTGTTTTTAGTAAACAAAAGATGGAAAGTGGAAACGATTCACCTTACCTTCAAAAAATTAAATACTGTTAATTTTTGTAAAATACTGTTTATTTTCCTTCTCAGACATAAATATACTTTAATTCTTGTAAAAAAAGTTGGCAACTCTACTTCGTGCCCTCCGAAGCACGGTAACGCACATGAAATTTCTGCCATTACCGGTCATCCATTTCACCCGACCGTGCCCGTTTGACTTAGCTGCATAGATCGCTTGCGTTCTACTATTCGTTTTATCCTGTGATTCATATATGGCTACATTTGACACTACAATTCCTGGCTAGAAAGTTTCACCGTTATGAATATGTTTGCCCGAAACAACGTTATAAGTAAGTATTACTTTTGAAAATTCAACTTTTACTCTGCTACACAAAATCCTACCAAAATCGGTCCAATTAGTCGGAGTTCACCTGGAAAAAGCCTTTTTTCAATCTGCTAATATTTAGCTGTTTTGTAATGGCTATTTTTTGCGTAAAACTTTCGATGAACATGTTCTAGTAGGGCCGTCGCATCTACCGGCTGTCTTGGTTGGTTATCGTTATTTTTTTTTCTAATATAGCTTTGACCAAACAATATTACGTATCTTGTTATTGGAAATTTCAATTTAAAAACGGATTATAAAGAAATTGAGGACATGAATACTAAACCTAATTTCCATTTGCTATTAATTTGTTTCTTTTACCATTTCAATGAAAAATTGTACCAAGATACTTTACCAACATTATCTCCTGAAAAAGGGAGTATAGATAAACGATGATGATAAGGCCGTAAAGCGCAGCAAAAGTACTACTCGGTCAAGTTAACCTGACACTTCGGAGGAAACACATAAGTTCTAAGACTTTTGCAATCATTTTTGGCATGTTTAGAGTGTTTATTTTCATGAATTTATAAGATTAGCGTTTCAATGATAACATGAG